>CM070716.1:68759357-69359357 GCA_036346275.1 Otatea glauca | reverse complement strand
TAGGCTTCTAGCTTGGTGCTAGTTAGTATATATGGGTGCAGATCTTTGGAGTTAGAAAGTAACTCCATCGGAATCTCAACTATTTATTTCCTCGAACAACTCGGATTATGCCATCCGATCAAAAATGAATAATTGAGATTGCATCTCTGTCGGATGGAGTTAACTTCTTCTAACTCTAGGGGATCTTCACCCTAGTATATATGAATGCAAGTAGTTGGCTCGTGCCGTGCCTCCTCCTCCTTGGTGGTGCGTAGCGTAGCGTAGCTCGGCCACTTGCTTCCATTCGCAGTCACAGCAGAACAGATGCCCATGGCTCTGGAGTCATGGCTCACCAAGGTCCGGTCGGCTATGTCGTCCGCAAAGTCGTCGGGAGCGCCGCCGGGCGCCGGCCGGGGCGCCAAGAAGACCAACGTCGGCATCCTCGCCTTCGAGGTTGCCACCCTCGTGTCCAAGCTCCTATACATGTGGCGCGCCGTCGGGGACACCGCGGTCGCGCGCCTCAGGAACGAGATCGTCAACCTCGACGGCGTCCGCAAGGTCGTCTCCGACGACGACGCCTTCCTCCTCGGCCTCGCGTGCGCCGAGCTGGTGGACGCGCTCCGCGTGGCGTCCGAGTCCGTCGCCGCGCTCGCCTCGCGCTGCGCCGATCCCTGCCTCCCCGATTTCAGAGACGCCTTCTTGGACTTCGCCGACACTGGCCGTGACCGCTACCGTTGGGCGGTGACATGGAAGGAGATGGACACTAGGGCGCACAAGATGGACAAGAAAGTGGCCAATACCACCGCGCTCCGCAGAGCCATGGAGGAGCTGGCTGAGGCCGAGCACGGCCTCCGGAAGATTCTCCAATGCGGCGGCGGCGGCGGCGGATGCCATCGCCGTAGCCTCTCAGCGAGCAAGATCTCGGTGGCGGCCGAGCAGCAGCAGCTGATATTCTCCAAGAAGCAGGAGGTGAAGCACCTCAAGCAGACGTCCCTGTGGGGCTGCACCTTCGACGCCGTCGTCTCGTGGCTGGCACGGGCGACATTCACCATCCTCGCGCGCATCAAGCTCGTTTTCGGCGCCGGCCAAGATCAGCGACACACGCCGCTTCACCGCAGCCTCACTCTTTCCTCGGCCGTCCACCCGTCCGCCGAGGCGCAGTCCCCGCCGCCGCTGTCGCGGAAGTCCGTGTCAATGGAGGAGGTGTTGTTCGACCAAAGCGTGATACAGGGCGGGTTATTCGAGTACAGCTCGGCGTCGCTGGTGCCCCCTCCGGAGACGCTGGGCGCGGCCGCTTTGGCGACGCGGTACGCCGGGCTGGTCATCTCGATCGAGAGGATGGCGCGCTCGCCGCGGCTGGTGGGGCCGGACGAGCGGGACGAGCTGTACGGCATGCTCACGGCGAGCGTGCGCGCGCAGCTCCGCGCGCGGCTGCGGGGCGCGGTGCCCGCGGCCGACCCGGGTCTGGCTAGCGAGTGGCGCGCCGCTCTGGCCGGGATCCTGGAGTGGCTAGCGCCGATGGCGCATGCGACGATGCGGTGGCAGGCGGAGCGCAGCTTCGAGCAGAGGAAGACGACGGCCGCGGCGGAAATAACCGGATTGGCACCGAGGGGCGGCTGCAACGTGCTGCTGCTGCTGCAGACGTTGCACTTCGCGGACCGCGACAAGGTGGAGAACGCCGTCGCAGAGCTCCTTGTCGGGCTGAACTACGTGTGGCGGTTTGAGAAGGAGATGAGCTGCCGCGCGCTCTTCGCCGTGCACCGTGAGTTGATGGAGCGCGGCCGCACAAGCAACTTCAACGGCGTCGAGGGCACCGGCGTGGTTGACGACAATTGCCGAGGCAATGTGGACGGGAGCGCCAATGGAACAGTAAGCTCATGCGCCTAGACCGTCTCATCAGAAATCAACGCTAGAAATCTGTCTCCACGCGATGTTTTTTAGTTCTTTTCCCCTGTTCAATCGATCTCTATGGATTTTTGTGATAATTGGATTTGGGGCCGGATGGAATCTTGATGCATGTACCCAAAAAAAAAATGGTGAGTGATTAACTGTAGTTATATATATATATGGAGTCAGTAAAAGTATAGAATTCCCTCCCATACATGAATATGATAGTCTGGCTGCTTGGTGTAGCGGTTGAAAGCAACATTTGTGTCTGAGCTCGTTGTCAGCTTCTTCTGCGATATCTTGGCGCCCATTTGAAAGCAACTCTGCACCAAGTGATGTCCCTCCCGGTGCACTCCTCAATCGACTCTACATATATGCAGCTTGCACGTTGACTTCTGGCAATGGCAATGCAAAGGGCAAGGCTCATCTCTCGATGGATTTCACATAATCTTCATTTTGGAATTAAAAAAAATCGATATCATACCACTCAAAAGTCTAGCAGCCAGGGTTACAATTTCGTTTCGTTCGTGAAAATCGCTAGCCCCGCGGTAGCGGTTTTCGCAAAAAAACCGCTTGAAAACCGTGAAAAACCGAACGGTTTTTAAATTTAAAAATTTTGAAATTTGGTCAAACAAGACCGCGAAAACCGAGCGGTTTTTGAGAAATACCGCCCGAGGTTGGAAAATTGGGGGAAAAAACTAAAACAAATAGGGAAAAAATGCAAAAAAAATTGTAAAATTTGTAGAAATAAAGAGAAGGCTAAAATTGAGTAAAAATGTAATAAATATATAAATAAGGTATGTGAAAACGTGAAAAAAAATCCAGAATGATCTCTACTAAATTTGGAAAAAATTCGACATGACCTTTGCTATATTTGAGAGAATTGGAAGTTGTAAGTTATTTATTTAACAATAATATGTTAATAAATAATCTTTCATTGCAATACTACAATCACACAAGTGCAAAAATCGGTATTTACATAACCATAAAGCAAAATCATTCGCAATTTCACTACCATTCACTTGTCAACACCATTTACATTATAATACATTTCAATTAAAGTTGTGGAGTAGGCATAAACATAGCTTCGTCACTCTTTCATTGTCACAGAAATGGCATATTCGACCTACATGAACGGAATGACGAAAACAGGTGACAGAAGGAAAAATGGTGACAATATAAGAAAAATTTGCAAAAAAAATTGAAAATTTTACAAAACATCCCAATTAATCTATAAAACACCTCAGAGAAATTTATACAATCTTTAAATCATTTATTGGTTCTAAAAAATCTAAAATAGCAATTAATTAAAAGGAACAAATACACTGTCTGATTTTTATAAATAATAAAAAAGATTTATTATATTCTAAAATTTTAATGAGAATATAAATAGTGCCAAATTATCATGTACTAAAATTTTCAGAAACATTAGACTTCATTTAGTACCCATATAAAATCAAAAACAGAAGAGCATATACAATGATAATAGCACTTTCAGAATTTTTAAAAAATACACATATCCGATCATCATATGAAAATTTTACATAATCATTTTAATGATGTTATAACATCAAAAAAAAAGTTTAAGAAATATTAGAGTTCATTTTGTGCCCCTAGAAAATAAAAAAGTGAAGAGCATATATTGTGACAGTATCACTGTTAAAATTTTTAAAAAATGTACGTATCTGATAATAATCTGAAAATTCTATAGAATCATTAATATTACCTCAGGATCGCACAAAAAAAATTCAATTTTTTTTACACTTTTTGCTAAATTTCTTCAAATTTACTGTTCAATTGAACGGTTTTCCGAACGGTTTTAATTACCGAACCGGCTCGGTACGAGCGGTTTTCGCGAAAACCGACCGGTTTTCGTTGGTTTTTTTAACCCTGCTAGCAGCCCTTTATATGTATGCAGTTGTTTACATGGCTTCTAATTGGCTCCTAACAGGTTACTCAATGTCTTTGATGCAATGGTGCATGTTCTAAAGAAAACAGATTACTCCCTCCGTCCTTGAAAGTAAGGGATAGAAGCATTCAAATTGTGTCCTCCAATATTAGGGATTGAGAACTCTCCCCCTTAAATTGTGTTCTCAATTGTGCCCATGCATGCAGATGCACGCAGATACATGCGACCACACATATTCCAAAACAAAAATGAGGCAGGTCATTCCTTATAATCGTGATTAATTAATGCATGTATGTTGCCAATTAATAGAGGCATAGTATTAAATAGGGGCATTAGAGTCTTTTGGCAGAAACCATAATCTGTCCTAAAATTTCTTTTGTCCCTTACTTTTAAGGACGGAGGGAGTATTCTCCAATGAGTGATCTACTTCCTCTTTTTGACGGGTATGAGTGACATACCGTCTACCAATTACAGGCAAAAAAACTTCCAAAGAAGTACTATATATGAAGTGGCCACAAATTACTGGATGGCAACGGGCTGACTGAAACTATACTGTCTACTGAAAACTAGGTACCCCCTGGTGCGGTCTGTGTGTTGGGTGCCTCGTGAACCATAATAGGCAGGCAGTACACTACACTGCATGTTCCTGACTCTCACATTTTCGTTTGTTTTGCAAGTAAAACCTGACTCACATATGACAGCAGAAAGCTCCAGCTACAGGGAAGCTGCATCCCATCAGTTGAACAAGATGATGAGGTATGTGCTAGTATACATGCAAATGCATCGGCTTTATTTTGCTGCATGCATGTCCATCAATCCATCCATCCGGTGACGATAATGATGCAGCCATACACTACTGCATAGTGCGTACCCGTAAACGATGGTAGAAACACGCATGCATCTGTCCACTCCAGGGGAGGCAATCGTTGCAACTGTAAATCCAATTGTAGATTTTTGCTCCTTGTTGCTCATGTACTCAAGCATTCATCCTTTCTCTCCCACTTTCTCTCTCTCTCTTGTGAGCAACTTGGTTGTACTTGTTTATTGATCTGTGCTGTGACCATGAACAGGTAGAAGTTTACATGTATATAGAATTGTTGAGTGATCTGGTCAGCCATTAGGGACACATGGGAGGGTTGGTTGAGTCAATCATGAGGATTCCATCCATCCACACATCACATGCTGCTCCTTAATGCATGCATGAGAGTTGAGTTGCTCACGATTCATGCAACACTTCCATTAAATTGGATGCATCAGATCAAACCAACCATGCATCCGTCGGTATTATATACATTGTACCCCCTGCATTCATACAAAGATCCCAATCTTTTTTATTTTCAGCACCAGCCAACTCTACAGCAGGTTCTTTCGACAGCTATTTGTTCAGTAATATAGGGTGGTCTAGGTTCCTGAAGATGGTCCAACTCCTAAAAATCCCTAAGTAAAGCTTACAGTTTATACATGTCTCCATCTTTGATAGAGGCTGGGGGTGACTAAAAAGCTCCTGAACATCGATCGATCGAAAAATTATGTCGCATGTGTTGTGTCTCTGAAGCAGTTAGTGACTAGCTTTAAGAGCTCAACAGGAAACTTTCCTTTTAATGTCATGTCATTGTTTATTATGTGATGGAAAACACTATCCTATCTTATTGAAAAGGCCATCCCAGGCACACATGAGAAAGAAAAGGTGACCTTTTTTTAAAGGAAAAAACTTTATGGAACTAAAGAAAAATGATGCTACTTTAATCATATCACGGGGGAGAGATAAGGGAGAAAACAAGCACAGTACGTGGCCGGTGGTTACCGGAACTTTGATATATAGTAGTAATCTCCTCTAGTATACTCCAAAAGCATAGAAGAGTAGAGACTCGATTCATGTACCTACCATCTACCTTCATATATAAAATATAAATATGCTATATATGATTCTGTAGTTTTAAAAAGAAGTGGGTAGGATGATTACATTTGAAGAAGAAAAATCGTTGTCCAGATCGATTATATTGGAACAAAGACCAACCAACACTATTTGTAATCTGGGTTGCTTATATAACTAGCCATTGTTGCTTTCAACTTCACGCGAGTTCTTATTCGGCATAGTGCAGAGTAGAGGTGGGCGTCGTGCCGGCCACGAGTTCATCGTGCTTCGGGTCTAAACCGTGCCTGACCGCGATGGCCCGTCGTGCTCGTCGTGCCGTGTCGGGCTGGCCTAGCTCGTCTTCGGTGAGCCCAGGCACGGCCCATTTACGCTTCGTGTCTACTTCGTGCCATGCCGGCCTGACCCGGCCCATTTACACTATTGCGATGAAAGGAAAAAACCCGAAGTTGCTTGCAGTAGTGTGCGCATACAGTGCTACGGTATGCAACGAATGTATAGCCTAGTCGGCATTGATGTAGAAGATTATGGAAGACATCGATCAGTACACGTTACTAACATATATATAGTAAAAAAAATAAACAATCGATTAGTGCATACTAAATGGCAATACATGTGTATTCGTATGCATGAGTACATTACACCGTTACATGTATTGTCCTTGGCCCCCTGCATACTCTCTCTCTCTCAATTCCATCGATATCAAGAAAGAAACATCAATTGTGTATATCAGTATTGCTAGCAATGGACGGGCGGGGCGGGCGCGGCCACACGACTACACGAGCACTACGAGGCTGCGGTGGGACGAGCGGGGCCGGTGCGGCCATGACGACCACGGCCAGGTACGCGGTGGGACGGACGGGGCCGGTGCGGCCATGTCGTCTCCCTCCTCACGCCCTCCCTCTCCCTTCACGCAGCCCACACCTCGCCTCCATCTATCTCCCCTCCCTGCTCCCCTCCCCACACCGGCGGCCCCTCCCCACTGCCCTCCGCACAACGGCGCTCCCCTCCCCGTGCTGGACACCGCCGCGTGGCGTGGCTGTTGCTGCTCAGGGTTCGAGGAGTGGCGACAGAGGCAAGGTAACGTGCACGGAAGGCTGCCGCAGGCGAGGTGGCCACGGCGCGAGGCGACGCAGGACAACGAGAGGTTGTGCGGGACGGCGAGAGGCCGCGTGTGCCGCACGCGTTGCCGCGAGCTCGGCCACGTGCCACACGGGTCGACATGCCGCCGTCGGGCATGCCGTGCCCCGACACGAACGGGCTCTTTCGGGCCAGGCCGGGCCGAGCACGACCCAAACTGTCGTGCCGGGCCAGGCCGCCCATCGTGCTCGATTGACAGGCCCGGCACGGCCCGAACAACCGTGTCGGACTGTGCATAAGTCGTGCCGGGCCGGACGTGCCTCGGACCGGCCCAAAATAGCTCGGCCCAGTGCCCACCTTGGAGAGTGCAGAAGCATGTGCAAACAATAGGAGTGAAATTAAACCTGTGGGCTAGCTAGCTGCAAATTGCTTCTAGGCTTCTAGCTACTTTCCCCTTATGTCAGCACCTAACTAGCTAGTTTCTCCAGAGTCGTATACAATTTTTTTTTTTTTGAAAATGGCTCTAGAGTCGAATATAATTGCTGCTCTAGCTAAAATAAAGAAAAAAATAATTTACAAACAAAATTTAGTCATTCATGATTGGTCAGGGAGACCTTTGGCTTGAAAACTAGCTAGATGAGCTGCGGTGCAGTGGAGGGGCCTCCAAATTCCAAAAGAAAGCTGTTAGATTTTGTCTCAAAAGAAAAGCATAGCAATATAGCATAGCATAGATTTGGATCTTGGAGCATAGTTTTTTGTGAAAAAGGAGAAACAAAAGGAAAACAAAGTTCAGAATAGTGCTCTAAATTCTCTAACTAAGAGCTAGGCCATCCCTGAAAGCGGAGATGCCCGTGTGCCTACAAATTAGAACATGGCAAGATGCATGGATGCATATATATAGCTCCATGATCTCCATGGTTGTGCTGGTGTCGAGCAACATTATTTGCAGGGTATGTAATAGTATAATATAGGAGACTGATAGCTACGGGATACAATCACAGCATGACTAATTGACTGTACTGCACGAGGACGTGGGTTCCAAATGTTCCTATCCAGGTGGTAAACTGAGCGTAAAGCTAGGATCGTATTGGTTTTCTGAACACTGTCAAGTTCAGAGAGTTAATTGATACTGCATTACCTTTCTTACAGTTCGTATATGTGAGCGATAAACGATTCCAACTATATCTATGTTTTCTTCTTCTACCTCCCAAATTATTAAAACAAAACAAATCTTGGCAGGTTTTTCCAGTCGTCAAGAAAAGTACAGTCTGCTGATAGTCTAGTTAATTTCGCAGAAATGCAAATATATAAAGAACAATAATGCGCTCTATGAGTCTATGTGCTTATTGCTCTTTTGGGATTTCATACTAATATAGTACAATGTGGAAGACGTACGGTTCAAAGGGTGGTGCAGAGCTATATTCGACATTCTCAAACATTCGATCTCCAATGCTTTGTTTATCATGCAATGTCTGTTCAACGCTGGCTAAATATATCTATATAATCATAAAAAAATCAAGACATCTCCTTCGTTTTATAAACAAAAAAAAACTCACAACAATCCTAAAAAAGAAAAAAAAAACTAAAATTTTTTATATTAATCAAAAGAAAAAGAGAATGATTTCCACTAGTTATTTTTTGTAGGGCTAGATTATATTGGTGCAGATCAATCATACGTAGATATAATTATATTTCAATTATAGAAAGTAGATTTGTATATCAAAGCAACTATCACAGTTGTTATAATAATGCCAGTTGATATAATAATGCCTTTGGGTTGATTAATGTTTCCTTTGCTTATTTTCCATGTAATCTTTGTTCAATCTCAAGAAGCAGTGTGGTTGCACTAGTCGAGTACCCTAGCTTGTGCTTGTTTGTCACTGTCGTTAAATATTTGCATAGCATCGCACATATGCTAGGAGGGGAGGGGAGGGGAGGATTTGACTGACCGCTACTGAAAGCACAGATATTCTTCGAGCATTGCAAATATGCCGCATATATATATATTCCTGTCCTTTCTAAATCAACAATGTCCCTTTTGCCACTCCTTTTCTTGTGTTGTTTTTTTACAGGATTCCCAATCCGGGCAGTGAGTAAACTGGTAGTGCTAGCCGAGTCGGACTTTGGGACTGTTTGGGGAGCTCAAACTTTTCTAAAAAGCTGTTTTTTTTAGTTTTTTGAGCTAAAAACGGTTGTAGCTTTTTATAAGAAACCGTTTAATAAATAGCTAATTTTCCTCAACAATAAAGTGCAAAAATAGGTCCAGCCCAGCTTTTAGCTTTTGGATTTTGTTAGTTATATATGGCTTTTAGCTTATGTCAAAAACCGCTTAAAAGCTGAGCTGTTTGGAGAGGTTTACTGCCTTTTTAGAAGCTGAAGTTGGTTTTAAACACCCAAACAGTGCCTTGGTTGCCAAACAACCGACGAGCTCATGCATGTAATCAAGGTGAGGTGAGATCTTGCCACGAACGTTGCAACTGTTCTAGCAAATTCTACGGTAGTAATAACTAGGTAGTATTACGCGCTACACCGCGCCGCGCATATCCTAGTTCGGATTTTTTTTGCAAAAAGGGTAGAAGGATCTAAATATTTCGAGTTTAAAAAACTGACGCCTGTGTTGAACATGCGGGACCACGATTTTTTTTTTGTAAAATAACCAGACCCGTGTTGAATTTACGGGATCGCGGTTTTTTTTATTGCAAAATAACTAGACCTCTAAATTTTCCAGGCTTAAAGAACCGGCGTCCGTGTTGAATTTGCGGGCCCATAGTTTTTTTTACAAAATAACCGAACCTAAATGTAACCCTAAATCTTTCGGGTTTAAAGAACTGGCGTCTATGTTGAATTCGCAAAACCATAGGTCCTTTTTGCAAAATAATCAAGGACCTAAACATAATTTTAAATATTTCGGGTTTAAAGAGTCGTCGCCCGTGTCGAATTCGAGGAACCATAGGGTATTTTTTGCAAAATAACCAGTGGAAGGACCTGTCCATGATTTTTGATTTTTCGGAGGGCTTTTCCAAAAGAAAGATGGCATGGCGCCCCTCCCTGTGCTGGAATCCTTCCACGCTACCTGCGCACGATGCCGCGCCGTGCGAAAAAATTTGGCCCGAGTCTTTTTTCTGTAAAAAAATGTAATTTGAGTTTTCTTGGTGGTGTTTTTTTTAAAATCGGTTGGTTAGGAGCCGCCGACGGACTTGCGTATCGAAAAAAAAATAGGCTATTTTTTCCTGCAAAAAACGTCTCGGCAACTTTGCATAGGGGAAAAATTGGGACGTTTTTTCCTGCAAAAAACGAAAGAAGAACCGGATTAAAAATTAGTTGGCTAGGTGCCGTCAGTAAATTTACGTAACCACGGTTTTTTATTTGTAAAGATCCACCTGAAATCTTCGGGTTTTTTTGTAAAAAAACGTAAGAAGAGTCAGGCTACCTCGGCTTTTTTTTGCAAAATAAAAGGATCTAAATGTAATTTAAAATCTTTCGGGTTTAAAGAATTGGCGATCGTGTCGAATCTGCGGAACCACAGTTTTTTTTTGCAAAATAACGGGACCTAAACATAATTTTAAATCTTCCGGATTTAAAGAAATAAGAGAATCTAAATGTAATTTTAAATCTTTCGGGTTTAAAGAATCGGCGATCGTGTCGAATCTGCGGAACCACGGTTTTTTTGCAAAATAACGGGACCTAAACATAATTTTAAATCTTCTGGATTTAAAGAACTGACGACCGTGTCGAATCTGCAGAACCATAGGTTCCTTTTTGAAAAATAACCGGTGAAACCTAAACGTAATTTTAAATCTTCCGAGTTTAAAGAACCAGCGTCCGGATTGAATTTGCGGAATCACAATATCCTTTTTGCAAAATAACCGACGAAAAGTCTTATCTGCGATTTTGAAAAACTGAGGGCCTCAATGCGAACGCGCTGATGCGGCAGCCCCGGTTGGCCTCCAATCCCCCCCGACATATTATTTGAGCTTTCAACACGTTGTTGCTCTAGTTTAAAGGCACGCCCTCCACCGCAGACTCCGATCCGGGACGATTTGGGTGTGCAGTGCGGCACATGTTTCATGTCTGGTCCGTGCCGAACGCAGGCAGAGAGCTCAAGCCAGATTCTTCCTCCCGTCAGTCGCGGTGAGCCCGAGCAGCGAGAGCACATGGTATTCTCCGGCGGCAACTCGACAGCCAGCACCGACGCATGCAACAAATCCATATATAACAAACATTACAAAGGGAAAAAAAAAAACTAGCATAGTCGCGCAAATAATACACACTGATTACATAACCACTTCTAGTTAAAAGGGGAAACGCAGACAGCTTATTCCCAAAGGATGACAGATTCTATTGGAAAAACTACAGTTCCATGATTGATAACTCACTTTCTCTGTGCATGTTTGACAACTCTTGTCAGCCAGGACTATACCTCAAGCTCAAAGGTATGATTCAGTGCATATCAAGCAACATCTTCTATTGTTTCAAGCAAAATCTGGATATATCCTTTCTCTTTTGTGCCCTCAGGGAAGCTGTCTTGTAGAGGATGGCCAGGACCCGATCAATCGCTCATGTTGAACTAGCCTCTGGAGCCAACCACAGTTTCACCTTTTTGTCCACCCCAGCTGTCGCCAAAACAAATGCAGGAATGCCACCTAAGAAATCAACAACAATGGGATTTAGAAACCATAAACACATGTTTCCTCAGACGAACACTACCTTCAAGCTGTAATTAATCCAGCAAAAAACTATATAAAATAAATCTTCATTTTATAAAAGGCCACAACGATGGGTCAACATGGGAGATGAAGTACATCAGCTCCAAACAGGAAATGCGTTTGCATATGGCTACATAGAACATCCAATGTTTATCAGATAACTACTGCACTGCACCAAGGATTGACATACTAAGGTGATACAATATACAGCATATGCCATTTCATTTACACTACTAATTTAAACAGGTTCATGAAAGCTCAAATGGAAATTAAATCAAAGCAACAAAGACTCAGATTTCAAAGCATTGTACATAAAAACTACCATTTGGAACTGTCCGTGGAGACCAAGCAATGCCAGTTATATCACCTGAGTATATACAGAAAACATGTCATCCCAAGTACATCTACCAAAGTGGCAAAGATCACATCAATAAGAAGGTGCAAGCTATTCTCAATATATCAGCACAGAACAACTTTGTCAAATGAAAATTGGCTAAAATTCAAGAGAAATGTGATCAATCTTCTGAAGACCATACATAGTTGAGGCCATCTATTCTACAAGTTTTAGTTATAAAAAAATGTAAGAAGGACAAGAAAATATTCAATTATATATTAAGATCACTCTGAGTGATATTTGTTTAAATGGACTAATCCCATCCATACGGTTTTTGAGCCCTCATTACTTCAAAAGAACCTGAAGAGGATTCACCCTATCAAATAGGAAACATTACACACCTTCATGTGATTTCTCAGCTATATCCAAAACTGCACCAGTTTCTGGACATAACCATTGCAACGTCGATCCACTTGTTGCAGCCAGAACTTTCCCTTCAGGAGAGATACTCATGTGATCATACTGGCAAACAGAACCTTTTGAATCATGCAGTGGAATTGCCAAAATTCTCAAGGTTTTTGGATCCTCATCAAGGTGATATCTCACTACAAAAGGATCATAAATTATCAACCCTTGAGAAAGAGTAGAGAAGCATTACATTTGTGTGTATGCTGTGGTTGTTTGTGTGTGTGTGTGTGTGTGTGGGTGGGTGGGTGGGTGGGTGGGTGTGTTGGTGGGGTGGGGGGGGGTGAGTATTACGATAAGCACATAGACTTATACACGGCAGAATCTGCCAAACATGCACTTTCATCAGGACACCTGTAAATATGCACGACTGCAGATTTGCAGTGTTATTGATCAAATGATACGCCATCTAACTCATAGTGAACAAGGTAATAGTTGATAAGTAACATAACTTCAGAAAAGACTACATAATCAGGTAAATGACATCTTTGGCCACTACATCTCAATAGCC
Organism: Otatea glauca; assembly: GCA_036346275.1. Lineage (NCBI taxonomy): Eukaryota > Viridiplantae > Streptophyta > Magnoliopsida > Poales > Poaceae > Otatea > Otatea glauca. The sequence goes on along the minus strand of CM070716.1, from coordinate 69,346,613 downwards.
TAATGATGATGGTTTCTAATGGAATATTTGACTAATTGATAAATGATTCTTTTGAAAAAAAAATTGAAGGATCTTTCCACCTTTGTGAAGAAAGGCGCAAATAAAACTGTAGATGTATTATCCTTTTATGCAAATCAAGCATTCGCCAAGTGGATGAGAAAATATTGGATACATCTAAAAATACAAAAGACATTGTCATGGACTTATGGTTATGGTGACTTACAGTAAACAAGGTTAGATATTCATATTATGAATTAAAAAACCACATACACCTTCGAGGCATCAAGGACACGGAGGTAAGCAGATATAGAGCATACCATTGATGTTCCATATCCGAATAGAACCATCTTTCGATGCAGTAATAATCTGCTCGGAATTTGGAGTGAAACACAAGCATGTAACAGCACTCTGAATAAAAGGAACTCATCAACTTCCTCCATGAAAATAGTTTGAAACTCAGCTACAAAATTGTACACGGGAATGAATTTGACCTTGTGACCCTTGAGTTGCATAACCTTATTAACCTCCTTTACCGAATTATTCTTCGAATAAACAACCTCCCACACCTAACGAACATGTAAATATCACCATAACTGAGAAAGCAGTTAATGAGCAAAACAGTAACAGTTTCTGTAGTACAAAAGTTATTGATAGTTTATCTAATTTGCTTCTCAACAAGCCCTGCAATAAACATCACAAGAAAGCCAAGAATGGCCTTCCAAAGGAAAGCAACTCAGACAAAGGAAGTATCTTATCCTGGATGCTTGGAAAGGTGTGAAAAAAGAAATTTCAGTATGATTTAAATATAAGAGCAACACATGAGCTGGTCAGAAATAGTGCAATAATTGACATAAATATCCTGGCAGAGATCCACTATGAGTTTCCATAATAAGGTTGATTATATATGAACGCTCATTTGTAAAGACAAAACATAGTCTGGGAATAAAGAGTTGTCAAGATAAATTGCTCTTTCAAGACTTATGCTGGAAAAAAAAAGTCATTAGATAAGAAACTCAGCAAGACGACCAACCTTCACGTCAGCAGTGAAAGCTGCGGCAGCTATGAAGCGACCATTTGGGGATATGTCAGCCATATTGTTTTTTAACTGATTGGTGTCAACTGTTCCCAACTCCTTCCCAGACTTCCCATGCCAAACTTTGATATCAGTTGCTGCAAATAGTTTAAATATTAATTTTAACATGAAATAAGAAGCCTTGCAAATTGTAATGAAGCTTGCAATGTTACAAAATTACTACTTGTGAAGCAACCGCATCCGGTTCAATACGAAAATAGCATACTGAACTGATAGGGAGGGGGGAGAATCAGGAGTAGCTTCCATGTAGTGCACAGGTGCTGCATAACAAAGAAATGCATACTCCCTCGAGTTAAATTTATGATATCTTCATTATCTACCTTGCAGTGTACCCTCCCTGTCCCAAGAAAAATTCCTCCCCACAGACTTGACTCCCCTCACCCTACTACATGGATCTGAAGACCCAGGCCAATCAGCGATTGGCCAGATCACCATGCACCCATTTGTAAGAACTAGGAACCTAACAATGAAGAGTGTATGTTATTTGCCACATATAAATGACACATGGTGCAGGGTTTGCTATTAAAGTTTACAGTAAGTTTAGTAAATATTCTACAGTACTGCAGCAATAGATTATTACAATAGGAAAAGCACCCTGTATCTTCATATATGGATCATGATGAGATACTGAATGCTGCAAAAATAAAGGATAAAAAACATGTTTAATGACACAGTAATTGCTTATGTTAGCTGACCGTTACAGCTGCAAAATGCAGAATGTTAAAAGCTACTATATTAAGCAATACTAAAAACTTGTGTTTTTAAAAAAACAAACCTAAGAAGTAAGAAGAAAGTAGAAAACCCATACCTTCAGAGCAAGAAATCATTATTGTGCTCCCATCACCGGTCCCATAAGTCGCATGAGCTGCTGCAAGGTTCAGCACTGACTCCTTGCCATGAATCTTGTGGTGCTCCCACTTGATCTCAGGAGGAGAAAGCTTGCCCTGCTGTTTGTTTCCCCCTGTTGGTGGAGCACCAACATCGGCATACATATAGAGAGATGAGCCTAGAAGTGCCTGTGCTGCCACAACAACGGATGATGCCCCTTCTGAGAAAGTGATAGCAGTAGGATGTGCCCCAGCAGGCAAGTTTATCCTCAGAATCCTGTCAATAAAACACATGCCCATATTTAAAGCATTAGAATGTTGTGATAAAAAAGTTAGCGTGTATAGAATGAAATATCTTACTTAAAGCTCTTGCTTGAGGCATCATTGATCCTGAATACTCTCAGTGCTCCATCCGCACATGCTGCAACAAGATGAGGAAAGATACAGGGATTAGAATTTGGAGTAGTGATGCTTGGTTCATCAAGTGCTCATTATACTAAACTGGAACTACGGTTAGAATTAGAAGTAAATGCAATACCAACAAGCCAAATTAAACAATCATTCACAAAACATGTGGTACAACATAAGAAAGTAGAAAAGGTATGACGCAAAACAAGATAGCTGTTAATAATACGGACAATGGAAAGTGGAAAGGGAATAAGCTCACCGGTGGCTAGGTTGCAGCCATCATTGGAGAAGTGAAGTGCAGTGACTGAATCAGTATGCCCCCTCAAGGTGTTGACATCGAGATGGTGGTGCTTCTTTGCAGCATCCTAGAAGAAAATCTTGTGAGTTCATTCATTGCACAAGGAATTATTTCTATAAGAATACATTAGGAAGATCATGCCTCCTATATCCTGTTCCAAATCGAATCGATAATCTTTATTTCTTCTTCTTCTTCTTCTTTTTTCAATTAGAAATGATCTGATACATAACAATTGTAAGGAAAAAGTATTTCAATTTCCCCAACAGTTTTCTTTTTTTGGCAGATTCCAATAGATGTTGAATAGCCTGTTCGACGTGGGCATGAGTGTCAAGCCATTGCTGGTTCCCCGCAACTGTGGTCTGGACTCTGGAATGACCTCAGAATACGCTAAGCAATTGGACTGTCGATGTGATCCATGCCATGGTCATACGAAGTTAGAGGGAGGGGGAAAAGGAAACATTGTTTGTAATCACAGACAGCATGGATCTCTGTAAGACCTGCACTAGCTACGTAGGAGCGAATCATATTACATCTGTGGACTCATTCACCTTATCGGCGGCGTGGTGGTGGGGCCGGAGGTGCCCCTTCTTCGACTGGTGAGAGGGGCGGACTTGCTTTGGCTGGTCCGGTGTGGAAGCAGTGGCGGAGGGAGGGAGGTGGGCGACGGCGGCGCGCTTGCGTCGGAGGTAGCCGGCGAGGAAGACGAAGGCGACGCCGGCGCCGAGGAGGGCGGAGAGGAGGGGCACGGAGAGCGAGGACGCAACTTGTGCCGCCGGCGTCGGCATCTCCTGCTCCTCTTGGCAGTGCAGTCTCTCTCGTCTCCGCTCCTTACCTAGCCCAGAGAGGAGGAGGACCGGCTAGGCCAGTCCACACAATTGGGCCGAATTAGTGGCCCAGATTGCTGCACAGAGTGCCGTAATTTCGCCGTCGCGCGTGCGGCACCGTCAGATCGAGCTCTAATTAATTGCTAGTTGATATACTTCCTACTGCTGTATCATGCAAATGAAAATGCATCAAACCTGCGTGCGTTTACTGTGTTTAATTATCTGTTGATTTGGCTTGATTCGATGATATTCCTATAATGAATGAGCTTAACGAGAATACAATGTCAATCAGATTTTTTAAGAGACCAGAATACAGATTGAGGCGCTGTTTAGCATGGCTATAGTTTTTGACTAGGCTGTATGACTGAACGGCTGGACTAAAGAGATATGATGTTTAATAGTCTGACTTTTATGTGTAAGGAGTGCAGGTCGGAAATGAGGACGAGAGAGGTTAGGTTTGGGATTTTATACTCAGTGGGTGGGGGGTAATTTTTTCAACTCTAATGCCAATGTAAGAATTCCAACCCACCGACACTATGAGAAGTTCTCTTAGATCAGTTTTTGACTTTCAGCTTATCCTAATACAAATAAGCTACTGACTTTTAGTTTTTAAGTTACGAAGAAACCTTTTGGCTTTCGGAAAAAAGAAACGGAAGCTGAAGACGTTTCTAACCGGATCCGAATTCTCTCGTCTTTACAACTACTAAAAAAAGAGAGAAAAAAGAAAGCTGTGGCTAGCTCATCACGATCTTCCCGCGAGCCTTTGCCACACCGATAATGACGGCTTTCCCGACCAGCCCCACCGCGAAGCTGAGCTTGGGGATGCCGCTCGCCGAGTGCCCTCCCGGTTTGTCGGCCTCTTCCCTGACTTCGCCCGACGTCTCCTGATCTGTGCTGTTCCAAGATGGGCCGCTGTCGTCGTCGAACCAGTAGTGGGCGGCGTCGAACTTGGTGTTGACCTGTGCCATGGAGGCGTAACGCGATAGCGGCTCGCCGGAGGGCCGGCTGGATCACATGGTTTGCCAGATGCACATATTCGCGATCTCGTTGGGGATGCCCATGTCGCTCCGTGGGATGCAGATAAGAGGACCCTCGATAGACATTGATTATTCCTGATTGCACAGGGATCGAGGGCGCACGATTAACTACCTGGGCAGCTGGAATAGTACAAGTCTACACACCAGCAAGGATCATTAAGCATGCGACGTATCTATCATGGCGAGACCACCATGCACCCAGCAAAAATGGTGTAAGCAAACATACAGTAGTTCGTGTTGATAGCTCTCAACTGGCATGCCGTCGCGCTCTGCCAACAGCCGGCACAGACGCTCCAGCTTCTGCCGGCCGAGTTCTGAACCACGACTAGTGTCCAGTGTATTAGTAGCTAGAATGAAGCGGCAGTACTCGGTCAGTTAGTGCTCATCCCACGGAGCGGATGCATCGCAAGTGGAGGGAGGCGCGCGCGCAGAGGCAGAGGCAGAGGCAGAGGCAGAGGCAGACAAAAGCAAAGGCCGAGCTCGCCTAGCGGGGGCGCCATGCCCACCCGAGGATGAGGCCGGCGAGCGCGGCGAAGCAGAGCGTGACAGCGACGAGGAAGACCTCGAGGCCCGGGGTGGTGGGCCAGCGGCCGAGGCATAAGAGCGACGTCATTGGCAGGGGCACTGCCTCCGGCGGCCGCTCCTTCTTGAAGCGTACGCGCGGTGTGGGCCAAGGAGTACGTGGCGGTGGGAAAGAGCTCGGAGGAGTCGAGGAGAGGAGTTGAGTGCAAGCTTGATCGTATCGGTCAGTCGGTCAGGTCGCCGTCATTGCCCGTCCGCCTCAACCGCTGGTAACTTACTTAGTGTCGATTCTGGTGTGCAACCAGAGCGATGAGACAGCTCGAGGCACGCATCTTGCACACTTGCAATGTTAGATATTACGATATATTTAGAGCAGTGCTTCAATGCTTTCCCACTCAATACAAGTTGCACAAATCTTGAAGTAAGCGAAAGGGTAAGTAATTACCATCTACCCTTCATTCATGTTTTAATATTTGTGCATCTGTCAAAAAGAAAAGCATGGAAGCACCTCTCATATATTTATCTTTGATATATGATAAAAGAAAAAAAAACAACTCTAGAAATTCCCGCATTAATAGAGAGAAAAAAAGAAAATGGTCTCAACCACTTATTTTGACGGGGCCAAATTATAACGATGCAAATTAATCATATATAAATATTAGAGTTATGTAACAAATACAATTGTATTTCAATTATTAAAAGTAGATATGTATATCAAAGACAATAATTGAAATACAATTGTATTTGTTACATAACTCTAATATTTATATATGATTAATCTGCATCGTTATAATTTAGCCCTGCCAAAATAAGTGTTCGGGATTCTTCTCTTTTTCTTCAGATTATTGTAAAAAATTTCTAGAGTTTTTTCTCTCTTGTTTTCAAATTATTGTTACATTTTTATTGCCCTTAAAATAAAGAAGATACCTTCAATATCACTGATTGTTTTTATTTATATAGATATAGAGATTCTAAGTATCATTCAACTCTGAATCCTGGCGATAATTCTTCTTACTCTCCTTTGATAATAGAATACTCCTCAACACTCTCCCACTTGTTTGGTGTTCTGGCTCTTCTCATATTTTGCCATATGTGGCTGACAAATAAGGGAAAAATAACAAGCACTAGTTTACTAGTTTGTTAGGCTTTTGCCGCTTATGACAAATTCGGCAGAAATTATCGTGCCCTTGTTCAGAGATGGACAACCATGTGTCGAAATCGTTCAGAAATCACAAGCAATCGGCACAAGGCTGTCAAATCAAATCAAATCTATAATCTCTATTTAGTCACACTTCTCATTATCGAATTCGAACCACCGGTCCTAATCAAGGCCAGGTAACGAGAGAGCAGCAACTAAACAATATATATATATAGATCGGTATTATCCAACACAGAAATCTGTACAGGTGAATCATCAGTTCAGTGGGTCCCTGTTACTACATAGTATTATTATACCTTGCAGCACAGCATGTCCACAGTGCGACAACACGACGTCTGTTTAATTGTTTTTTATTATGTAGCACAGCATTCCATCTAGGCAGGTTCGCAAAATCGCAGAAAATAGGTTGAAAAACGCGATTTTTGGGATTTTCGGTCCACGCGGAACGGCTTCTAAAACCACCGATAAACCGGTGAAATTAAAAAAATAAAAATTCAAAAAAAAATATGCGACGTAAACCGATCGAAAATCGACGAAAATCGCTCAAAAAATCGTCCACCAGAAAAGTTCAACTCGCCTGTCGATTTTCCACGGAAATTGACCGATTTTCCATGAAAAAGGATTTTTTTATTTTTCTTCTCAAATTTTTTGATTTTGAAACTCTACGATTTTCGGCTCGATATTTCCGATTTTCGAAATTCGAATTTCGGCCGATTTTTCCCAAACCAATTTTGTTAACCCAGCGTACAGGTATACATAGCAGAGGAAGAACATGATGCAGAAGCTTGAGAGCTCACTTGTCTCACTCAAGAACGTCCAGCGCGCGGCGAGCCAGAGTATACAGTGTGCAACGGACGGGCCGGTACACTCCAGTGAATTGTCGGAACGAATCGCACGCTCGATCAGCAAGGCATTCTTATATACACTCTATAATGCTGACCTCCCAAATCCTATTACAGCACGTTGAAAATAGTCAGATTTGCGCTGAGTATAAAATAGTCAAATCCCCAATAGTAAATTTTGCTAGCAACTTACCCTTCGTTACTCTCTGGCGAAGATCAGAAAGGGCTACAGCAATTTTAGCACCAATAAGAGCATTGTTCTTTACAAGTGCAATATCTGAATACGCTAAGGACATAGTTTCTTAGATGCAGGAAGCCACAAAAGGGACAAAAGTCCAACTCAATATTTCATTATTAGACTTTGAAAAGGTGCAAAGGCCAAATTGCTCATTTCTGAAATAGAAATAAATAACTACCAATACCAAAATTATAGACGAGTATAGATAAAGCAATGCCGTTTCCCTGAAAATACAGCACAGATTGCAAGTAAAGTTATAGGATACTGGCTTCCAGCGAAGATCCTCCAGTTAGTACCTTCACTCTGTCAAGCACGAAGGGAGTGATTGCATTTCCTATTATCCTTTTATCCCTGAAAAAAAAAAGAGTGCAAAATAATTAGATGCCGTTCCTATTATTCATACACGCACATATGTTAGCCCACATGTGTGCAAGCGCGCGCACAGAAGGACTGGGACTGTACTCTGCTTCCTTGAGGGCTTTCTGTATTGCAGATGCTATAACATTTCCTGAAGCTGCATGTTGCTTGGGAATTGGTACTGCAATAAGAATCCCAGATCCTAGATGTAAATTATTGTTTGCATCTGCATCACAATAGACTCAAATCAGCAATCCTCAATTAAGTCTGGAGAACACCCCAAAAGAAAACAACGCAGAAAGCACATTGAGATTACACTGGATGAAAAGCGTTGAACTTTTTGGTTTTCAGTTAAACTTATAGCTCATATGATATGATGTGCTTGAGTTCTATATAACAGAAGTGTCTCAATTCATTTTAAGCCACGGACCATCTGGAGCTATCCTAGGTTGATTCAAGAGTAGATTTCAAATAGGATATTTAAGTTTAAATTTTACTTGATTCTAAGTTTAACACCGGACATATTTCGCTAATCAAGAAGCTAAAAAGGTCAAAATCAAATAGGTGACTGCTGGTGGCTCTGATAATATACCAACAGTTCATGCAAGATTAATAATGTCACATGAAAGAAATCCAAGAATGAATGCAGACGAAACAAATGTGAAATCTTAATGCTTACATATTATCTTTGCACACTCTTCTGGAGAATCAACACGGCATGGCACCTACATCAGGTAAACAGGAGTCACTCATAAAAGCATATATGCTACAACTTATGATGTAACCGTTCCATTAATATGCTATATATTGGACTATAAAACAGGTATTCAGTAGAACATTTTTGGCTCTTTAAACTATCATTTAAACCTATAACATTAATTTGAGTGGCAAAAAAATTCTAAAGAGATGCTAATGTGAAGAGTAACAAAACACTCTAATTTGAACAACATTCAATTTCATAACTATACTGCATTTTGAACTTTCAGCAATCCCTGGAAGCAAATGCTTTGGACAAAGGAGGTACTAACTTTTAAATATTTGGAAGAAACAAAAATTTTCTACCTCACATCCACTGACTTTTGTGAAGAAAGCAGGAAATTCATTGGTTCTGTAAGCAGCAATCGTTACCCCTTGAGTTTCCTGTAAACACAATCAGTTAAGAAAATAATATGATTTAGCACCAAAACAACACCCAATGCAATAACTCATGTACAAAGCAATACCCATGCAATAACTTGTGTATCAAGCACCACCTAATGCAATAACCCATGTACACCAAGCACCACCAGAACATTTTATTATGAATTGCTTGAAAAAGTCGATCTTAGATTATGTAGAAGAAAATAAATAAAAAGATGTTTCTGAAAAACTAAACACCCGATAGTTGTGGATAGTGGTTTTTGCTCCTCACGGATGGAGTTTCTAGTAAACAAAAGAAGTCCTTCCAAGGAAACAGTCTTGTACCTTTCTTGAGTGAAAAATGCTGATGACCAAAATTGCATAGGAATTTATCTAATTTCTATGGCAACTCATTTCCAGCTCTTGATTTCTTAGTAGTAGATCCTGATTTATCTAATTTGTGCCGAGAAACACCAGCTCTTCTTTCCTATGGGCTCATAGGTATTTCATCAAATTTGACTTTTGCTTGTGTGTGTCCTCTCATTGTAGTCATGGAGCAGCTACTGACATTGTTAAGGCAGCATCATTAGGGGAAATAAACTAATAATAATAAGCTAACAAGTAACAATTCTATAGCAACTTTTTTGTTACAAGATAACCCTCATTTTATTTATCTGTAACTTGAAATTTGAACTATATTGCTATTATAATATGTCTTTGTCCGTGTGGTCTAACAAAGATTGCTACAAAATTTTATTTTAGAGTCCCAGCAATTTGGTCAGCTGCTTCATTTGTATGTCAACAACAAAACCCAGAAAAGAAAAACTTAGGTACAACTTGTCAAGTATTCAACTTGCTAACAAGAAAACAACCCACATAAAACTTCATTCTTCATAGACCAAAAGAGCCATTTCATGGAAGAGTGCAAAGGATAAGCATACCAAGTATTCAAGTGTCCGTGGTATGTCCAAAATGGACTTCACACCAGCTGAAATAACAGTGACAGGAGTCTTTCCAAGTTCAGTTAAGTCAGAGGAGATGTCCATGGCTGCATCAAAATGGTAATGCGTCAAGTAGTGAACAGCTATTTGTAGCCTTTTCATGACTGTTACTAAGAATTGAATATACTTAAGCCATATGTTAATCAAGTCAACAGTGTACTCTCAGCAACGCGTTACAGAGAATCAGGAAAAAGGAAGCATAGACATAAGTATTTAGCTTCCAGACTTCAAGTCCATTAATCCACAGATGATATAACACTAGAGAATGACTGAAAGCTGAAGAAGACACAAGGTAGAATGAACTAGGTCATAACAACTCAAAAGGCAATATTAAATTTCCTGCTAAGTGTCAACACAGTCATACTGATGAAAATGCCACAATCTAGCAAGAAATTGTACTCTCTAGACATAAAAAATAAAAACACGATATAGATGATACATGGACATGGTAAATTAACTTTTATTGCTGAACGATAAAAAATTTAAATTGTTTGTGATATCCTTAAACAAAGAACTATAGTTAGTTCACTTACTTGCTTTTTTTGTGAGAATTATTGAGCCTAAATTACCTGCTCTCATCCTCATTTAGTCCATGCTAGTGGTCAATGCTCTGATATCAAAATGGGAATGCTACGACTACCATCCCTTCATAACTCAGAAAAATCTATTGCAAAATCAGTGGTGTACTGTGCAGCTAAATGAGGACTCCTTACACAAATGGAAGCTACTTACTTTGTTCACCATGTCTGTGCACACCTCCAATTCCCCCAGTTACGAAAATTGGTATGCCAACCTGAATTTCAGAATAACTTATTTTGCAATAGAGATGAACAGTTGTAACTAACTACACATTGATAGCATACATGAACACGAAAATGGCAATCAAATCAAACCAAGATAAAAAAGACAGCAAGATGATTTTGGCAGTGCTTTCTGAAAAGACCTTATGAGCAAAAAACATAGTGGCAGAAACTGTCGTTGCGCCATTGCCACCAGAGGCAACCTGCCAATTAGTAAAAAACAATATGGAAAGCAACAAAATGATAAGCGTATGGATATCAAACAAAAAAAATAGTTTAAACAAAGGAGCTACAAATCTATACAAGAGGTGATCTCAGATTTGGCATGCCATAATTCAGATGCATCCTTGCTCAATGCAAGGCATCAGAATTATGCCATGCCACCATTAGTGTGGTGATAAATGATAACACAAGGTCGAAGGATGAGGAATTTCTAGTGTACAAGGTACTCACAACATGAGCAATATCCCTTCTAGCTGTCTTCTGAAATTGTCTTCCACTTATAGCCAGACTCTTCAATTGTTCATTGTTAAGGCCTATCATCGTATGAAGAATATTAGAGGATAAGCGGAAAATAACTCACAGCTTATAACAGGCAGTTGAGCTAGAAATTTGAATAGGAGATGGGTCTGTTGTCCACCACATAGATACAATTCACTTGATAAAAGGACTGCCAAACAATATGGAACATTCGAAAAGAAAAATGAAAACAAAAGGGCTCAAGCATATATAAAAAAAAAAGTTTCCAGAAGAAACTAATATATGTCTAGAGCGGTGATTTGTGTATTCGATGCCTGACATGTGCCCATGGGTAATCTCTCCAATGTTTGAACTCGAGAGGAAGGGGCATATTTTCCTGTTGAAGTTTCCAGAAGAAACTAATATATACACATTACACAATGTCTAGAGAAGGGGCATATTTTCCTGTTGAAGAATACAATATGGTACTAATTGGGAAGTAGTAGAACTTACCAACATGCGGCACACCATCTAGAATGGCAATAGTGGCAGGAACAGCACCATTCTCCCTCACGATGGCCTCCACCTCCATGGCAGTCTGGAGATTCTTCGGGTAGGGCATACCTGAAATGAAACGCCAATCAAATCCCTTCCCGGGTAGGGCTAGGACACATCGCCGGAGGGAGTCTTGTGCTCTGAAAGAGGGATTGGGGAACAACCAGAAAGAAGGTTGAAGCTTACCGTGGCAGATGATGGTGGACTCGAGGGCGACGACCGCATATCCGTGCGTGAGGGCAGCTGCGACCTCCGGCGACACCGTGACGCCCATCGGCGACGGCTTCTGCAGTGGCGCTGGCATCGACGACAGTCCACGCGATCTGACTGACGGTGGGTTCCACGTTTGCAGTTGGCTCGTGTATTTGTGCTATGGAAGGCGTACTAGATGAGCGGATCCTCCACGCCACAAGCAGCTTAGTGGCCCACCCTGCAGAGCACATGGGACAGTGTGTAAGCAAACCCCACCCATGCGCAGATCAAGGCCGTCCGAACCGCCTAAGACAATCCTCGGCCCTTCCGGAGCGCCGTAAGAGCATCTCCAAAACTCTCTCTCTAAAAATCAGATTTAGACTCTGTTTGGCAGAGCTCTAGATCCCAGCTCCACCTCAGAGCTAGAGTTTATAAGTTAAAATAAAGTGAATTAAGTTTATATTTTTAGTCTAAAATGTAAAAAATATGACCCACCTAATCACTCTTAATGTACCTCTGACTCCACTCCATAAATTTGGAGCTAGAATACTCGCCCACCAACTCTACGGATTTTGGTGAGCTGAGCTATCCCAAACACCCCATAGAGAACTCTCTAAAAAATACCTCTCCATATCTCCTCCTCTCCAACAACACTCTCCATATCACACTCTCTATTTTCTCTCCTATATTCTAATCATATTCCACATATGATCCATAACAACAACGCTTTTTTAGGTTAATTGACGGCTATATTTGAATACAGGAATATGAAAATTGAAATTTATTTTGACAACCACATTGTAACGGTTAATATTTGAACGTGGGAATTTTAAATTTGAATTTTCCTGTAACGGTCATGTTGTAATTGTCAATATTAAAATTATTGTACGGAGTGAGTGATGTCCTAACGGTCATCGCAACGGCTATATTAAAACGGCCACCTGAACGGCTATATTCTAACGACAATCTTAACGGCTACATTGTTATTGTCTATATATACATACCCATTTGCAGTTTGAAGTCTTGCACGTTTCTTGTTATTCACTACCTACAATATCTCAATGAGTCGTCGAAACTTAGTCTCACAATGTCTCTCAGACGATGAGGAGTTTGAGAAGAATAATGAATACGTATTTCTTCTTACAACAGGATATCTAACACATATAGAAGATCAGGGTGTCAATCTTCGATGCCATGGCGGTTCTACTCCTGGCCATCAAGTCGTTCACCGCAATAGACAAGAAGGACATGCTAGACTATTCCAGGACTATTTTGCTGATCCTCCTATCTATGACCCGACCTTCTTTCGGCGCAGGTTTGGAATTATTCATTCTTTATTTCTTCGCATACTATGTTGATCCTAATGTATATGGCTCAACCTTCTTTTCGATATAGGTTTCGAATGAATCGTCCTTTATTTCTTCGCATATTGCATGTTGTACAAGCGCATGATAATTATTTCGTTCAGAAGAGGAATTGTGCTAGAATTCTTGGGTTATCTTCTTTACAAAAGATAACCGCAGCATTTCGGATGCTAGCTTACGGCGTAGCAGCAAATGCTATTGATGATTATGTGCAGATTGGAGAAAGTACTGCTATAGAGAGCCTGAGAAGGTTTGTGAAAGCTATTATTGAAATCTTTGGAGATGAGTATTTGAGATCTCCAAATGAGGATGATACTGTCAGATTACTTACAATTGGTGAGGAGAGAGGTTTTCCGGGAATGCTAGGGAGCATAGATTGCATGCATTGGAAGTGGAAAAATTACCCTGCAGCATGGCAAGGCACTTTCAAAGCCACCTGTTGCTAAGTTGTAAGACAAGGAGACAATTACGTCGTATGCCCTGCAAAGATGCATATCACAAGAAACATTTCTTGTTCAGGAATCCATGGTGTTCCTAATTGTGTGATATTCCCTAATCGAGACCTCTCCAATCAGATTAAATGCCGAGTTGATCTTATTTGTATGAGACTATTATTACTACCAAGCGAAAACCACCACATCATGAACAGTACAAGGAAAAGTTCATGTGCAAGTAAAAAGACTGATAATCCGTAGAAATGTTTTAGGAGAAAATTACTACTTTGGTTATGACCCAAGACAACCTAGTTACCACTTTCACAGGTCTTATGTATGTAGTACACTTGTAAGATCATTCTGATTCAGGACAACAACTTGCAGCTCTTCTAACCATTAGAAATTCTTGGATTTTCATTTAGAGAGAAAGAGAATTGAGCTTTATTAGAATGGTTCACTACTTTGACATGGCATATACAAAAATTGTACAGCTTTGCTCCTTTGGAATATAAATTATTTATCACTGAACCAAAATGAGGTTCATCTTGTGATTCTGAGGAAATTAGATACCATGCATAGCCTTCGCAATCCAACACTCCAAAACTGTAAACATTATAAGAGCACATCACTTCACTAATTATGATATGTTCATGAAAGAAAAAGCTTCAAGCAGTCATAAGGCTCGAAAAGAAGCAATCTGATAAGCAAGTGCAATTATTTTTCCTCAATTTTTGTGTGCAGCTAATTCCATGGACTAAAATCAATACAAATATAGATATGAAGTGTGGGAAAAGAATACAGAAGGGGCCTATCTACTTATCAATCGTAAAAGCCAAACCGATTTCATGCGTAACACTAAATACCAACGAAAAGCATCAGTGCTTAGCAGGTTGAATGAAAGATGAGTACCACACAAAAATGGCAGGTTAATAATCCAAAAAGAAATCTCATTGTCGCATGGTCAGATTCTCTACCAGTTATATTTCAAGAATTGAAAGCTGCTACGTGTTCACAAGTTGTCTTTCTTAGTCGCAATGGAGACCACCTACTTGCGGTCGCCGGTGTTGGGGTAGATGAACACGCGACCGCCGGGGAAGCCTGTGTTGCCGGGGAAGAGGAGGCCGCGCCGAGGAGAGGAAGCCTAGCCGGGGGAGACGAAGCAGCTGCCAGGGAGAGGAACTGACACGAAGATGTGCTGGGGAGACGAAGCTGCGAAGGGGAGACGAACCTGTGCCCAACGGTGAACTCCCGTAGCGCGATCATTGGTGTTGGGGTAGATCGGCGAATCTGAGGATTCGCCGGGATTCGTAGGTGTCTCCGAAGCCTCGCCGAGGATTCGTAGCCTCGCGAGGGGAGAGGAAGAAGAGCCACGGAGACGAGGCAACGCCGACGAAGTAGATGAACACACAACTGTCGGGGAAGCCTCTATTGCCAGGGAAGAGTAGGCTGCGCCGAGGAGAGGAAGCCTTGCCGGGGGAGATGAAGCAGCTGCCAGGGGAGAGGAAGTGAGACGAAGACGTCTTTGGGAGACGGCCGCGAACGGAGACGAACTGTGCTCAGCCGGATTTGAAATCCCGTGAGACATGGTCATTTGGTGTTGGGGTAGTTCACCGAATCTGAGGATTCGCCGGGGATTCGTAGCCTAGCGAGGGGAAATGAAGAAGAGCCGCCGAGACGAAGCGGTGTCGACGAACACGAAACCTCGCCAGGCTAGCGGAGGAGTCGAAGCCTCCGGGATTTGTCCCTGCAATCGTGCGAACGAAAGACAGCCCGGATAGCGAGCGGAGAGAGGCTCGCTAGATGTAGCGAGCCTCTCTCACCTCGCCAGATTTTGGGATGAGGGTGGCGACTCTGTTGGAGATGGGTTTTCGATGCGAACCCCTAAAAAATGGAGATAGCGAGTTGAATACCGATGCTGTTGGAGATGCTCTAACAGAACACCCCATAAAGTAGTGTACTACTTTTTTGGACTTTAAACACAATGTTATAGGTCACACATACTTTTTTAGCATCGCTTTTCTGGGTTTGACCCTAGAAATTGGACATACTTTTGTTAAAGATAAATGTGCAGAGCAGCAAGCATAAGAGCTGGATGGCGATGAGGGGAGAAGGGCGGTAGCGGCCACCGGAGGGAAACGAGGGTGACGCTGGGGGTAGACAATCCGAGGGCGACGTCGGGAGGAGACGACGGCGACGCGGGGGCTAACGAACTGACAGCGGCGCCTGGGGGAGACGGGCCAACGAGCGACGGCAGCGTTCAGGGCAGACGATCCGACGGCGGCAGCAAGGAGACGGGACAAGGGCGATGCTGGGGGGAGGCGATCCGACTGCGGCGACGCGGCGCCTGGGGGAGACGGACTGATGGGAGGCGACGGCGCCGGCACATCCACCCTAGATCTAAGACATGAGGCCTGAGGGTGAGGTGAGGAACCGAGGCTCTGAGCAGATAGACTTGACTTGAGTACTGACCAATGACCGGATATCCGAATTTCCTATTGGTCGGATAATCCGGATCTGTATCCGTATCCGCCGGATAGTGCGCTACCGAATCTGTATCCGTATCCAATTAAAAATATCTGAATCTGTATCCGATCCGAAACTATCCGTATCGAAAAATTATCCAGATCGGTCGGAATCTATCCGCTCCGTTTTCACTCCTAATAAGAGGTAGAGCAGAGCCCACACCGGAGGAAGACCTTTGGCTGCTTCAAGAAAGCCTTCTCAGTCTGCATAAGAGAAAGAATGCCATACATCAGAACTAGGAAACCACTGTCCAACAGTTACATTTTGCAATGCCGAACAGCATGCCAAAAAAGACACTCCATGGATAAATTACCAAGAATAAGCATGCAGTATTGCTTTAGCACCTTAATTTCAGAAAATAAGTCAAGTTGTTATTTCTTAGTTCTATCTATCAAGCAATAAGACACTATAAGGATGTCGGCAGGGCCAAAAAAATTCTTAAGATGCTTTTGTTCTTGCATTGGTTGTTTTTACGAAATTACAAAACCGTTTCCTCTGCTTTAGTTAGTAGGTTAGGTACTTCGATTGGTTTGATAAGCCAATTGGTAATCTCCTCTTTATTGTAATGACAAAGCTAACTCGATGGATGAAATCAGATTATAATTTTAAGCATTCGTGTGCAAAACAAAAACTCAGGTATTCCAGGTTCCAGCAGGACAAATTGGTCAAGAACTCTATAGAGAAACGGGCCCTGGTATCCATTACAATTTACAAAAAAAAAGTGCACTTCAACTGCTTGATATAACCTCATGCCATTTACAGCAGAACATGTTCTTTAATCAACCAGTTCCAAAATGATGCCTTTTGCTTGGAGAATTACCATGTCCATTGTGACCTTATCTAATCGCTCTGCATTTTTTTTCTTTTGCAAGTATGATGTTATCTGGCTGTAGAGCTAACTTTTTTTTCTTGGAAAAATAAACTTCAAGTATATAATGAGAATTTGAGGGACCAACCTATTTCGGAACAAAGGAATTGTACATGAAACCGTAGGAATGGATGAGGTAGGAACAAGAAAGAACCCATGCCGTTACGGAACTAATCAATCTGATTGAGTATGGATGGGTGAGATCCAAAAGCAATATGACACCTTACATATCTGCGTTCAAATCAGCTGCTCAGATCTGGATCTTGGACTGAAGAGCTAGCAAGAACATGAGGGGCAAGAGAGAGATATTATCGTAGAGCGGCAGGAATGTGCAGACGAGCCGAGGAGGCGAGAGCGGCGGCAACGGCGTTCAAGATCAGGGGCTAGGTGAGGCACAAACTTGGATGCAGCGGCGAGCCAGCAAGCAGAGGACCGCAGCAACAATGAGCTAGGGAGAAGGACGGAGGCAGCCGTAATCCAAGAAGGAGAGGACGGGGGGTCGGTGAGCCGGGAAAGGGAGGGCGGCGGTGGCGGCGATGCAGGGAGGAGAAGGACGGCTACAGCGGCGTTTTGGGGGAGGGGGTTTGGGGGGAGCACGCCACGCTAATGAAACCATTCACCGGCAACCCATTTGCGCCCATGGGTTGAAACGGTTTCGAACCGAAAATTTCTAAGAGCATACCATACCGAACCAAACCATTTTTACTGAAAACCTAATCTACTCCAACCCATTCATAGCCTCAACCCATTTCAACCCATCCAAAATCAACCCAAATGAAAACTAAACCGTTTAGTCTATCTTCACCCAAACCTTTAACACCCCTAAGAGCACATAGGACGGTGTGTAAGCAAACCCTACCCACATTCATATTAAGGCCGTCCGAACCACCTAAGACAATCCTCGGCTAGAGTGCCGCAACCAAACACCCCAGGAAGCATTGTTCTACTTGTTTTTACTCTAAACACGAGGTCACGGATCAATGCTCCGATATAGTAGCTACAAGCGCTATAGCTAGCGATAGCTCCGCTATTCAATGTATCTTGTAGTTAGCGATAGCTCAACTATGTATCTATAGGTCAAAATATTATGTCCATATTGAAATCCAACAATACTAAAAGGCCCAAATACATCTCTTATAAACCTGAACTATGAGAAAACCTAGTAAAAAAATCATCTCGCCCTTTTTCAATAACCCAACATCGATATTTCTCAGTGATTAAGTATTTATTGTCAAGACCATTATGATATGGTTATCATTTATGATCTTTTGGATATATATTAGTATGTTTGTTGATTCTAGATTTGACTTATATTCTTAATATAAAAACCTTCTAAAGTCATATTTTAATGATTTATCTGGAGATGACTTATATTATATACATATTTAATTTTTAAAATCTTTTTAATACTAAAATGCGATAAAGGATAGTTTCTACAATAGCTGTTATAGCTTTCATGAGACCTTGCCGTGAAAATCACGATTTAAAATCAAGAAGAGATTAGAGATTGGACGCGTGATAAGGGAAATCATCACTTTTCTAGCCCCATATATAATTTTTTTGCAAATCTAACCCCTTGCGAACGCAATTGCAAAAATAGCCCCATCCCTGACCACGGAAGTGCTGGAAGGTTGTCACCTTCCACGCTTTCACTCCACCGAAGCACGTATCGCACTCCCAAAGCGCGCGTGTCACCTTTCGACGCTTCCACGGTCGGGGATGCGGCTATTTTTGCAATTGCATTCGCAGAGAGGCTAAATTTGCCAAAAAAATTTGGAATGAAGCTAGAAAACTGATTATTTGGTGATCAAGCTCCGTCTTCAAGTTACACACCCGCCACCGCAAAGGCCCCGCGCGCTTCTGGGCATTGGACTTCGGCGAGCGCCATGGATACCTCAAGGGCGTCATCACCGACATCGTGCATGACCCTGGCCGCGGCGCGCCTCTCACCCAATTCACCTTCCACCGCCCCCGTCTGCTACAAGCACTAGAAGGAGCTCTTCATCGGTGCCGAGAGCATGTACACCGACCAACCCCTCTACTGCGGCCGCTGTGCCACCCTCTCCATCAACAACATGCTCCCGCTCGGATCCCTCCTCGAGGGTACCTCGTCTGCAATGTGGAGAGACACTTTGGCGACCGCGGTGCCTTGGTGCGCTGCTCCGGCGACTACACCATAGTCGTCAGCCACAACACGGACAACGGCACCAGCAGGCAAGTACATGCATGCATATATACAACCCTCTTTGATTTTTACCATACATAGTTGCACATACGCACGGTGCATAGATGATTTTTTTTTCAAAATTCATATTGTCTTGTCTAATTACTTTATTAGTAATTAAAGATCGATCTAGTTTGTTAGGGTTTAGAATTGTATGTACATTTCAGATAAATCTGATGCGTGCAACTGATCGAATTACTATGCTCTACTTAATTGCAGGATCAAGCTCCCCTTGAGCACCAAGAAGATGTTGCCGAGCGGCTGCCGCGCCATGGTGGGGCAGGTCGCCGGCGGTGGCAGGAAGAGGAACGGTAGGCCCAAGGTGTGTGGCATGGCCATGAACCTCGTGGATCATCCCCACGAAGGAGGCAACCACCAGCACATTGGCCATGCCTCCACCGTGCGCAGTGACACTCCTCATGGTCGGAAGACTGGTCAAAACGCCGCACAGAGGACCGGCCATAGGTGAGGACAAGCCACTACAAACGCTGCCAAGGCTGGTGACGCTAATTAATAATTAAAAGGATCACGCATTGTCGTCATAACATATATGCATGCCACGTTATTATTGATTTTAGTTTTTTTTAAGAAAACACTAGAAAAGGATCCTAGTGCATATATATTATAATAAAAATATAGATGGTCGTTGAAGAAGATACTAGTGATAACCCCGCGCGTTGCTGCAGGCGGAAGAAAGCAACCTAAGATATGCCAAATGAGTACATCGAAGGTAAAAAACCTCCAATGTTATCATAACGTGAAGCAAATCGTATATAGAGATAATGGCAATATGGTTGCAGGTGAGTTTTGTTAGTTGTGAATATGATCCATCTATCTGACCGCCTAATAAAAATTTATATGGCAGCATAGCAAGTGAAAGAGAGGTACCTCAAAGTTCGTAACGAAACTGTCATAACTATTACATTATATCGAAATTGCAGTGATGCGTTGACATTATGCAGTAGTAACCGATATTAAAGGCTGTGGGACTGTATAGTATAGACAGACAAATCGAACGATGTTATAACCCTATATGGTCCGTGAACATAGCCAAGACGGTATGGACAAAAGTGTAATATGTGAATGTTTAATTAAAGAAGACACAAAGGTAAAGCTTATGATATAATATGGCAAGTGACAGAAGGCATCTAAATTCCCGAAGCACGTTGGAGGTTTTGTAGATTGACAAACAAAATATACGTAACAAAATAGTTATTTCGAAAATCGGAAAACGGATAGAGGCCAGTTCAACAGGGAACATATTGAAACGGGGATAATTGAAGATAAGTCGTGAACTGAAGAGTGTGAGAGTTGATCTATATGCACGGGAGTGATGAAGTCTGTACACGTGAACCCGCAAAATTGTCTCTTTACAAACTAATGGTAAACATGCGTTGACCTTCACGTTACACTCGCCATGGTCTAATGTTTAGACAATGACGTGTGGGCTACGATCATGCAGAAATGCTTTCATGGTCTTAAGTAAAAAACCACAGCAGGTATGATGATCTGAGGAATTAAGTTGAAGTGAGTTTTCAACGTGGGAGAGGTCTTGACCCCCTAGGATCTCTATGGGAGTAGTCTTGACCTCCATGAGAGGTCCAAACCACTGTGGGAGTGATCTTAATCTCCTAGGACCACTCTAGAAGTGGTCATGACCTCTCAAAGAGTGGTCCTGATCTCCGTGGGGGCAGTCTAGACCACTGTGGGAATGGTCTTAATCTCCTAGGACATCCATGGGAGTGGTCTAGACCACTGTGGTCTTTACCTTTATGGGAGTGGTCCTGACCTCCATGCGAGTGGTTTACACCACTGTGAGGGTGGTTTTAACCTCCTATGACCTCTATGAGAGTGATCTTAACCTCCTAGGACCTCTATGGGAGTGATTCTGACCTCCATGGGAGTGGTCTTAACCTCCTAGGACCCTATGTGAGTGGTTCCAACCTCCATGGGAGTGGTCTAGACCACTGTGGGAGTGGTCTTAACCTCCTAAGACCTTTATGAGAGTGGTCTTGACCTTCTAGGACCTCAATGGGAGTGGTCTAGATCATTGTGAGAGTAGTCTTTACCTCCTAGGGCCTCTATGGGAGTGGTCTTGACCTCTCAGATAGTGGTCTTGATCATTGCGGGAGTGGTCTTGACCTCCTAGGATCTCTATGGGAGTGGTCTAGACCAACGTGGGAGTTGTCTTGACCTCTAGGACCTCTTTGGGAATGGTCTTGACCTCTTCGGGAGTGGTCCAAACCACTGTGGGAGTGATCTTGACCTCCTAGGATCTCTATGCACGTGGTCCTGACCTCTATGAGAGTGGTCTAAACCACTGTGGGAATGGTCTTGATCACCTAGACCTCTATGGGAGTGTTCCTGACCTCTTAAGAAGCGGCTATGATCTCTATGGGAGTGGTATAGACTACTGTGGGAGTGGTCTTGACCTCCTAAGACCTTCTTCATAGGAGTAGTCTTGACCTCCTAGAATCTCTATGGGAGTGGTCCTGACCACCATGAGAGTGGTCTAGACCACTGTGGGAACGGTCTTGACCTATTAAGAACATCTTAGGAAGTGGTCTTGATTGTTAAGGGGGTGGTCGTGACCTTTTAGGGAATGGTCATGACCTCTGTAAGAGTGGTCTAAAGTGATATTTAGTGGTCTAGACTTCTGTATGAGTGATCCTGACCTCCATAGGAGTGATCTAGACCACTGTAGGAGTGGTCTTGAGCTCCACAACCTCTATGGGAGTGGTCCTGGCCTCCATGAAAGTGGTCTAGACCACTGTGAGAGTGGTCTTGAGCTCTTAGGACCACTATGGGAGTGGTCCTGACCTCCATGGGAGTGGTCTAGACCATTGTGGGCGTGGTCTTGACCTCCTAGGACCTCCATGGGAGTGGTCCTTTATAGAACATTACAACTCTGAGCAGATTGTTTTAGCCTATGCAGATGAGGTATGGCCTCGATTTGATTTTAACATGCAACAGAGCTATTGGCCTCCCAACAAAGAAAGCATGTCAATGGCATCACAGTATGTTAATCCCAGACAGACTTTAAGGCATTTGGTATAAGCCAGATGAACTCCAGTCGTTGGAAATACGGCATTGTGTGGAAAGATTGTTCAATTCACTACTAAACGTACCACACATAATTTTTAGCTCACTATTTAGTTGCCAACAATTGCTCTAAAAAATACGAGCAATTACGATTTCAGAAACCAAGTGTCTTGGGTAGATCACTTTTACGTTAGAAAAATTATTGCTTGTTTAGTATATATATTTTTTATTTATGAGAGGAGCCTATTTAGCATATGTAGTCAACCTTCTATTCTCCTTAATTACACTTGATGTAGGTTCTATTTGCTCTCTAAGTATAATTTAACAATACCTGTCATTGTATGTTTGTTTCTTTTATACTTCTGCTTGTTTCCCAATCTACTTGAGTACAGTATCAATCAAGGAAAATTTTAACCGTATTTCTCAGTCAGCCCCAAGTTTTTTTATATCTGTTTTTTGGCACCAAAGTACCCCTCATTGATCCCCATTTTCGGTCCATTGTACTTCTTGTTAGTTGCTATGTCTTATACAAAACAATGCTGGTGGGAAAAAATGAGAAAAAAAGCCCTCAAGAAATTCAAGAACCCGCCAAGATTTTCCGAGAACCACTGAGAATTTCTGAGAACTTTTTCTCAACCGGCAAGATTGCAATCCCTGGTACTAATTACTAATACACCACATCATTGTCCATGTGTATCTATTTTTTTAGAAAAAGAAGGAAATTAGTTTGGCACTCTTTATTCTATCGCAACATTAGATCAAGGCATGCAAAGCAGTTGTCAGTTGAGAATATAAATTGTATAACAATTGAAGTCACCATTATGTTCCAATACTGTGTCTTCCATGACATCATAGATAAGGCCTAATATGGGTACTCAACATGACTCTATTGATTGTTGATGCATAGCTAGGGATTGGATTTAATACATAAAGTCATAATACTATCATTTTCTGGAGTTGTGCTAAGAGTAGTATGTCTAGAAATAAAAAATATCCAAGTAATATAAGTAAATCGTAATAGAAGCACTGATTGGCTTTAATTTAAAACCTATAAGCTTAATGCAATGGGCAAATAGTAGAGCTCATATGAAGTAAATGAAATTGGAAGGGATTGTAGGGCATTTGTAATTGTACTAATTAAATTGTCTTGCGAGCCAACGTTAGTAAGGATAAGTTGTACCTTGGGAGCAGAATTCATTCAATGAAGATCCATATGCTATACGGTCACTGCAAGCGTGGCGTATCAGACCTGAAATAGGAATACTTGCATTAACAATTGTGGGCACTTGAGCAGCGTAATGTGATGCGAGAGAATAAGTTTAAGTGGAATCTTAACATATGAAAGACTATCAACCAGAGCGCACAGAAGGTTGGAGGCGAGGGCAAGCGCACCTCCCGAGAATCGAATTCCTCAGTCACCCAAGATTGGCATTAGTAAAAGTATCAGAATAGAGATGATAATAGCACAAAGGAAAATTAAAATAACTTATGTTTTGGCTCCAGATATAAGCATGATTACGCAAAGAATGCATCAAAATGCAGCAAGAACCAAATACGTGAAATCATGCAACACTATGGAAGAATACAATTGTATTACGATAATGATCTTTAACTGGACATAACCAATTCAATCGAAGTGACCAAATGCAATAAGGCGAGCTTAACCAATTCGATCACAAGTGTGGAGCGATTTAATAATTAGCAGCTTGCTTCAATCAGTACCATATAGCAGAGAAGTGAGTTTCAAAGGTAAATGATCATCTGAAGATGGTGGAATCGGCCTGTGTCGCCACAGCCTTCGCCAATAATGACTTTCTCATCCTGGGTGGCCCGTTCAGAAGAAACACCCTCCATAAGCTCCGCTTACCTGCAAGAATAAATTTTTCACCGTCGATCAATAGCCTAATCGCACACACAGCGTCCTTGATTAAGCATTCTAGCGCTGCCTCACCGTCGGAGAACCGCGGGAACTTGGCGGGGAACACGATGGCCTCCTACAGCGGCTGCTTGGCACCGTTGAGCCCGGCGACTTCATTCCACCTCACGTTCGTCTTCTCGGAGATGATCGCCTAGTGGAGCCCAGCGCGGAGCTTGGCCTGCGCAGCGGCGGCACAACGCAGAGCAGGGACCTAGGACATAGAGGCTAGCGGCCTGGAGCGAGGGCTGAGGACAACCGGACGGATCACTGGGAGGCCGCAGCGGTGTGGGAGGTCGACGGAGGCAGCGAAAGCTAGGGACGACCAGACGGATTGCTCGGAGGCGCGGGAGGGCGATGGAGGCAACTGGCCGGCCTTCGTAGCGCAGCGGGCTGAGCCTCCCAGCGATCCGGGAGGGCAACGGGGCAGAGGGGTGGTAGCGGCGCAACGGTGTGAGAGGGGCAACGGAGGCAGTGGGGTAGCCGGCGCGACGGCGGCGGGCTCAAGGAATGGGGATTGGGGAGAGGGCCTAAGGGAGTGGGGATCGAGAGAAGAAATCAAGGGCAGTGCGAGGACGAGGCAGGCTGGCTGGCTAAGAAGAAATCAAGGTTCCATTTTTAGACCTTGTTTGGAACGTTCATTCTCGGTATAGAATCCTGTGGATGGACCGAGATTTTAGTTTAAAATCCTGACACATCCACAGAGATCTCGATTAGAAATGGACCTCCCAAACAAAACCTTAGGATAATGGTTTTGAAATTTGAGTTTGTGTTTCCCATAGGATGAATCAGAGAGGAAGGGAGGGAGAGAGGGGTCAGTCGGCATGTAGCGCATGATGAACATGATGATTCTCCGAAAATCGAATAGAGCTCGATTTGTTGTTTAAAGAGTAAAGCTGCGGGCACGTTCAGCCTCATCTGTAACGAATGCTTCAAAATTTTGATCGACCTTTTCTCAAGATGGCCATTATGGCTTCTTCAATTGTTTTGGAATTTTAGTTTGAAATGGATATAGTGAAAGGCATGCAATGGAAATGAAGCGATGATCTGCTACTGGCATTGCAAATTGTGCTGCCAGTGCCATCGGGTGGATTAATAGCTGATGTCGTTCCAGAGAAAGTATCAAGACTATCAGGGATCTTCATTGTGCTGGAGTTGGACTAATTCATTTTCTAAGGTCCTGTTGGTAGAGCTTCAGATCCCAACTCCACCTCAGATCTGAATCTTGTAAGCTAAAATAAATTGAATTAAGTTTATATTTTTAGTCTAAAATGTAAATAAAATGACCCACCTAAACACTCTTAATATACCTACAACTCCAACTTCACAGATCTGTGGAGTTAGAAATACCCAGCTCCACCAGATCCACGGATCTAATGGAGCTGGAGCCGTACCAACACACCCTAAGTAGTAAGGCTGTGTTTGGTACAACTTCAGCTCCATCAGATTCGTGGAGTTGAAGCTGTGGGTATATTAAGAGTGCTTAGGTGGGTCATCTTATTTACATTTTAGAGTGAAAATATAAAATTAATTCATTTTATTTTAGCCTACAAGTTTCAGATCTGAGATTTGAAGCTCTACCAAACAGAGCCTAAATAGTTTGGCTGCCTACGTAAGATTCTATTTTTGACTTTGAATAATTGTTAGGAACATTATTCCTAGAGTCAAAAGCTGATAATGTATTTATCGCGTCACAATTTTGACTAGAGGTAATAACAAAACTTTGACTAGAGGCAACCTCTAAAAAAGACAGCATGTAGAAGATAGGACTTGCTTGTGTTTGCTGTGAAGAGGTGCATCTGTTTTTTGAGTGCGTGGTGGCTAAACAAGTTTGGATAGAGATCTCTGAGTTGGTTGGTAAATCAGTGGGTGTTAACTTTGAATCTGTAGCGACCTGGTAGCTGTGCTACAAGAGTCAAGTGTGCTTTAATATGTACACTTCTGCTGTTCTCTGGTGTTTATGGAAGGAAAGAAATGAAATATGTGTTTCAGAATAAAAAGTGGATTGGCTTGCTAGATATATGAAGGACTGCATCAACTTTGAAAAGATGGATGATTCTCTTCTCGAGCAAGGATATGCAATTGCAGGTGATGGATTGCTATATATGGTCGCTGCATACGAGTCAAAGGAGCTGCAGAGCTTGCCGTGGAGATGACCAGAGGAAGTAATAATATTGAAGCAATCCTGAGACGATGCGAACGGAAGGAAGTGTGAAGATGATGGCAGCTCGCCAGGGTGGAAGAAGAGCGAAGGATGTGTTTGCACTAAAATTTGGTAAGCTTGGTCAAAATCGGCAATAAAGTCAAAGATACGGAATTAACGGACAGGATGGAAAGGTTTGGAGATATTTTGGTAACTGCAAAGATTTTTAAAGAAAAACAACCGTCCGAGATAAGGCCGATACAGATCAGGACTTGAAACGTACTGTAATAGGACACTATCGGCCGGAGGGTATAAAAGAAGGGCCAAAGCAAATTGCAAAGAACAACAACACAATACAATCAACCAGCTTTTACTTTCTTCCTTCCTATCGACTAGGAGTAGCTTTTGTAATTTAGTCTCTGTAACCGATCTTGATCAATAAAGTTGTGCATCGCCAATTGTTGATCTTCGTCAATTACACCCCAGGTTTGATTTGTTCTGATTTTGTTGCGCATCGTCTTCTTCAGAATCGATCTACCTTTATCCTCTGATTAGCCTTAATCGGCTAATTAGATTTACCTTGTTACCTCGATCTTGATCGGCTTCAAGCTGATTAAGTCTAAGCCGATTGATCTTTACGATCGGCTTTTGAGTGAATTTTATATTTTACCTTGTCGATTCATGAGTCAAATCGACCGCACGCTCTTGAACGGTGTTAAATGCGGTGTCTTCGCCGTCGAAACCCTACATCAAGTTTTTGACGCCAACACACTCTTGGCACGCCCAGTGGGACCTAATGTCTTCTTCGGGAAAATCGATTCCGCCGTCCGATCTCAATACAGAGGCCATAATCGTCCCAACGATGGACGATTTGACGCCAGAACAACACCAGGAGATTGAGGTTCGGAAGGCCGCGCTGGAAGAGATGATGCTAAGTTGCTATCAGAAAACTAGACGCGGCGTCACTCAAAAATCCGCCCTGCCGACGATCAACGCATACGGGAGATGCGGTGTAGCGTAACGTAAGCCGATATCGCTGCTCGCCGAATTATCGGCTATGATTAATCAGTCTGTGCACCACGCTTTGATAAACCAATCATCGGTTCTCGTGACAACGCTTAAGCCGATGATAGCAAATAGCGTTAAATCTATAGCCCAGGAGTTAGCCTCGTCAGGAAGTCTGCTCGACCCGTTGCAAGCTCTGCCGAATCATCCTGTTTTTTCAGTATCACAAAACACGCAGAGCACAACGACCGATCCTAAACCATCGGCTGTAACCTCACCCCCAACCATGATGCCTACACAACCCACGGTCATATTGCCTAGGGACCCTCGATCAAGTGGGGTGAGCCACTACCAATCCTATACCGACGCCGCTAAGTTGGATGCCAATTTACCGCCATCGGCTCCGTTCTATGCTTTTCCCTAATCGGTTTCGCAGCCGATTAGCTCCGAGAGATTCCCACAAGAGCCTACCCTGCTTAGAAATCCAGGCCCGCACAGGGTGGTAACATACTCAGAGCCATTTGTCCCAAAGGTTTGAGCCTCGCCGATATAATCGACATATTCAAGATGACCGCAGCCGACGCGACAAAGATAATTGGCAACCCGAGTTTGGCACTCGGGGCGTAATGCCGATTATGAACGACATTATAAAGGGCCTGCTATGCCTATGGCCGATAATTTTAACTGGGCCGATCAAATCTCTGCCGTTTTGAGGAACCAAATCGGCATACAACCAAAAGGGAAGGTTATCGGCTATAGAAAGCCATATCCCGATTATATAGATCGCATGCCCTACCCTCATAATTTCAGAATCCCGGACTTCGCCAAATTCTCTGGGGATGATTCTATCACTACCCTGGAACATGTCGGACGCTTTATCGCACAACGCGCGCGGCGACCTTAATCCGACGGGTGAAAATTAGACTATTCCGTTGTCTTTATCTCGCGCGTGCACTTGGTTCACTTGCTTGCCTCCGAGTTCACCCATTTATGGAACGAGTTAGAAAGCCGATTCCATGAATACTTCTTTTCGCGTTTGGAGCTCGGGATTTGGATCTAAGTTCATTCAGCAAAAGTTCGAGAATCGTAACGGATTACATGAAGAGATTTAGAGAGATTAGGAATCGGTGTTTTAGCGTCACACTACCCGACAACCAACTCGCCGATTTAGCCTTTCAAGGTTTGATCCCACCGCTTAGGGAGAAATTCGGAGGGCAAGAATTCACCGACCTTAGCCACTTATTGCATCGCGTATCGGCTCAAGAAAGCCGATTTACTGATAATAAAGTTTTCAAAGACAGGTTTAAAAATAGCAATAACAAAGAAAAGGACAAAGCTAAAGTCAATATGGTTGAATATTGTCCAAGTGATTCCTCGAAAGATGAGGAAGCAGAAATAAACATAGCCGAATGGGTAAGAGGATCCAAGAAATCCTTGGTCTGTTCTTGGCTTAAACCGACTAGGAATAAGTCAGAGGTTAAGTACTCTTTTGATGTTTCCAAATGCGATCGTATTTTCGATTTACTTCTGCAAGAAAAGATAATACGATTGACAGAAGGGCACGTGATACCATCGCCCGATGAAATCAAGAAACGCAGGTATTGCAAGTGGCATCATTCTTTTTCGCATAACACTAATGACTGCAATATCTTTCGCCAATAGATCCAATCTGCTATTGAGGATGGTCGGTTGAAATTTGCTGATGAGCCGACCATGCAAGTTGATGTTGATCCGTTCCCCATCAACATGGTTCAGTGTTCGGCTAAAGGAAAAGAGCCGATGCATGACGAGCCAAAAAGGGATCGACAGGTCAACATTCAGTCGAGTTCAAATGGCGACCAGACGCTAAAGATTACAATCGGTTCTTTACAAATAGAAGCCGATCGTGAAGGAAAAAACTCAAAAACCATTAAACCCAAGGGGAATCCTCAGGTGGGTAAATGGTACAAAGCAGAAAAGTCCTCATCGAGACAGCCAGCAAAAAGGTCAGGACCAACGTTCTCACAATTAATGGAGAAATACCAAAGGATGAAGAGCTGACCACGACACCCTACTCGCCGGTCGGATAATTTGTACCGCACCGAGAATGTGGAGAGGGCACATAGAAGGTGTCCCTTTTGGCAGTTTTGCTGGGAAAGGGGAGTGGCGTTGCCATCACCATACACCTTCCCGATGGAGCACTATCCCCAAGACGATTGGCCAAGGCAGTCGGCTAGAGATAAGCTGTCAGAGCCAATTCAAGATCAGGGCAGAAATTACAGGAGGCCCGTCCACGAAAGGATATCCAAACCAGTTCAGGAGCCTAGCCAAGTCAAGACACACCAGCCCAGTTTTAATCAAGAGGATTTGGCTGGCCAAATACGGAAGCCTGTGGAACCCAAACCTAGGTGGTGTCCATCTGGTCTTAGCCGATCACAGCGTCAAAGACTTCAGAGGCTAAGGATGCAAGAAATCCGCGAAGCCGATGCCGAAAAATAGAGGGACGAAATGTTTAATGAACTTCGTCTGATCAAAAGCGTTAAGAAAGAATGGAGAAGAAAAGAACAGATCGAAGAAGATTTTGAATCGACTGACGACTTGGATTCCCCCATGATTCGAGATGACACACCTCCCATGGATATTAACATGGTGTTCACGTTGCCGGCCAAGTTCAAAGTCAGAACCGAATCGGCCAAAGAGGCGGTTGCTCAGTTGTGTTCCGGCGTTCAGAATGCCATCTTCGAGAAACCTAGAGATGACCATCGGCATCTGAAACCATTATATCTAAAAGGATATATAAATGGCAAGCCGATATCAAGGATGCTAGTAGACGGAGGAGCCACGGTGAACCTGATGCCGTACACAACATGCAAGAAATTGGGTAAGTCTGATGAAGACTTAATTAAAACTAACATGATTTTAAATGACTTTACAGGCGACCCCACAGAGGCGAAGGGGGTCATGGTCACAGAACTAACTATCGGTAGCAAGACCTTGCCGACAGCGTTTTTTGTAATCGATGTCAAAGGTAATTACTGACATCATCGCTCGGTCGGGATTGGATTCATGCCAACTGCTGCATCCCATCGACCATGCATCAAGCACTTGTCCAGTGGAACGGAGAAGAAGTCAAAGTCGTCACAGCCGATACATCGGCCCATATCGCCATGGCTAACTCTGATGCGAATTGGCAACACGAAGAAGTCGGGCCGCATATCGGACGACGCCATTTGGATGACTATGACTTCATTTGCGTAAGTAAATCATGCCTCATGCCGATCAGCGTCAAGCCAGGCACTTTCGATCGGGCAAACGAAGTATTACGCCGATGGGGACAAAAGAAACACTAAAGGTGTTGCAGGATAAAATGCAAAGCTATCGGCAAATAACAGATAGCTGCGAAGCCATAGAAGACTTTGAAGAAGTTGAAAAGTTTGGTCAAGTTTTCGCATCTAACGATCGGCTGGAAGAAGTCGATATAGGTAGCGGGGATAGAAAAAGACCAACTTTTGTTAGCGCAAATTTAGATGTAAAGTACAAAGAAAAACTGATAAAAATCCTTAGGGATTATAAGGATTGTTTTGCTTGGGAATATCATGAGATGCCCGGGTTAAGTCGTCAGCTGGTGGAACATCGGCTACCTATAAAATCGGGCTATCGGCCATTTAAACAGTATCCTAGGCGTTTCAATCCGGCCTTGTACAAAATTATAAAGAAAGAAATAGAACGATTGTTGGAGGCGAAATTTATCAGGCCTTGCCGATATGCGGAATGGGTTTCCAACATCATTCCAGTCATGAAGAAAAATGGAAAGCTTAGAGTATGTGTTGACTTTAGAGATTTGAACAAAGCGACGCCGAAAGATGAATACCCGATGCCCATAGCCGATATGCTTATTGATGCTGCATCAGGGAATAAGATAATAAGTTTTCTAGATGGTAATGCCGGATATAACCAGATATTCATGGCAGAAGCCGATATACCAAAGACTGCTTTCAGATGTCCTGGAGCGATAGGACTGTTCCAGTGGACAGTGATGACTTTTGGCCTGAAAAACGCTGGAGCAACATATCAGCGGGCCATGAATCTGATCTTTCACGATTTAATTGGCCATATTGTTGAAATCTATATTGATGATGTAGTAGTAAAATCCGTAGAAGATTTGCAGCACTTGGCCGACTTAGAAAGGGTTTTTCAGAACATAAGATCTCACGGCTTAAAGATGAATCCCTACAAGTGTGCGTTCGACGTGTCGGCTGGACAGTTTTTGGGCTTCATGGTACATGAAAGAGGAATCGAAGTCAACCAAGCAAGGGTGAAAGCTATAGCCAATACCAAATCACCGACATGGAAAAACGAGTTACAAAAGTTGATCGGCAAAATTAACTATCTCCGCAGGTTCATCTCAAACATCTCTGGTAGGATTCGTGCTTTTACTCCATTGATAAAAATAAAAGACAATGAAGAATTCAGATGGGGAGCCGATCAGCAGAAGGCTTTTGACGAAGTTAAAAGATACTTGTCCAACCCTCCAGTTTTGGCTGCACCTCAAAAAGGGATTCCTTTCAGATTATATGTTTCGGCTGAAGAGGATACCATTGGAGCTGTTCTGGCACAAGAAGTCCATGGTAAGGAAAGAGTTATCTTTTACTTAAGCCGACGGTTGCTAGATGCAGAAGTCAGGTACCCTTTTGTCGAGAAATTATGTTTATCGTTGTATTTCTCGTGCACAAAGTTAAGGCACTACATATTAGCATCAGCCTGTAAAGTAATCTGCAAAATCGATGTTATAAAATATATGTTATCAGCTCCTATTTTGCGAGGTCGGCTTGGCAAATGGGCTTACGCCTTGGTTGAGTTCGACTTGTCATATGAATCGGCCAAAGCAGTCAAAGGACAAGTCCTAGCCGATTTTATAACAGGACACGATACTGTGGCAAATTTAATCTTAGTCGCGCCTTGGCAACTATTCTTTGACGGATCAGTATGTGGAGAAGGTGATGGTATCGGCATTATACTCACCACACCCAAAGGGCATAGCTTTGAATTTGCATTCCGGCTGAATTGCCGATGCTCGAATAACCAGGCCGAGTACGAAGCATTACTCAAAGGCTTGCAATTGTTGGAAAATATTGGAGTGAGTGCTGTTGAGGCATATGGTGACTCGCTGTTAGTTGTACAGCAAATAAAGGGAGAATACCAATGTCGAGATGAAGTGCTACTGAAGTATTTAGAACAATGTTTAGAGATCATCGGCTCTTTTATGTCATTTTCTATCGGTCATATCCCTCGAGAATTGAACGATAGAGCTAACGCTTTAGCCCAGCAAGCATCAGGATACAATTTATTTTGGCAAAGTCAGAAGACTGAGCTGGTAGATAAGGCAATCATGTGCACAGATATTGTCGATTGGAGAGCGCAAATAAAAGATTATTTGGTCGATCCATCCAAGCCGACAGAACGAAAGATACGGCAACAAGCATTGAAATACGTTGTTATGGACGATACGCTATATTATCGGACTATGGAAGGTTTGTTGTTAAGATGTCTTGAAACCGAAGAAGCGCGGGTGGCAATGGGTGAAGTACACGAAGGCATTTGCGGTTCTCATCAATCGGCACATAAGATGAAATGGATGCTCAGACGGACAGGTTATTTTTGGCCGACGATGCTGGAAGATTGTTTCAAGTATTATAAAGGATGTCAGACATGTCAGAAGTTTGGCCATATACAGCTAGCACCAGCGTCGACTTTACATCCAATTATCAAACCTTGGCCGTTCCGAGGTTGGGGGTGAAGGACCATGTGGAGGTTCATCCTTGCTTGTGATGAGTATTTGACTTTATATGATCTAGGATAGCTTAGATTTGAGTTTGTATTTAAATGTGATCTTCATGTGTTGGCCGGACCAAATTTTTATGATCTTCATGTGTTGGCCGGACCAAATTCTTATGATCTTCATGTGTTGGCCGGACCAAATTCTTATGATCTTCATGTGTTGGCCGGACCAAATTCTTATGATCTTCATGTGTTGGCCGGACCAAATTCTTATGATCTTCATGTGTTGGCCGGACCAAATTTTTATGATCTTCATGTGTTGGCCGGACCAAATTTTTATGATCTTCATGTGTATGCCGGACCAAATTTTTTGTGATCTTCATGTGTTGGCCGGACCAAATTTTTATGATCTTCATGTGTTGGCCGGACCAAATTTTTATGATCTTCATGTGTTGGCCGGACCAAAATTTTGTAATCTTCATGTGTTGGCCGGACCAAAATTTTATGATCTTCATGTGTTGGCCGGACCAAATTTTTATGATCTTCATGTGTATGCCGGACCAAATTTTTTGTGATCTTCATGTGTTGGTCGGACCAAAATTTTGTGATCTTCATGTGTTGGCCGGACCAAATTTCGATGGTTCTCATGTGTACTACGGACCAAATCGCGATGGGTCTCATGTGTACTACGGACCAAATCGCGATGGTTCTCACGTGTACTACGGACCAATTTTTCAGCGTGCAGTAATATGCATTTTTGAGGGTCTTCCTGTACTCGAACAATTATGTGTTCTACATGAAAGTTGTAGATAATTTCGAAACACAATTTTTTCATGTTGACAAGATTTTCAGTAGAACAACATATAAAATCATAACAAATTGAGAAGATCCAGCTGTGTTGAAAACAGCTTGTCTGCTTTGGGTAGAAATGCTTTGGTCCGTTTTTGGTCTTTTCTAACCCCAACTCGTGATCGAATTGTTGTGATGGGTTCATGGTGGAACCAAGAAGGGATTTCTTGTCTTTGTGAATGTAGGACTTCATTTGGTGGTCATGGTGAGGCGAAGGAGGTTTGGAACTAGGCATGGGATGGCCGGAGGTTCAAGTTAGCCGGAAGTTTGCCGTAAGATGGCCGGAGATGAAGTCGGTGCAGTTCCAAGAGACAAGAGATTAGTGGAGAAGCTAGCTTATCACTACTTGGATCAAGGAGAGCTGTAGGGTTGCGCCGGAAGATAAAGTAGTGGATAAAGTGTAGCTTTCGTCAGTGTACTAAGAAAGTACCGAGTGTAGTTGAGAGTTGCCGAGAGGATGTGTAAGGATCAAATCCTGGCTCTTGGAAGTTGGCTTAGGATTGAAGCAAGATATCCAAGGGTGGGAATTGATCCTGTGTCACTATAAATAGAGGGTAGGGCAGCCTCCTCTTTGAAGGTTCCGAGGTTTTGCCGCTCATTTGAGTTTTGCCCACTTTGTTGTGAGGCTTTGTAAACCTCCTTCCGTAAATGAAATGTTCTTCATTTATGTTCTAGTTTCATTTCCTTTACGCATTTACATTACGCACTTAAATTTCGCTATCTAAATTCGCATTTACTTACTTGCAATTTACTTTACGTATTTTGGATTTGCCTCATCTCCTTCTACATGCTATTGAATCTTTGTTGAAATTCATGGTTTATGAACTCTTCTCTTGATTCGATGCTTTCAATCATTTAGGCAATCCTTCTATTCTTATTGCAAGTTGTAAATCTGTGTTCTTGAAGTGTGTAAATCGTGTGACTTGCGTTCTTTAGTTTTGATTTGCTTCGGTTCTTGTTGCAAAGAATGAGAGATTGATTGATGAATCTTCACCGAGCATATCCAAATTCTCTAAGCAACCCTGGTTCAAGTTACGCAAAGAAACCGATCTTTTGTCCCTTCATGATGAATTCTTAATTGATCGAGTTTAGGTGTTTACTCTTGTGCTATCTTGCTTGCCGTGACGTGTGAGAAGGCATTCAAGTCTATCTTGACCATTAGAATCTCACGAGCAAGCCAAGATCATGATTAGCTTTTGAGTCGTCTTTGTTTTCGAACACTGCTTGTGTTGTTCTAGTCTTTGTTCTTTACAAGCAGTATTGAGTCTTTTGACTAGTATTTGTCCAAGAGGTGGGAAAATTTATTTTGGGACCATTCACCCCCCCTCTGGTCGCCATCTCGGTCTTTCAGGGGATAGATATAATCGAACAAATATTTCCTGCATCGAGCAAAGGCCACAAGTTCATCTTGGGTGCGACTGATTATTTCTCAAAGTGGGTTGAAGCTATACCGCTTAAGAAAGTAACAAGTGTTGAAGCTATCAGCTTTGTTAATGAACTTATTGTCCATCGGTTTGGATTACCACAAACAATCACTACCGATCAAGGCACGGTGTTCATGTCTAACGAGTTTCAGAGCTATGCGACAAGTTTAGGTATTAAATTGTTGAATTCATCCCCATACTACGCTCAGGCTAATGGACAAGCTGAGTCGTCCAATAAAATGTTAATTAAACTGATCAAAAGAAAAATCGATGAGAGGCCAAGGAACTGGCACGCAACTTTATCAGAGTCGCTGTGGGCTTATCGGCTAGCGTATCATGGAGCAACGAAGCTTTCACCTTATCAGCTAGTATATGGTCAGGAAGCCGTTTTACCCGTAGAGATCAACATTGAATCCATACGAATAGCCAGACAGAACGGTTTGTCGGCTCAAGATTATAACAATTTGATGATCGACAATTTGGATGAATTGGCAGAATTACGTTTGTCTACGCTTGATCGGTTTAAAAAGAATAAAATAAGGGTGGCAAAAGTGTATAATAAAAAGGTCGTGTCTAAATCGTTCGGTCAAGCCGATTTAGTATGGAAAACGATTTTACCTGTTTGTTCGAAAGATAATCAATTTGGAAAATGGTCACCTACGTGGGAAGGACCATACAAAGTCAATCGGCTAGTCGGTGGAAATTCGTATATACTAGAGACATTGGAAGGATATGTATTGCCTAAAGCCATTAACGGGAAGTATTTGAAGAAGTACTATCCTAGCGTGTGGATTGGAGCCTAGCCGATTAAAAAAATTTCGTCCAAAAGGCCAAGTTAACACGATGCTATTATTTGGCTAAAAGAGGTTGCAGACAAATCACGGGAAAGTAAAATTAAATCGGTTAAACAGCCGATTACAAACATAACAAAATTACAAAGTATTCGAGCGGATGTTTCTGAAAGAAATGGCCAATAAAAGTTTTACATCCCAGAACCTGGGAGACGTGCACCTAAAGCCGATAGAGCCCCAGCTGCCTTGGCTATAGTTTCCTGTACTCATCCAAGATTCTCATCATCTTCTCGTCATACGCTCGATGGGTACAAGTTTGGCCGACTGCTCTTTAAAGGCTGCCACAGCCGACGCTATCTCTACCTTCTGCTCCTTGGCAGCCAATGAGGTTTTTTCTAAGGAGTCTTGGCCTTTAGTGATGAGCTTCATTGTCTTGGATAGTTCTTCCTCAAGGAACTTCCTAGTGGTCTCCTGTTTCTGGAGAGAAGTCTTGGCAGCCTTCAGAGATTCCATGGTGGCGTCAAATTTCTTCTTCTTTGCCTTCGTTTCTGCAACCATTTTGTTAAGAGTCCTTTGGTCAGCTTCCTGGGCTGCTCTTTTTTCTTTTCTGTCTTGAGCCTCCTCCACCAAAGCCTTCTTCTCATCTAGGTGGCATACCTCGAGCAGCGCGGCCATGGCCTCTGATGGCAAGTCGGTTTCGACTGCAGCCATGGCATCTCGAATCGGCTGATTATTATTCAGAATCTCTGATTGCGGTCTGGACACCAAATCAAAGAGCTTGTTAAGGCGCTCTTGCATCCCAGGAGCCGACGAGACTATAGCCGTCGCGCTTTTGAGACAGCGATGATTTTTGTATTTCGAGATATAATCATCTACGCAAAGATTTTCGGATCATCCAAGTCGATAGATTGAAGCCAAGGATGTTGGATGGATCAAGACTCGAGCTACGGTGGTTGCAGCGCCGATATTACCGAGGAGGCAATGACTCTTTGGCCGATATGTCCGTAGATCAGCTAGAATGTTGGTTACTTGTGCGATTTGGTAGTCCGAATGAAGCAAAATATCATGAGGGCCGATAGAATAAGTTGGATTTGCGAATTCTTCTAAAAGGTAGAAAAGTACCGAGCGTAGCCGATCCGTGCGGTGAACTTTCGCCACTTTGTTCTTGTGGCTTGGGATATTTTTCTTGGCAGAACCTTGGTGGACTTGGCTTCTTCTTTCTCGAGGTCAATCGCTAGAAAGTTAGTTAATGAAGGAAAATGAAAAGGAACAAAAGATGATTAAACATGACTTACTTGGTTGTCGTCGATTTTCCAAATCGGACAACGATGGACTTTGAATGCCCAAAGAACCTAAGTATAGCCGGTTAGCGCAGTTGCTTTATGCGGTCGTTTCTCTTTCTTGGTCAAGGAACGCTAATCGGCTTCTTGCTAGCGACTTTGGTCTGCAAAGATAAAAATCAATGAGATATGTTCATATGGGCTTATGATAACAAGAGAAAATGAATAACTAATACCTCGCCAGTAACGTCTATGAGACTCGTATTATCATATCCAGGGCTTGATTCGTCATTGGAATCAGTATCTGAAGATACCATCGGCTCAGGAAGGTCTGGGAAAAGGGATTCGATAATAGCCGATGGAGTACGATCAAGGAGAAGTGCTTCCGCAATTGACGACCACCATGCAGAATATCGGCTAGATCGACGATTATTCAAAATAAAGTGCGGCAAGGATCTGATTTGCAAATCATCGGCTATTTCCAAGACCATGTTGGCTGCAGCTAAAGATCGTATCGTCCTAGGTCAATTACGCCCAGGAGTGGAAGATCGGGGATCATTTGGTCGAAACCCAATTGTCTAGCAAAGATGAAGGGTGGTAGAATTCATAAGAGGGCTGGTAGGTACGGTTTCTTGTATTAAAGCCAACATGCAAAATACTTGGAGAAAGGAAAATTTTGAAGAGGTTTAAAATCGATTCAGGCATCTCAGAACTATCGGAATCTAGATGAAGAAATGATGGCCATGCGAAATCGGCTGCACTGGGATAACTGAAGAAGTCTTGTTGGCCAAAGTCATTGTTGTCTAAGTTCAGAAAGAAAGATAAGTATTTCTTTAAGCCAACTGGAGAAATCTTATTGCTGCCAGAACACATCATGAATCTTTCTCCATAAGATCGGCTAGCTCTAAATTCTGGGACTGCATTTTCTGGTGTATCTTCGCGAGGAAACGCTGAGTCTTCCATGGGATCCAGCTTGAAGGATCGGCTAAAATAGCAGTATAACCATACTTGGATGAACCAGAGAGGGCCTCCTACATTGCCAACACAAAATCTGGCAAACCCAGTAAATAGCCGACTCCTAATCACGTGCATCATTTGATAAACTGCTCCTAGAAGCATTTTCCGCAAGGCTATCCGACGACCCTCTACCAATCGTTCTGCTATTAACTGGTATACTTGTGTCGGTCCCAAAGAAGCACCACAAAACAAGAATCGGTCTAACCACAAGTTCAGAAAAGCAACATGCTCCTCATCTGATACCGGCCCGTTTACTTTGTTGTTGTTACTGATAAACTTGCGCCAACCTTCTCCTTTGGATTGGATGAGCTTATATCTCGGTTTGCCGCTATAAGCCGATATTTGTTCTCCATCTGGCCTAAGACAGCACAATTGAGTCATGTCCAAAAGGGTTGGGCCGATGGGACCAGTACGGAACAAGAAAGCGTTGAAAGTCTCCGACCAGAAATAGCAAGCCGTGGCCACTAAGGGCTCATTGGCCTCGGATCGGCTAAAGAGAGGAGATGCATTCACTATACCCATTCTTTCCCACTCTTCTCTTTTCGAGCAACCACGCGGATGAACCAAGATCTCCATCCTTTGAGCTCATTTGCCATGCCCTAAAGCTTTTTCCCAACTCTCTATGTTAAATCCGGTGAGCCGATAGAGGAAGGCGAGGAATGTCTTGACTAATAACCGTGCTAGCATCTAGATTTCCTATCTGCCAAGGAAATCTTGGTCTTCATCGTTAGGGATTGAATAAGTACTGACTCGCATCCATTTCACCAATCTTAGAAAGCCGATTCTTTCAAGGAAGAGTTGAGCAACGGACTCGATAAAACCGATTTTTAAGAGTTACAGAGCTTGTGCGCGTGAAGAATGACCGAGGTGGGGGCCGCATTTTATAGCGTGGTGAAAATTTAAAGAGGCGGGAACTGGATCTCAAAAGACGCGAGCAGTTAAAACGCACTACCTTTGTGTCAGAGAATTACGGCGCAAATAAAGTAGCAGTTATTGAGTGAAGTTTAACGGTTAGCCGATTGGAAAAGCCGATAAGTGAAATTTTTGACAGATGACAAGTCATCTCTCAAAAATTGGGGGCATATGTTTGCACCAAAATTTGGCAAGCTTGGTCAAAATCGGCAATAAAGTCAAAGATACGAAATTAACGGACAGGATGGAAAGGTTTGGAGATATTTTGGTAACTGCAAAGATTTTTAAAGAAAAACAACCGTCCGAGATAAGGCCGATACGGATCAGGACTTGAAACGTATTGTAATAGGACACTATCGGCTGGAGGGTATAAAAGAAGGGCCAAAGCAAATTGCAAAGAACAACAACACAATACAATCAACCAGCTTTTACTTTCTTCCTTCCTGTCGACTAGGAGTAGCTTTTGTAATTTAGTCTCTGTAATCGATCTTGATCAATAAAGTTGCGATCGCCGATTGTTGATCTTCGCCAATTACACCCTGTGTTTGATTTGTTCGATTTTGTTGCGACGCCTTCTTCGTAATCGATCTACCTTTATCCTCCGATTAGCCTTAATCGGCTAATTAGATTTACCTTGTTACCTCAATCTTGATCGGCTTCAAGCTGATTAAGTCTAAGCCGATTGATCTTTACGATCGGCTTTTGAGTGAATTTTATATTTTACCTTGTTTTCTGAGTCAAATCGACCGCACGCTCTTGAACCAGTGTTCGTCGGTGTGTGTCGTCGAAACCCTACATCAAGTTTTTGACGCCAACAGGATGAAAATGGGAATTCTGGTAAAATTGCCAATGTAATCTCTACTACTTCTAATTAGGAGTTGGTGACGGTCTGTTCTCCTCCAGAGCACCTGATCTGTTGGATCTAGCACGAACGGCTGAGATGGAAGGAGATTGTTACATAGTTTGCAGTTTATCTGGCCAACAAATTTTAAATTTTTGAGTCGGTTTAGTTTAAAACGTTAGCCGCATCGATCTCGACTTGACATTCGAAAAGAAACTAACAGAATCAATTAGGATGTATGAACGTTTTATCTTGTCGAACTGCTTGAGTTGCTGGAGCTCATCCTCGCTCTTATTCTTGAGCTTGGCGCGACATCGCGTAAGCTCGAACCGATACACGAACTCGTCGACCGTGTCCCAGAGCCACTGGTTGGGAAGCTGCATATTGACGACGCCGTGGAGGACGATGCTGAAGACGTCGCAGTAGTTGTTACACGACTCGATCAGTGCGGTGGCTGGCGGTTAGCGGGGATAGGCGCGCGTAGGCTTGGCGGTACCAGAGCTCGCGGTAGAGGAGGAGGAAGACGTGATCGCCATCGCAGTAAGGAGCGATGGCCTCGGCGGACGGCTAGGGCGCATCACAGAAGTGGCGATCGGAGAGGCGCTAGAAGCCGCCCTCATACATCTGGTGGATCTCGTAGACGTTCTTGTCACGAATGTGTCGGTACAAGTGCACAACGAATGTCTTCACCGAAGTCTCGCACGTAGCTGGGGTCGTACACGTCGGCCCAGCCGTGCGGCTGCAGTGCGTCGTCCTCCCGGTCGTAGGCCGACGCCATGGTGAGCAGGGGATTGCTTAGGGTTCGGGAGTTGCAGCAGCGGCGTGCGGGTCGGAAGCTGGAAGCATTGCGTTTAGAGTGGGGTTTTTGCGGGCTGGTGCTTGCAGCCTCGCGGACCTAGCAAAGGGCGGGATGATGATTGGCAGGGCTCTATGGGCCGTGAGATTTCGCGTTTTCGGTTGGCTCGTCCAGTGCGTTCAGCACGCACCAAACAAACCCGTGTATTTACCTCACATGGGAAAAACGCTAGAGCCAGATTGAGTCACGCCACCATCTGATCAAAAGCACGCGGACGGTGGCGACTCACCAGTGCGCATAATTTTTATGATTTGATGAATTGATTTAAATATTCAACCATTGCACATTCAGAGTGAACAGTATCATTCAGACAGGATTAGTGCTCTTTGTAAATAATTTTTTGATCACAAATTGAGTTTTTGTTGCAACGCACGATCACATAACTAGTAAGTAGTAACTGCGTTGAAATGGTACTTTCTGTGTGGGTTGCGTGATGAAACTATGTGCCAAATGGTGAACTGTATGTCCCGCTTAATTTGGTCTCGTTTTAATAAAATGGTGAACAACAATTTTGTATTTTTCATAATTGATAATGATGATATTTGTTGTGTTGTTTCTCATTTATTGACATTAACAACAAAAAATAGTGATCCTAACCCTTAATCAGCCCACGAACAAGACATCAAGCTCTTAAGAATATTTCAAACATTTCTGTTGTAAAACGTAGTCGTTCACCCACGATCAATCAACAGCACACCAACAGGATCACACGAACAGGAAAAAGGGAGCACACAGAGTATAGGGGTGGAACTCTCTCGCTTTATTCAATTGATCTTTTACATGGGGGAAGCCCAATATATAGTGTAAAGCGTAAGAGATGAGTTCGGATTCGCCCACAAATAAGAGATAGATGGTAACCGAATAGGTTACAGAAATCTTATCTCATAACACTCCCTCTTGGGTGAATACCACGTAATGCAAATGTCCCGTTAAAAACTCCACTCAAAAACCCAGTGGGAAAAAGGAGATGGAGAAAAGAGTACATTGCACTCGCACTTTATATTGCACTAGTTGCCTCGTTAAAAACCTTTATGTGAGAAACTTCAGGAAAACTCACTAAGGGAAAAGAGTACAACTTATAATCTTCTAGATTTATATTAGGATCTTCAGGATCACCATAAGGGTTATGGTTCAAGGGTTTACTCCCCTGAACTTTGCATATCTCTAAGTCTTCTCATTCCAATGCCTTTAACACATCTTTGAAAGTAGATTTAGGCAAAGATTTAGTGAATAAATCTGCAAGATTTTCACATGATTTAGTTTACAAGATCTTTATCTCACCGTTCTTCTGGAGTTCATGAGGATAGAATAACTTAGGAGCAATATGCTTCGTGATATTACTCTTCACATAACCCATTTGCATTTGTACAACACAAGTAGTATTATCTTCATAGATAATTGTGGGGGTATCAACGGTTTTAAGGCCACATGACTTCTGGATGTGGTTAATTACATGTTTTAGCCAAACACATTCACGTGAGGTTTCATACAAAGCTATGATATCTGAGTGGTTGGTAGAAGTAGCAACCAAAGTCTGTTTACAAGACCGTCAAGAAACGGCTGCACCACCGCAAAGAAACACAAAACCAGTCTGTGATTTGGCACTGTGGGGATCAGACAGATAGCCAGCATCCGTGTATCCTACCATGGTTAAGTCTTGCTTCTTCTGGAAAAATAATCTAAGATCTTGAGTACCTTGGAGGTATCTGAGTAAAGTCTTGACACCAGTCCAATATCTTCTGGTTGGGGCTGCACTATGTCTTGCTAGCAAATTCACTTCGAATGCAATATCAGGCCTTGTGCAATTCGCAAGATACATAAGCGCTCCAATGGCACTTAGATATGGGAGTTCAGGTCCTAAGACTTTCTCATTTTCCATCATTGGTCTGAAAGGGTCTTTATCTACTTCAAGGGATCTCACGACCATAGGGTTTTTTTAAAGGATACGATTTATTCATATTAAACATTTCCAATACCTTATGGGTATAGGAAGACTGGTGTACAAGGATTCCTTCTGGGAAATGCTCTAGCTGCAGGTCTAAGCAAAATTTGGTTTTACCCAAATCTTTCATCTCAAACTCCGTCGTGAGGTAAGCACTTCCTTTATCTCCTCTGTGGTTCCGATGATATTTATATCATCAACATATACTGAGATGATACAGAATCCATTATGGGATTTCTTTATGAACACACAGGTATAATCATCATTATTCGAGTATCCCTTCTTCAGGAGGAACTCACTCAGCCGGTTATACTACATTCTCCCCGACTGTTTTAACCCGTATAGCGATCTCTGCAGTTTGACGCTATACATGTTGCGATTATTAGGATCTGGAACTTTGACTCCTTCAGGGACTCTCATATAAATATCTGTATCCAGTGACCCATATAAATATACGGTCACTACATCCATCAACTGCATTTTTAAATTTAAGCCAATTGCTATTGATATTAAATATCGAAACGTTATTCCACTCATTACAGGAGAATAGGTTTCATCGTAATCGATGCCGGGTCTCTACGTGAACCCTTGTGCTACAAGCCTCGCTTCATATCTCACCACCT
The DNA here is from genome assembly GCA_036346275.1 of Otatea glauca. Classification (NCBI taxonomy): domain Eukaryota; kingdom Viridiplantae; phylum Streptophyta; class Magnoliopsida; order Poales; family Poaceae; genus Otatea; species Otatea glauca. The sequence continues at coordinate 69,303,072 of CM070716.1, read as the reverse complement.
GGTTGTTCTCATTTCTCTTCCGGATGAAAACCCATTTTGATCCTACAGGAAACACTTTAGGAGGTGTTCGGTCAACAGGACCGAATACTTTCCTTTTATTAAGCGAGCGCAATTCCACCTCAATTGCTTCTTTCCATTTGACCCAATATGAGCGCTTCTGGCACTCTGACATGGACTTTGGTTCTGGATCCAGTTCAAGAGTTTTAGCAATTTTAGAGGCGAAATAAATATCGACAATTGTAGTCTTTCTTTTATACAATTCTCCTGAATCCACATAGTTGGTGGATATTTCTTCATTCATTTCTTCCAGCTCGTCGTGATTTCCCACAACGACGAAGTCTGGGTGTTCCGACTTCGCTGGGATTCCCATATTCAGGATGGCTCACTTCAGGGATTTTATCAACATCAGGTTGAGCTTCTTCAACTGTCTCAAGTAGTGATCTCACTTGTTCGATTCTCCGTTTCTGCAGACGTCTCCGCAGAACTGAGTCCCATGCACCTGGAGGCCTCCACCTCTTTTTGTCATGAGGGCCAAGAGTGGGTTCAATAAACTTCTGGGGTATTTCCACTCTTTCGGGTGCATTTACTGCAGGTATATGAGATTTTATCACTCCCTTATGATCTGTGAAGGCATCTGGCAGATTATCGACTATTTATTGCAGACTTATTTTCCTCTGAACTTCAAGTTCGGCTTCTTTAATGCGTGGGTCTAAGGACTGAATGCCAGTGAAATTCCAATCTATTTCCCGGCATTCTTCAATGTGGTACTTATCTCCCCCAAATGCCGAAAAATTGTCCTCATTAAAAATACAATCAGCGTACCGAGCCGTGTACAGATCCCCTGTCATTGGCTCTAGGTATTTAATAATTGACGAAGATTCGTAACCTACATAGATCCCCAACTTCCGGTGAAGTCCTATGGTGGTACGCTGAGGTGGAGAGATTGGCACGTATACAGCACAGCCAAATTTTCGCAGATGAGAAATGCTTGATTCTTTCCTACGCACTAGCTGCAAGGGGGAAGTTTCATGGTATGCAGTTGGTCTAAGTTGAATTAATGATGCAGCGTGCAGCACTGCATGGCCTCAATAGCTGGTGGGTAACCTACAATTCTGCAAAAGCGGCTCAGCAATAAGCTTTACTCTCTTAATTAATGACTCTGCAAGGCCATTTTGTGTGTGGACATGGGGTACAAAGTGCTCTACATTAATGCGTAGAGCCATGCAATAATCATTAAATGCTTTTGAGGTAAACTCGCTAGCATTATCCATACGAATGGACTTAATCCTTTCTTTTGGAAAGGAGGCTGTCAATTTAATAATTTGGGCGATTAATTTAGCAAAAGCATGGTTCCTAGTAGATAAGAGACTTACATGGGAACATCTAGTATAAGCTTCTATTAGAACTATAAAATATCTAAAGGGACCCGACAGTGGCTGAATTGGTCCACAGATATCACCTTGAATTCTCTTCAGGAAATTTAGTGATTCTTCCCTAACTTTGAGATGAGAGGGTCGCACTATTAGCTTTCCTTTAGCACAAGCAGGGTTTATAAAAGCTTCAGGTTTAGGAAAGACTGTAATTTTTATATTATGGCCAGCAGAATTATTTATTCTTCTCATCATATTCAACCCAGGATGACCCAGACGATCATGCCAGATCTTAAATATTTCTGGGGTTTTAACTATAGTCTTTATTGCAACATAAACTTCAAGTTTTATATATGTGTAATATAACCCGGAGGAGAAGGAAGAAAGTTTTTCGACCACACGTTTATTACACCAGTCAAGCTTAGTCATGAGTAGGTATTCTGTACCATCCTCATTTTCAGTCTCTATGTGAAAACCATTTAGACGGATGTCTTTGAAACTTAGAAGAGTGCGACTGGACTCTGGGTATAATAGGGCATTCTCTATAATTATGCGAGTGCCTATAGGGAGAACTATGATGGCTCTTCCGGTGCCAACAATGAGAGCATCACTTTCGGCGATGGTCATAATATTTTCAGTTTTCTTAATCAAAGTCTGAAAATATTTAGTTTCTCTGAGAATTGTATTTGTAGTGCAACTGTCTACAAGACAGATTTCCTCCTCTGCCATTGGATTATACAGGTGTTCTATATTAAAGATATAAAAACAAACAAGCATTTGTTACAACATGAACAAATAATATAGAACAAGCATAACATGATTAAATAAATTTCCTGAAAAATTACACTTTATTGAATTTGACCGATAATCGCTCAACATGAGCGTAGACCATTGTTCATTTAGGAACACAAAAACTAAACTGATAAAAAAGACTCATAAGGAGATCCTAAAAAGGATAATGTGACATCGATTCTAAAAGAAAGACTGAGAGACTACTGCATGTCTCCATACAAATCATTTATATCATCCTCCTGAGATTTATCTTTATTCTTCTAGAATTCTTTTAGCTCATCCCCAATAAGACCATTCTCTTCCATGGGAGTATCACCATATCCAAGAAACCCTTTTTGAATTCTTCTGTGGGGTCGGAGACTTGATCATCATCTAATTCCATTCCATTGTCAACAACAGGTTGAGTAATAAAATGTGCCTCCGCCTTATTCCCTTGATTCTTCTGGAATCTCCCAGTGGATTTTATATAAAGTTCTACCAAATGCTTTGGGGTGCGGCATGTACGTGACCAATGATCAGTACATCCACACCTAAAGCATGGTTGTTTAGGATCATTTGCTTTATTTGTTGGTCCTTTCTTCTGGAAACGACCTGATCTATTTTCTTTTGTTTTTCACTAGTATTTACCTCTTCCTTTATGATTTTTGTCATTCTTCCATTTGTCCCCTTTCTCTCTTTGGCCCTTTCTGTGGCCTCGGCTATTGCTAGCCTGCTGAGCGTTTGCATGTGCTTCAGGTAATGTATGATTCCCACCAGGTAGGACTTGATGATTCTTCATTAGAAGTTCATCGTGCTTTTCGGCTTCTAGCAAAATGCATATTAGCTCAGAGTACTTCTGGTACTTTGCATGGCGATACTGTTGCTGCAGTATCCTCATATTGGGGTGAAATGTGCACAATGTCTTGTCAATCTTTTCAGCTTCTGTAATCTTCTAGTCACAGAATGCTAGTTTGGCAACAATCTTGTGCATGGCAGAGTTGTACGCTGTCACTGACTTAAAATCTTGAAAGCGTAGGAGGGTTCATTCTCGTTGTGCTTCTGGCAACAGAATGGATCTTTGCTGGTTATATCGTTCCTTCAGGGAATTCCATAGAGCTAGCGGGTCCCCCTCCATCAAATATTCGGCCTTCAGGTCCGCATGGAGATGGTGCCTCAGAAAGTGCAAAGCTGCGCATTTAGCGACTTCAGGGAGAGCAGGGGTAACAGCTTCAGGCTGGGAAATTACAGCTCCAAGGGACCGGGCTGTCAAGTTGATCTTGGCATCCATTGCTCAAGTGGGGTAGTTGCTGCCATTCAGGGCAAGCTCAGTAAATTCTTTCTTGGCGATGTCAGACATATCCTATATGCAAGCAAAATAGGGATTTTACTTCAAGTAAAATATTATTTTGCATGCTTATTATCGAATCAGTAAAATTTTGGTCTATATCTATTCAGTAGATAGTCATCACATTTTTTCAGGATTTTCCTAGCATTTTCATGATTTTGCTAATAATTAAGCAATTTTCAGAATTACCGAATAATAGGAAAAAATATGTCCAGCATATATTAACATGAAAAACATGCTAATAAAATTAATATAGCAACATGACACAGAGAAATGGGTCATACATATTTTTTTAATAATTTTCTAGCATTTTTTGTTAATTACTAAGCAATTTTCAGAATTACTTAAATAACAAAATGTAAATATTAGCGCACATAAAACATGGCATATAGCTAGAAAATAAACCCAGGGTATGAAACTTCCAACGTGTGCTAGATACTAATTTTATCAAATTTACAGAAGCCCATATCTTAGAAAAACCATTTTTTTTAGGATTTAATGCCAATCTCAGATTTATCATTTTTCTGTTTTTTTTATTTTGGGCTGGCTACCAGCCCGCTAGGCTTCCTGGCCTTAATTGGTCAGCCGGCCCGCAAGGCCATAAGGCCCATCTGGCCGATTTTTTAGAGGGGCGGCTAGGGTTGGAAACCCTAGCCGCCACACGGTCCTATGCCGCCGCCACTTGACCGACATGCGGCGCACGGGAGCAGTGGTAGTTGGCGGCGCGGCGGGTGAGGCCTCGAGCTGAGGTGCAGCTGGCGGGCGCTAGCGACGGGCTTCGACTTAGCCGACGGGACGAACGGCGCGCGAAGGCGACCATGAGGTCGAAGCCGATCGCGCGCGCGCGAAGGCGGGCGGCGGCGCGCTGTGGGAAGCCGATGCAACCAGACGGCGGCGATAAGCATACCGGCGGCAAGGAAGCCAAGGCGTCGGCAGAACGGAGGTCGTGGTGACGGCGGCCATGGGTCGGAAACCGGCGCGCTGCGCGGCACGGAGGTTGAAGCGATGGCGCGCCATGGAAACCGGCGTAACGGCGGTCGTGGGAAATTGACGGCCATGGCGGCATAGCCGAACGGCGGCGTGGTTAGCGGCGACGGGCCGTATGGCGCGACGATCCGATCACGGCGGACGGCGGCGGGTCGCGGTTAGCGCGCGGTCCGACGACGGCGGACGGCGGCCGCCGCAGTGGCGAATTGCCGGGCAACTCTGGGCGCTTGCGCTCGAAGCGCAAGGAGTCAAATTTTTTATATGAACAGTAGCTCAGATTTCGTAATTTAGGTATGAATAGATTGACATGTAAAAGAATGATCCGTAGGATCAAGGATTTGCGAAAAACGCGATCAGATTACATAGGGCTTGACGTAGGATGATCGCGTGTAGCAGGATGATGTCGATGCCATGTAGATTGTCGCAGGTAGACGATCTCAATCAGCCTCGGTAGAGTTTCGTGTTGTAAAACTTAGTCGTTCACCCACGATCAATCAACAGCACACCAACAGGATCACACGAACAGGAAAAAGTGAGCACACATAGTATAGGGGTGGAACTCTCTCGCTTTATTCAATTGATCTTTTACATGGGGGGAAGCCCAATATATAGTGTAAAGCGTAAGAGATGAGTTCGGATTCGCCCACAAATAAGAGATAGATGGTAACCGAATCGGTTACAGAAATCTTATCTCATAATAACTTCAATCATTTTATACGACTCATAACATCCATTCAGCCTTAAAAAAAAGCCAAACTACCAAATAATAGTCTTGTTTAGGCAACAACTTCTCTAGCTGGATGCTTCTCAGGGTAGCCAGCCAAAAGCAGGCTTCTGCACAAGCTCCAGCCATGGTTAAAAATTTTGGTGAAATCTCCGCGAGTTCTCGGATATCGGTCGGGGACGAGATTCAAAATCTCACTCGAAAAAAATTGGAAAAAAATTAATTGCGATAGTAATTTCAGAGATTTCCATAAATCTAGGTTTTTTTATCAGATTTGACCCAATAACCCTTAAGAATGTCATCTTCCGCGAAAATTTGCTTAAAAAAATTATTTTTTTGAGACATTTTATAATTTCGGTAGAAACATTATCAGATTTTTTATAAAAAATTTCAAGCTTTATCACGCTCTGCAAAATTTATGGTACCATCTTTAGCAGTCTAGAATCATTTAGAAAAAATTTCAAAAAAATTGAACTTCATTTGTTATCTTTAAAAAAAATAAAAAATAGAATAAACATAACGAAGATAGTAACCTTGTTAGAATTTTATGATCATAATCCAAAATTTTAATGAGAGCTTAACCATTGCCTGAGAACCCTTCTCTAAAGTTTTCAAAATTTTTAGTTTTTTTTGTTTGCTCAATGAAATCTATGGAAGCATTAAACTTTATTTGTTATCTTTTAAAAATCAAAAACAGAAGAAACATAAATGGTACTGTACCCTTATAAGAAATTTTATAAATTTACTGGAGTGTGATAATTATCCAAAATTTTTATGAGAGCTTAAGAATTTCCTTAGAACACTTATGTAAAAGTTTTAAAAATTCTAAACCTTTTTTGATTGCTCGAGCAAATCTATCTATTGATTACGAGGCTTTTATCAGGACAGTAGCACTTTCAGAATTGTTGAAAATTTTATGAAAATATTGATAATGCATCGAGACCGTCCACAATTTTTTTTTAAAATTTTCTAACGTAGTTTGAACTATTTTTCATTCGGTTGAAATTTGCCGATAGGGCTTTTATTAGGATAGTAGCACTGTCAAATTTTTTAAAAATTATTGAGGCTTGATAATCATCTAAAATTTTTATGAAAATATTATTTACGCTTCAGGACTATCCTATTTTTTTTTCAAAATTTTCTAATCGTTCTATTTTTCATTAGGTTCGAATTTGCTGGTCAAGCTTTTATCGGGACAGCATCACTGTCAGAATTTTTTAAAATTTCTCAGACTTGACCATCACAAAAAATGTTAACACAGCTTCTACTATTTTTCACTCAGTTGAATTTAGTCGAGATTTCGGCCGAATTTGGATTCAAAAATTCCGGATTTCAAATTTGACTTTTGAATTTTGACTAATTTCTTCGGAAATTCCGAGAGAAGTGAACAGGAAACGAGATTGGCTCCAGCTATGCGGCTATTATGGCAAAGGAGGCCTCATAAGCAAGCTCGCTAGCTGCACAGAGAGAGCAGCAGCTGCGTTCACGCGGCAGTTGCAGTGCAGCTAGCTCGCGCGTATGTCGTCCTGGTTGCACTCCCACAGCCAGGGGGGCCTCGCTCCTGGAAGCACAACTGGACGCCCCGCCCCGGCTGCTCCTCGCTCCCGCCGCCTGGCCTTCTTCGCCATCGTCATCTTCTTCCTCTCCGTCTCCTCGACTACAAGGCCATCGAGCGCCGAGCCGAGATCGGCGTCCGCGCCTTCGCCATCATGACCATCTTCGTCCTCTTCACACATATCTATGCTGTACGTAGGATCTGTTTGACAAAGTTATTTTGAGCTTAACTTTTTATCAGACTGGCTTTCTTAAAGCTTAAATACCCCTTCTCGAGGTTTTCGCTAGCTAATACTGAATCTGTCATCAACTCCTGGTACTACACTACCCATCAACACCTTTTTCTTAAGCGTTGATCTAGTCCGATCCATTCGTGCCTGCACGATGAATGCAGCACTACCAGGGCATTCCTGCCGTCAGGAAAACCCCCAAAACCGTCAGATTATGCCTTTCCCCGACGGTCACGTGATAAGTAAGTATGAATCAATCAATCAATCAATCTATAATTAATAAATCCACTAAATCGGTTTGAACGCGCTGGAGGTGCCCTCCCGTCCTCCAATCCCTGAGCTTTCTATCCTTGTATACGGATCGTCATTGATCAGTGGAAGACCCATAAATTCAGTACTCAGCGTGCAAAATCGCCTTCATGCCCCCTATTTACTTCTGTTTGCTAATTATTATTTCCCCAAAAAATGCATTTGTATGTTTTTTTTTAAAAAAAATATTAACCTTTTAAAGCAGTTAGGGATCTAGATGTAAATTTTGAAAATTAAGGGGCTCACTTACACCGCTATCGATCTCTTTAAATAGCTCCGCCGGCCACTCTCATCGGCAAACATAATATATAATCACATATTACCAAACAAGGGCCACAATAGATGCAACAATTAACGATTCCATTCTCAGTTAGTACTGTCATTTGCAATGAATTAGAACTTATAAATGACCTATCTATCTCTAAGTTTGTCTGAATAATTGGTAGTAGCCTATATATGGTACTTACTATGCATGAAGAAATGCATTACCTCTTTGAAGTATCAATCGGGATTCAGAACATATAAAAATTGCGGACCTCATCAGCAAAACCTTTTTGTTTTTGCAAAAGAAGCATCTAAGCAAGAAAGCAAATAAGACAATTCGTGAGTCAAATAACAACGGGTGAGACAAAATACGACGGAGTCAAATAAAGGATCTTTATATCCACAACATCCAAGTTTACTATGAAGAAAATAACTGTCACCGCATAATACACTATTATAAAAAGTGCCATGATAGTGATACCGTAAGATGTATTTTTTTCATGACCTCGATGAAATTAAGGGAACATAATCATGTGGTCAAAAGGAATTTAACGCGAAAATGATCGCTTTTTTTTGGGAAAGGTGAAAATGAGCAAGCGTGAGGGACCTAGTTACAAATACCAAATTATAGAGGGATTCGTATGCACTTGGCGCCTAACCATCGCGTACTTTCCCAGCAACCTAGCCAGCCCCAAACTCTCCCCTCTTAACCCCCCCCCCCCCCCCCCCTCAAAACGAAAACGAATTAAGAACCCCCCCTTCTCTTCTCCCTCCTCCTCGCCGCCGCCGCCGCCTCCTGTAGGGTTCCGTCATCGCGTGCCCCGCAGAATCTTCCCCACTCTCCCCAGCCCCCGCCGCTTCCATAAACTCACGCCCCCTGTTCACTCCAACCGCCGCAGCCATGGCGGACAAACTAAGGGATCTGAGCCAGCCCATAGACGTCCCGGTGCTCGACGCCACGGTCGCCGCTTTCTACGGCACCGGATCTAAGCAGGAGGTAATCTATTTCGCCGCCCACTCGCGGATTCCTCTTGCTCCCCCCCTAACGCTTGGTTAGTCGCCGGCGGCGGAGAGCTGCCGACGCTTAGGGTTCACGAGGTTCGCTCAAGCTTCCGGGCCCAGGGTTTATCCGAGTTCGATGTGCTAAACGCTAATGCTACTTCACTTGCTAAAATAGGATATGCTTTTGGTGGTTAGGGTTTGGGGGTCAACAGCAGTGGTAAGGTTTATGCTGCGTGAAGTAGGGTTTGATGGAGGTATAATAGCGATTATCTGCGACCCCCTTCATACTGAATGTTGCTGTAGTTATGTTTGGCGCCTCATGTTTGTTAAATCCTTTATACCAAGTTTGTGCTAATCCATAGAAACGATTGCATGTTAGTGTAAATTGGCTGGTTGCGCAACAGTTATGAAATATATGTCATGTTTCATCCGTCATGGCACTATCGTGGGTATTGTGTTTATTTTTACCTTTGTTGATTCAACATTGCCACATATGTGTTAATAACTGTATGCGCTGCTTTTGTTTCAGAGGAATGCTGCTGATCAGATATTGCGGGATCTACAGAATAACCCCGACATGTGGCTGCAAGTAGTCCACATTCTGCAGAATTCTCAGAACCTGAACACCAAGTTCTTTGCCCTCCAAGTAAGTTTCTGCGATCAAACTGTTGAATGGATTTGAAGGTTTGACATATTCGAACATATAATATGGAGTGCTATCTAAGAAATCTTGAGGTTGTACACAAGATGGAAGGCTAATAGGATTCTGCTTCAGCATGGTGGGTACAAGTGGGAACTACCTAGTCGGTATTTTTAATATAAAAATAATTTTTTTTGTTAATCACCACCAGTTGTTGGGAATCTCACTCTATGAATAGGATACGCTAGAGATTTTCCTTCACAAGAGAAACGGTAGTTTATCTTCACCAGTCATTGTTAAGTTAGAATTATCTCAACATAGCATGCCTCATTTGTCAGCCTAGCAAAATAGTTTAGGTTGCCTTACGTTGATAAATGTGATGTTTTGTTCTTCTTATTTTCCTTCTGCATGATTCGGTCCTATTCAAACTGGGCCAAATAAGTCCTACTTTCAATCTTTGCTCAGTGTGTTCCCTCTTTTTTTTTTGAACCTAATAACACGCGGTGATGATGGTGCATTTAGCGGTGGGAGTGAAGTACTGATTTAGTGTATTGAGTCAGTTTTAATGTACACAGACTGTTTTTAACCCTTTCTAAAGTAGAGGGACTGAAATGAGCTAAAGAGAAATGCAGATGGTCCAAAAGCACATTAGCTTACCAGTAACATTTATGTTGTCATACTGTTAATGTATTGTCTAGTGGTTCTGACCATAGTTACCGGATTCGCTGTAAATCCCCGCAAAACGCAAACCGGATTTGTTGAACCCGAACCGGTTTAGTGTACGTGGTTCATGTTCGCAATGGAAATTGGAAGAAAAAGTGACGAACCCTCCCGAATCCCATAGCACAACTCGGCTGAACCGCGTTTGCGGTAACTATGGTTCTGACTTCTGAGTGCCATGTTTACATGGAATGTATTTACTCAGGAGTCAGGACTCATGATCCTGTGTTGTCATACTTTCATACAAAATCTGAGTATGACTTGGACAAGATAAACCAGAAACAACAAAACTTTCGTGAGACTCTTAGTATTGCTAAATGCACGTGATTGATGTTGACACCACCCTTTTACTGGTGATGTAGGTTAGTGGCCTTCTCATGCAGAGTGGGAAGTGTACCTTGAGCACTTAATACGAACATGTGCGGCTGCTATTTAGAACAGTATATTCTGAAACTTCATAGAAACACAGGAGACTTTCAACTAAACCTCATATGATGTTGATCTTTGTTGCATTTGCTATCTTCTATTTAAGCTATTAGATCCCTATGCAGCATGTGTGTGTGCATGCATGCTACGTATACACTCGTAGCTACTGTGTTTAATTTGTGTTATGTGCTGATTTTGTTACAAATATATTGTAGGTACTTGAAAGTGTTATCAAGTACAGGTGGAACGCGTTACCAACCGAGCAACGTGATGGCATAAAGAATTATATATCTGATGTTATTGTTCAGGCAAGGATTAGTATCTGTGTTAACTATGACAAATCTCTTATTCCCATAAAATAAATCTAATTCATGTATGCTTTTCTTGCCATGCTCTTTTCGTGCTCAAACAGCTATCTAGTAATGAGGTTTCCTTTCGACAAGAGAGGCTTTATGTTAATAAACTCAACATTATATTGGTGCAGGTAAGCTGTTCTGTTTTGGTTGCTGTTTAACCTAGTTTTTTACCATCTGAATATATGTGCGTTTGGCAAGATCAACTGACATGTTCTGAATTGCTGCAATATAATAGGTTCTGAAGCATGAGTGGCCAGCCAGGTGGTCATCCTTTATTCCTGACCTTGTTGCAGCCGCAAAGAGTAGTGAAACAATATGTGAAAATTGCATGGCTATATTAAAGGCAAGTTGTGTTTCTACTTGCATCTGTTTAATTATCATATTAGAACAAATATTGACTGTGCAACTATTTTCAGCTTTTAAGTGAAGAAATTTTTGATTTTTCGAGAGGTGAAATGACACAACAAAAGATTAAAGAACTGAAGTCTTCACTTAACAGGTTGGATTTTGTTGCCATCTCCTATCTTTTATGGCTGCCTAACAGCTTCTATTTGATAGAGTGTATTCATTTACTTTGCGTATCCTGTACTATAGTAGGACTACTATTTTTAAGTGATGTAACCTAATTTTTCTTTGTTATTGAACAGTGAGTTTCGTCTCATTCATGAGCTATGTTTGTATGTCCTATCCGCAACACAAAGACCTGAGCTCATCCGTGCTACGTTGGCTACACTTCATGCTTTCTTATCGTGGATCCCTATAGGCTTTATATTTGAGTCACCATTGGTATGTAGCCTATTTCTAAGCTCTTTCAGAAATATCTTATGTCAACTGTATCTATTTGAAAAATCCGTGTCTTATTTTTTTTCCTCGATGGCTTTTAGTTGGAGACACTCCTGAAGTTCTTTCCTATGGCTGCTTATCGGAACCTTACAATTCAGTGCCTAACAGAGGTAAAACAAACATACTGTTTCCTGTGTTCAATTTCAGTTCTTCCTAAACTTTTATCGGAGCAATGGGAAGATGCATTTTATCCATTAGTTTGATTATTAGGGTGCTCTATCTATCACTTTACATGAATGGGGCAGTAAACTGGCCCTGTTACATTGAAGAATCCTGTTTCATTGCTGGCTCAATACCGTTTTTGACGTCCTTTCCTGATATGTGGAGCTATCTTGCAGGTTGCTGCACTTCAGTTTGGTGATTTTTATAACATGCAGTACATGAAGATGTATACAATTTTCATGATGCAATTGCAGGTGAATGGTGAATTTCAGAAAAAAAAAACTATGTTCTTTTCTTCTATTCCCCAAAATTTACTAATTAAGGGTTCTTTTCTCTAATGTGTAGGCTATTCTTCCTCCTGGAACAATTCCCGATGCCTATGCCAATGGTTCCAGTGAAGAACAGGTATAACACACCTATTTGCTGGAGTAACAGCTTATTCTAGGAGTCAATGATTGTTTTCTCTCTTTTAATATCAGTGAGTTAATTTACACTGTGTATTCCTCGGTGCAGGCATTCGTACAAAATCTAGCCCTTTTTTTCACTGCCTTTTTTAAGGTAAGATCAATTGCATCCTGGATATATCCTATTATTTAGTATGCGTTGTTTTTTTGACTTTGGAGACAATACTATTTTTCATTTTGATTCATGAAACATTCTGAAAACTGTAACTAATGAACCTACTCTTTTGATGCCATTTTCCCAGCTATGACAATTTTTTTTGTTATGTTATTATCCTTCATGCGCTTGTCATTTTAAACACTAGAATAAACAAATAGGGAAATGCTAATGAGTAATAAAATGATATACAAAATAATAAAATCTCCATATGGTCTGATCCCTTGCTTTTGTGATACTTGCAGAATCATATGCGTATACTGGAGATATCTCCAGAAAATAGAGCTGCATTACTTCTGGGTCTTGAGTACCTCATTGGAATTTCATATGTTGATGACACTGAGGTTTTTAAGGTACGAGTGATAGAACTAGATTCAGCATATGTTGCAGCATTTGGTTGGAATTTCATATCTTATAATGTTGGTCAATTTACAGGTGTGTTTGGATTACTGGAATGTGTTTGTTTTAGAGCTATTTGAAGCGCACAATCAAATGGAGCCTGCAGCAGCTGTAAGCATGATGGGACTTCAGGTGCTTTTAATTTGATTTCTTGTTATCCACATGATGTTTTCAATGGCTTTGATATAACCAACTTTGTTATATGCGTTTTGCCAAAAAATTTTGTGAGTTGTTTTCATAGAAGGGCTGCATTTTGTTCTCTATTTGTTTCTTGCTTTCTGAAGTTCTATTCTTTTTCTAATTAATTTCTAAATCCTTCAACTCATTACACATATGCTTAACCTGTAGGCTCAGATGATTCCTGGAGTTGTTGATGGTACTGGTACAGCTGTTCAGCAGAGGAGGCAGCTTTACTCAGGTTCACTGTCAAAATTACGAATGTTGATGATTTGCCGGATGGCAAAACCCGAGGAGGTATTGATCGTGGAAGATGAAAATGGCAATATTGTACGTGAAACAATGAAAGACAATGATGTTCTTGTCCAATATAAGGTTAGTAATGGAATGCCTTGCTGTTGTCCATTTTTTTCCATGCATTTCACATGCTCTGCGCTTTATCGGCTGTGTAATCTTCAAACTGACGTGAAGCCCCCTTTCTTAAATTATGCCAGATCATGAGGGAAACACTTATCTATTTGTCTCATCTTGATCATGAGGATACGGAGCAACAAGTATGTCTTATACATGGATACTTCTTTATATTTTAAGAAATGCATGCAATAAATATTATGATGTAGTAAGGTTGCTCACAGTATGTGGTATCCAGTGCACTTGTCCATGTTGATATGGCATTAGCTCTTGCTGAAACATGAATGAAACTCGTAATAAACTGGAGTGTTTAAGCTTGACAGTGGTTATTTGAGAAGGCTCATTCTGTGCAGCCGTGGAGCCATTGCAAATATATATTTTTCTTTATATATTTGCTGCACAAATTTTCATTTCTGTTTATTACCTTCTGTGAATTTGAACCAAAACTTAATTATGTCTTTTGGAATTCAGATGTTGAAGAAATTGAGTAAACAATTAAATGGAGAAGACTGGAGTTGGAATAACCTCAATACTCTCTGCTGGGCCATAGGATCAATATCTGGTTCTATGGTGGAGGAGCAGGTGTGTAAACTGTTACTATGTTCCTCTCTTTTTTTTGGCCTGGGTAAATGCTTTTGGAGGAACTGAGAAAATTGACTTGGAAAGAAATTTTTTGGAAGCTCATCACGAAAATCTACTCTCATTTTAAATCAGGAATAATTTGCAACAACGTTTTACTAATTTTATTGTGATCGCCACCTTTGCATGCAATGTGCCAAAATCCTAAATAGTTTTTGTGGTTCTGTTGCAGGAGAATAGATTTTTGGTAATGGTTATTCGCGATTTGTTAAATCTCTGTGAAATCACAAAGGGGAAAGACAATAAAGCTGTGATTGCCAGTAACATCATGTAAGCATTTGTTTCAGTTCTCCCATGTTTATAATTACAACATTATGTCCTAGCTGATTCAATGATTGCATTGCTAGGTATGTTGTTGGTCAATATCCAAGATTTCTCAGGGCTCATTGGAAGTTTTTGAAAACAGTGGTCAACAAATTATTTGAGTTCATGCATGAGATGCATCCTGGAGTTCAGGTCAGTGATGCATTTGCCTCTAGTTTATTGGGTTGGAACAAAGACATTGTTTTATTATTCTTGTAGTGTGAAACTAGGATAGGAATTAGCTTTGTGGTCATCTTCCCTTCTTTGAGCATGTAGCTGAGCTAGTTGCTTCTCATGTTTCTGTTGTATGTTGATCATAAATGGTGTTTTTCATTTTTGGGCTTCAGTCTGCATTTGCCTGAAGGTTTTAGTGCCTCAAGTTGTACATTTCCTATGGTACTGCATGTAATTTATGCAATGCACTGCTGGTTGCAGGATATGGCGTGCGATACTTTCCTGAAAATTGTTCAGAAATGCAAGCGCAAATTTGTGACACAACAGGTAAATTCAATCTATGTTGCACAGACACGGATACATCGACATGACACTGACACGGAATTTTTTTAAAAATGCCGACATGGTGACACGGCTATAATAATAATAATAATAACAATAACAATAATAACAATGATAATAATAATAATAATCATCATCATCATCATCTCCATTTTTCTACTTGCTTGTCAAACAAATAATGTAAAGCATAAACTAGGAATACGTACCTCAGACTTTGCAATTTCACTTCTAAGGTGAGCAACAATAAGTACCATCACCTTAAGATATATTTTCCATCACCATTAGTAATTTTCAATAAGTGCACTTTCACGGTAGAGTAGCTACTATTGCCAACATGTTTGCAATACTTGCATTTCAATTTCACATTTCCTCTAGATGGACCACCCTTATCTAGAACGTCAACATGGCTTCCCAATGAAGCTTTGATGTTGATGTTTTGCTCCTCTCAAGTGGCTAGGATTACCCATTAGGTTACTAAGCTAGGATACGTGTTGATGAAGTCATGGTTATCACGGCGTCGCCTAGGCGACGCCTAGTCGCCGCCTAGGCGTCCGGTCGCCGGTGGCTGCCCGCCATGGCCGGTCGCCTCGCCTGGCCCGGAAGGAGGCGCGGAGAAGGAATACCGCGCATGCGAGAGAGGCAAGGAGCTCACTGGCGCCGCCAACTCCACCGCCTGCTCTGCGTCGCCTCCACCGCCGGTTCCTCTGCGTCGCCGCTGCTCGGAGTCGCCAAATCTGGGAGTCGCCAAACCCGGGCGGTGCTCGGGGGGAGAGGGGAGCGGCGCCGAATGGATCGGGGGGAGCGGCGCCGAATGGATCGGGGGGAGGGACGGAGCGAGAGGGAGTGGAGGAGCGGCGGCGACGAATTGATCGGATGGGGAGAGAGGGAGAGGGAGGGAGTGGAGGGCGGCGGCGGCGCTGATGTATCGGGTGGGGAGAGAGGAAGAGAGGGAGAGGGGGATGAGCCGGCTCGGCGGCTGGGCTGAGAGGAAGAGAGGGATTTTGGGCTGGCTCGGCTCGGTTGGGCCGGCTCAGCTGGGCTGAATTTGAGAGAAATGTAGGTTTTAAATGACTTTTATTTGTCGCCTAATCCTCGCCTAGGCGCCTAGGCGTCCAGGTGCCCTGAGGCGACTCGCCTCGCCGGGGCGTCGTGATAACCATGGATGAAGTGTTAAAGCCGTAATGAATATTAAAATTATTTATTTTGGCTATCTCATTGTCCAATACGTAACCGATACGTGTCGAGTGGCGTGTCGGTGTTGTGTCGGACACCGATACGGCACCAAACCGATGTATCGGTGCTACAGCGAATTCAATCACATGGCCTAAATATCTATAGTTCTATATTTGTATTTTTTGAACAGATATGTTGTTAATTCAATTTAGACATACAAATAATCACACATTTATGCTATGTGTTATGAACTAATCATGTGCCCATTTTCATGTTTGTGTATTGTTATCCAGGTGGGCGAGAATGAACCATTTGTTTCTGAACTGCTATCCAACCTTCCTACGACAATTGCTGATCTTGAGCCACATCAGATTCATGCTTTTTATGAATCGGTATGTTGAACCAAATTGAGCAAAATGTGGTTTCAATTAATATAACCCATTATTAATATTATCTTTTGTGCTATCTATGCTCGCTGCTCAGGTCGGCCACATGATTCAAGCTGAATCTGATAATACTAAGAGGGATGAATACCTCAAGAGATTGATGAGCCTTCCAAATCAGGTTCCATGTTCTGCATTCTAGTATTCAATTTTGCTTTCTGTCATGGTTTCCCTTGAGGATATTTTGACATGGTTATCTTATGATTCGGCAGAAATGGGCAGAAATAATTGGACAGGCAAGCCAAAGCATTGATATCCTGAAGAACCAAGATGCTATTAGATCTGTTCTTAACATCTTACAGGTAATAAAATAGACGCTGAAGAGCTTCATTTGACTACTATTGCTTAACTGCTCGTGTAAACTGCAATAATGGTGGTGGTTCATTGCTTTGAAGTTCTTTAGTTGACTTGTAGAATTCCTTATCAGATTGTGCTTGGGAACTTTAAACAATAAAGGGGTAAATTGCTCAATAACACTTCAAAGATCATGCAAGCTGGGAAATAACATCAAATATGTGATATGTCACTGACAAATGGTCTCAGGGCCCACTTGTCAGCATTAGCTGTGATGTTATTTCCTAATTATACATCTTTGCAGTGTTTACTGAGCTAATTTCCCCAAAACTTAAATGAAAGGGATGTCGGCAATCAATCAAATTCAGTTGCATGTCTTGTCTCAGCAAGGTCAGTCTCTGAAACACACATGAATTTGTTGCTAGCCAAGTCCAACAAATATTTTCCATGCTTCGTTAGTGTAACCTCCGACTGTTGGGCCAGCAACTAAGTATGTATTGATGCATGGTGTTTTGCTGGTATCATGTGCTTAAAACTCCTGAACGCTACCTTTTGGATTTTAAGTAGGTAGCTATACCCAAACTTCGTGTAGAGCACAAATACTGGTCTGAACTTGCTAAAATGCACCCACCATAAACTTACACCACAATCCAATCTTGATGTTGATTGTTAATAGTTGTAACTTGACACCTGAATGCATAATTCAGCTATATTAGATTTGGAATGTTTTTCACCTAAGCAAATTAAAGTGGTTTCATTTGCCACTCACTAAACAGTATATTTGGACACTGTCAAGCAACATTATTCTTTTGATTATGGTATTCTGTTCTTAATGTAGAACATGGCAACATGCTATTTGATTTTGGGTTTCGTTGTCAACAATTGCACAAAACTGCTCCTGGGTACTAACACAATTTGTTGTTTGTGATTTGTCCTGTAGTACTGATATGATGTTGCTATTTGTGCTTGCAGACAAACACAAGTGTTGCGAGCTCGCTTGGACCACACTTTTTTCCACAAATTTCACTAATCTTTCTGGACATGCTGACAGTGTACAGGTATTTTGTTTAGCTTCACACACCATGTTTGAAAGTATTTTTGTGTTAGCATCTTCTGAAGTTAGAGCTAGGCCTGAAAAGAGCCCTTTTTTGGACTGGTCCTGCCTGGTGTCACCTAGCCCTATAAACTTGGGCAGTCTAGTATGGTAGACTGGCATGGCAGTACTTATGATAATTATGGGCTGAGCAAGCCACAATTTTTTTGGGTTCACACTACCTGGTTTAATCTGGCCCTAAACATCGAACTGGTTAAGGCTAGCCAAGATTTGCTCAAATGTAGTTGTTAGAAATGTGTATTTATTCACTGTGCCTGCCCATTTTGTTCTGACAGTGTGGGTTGCTTCATCTCCTTATGGCTGCAAAGCTAACGATGTTTCGCAAGCTAAAAAATCTTTTCTTTCTGTTGGGACATTGTTTTCACATCAGAATGTACAGCGAGCTTGTATCAAGCACTATTGCTGAGGGGGGACCTTATGCCTCGAAGACTTCATTTGTAAAACTCCTGAGGTACGATGAATAATTGGTGTCTATACTACTATTCTTTTTTCTCCATTTTTGTTGCTTTACTAATATATATTATATTTGCAACAGATCTGTCAAGAGGGAAACATTGAAATTAATTGAGACTTTTGTGGACAAAGCCGAAGATTTACCACACATCGGGAAACAGTTTGTTCCTCCGATGATGGATCCTGTTCTTGGTGATTATGCTAGAAATGTGCCTGATGCAAGAGAATCTGAAGTTCTGTCCCTGTTTGCGACAATTATAAACAAGTATGCCTACTGTTTGATACCCATTTTGTGTTTTGTGTAGATGGAAATTCAAATTGTTGGTGGTAACTGTGAATCACTAGCGCTAACTTTCTACTTTACCAATTTTCATATTCTTTGTGTCCCGTTTTTTCACGCTAAAACTCACAGCATTTATATATAGTTTCCAATGGTAATTTTTTTTACTGCAGGTACAAAGGTGAAATGCTTGAGGATGTGCCTCGCATATTTGAGGCTGTTTTCCAGTGTACTCTTGAGGTAGGAATACTAAGTCATTTTTGCTACTGATCATGTTCAAGTAACAGATATTTTACTTTTGTTCTGTCTTGCCAGATGATTACTAAAAACTTCGAAGATTATCCTGAGCATCGCCTTAAATTTTTCTCATTGCTTCGTGCTATTGGCACCCATTGCTTCCAAGCGTTAATTCAGCTTTCAAGTCAGGTTAGTACTAGGTACTAACTATTTTCAATTGTTCATTTGCCTTGGTGTTATTTTATCAATAGACAGCAGCTACTAAGTACGAACTATTTTGAATTATTCATTTGCCTTGGTGTTATTTATCGATAGACAGCAGCCCAAATTTCTTTTGTTTTATCTGATTATTGGACTGTTTGTTTCAGCAATTGAAGCTTGTTGTTGATTCGATCAATTGGGCATTTAGACATACAGAGAGAAACATTGCCGAGACTGGCCTTAGTCTATTGTTGGAAATTCTAAAGAATTTTCAGGTAGAAATTATGGTCCATACTTTGTTGCCTGTATATAATTATTTGAAAGCTTACTGTTTGATGTGATTCTCTTGCAGGCTTCAGGATTCCAAAATCAGTTCTACAAAACCTATTTTTTGAATATTGAGCAAGAGATTTTTGCAGTTCTCACAGATACATTCCACAAGCCTGGCTTCAAGCTTCATGTTTTGGTGCTACAACACTTGTTTTGTGTGGTACGGTTTTATGTTCTTTTTTTTTTGTACTCTAGTGTTTGTATGTGTGTATCTAATTATTAGATTTTTCTAATGTGTAGGTTGATGGTATAACTGAGCCTCTATGGGATGCTTCCTCAGTACCGTACCAATATACTGATAATGCTATGTTTGTTCGAGATTACACTATAAAACTTCTTGGAGCATCATTTCCTAACATGACGCCAGCTGAGGTACGATGATCCTCCTAGCACAGCTATCCTGTGCTTGACTTGGCGATCACGGCCTAACAAATTTTCTTGCACAGGTGACCAAGTTTGTTGATGGGCTTCTTAGTTCGAAACATGACCTTCCAAGCTTCAAAAACCATATAAGAGACTTCCTGGCGCAATCAAAGGAGTTCTCGGCCCAGGTAACTTGCTCCGTTCCCCTTGCCATTACTTACACTGGTTGTCATAGGATTGAGGAAACTAGAACTTCAAGAAAAATGCTTCAACAAAAATACAAGAAAACATTTTAAAGGAGAGAAATGAAGCTCACTGGAAAACTATCGGAATGGGTTAATTAATGTCAGGGGATTAGAGCTGCATTACTTGTTTATTGCTTTTTTTATATGTTACTTCGTGTCAATTCTCTTCTGATAGAGTCGCTGCTGCTTCTTTTGTGCTTAGGATAATAAGGATCTGTACGCCGAAGAGGCTGCTGCACAAAGAGAAAGGGAACGCCAACGGATGCTTGCAATTCCAGGGCTCATTGCCCCAAGCGAATTACAAGATGAGATGGTTGATTCATAGTGCTTTGTTATTCTACCTTTCTAATCCAGGTTCCTGTTTCTTGCTTCGGCCTCCAAACTTCTGGAGCCCCAGACAACCCAGTGCCCAAGTTTTCTTCCAGGGTGGTGAAAGAAGGTGCCCGCTGTAATTTTATTTTTGGTTACCTCCACTCGATGCTGATTCCAAGATTTCTGCTAGTTTATAGGGAAAGGCCAACTCAATTTTGTCGCAAGAGCTGTTTCAGACTGCTATTGGTTTGCGGTACTTGTGCTGTCTGGTTGCTGTGTTAGCGGCAGCTCTTGTGCTCATGTGTATTTTGCTAACATTGTGGCGTGTGCTGGGCCATCATATAGTATGATCACGGTACAACGTTGTATGCTTATTTTTAGTGTAGTTTATAGATCGACCGCATTCTGTATTGAGACATGCTTCAGGCTGATAGGAACCTTACATTCTTAAGAGTACTATTATGAGAAATATGTTTTACCTTCCCTCCTTTTGTGGATTCCCATGTGTAGTTTTTGTTTTCGAGCCGCCGTGTGTATTCAGAAATGAAAGTCTTTCAAATTTTGCCTTGGAATGATCTGCACCGGGAGTTAATCCAATGGCGTCAGCTAATTATTATGGTGTGCTTTCATGTTTTATACTCAACGCATATTTCTGCAGGGATGATTTTGAGACATGATAGCATCGCAAGTGGTAATTATAGTGGGTATGTACAATATGGTTGCAAGATGCGCATGAGATGATCTTGTTAACCTTGATATTAGTTGTGTGACACATGTCATGTAAGATGATAATATTTTCATTTTCCATTATGGCTGTATAAGTCTTCTAATTGAGGGTAATACATTATGGTACGTGTAAATTTTATGCGTTTCATCTACAATTTTTATTTTTTTGTGGCCCATCTCACATTTTATTCTGCTTGTGGAAGTGAGGGAAAGTGGAAAAGTTAATAGGAAGAAGGGCTGAGCCTTTTTGCTTTGATTAAAGTACGTACCTTGTGCCAGAGTAGTTGATTTAATAAATACTGTAAAAATGTTTTACGATATTACAAATCTAAGCACAAGCGAGTATCTGAGGCAGTGGGCACAAAATTTATGGTTGTGGTATAGTTATCATATTCAAAAGAAGATTATTCTATTTGCAAATTAAAGACGACTATGAGCAAAATCTGTTTTGAGGAATGGTGCATGATACATGCATGGTGGGCGAGGAAAATAAGGAGAAAGGCATACCGAAAACACGAGCATCTTTCTCAAGCATGCAGCGCATGGGCGCCTACAAGAGGCTGCTAGCTTGGTTTCTGTCGAGATCCACAACTGAAACAATCACGGTCAGCAAGAGAGAGAGAGAGAGATTCTCATTGACGAAACTCCACGGTCAGCATGCTCAATGTGATCAAAAAAATTCCACGGTCGAACTACCCGAATATCTAGAAATGTAGAGCTCAAAGTAGAAAGGCTTATTTGAATGAAAAAACTATGTCCAACATTTCGTTTGCTCCAGTGACGAGGGGTGCCATCGATCATATATATATATATATATATATTTTCATTCGATCGATAGGTAGGACTAGCAGGAAGATCGATCAACCGTTTCGTATCCAGCGAGATGAGATAGATGAGAAATGGAATTAAGAGGACCGCAACGTACGATTCTTCATGTCCACAACTGAAACAATCACAAATCTTAGTAAACTAAATAACGTCATTAACAGGAATTATTAATCGTTAAATAAAAAGTAATCAATGTTGATTAACTGCACATTAAATAATTACATTTCTGTACAACTAAAAATGAATCGCACTGTTTAAAAATTTAAATTTCAATTACAACATGATTACAAGAATAATTAATTACATAGTAGAAATAAAAAAAAAATCCTGCAAGTTTCTAAAACCTTCTTGCACCGGTTTCCTCATATTAAAGTCAGGGCAAAAGATATAGAAAAGACGACTTTGTATCGAGATATGGACAACATGAGTATACTATAGTACCATTTGGATTAACAAATGCTCCTGCAGTATTCATGAACTTGATGAATAAAGTTTTCATGAAATATCTGGATAAGTTCGCAGTCGTCTTCATAGATGACATCCTCATCTACTCCAAAAGTGAGGACGAACATAAGAAATACCTGCGGATTGCCCTACAACTTTTAAAGGAAAATCATCTGTATGCCAAATTCAGCAAATGCGAATTCTGGTTAAAGCAAGTTTCTTTTCTTGGACATGTTATCTCGAGAAAAGGAGTAGAAGTAGACCCGAGCAAAATTGAGACTATCAAATCATGGGAATCACCAACAAATCCTACTGAAATTAGAAGTTTTCTCGGTCAGACAGGATATTATCGTAGGTTCATTAAAGGATTTTCTCAGATAGCATCACCTCTTATTAAACTCCTACGGAAGGACCATAAGTTTGTCTGGACCGAGAAATGCGAGGAAAGCTTTCAGAAGCTAGAACAATTGTTAACCTCTGCACCGGTATTATCCTTACCCGAGGATGGAGTCGAATACGTGGTGTATTGCGACGCATCAAATCTGGGTTAGGATGTGTACTAATGTAAAATGATAAAGTGATTGCCTATGCTTCTAGGCAATTACGACCACATGAGGTTAACTATCCTACTTATGATCTGGAATTAGGAGCAGTAGTATTTGCCTTAAAAATATGGAGACATTACTTGTATGGGGCAAGATGCCACTTATTCAGTGATCATAAACGCCTCAAATATATATTCACTCAAAAGGAATTTGAAAGACCATGTGGAGGTCTATCCCTGATGGTGATGAGTAATTGACTGTGGTTTAGCATGTTGTGATTGAATTTGAGTTTGATCCGAGTGGTCCGAGCTTTGGCTAGTTGGAAGACCACCATCCGACCCGATCGGTCAGTCTTTGGTTGGTCGGAGACCAGCTTGTCCGACCCCAGTGGTGCAGGCTTTTCTTTGGTCGGAGACCGGTGATCGACTCGAGTGGTCGGACGAAGACCGATGGTCGACCCGAGTGGTCGGGATGAAGACCGTGGTCGACCCCAAGTGGTCGGGACGAAGACCGGTGGTCGACCTCGAGTGGTCGGGATGGAGACCGGTGGTCGTCGTGGTCGGGATGGAGACCGATGGTCGGACCATGTGTGGTCGTGGTTTTCTTTGGTCGTCAAGTGTATATCTTCTCGTTGAGATGGATATGTGTTGTGGGCATTGCTATGTGATGTGGTTTCCTTGTCTATGATGGTTGCGGGACTTTGGAGCTAGGTCATGGTGAGGCGAAGGAGATCGGGACTAGGTGGGAGAGCCGAGGTCCGGATGATCGTGGTGTCGCCAAAGATGACCGAGGCTGGGAGTAGCCGCAAGCCAAGAAGACAAAGGAATGGATGAGATGCTAACTTGGAGCTGCTCTGATCGAGGAGGACCGTTGGATCGCGGTCAGGAAGAGAGAGTAGCGGGTCAAGTTGGTATGCTTTGAACAGCGTGCAAAACCCGTTGTGTTGTTGGGTTTCGGGTCAGCCCATGCATAGCTGTGTGAGTGGGTAAAATCTCACCCTTGATGGAGTGCTCTAGGGTTTAGAGGCTCATCCAAGGGTGGTAGGTGTTCCTAGCTCGCTACTAGACAGGAGAGGGTGTCTCCCTGGGGACGTGGTGAGCAGGTGAGGAAAGTCTACGTGAGTAGTTGAGAGTTGTTGAGAGTGACTGTGTAAGGATCAAATCCTGGCTCTTGGATGTTGGCTTAGGATTGAAGCAAGATATCCAAGGGTGGGAATTGATCCTGTGTCACTATAAATAGAGGGTAGGGCAGCCTTTCCTCTCAAGGTTCTGAGAGGTTTTTTTGCTCATTTGAGTTTTGCCCACTTTGTTGTGAGGCTTTGTAAACCTCCCTTCCGTAAATGAAATGTTCTTCATCTATGTTCTTGTTTCATTTCCTTACGTATTTACATTACGCACTTAAATTTCATTATCTAAATTCGCATTTACTTACTTGCAATTTTCTTTACGTAATTTGGATTTGCCTCATCTCCTTCTACATGCTTCGAGTCTTTGTTGAAATTCATGATTGATGAACTCTTCTCTAGATTCGGTGCTTTCAATCATCTAGGCAATCATTGCGTTCTTGTTGCAAGTTTGTAAATCTGTGTTCTTGAAGTGCGTAAACGTGTGACTTGCAGTTCTTTAGTCCTGATTGGCTTCTGGTTCTTGTTGCCAAGGATGAAAGATTGCTGGATGAATCTTCTATAGATCATATCCCAATTATCTAGGCAATCTACAACCTCTTCTATTCAGTTTTGCAAGAAACCAATTTCTGTGACTAGTTTTCAGATAGTGTTTCTATTTGTTTGAAGGGTTGTTTCTTCGTGTACTTACTTGCTGTGATTTGTGTAGAGTCATCCAAGGATATTCTGATCATCAACTCTCACCAGCAAGTTAGGGTGAAGTCGTGTTCGTGACTCGCTTTTTGGTGTTGCATTTGTTTAATCGAAAAGGGACGGAACCTTGGTATCAATTCCTTCGATTGATGATTGAAATAGGTTCCCGACATCCTTAGGAGGTGCACACCAATTTCCCTGCTTTTGGATCACCGATCAAAAGTTACATCGATTGCTTTTAAGATCGTGCTGATTTTATCGCTCATCCGACTTTGATCTTTGTTCATCCGACCTCCGTAGGTCGGGCGTCATCGTTCATCGGTCGGGAACACTATTCGCCCGAGTATCGCTCATCCGACCTCAGGTAGGTCGCTCATCGGTCGAGTCTTGCTCATCCAAACACCGCTCACCGAGTATCGCTCATCCGACCTCGTAGGTCGGGCGTCATCGCTCATCGGTCGGGAGCACTATTCGCCGAGCATCGCTCATCCGACCTCTCAGAGGTCGGGCGCATCGCTCATCCGAACACTATTCACCCGAGTATCGTTCATCCGACCTCGTAGGTCGGGTGTATCGCTCATCGGTCGAGTCTTGTTCATCCGAACACTATTTCACCCGAGTACTGTTCATCCGACCTCTGCAGTCGGGAGTACTGTTTAACCGACCTCCGCAGTCGGGAGTACTGTTCATCTGGTCGGGGTACTGTTCACCCGAACACTGTTCATCCGACCACTTCCGGTCGGGAGTTCTGTTCACCCGACCACTTCCGGCCGGGAGTACTGCTCATCCGACCACTTCGTGTCGGGAGTATCGCATTCATCCGACCAAGATTAACGACGATTCGAAGATCTTGTTCATCCGACGAGCTACTCGACCAAAGGCGCTTTTATCGCTCACCCTATCTTAACGGTCTGAGCCTCTGCTTTGAAATTGCTCGATCGATGGTTCAGTTCTTTCTTTCTGGTCTTTTGGTGGATTGAATTCTAGGGGGAGAATTTATTCGAAAATTTTATTTGGCTCCTATTCACCCCCCTCTAGTCGCCTTTTCGATCTTTCAGAATTAAATATGAGGCAACGGAGATGGCTAGAGCTTATTAAGGATTATGATCTTTCTATTAACTACCACCCAGGAAGGCTAATGTGGTAGCAGATGCTTTGAGACGTAAGACTCAATGTCATCACATCTCCATCCCGGATTTTAGACCGAATTACTTCAAGCAATAGCCAAAATGGAAATTAAATTCCATTCTTCTCCATCCAATGCTCTTTTGGCAACCATATCTATTCAATCAACTCTCCTTATCAAATTCGAGAAAAACAAACCAAAGATCCATTCATCATCGAAGAAATCAATAGAATTAAATCAGGCCAACCATCATAATTCAAGTTGGATGAAAAAGAAAACCTTAGGCTTTGAAGTCGAATATGTGTGCCTGATGACCCAGAAATAAAAAGGATAATTCTTGAAGAAGTACAATCCATGATACTCTATACACTATACATCCTGGCAGTACAAAAATGTATAGAGATATGAAGGAACAATTTGGTGCAAGGGTATGAAAAGAGAGATAACAGAATATATTAGTAAATGTGATACCTGCCATAGAGTTAAAGCAGAACATCAAAAACCGGTAGGATTACTTCAACCCCTTCAGATACCTGAATGGAAGTGGGAAGATGTCTGTATGGATTTTATTATAGGCTTACCCAAAACCAAAGCCAAAAAGGATGCCATATGGGTAAAATTGTAGATAGATTGACAAAATCTGCTCACTTCATTGCCACCAACCAAAAGTATTCTGCTCTCAAGTTAGTTGAAATCTATATTGAGAAAATAGTCACCCTTCATGGAATGCCTAAGACTATCACATCAGACCGAGGTTTTATATTTACCTCTAATTTTTGGAAAAGTTTTCAAACAGTATTGGGAACCAAACTTAATTTCAGTATTGCATACCACCGTCAAACAGACGGATATATTGAGAGAATCAATCAGATTCTAGAAGACATATTGAGGGCATGTGTATTGAATCTTGAGGACACCTGGGATAAGCATCTACACTTAGCTAAGTTTGCCTATAATAAAAGTTATCAATCCAATATACAAATGGCACCATATGAGGCATTATATGGCAGAAAGTGTAGATCTTCAATCTGTTGGTATGAAACTGGAGATAAGTCTTTAATAGGACCTGGATTGGTTCGTCAAAATGATGAAAAGATAAAACTCATCCATGAGAGATTGAAAATTGCATAGAGTAAACAGAAGAGCTACGCTGAAAAGCGAGGAAGAGAATTAAAATTTCAACCTGGTGATTATGTATACTTGAGGATATCACCAATGAGAGGCATTTACAGATTTGGAATTAAAGGAAAACTGAGTCCCCGTTATATTAGACCATTTCGAATTTTCGAACAGAAAAGGACATCAGCCTATCAATTTGAACTTCCTCTACAGCTATCAAAAATCCATAACGTCTTTCATATCTCTTAACTTAGAGCTTGTCTGCGAGAACCCTCCTACCACATCACTGATCTCAATATTCCTCTTCAACTTGATCTCACCTATGAAGAACACCCATTCAAAATCTTAGCCATCGAAGATCGTCAACTTAGAAAAAGATCAATTCGCTTCTGTAAAGTCCAAATGGAAGAATATTCTCCCAAGGAGGTGACGTGGGAAAAAGAAGAGGATCTTTGTGAAGCCTATCCTCATCTCTTTAGGTGAACCTGATTTCGGGGACGAAATCCTTTTTAAGGGGGAAGGATGAAACAACAACAAATCTTAGTAAACTAAATAACGTCATTAACATGAATTATTAATCATTAAATAAAAAGTAACCAATATTGATTAACTGCACACATTAAATAATTAAATTTCTGTACAGCTAAATGGATCGCATTGCATTTAAAAATTTAAATTTCAATTACAAAGTGATTACAAGAATGATTAATTACAGAGTAGAAATAAAAAAAATCTTGCAAGTTTCTAAAACCTTCTTGCACCGGTTTCCTTTCGCTAACCTACATATCAATAAAAGTTGTAGTCATCAGTAAAGGTAATAATTTAATAATGAGGAAATAAATTAAATAAAGTTAGAGTTGCCGTCAGCCCGGTATAAGTGGTATCACTCACTAAGGTACCAGATTCATTCGGGGCCAAACCGGCACCTCTTGCGATTTATTTAGCATCATCCGGCAATTTACAAACCTGTTTTAAGCTGTAGACGCGCGTATTTTGAAAATATCGCGTGGTACAAAATACCTAACCCTCAGTCAAATAGTAAAGTTTGCACAGTAAAAAGATATATATATATATATATATATATATATATATATATATATATATATATATATATATATATATATATATATATATATATATATATATATATATATATATATATATAGTACTGTGCTTAAGGGTACGGCATACTAGTCCAGAGCCATCTCGCATAAGCCAGCAAGCCTCAAGCCATTTAAGCCACCATCAGGCATTCCTCCCATACACAAGAACACAAGCTCAAGGTAAGCCAAGCACAGACCAGACCACCGGCCAACCGACGCACACAACCATAGAACAAGCAAAAACCAGGGCTCAGGAGGCAAGGAGCCAAAAGCTCAAGAAAACCAGGAGGTCTCCAAGAACCACAGGAGCCAGAAGCTAGGAGAAGACGTACAAGTTGCAGACCAACACAAGTGGAGCAAGAGAAGCAAGCAGCTACCACTGCCTCCTCTTCACCAACACATTTCCATTCTCACAGCCAAACCCTGCATATATATTCTCATTTTCCCAATCCCAGGTATCCATTCAGTCCCCATCATCCCAGTAGAGCGCAGTATAGTAATAGCAACAGCAAAAATGTACGTAGTAGAAAATGAAAATGAGAGTAGGATGACAGTGGTTTCAGTACGTAGCTAGTACTCGGGGGACAAAAGTTGGAAGGTAGTCCACCATGCCCATGCGTACGTAAGTCTATCCGGACACTGCTTTTGTTGGTTTGAGAAGAAAATTAAGGGATATATCCTTCCGCGCGCGAAGCCGACTTCGACCACCGGAATCACCTACGTACTCCTAGCTAGTCCATTAGCTAGAAAGAAAGTCTTAACTGTGACCTGATGATCGTAGTCACCATTAGTGTAACATCCTGGAAAATTGAATAATATAAAAATTTATATTTTGAATTTGAATATATTTGTTTCTGATTTTCCTGACATGATTGGAATTTATTTGGATTTCTTTGGATTTTTGTATTGAATGAAAAATTAAAGAAATGGAATTAAGGAATGGATAATGGTGAAAAGATAAAATGGTAAAAGATAAATTTTGAAAAAATTACCATAGAACCTTAACCATACTGGTAAGTCAGTAAAATCAAGAATTAAAAATTTTATGCACAGAAAAGTGGGTAAATAAATGAATGACACCTCTTTTTGACTAAAAACAGTGCAAGCCAGAATTAATGAAAAATATTAGAAGTTTATATGGAGCTGGAAAAATTACCATAATACCCTAATAGTATAATTTATCTGTGATAAAAATTTCAGGATTTTATCACGCAATTAACACCTTATAAAAATTCAAGAACAGAAGCTTGGAAAATATGAAAATTAGCATGTCAGAATTTTTATAAAATAACTACCAATTATTTTGACTTGAAAATTTTACAGAGACATCCTTGACCTAGATATAATCCCTCATAAAAGTTTAAAAATAATAATAATAATATTTGGACCTTTAAATAAATACAAATCCGAAATGGAAATCTTGGTTGATGTACAGTGTCAGAATTTTTATAATTTAACCGTGCGGTATTTGAGTCTTAAATTTTTAACGAAGGTTAGAAACTACCAGTAGAGGTCATTAAAAAAGTTTCACAAAATTAAAAGATGATTTGATAGTGATTTTAATGCTCACATGGAGCTTGTCTCGGTCAGACTTATCCTCTGCCTCACCTACACTCACCGACATGTGGGGCCAATGCCTTTGACTGTAACGTTTGCTGGCGGCAACGGAAAAACGCCACTCTCTCTGCCAGTGGCCCCAGGACCCACTCGTCAGCCCTGGCCTCACTGCCTCCCTCTTCCTCCCCTCTCGCCCGAGACAAACGTGAAGTCTCCCGAGCCTTCGCGCTCGCTTCGCCGATTCAGCGCATCACCGCACCGCCTCTGCTGACCAAAGCCACGTTCATCCTGGGAACTCCCGCGCCATGCCCTGTCGTCCTCACGTCGCTTCCCTGCCGGCGAGACACTGCGCTACTTCATTGCGCAAGCGCCAAAATCCGCCGCAGCATCAGCCCGAGTTCAAACCCTGCCGATAACCACCCTTGCCACCTATAAAAGCCAACCCTGGAGTCGTAGAAGCATCGCCCATCATCCCCCTCTACCTCCCTCACATCCATCTAGCCAGAGCGCCTAATTTTGCTTATGTTTCCGCCATGGCCGAAAGCTCCAAAGCCCAAAACCGATCGTAATTCTCGTAATTCAGAGAAACGTTCCCAAATTCCTTTGAACCTCACCATCAGTGGACTATAGTGATCAAAAGCCCTCAACAATAGTTGGGAATCGTCAGCTAAAACCTCAAAGCCCCTACTGTTCTTCTTCTCCAAGAGCGACGCACGGTGGCAGAGCCACTCAGTCGAGCTCCGGCCCAACCAACTGGCAAAATGGAACCGACGTAATACCCTGAAGCTTAATCTATCACCCATTCGAGCCCAGCCTTACCCGTCGTCTTCTCCGACGAGCCGCTTCCTCCTTCCGCCGCAGGTCACCGATGGCAGCCTTCTCCGGCCGTCCCCGCCGGTGAGCGACCCCACCCACGGGTGCGCCAAGGTCCCCTGGAGCCTGCCGTGCCATCCATTCGGCCGGACATTCGCCGTAGCTCCGCCGCCGTCGAGCCCTAGCCGTGCCTCTGCTTTCGATCACTGAGCAGTAGGGCCCCATGTCAGCCAGTCGAGCAGAGCCCAGTTCATCGGTAAAAGACACTTCTCTGCTGAGAAAACGTATTTTCATTCATTTTAGTTATTTTCAATACCCAAATTAATTCAAACACTTATAGATTTTGCATTGTAACTCCAAATTGAATGAAACAAAATTATAAATTCATATAAAATATATTAGTTTCAGAATATGCAATAAAAATTTGAAAATGTTCGCTGGATAAATTTGAAATTCAAATTGAAAGAAGAGGTTTAAAGAAGTGCCACATATTAAAAAGATGTAAACAAACTTGGAATGGAATGAAACTAATTTTAGTGAGATACTCATGTTTCCAGGAGTTTAAATATATAAAAATATTTAAATTTCATTATTGTTTGAAATACTTCCTATTAAAGATTGTTTTCAATGCACTAGAAATTCAAATATACATAATTTGAATAAAAGAAATATGGAATAAGTAAAATTGATTTCTAAATATTAGCATGACAGTAGAATACCTTAATTTTCCAAAATAACTAATAAGTGAACTTGATTTGAATTATCTTGGAAAGTGTGAAATAACTTGAATGTAAAATGTGTATATACATATAGCATAAAAAGTCAAATGGTTGTAATATAGATCAAATGAATTCAAATAATCACCAAACCAGTTTTATTATACCTCTGGCATTGCATGGATCTCAGATACAAAATAATACTTAAAGTTTACTATATAAAACAGTAAATGATTAATAGTCAAAGTGTTAATACTTGCATGATTTAAATGGCTATAACTTTCACAAATAAACTCTGAATTTGATGAAACCAAATCCTATAACCTCAAAAAATAGTACTATTACTGTTTATGCAAAAATACCTTATGTTTGTGCAAAGATGAAATAAAATAATGCTAGACCCTAATGATCGCTTATAGGAAAAACATTTCGGATAAAAGCCAATTGCGGCGAAACCAACTTTAAATCATTTCTAATGTCATGCCCTGTTAATGCCTAAAGAATGGATTAATAATCTTATAAGGTGTAGCCACAACTGTAAGCGAAACCCGGTTCGCTTCAACATTAACCTTGTGGTCATGTATACTATTTCAACAACAAATAAAATAGCTCGTCTTTATAGTAAAATGTATAATATCAGTTTGGAAATAATATTTGGGATATGGTCTACCATATTCTGGAAAAATATTTCATTTACAACTTGTGTTCCAATTAAATCTTGCTAGTCGAATACCCATAAAAATTATAGTTTTCGTAACCTTTTATGTCACATAAGCGTTTTCAGTTATGAGAATAATGTCTCGTCTAAACCCTAAAATGTATGAAATCAGCCTAGATGCGTTCTTCAAAGTATATGCTATCCAATTCCGAAGAAATAATCTTATTTCGTTATGTTTTGCATATAAACTTTAATAGTCAAATAACCCTTAGTTTTATGCTTTATGAACATAATAAGATAAGTGAACCTTGTAATAAGGAAATTGTAGTTAATATATTTGTATCACCAGAACCTTCTTAAAAACCATAAATAAATCTAATTAGCTAGCTATCAATTATAACTTATTCAAAACCCTTCGTATGCAAATCACTTAAGGCTAAGTGCTATTAGCGTAACCTCAACTAGTGTTTTAATTCTTTTAATCCAAATAATTTTAGCATCTATAATTCAAAATCGTAAATACTAAAATTCATAATTTTAGCCTCTTGAATTCGTAAGTCAAGAATAGTTAATATGTTAAAGAAATCCTGCTTTGTTATCTCAAAACCATTAAGTATGTGCATGTGTAAGTATCTAAATCATGAGATCTTAAATAATTCAAACTCTAAAGTGTTCCTGTTTTCTGCAATGAATCTTTATTTGATTTTCTTTCTGTTTTCTTTCTGCCTTTATTGAAGTTTATTATTTGCTATATTTTCCGATCAATCGACGTGTAGAATCCGACGTCCCTTCCTCCGTTGTTGCCTCCGTTATCCGTGATCGCGTCTTCGTCGTAAACGATATATAAGCAAGTCAAGCACCCTCCTTTGACCATCTTGATCCCAGAATTTAATTTGCATTGTTTATTAAAATGTTTCATGCATACGTTTACTTTCTGTAAATTGCTATTTTGTGGTACTGGTAGTTATACCTGTTGTCTCATGAAACTTCCTTGATAAGTATGAAAATGTGAACCTTGATAACCATAGAATAAGCTTAGACAATTACTTAATGTCATCATGGGTATATGCGATTACTTTTATCCATGCTTAGCCATGCTTTTAGAATAAATGATGATGATGATCAGATCAAAATGTGTTCCTTGAGAAATGGAAAATGTTGTAATTGTAGCTGTTGGTTATGGGTATTTTGATTAAAAACCCAAAATAAAACTATGGTTTTGATGCGGCGATTTATAGCCGGAGGTGAGAGGATTTGCATGTAGTGTAGAGTACCGTGTCAACTTAAGGACCGAACTCGGTGTTGTATGATCCAAGATAATCCGTACAACCACAAGTGTTGTTATAGGGCTTCCTTAAACCAATTAAGTTATCTAGTTTTACTTTGCACATTGGTAGGCTGAAGTAGTACGGGCTTTCCTTTCGGGGTTTGCTCTACGGGGTGCCCACACCGAGGTGTTGGGAACAACACTTACCAATATAACGTGTACGCCACGTCTATGGGGAGTTCCAACATTCCTATGCTCGAGTTCTCCCAAGATAGCGTGGGTTTTATCGTCCGGTCTTTGGTGCAAAGTTAAATTAGATAATGTAAAGGTTTTCGTCATGAACATTCGCCACACGCCAAAGGTGCGTGAAAAATGCGGCAAAAAGAAAAGGTCATGACTTGTGGGTAAAGTTGTACACCTCTGCAGAGTGTAAATCTAATCGATTAGCTGTCCCCTCGGTCATGGGAAACTTGGTGAACTTGCACTAGTTAAATGTTTAATTTTCTAAAATGGGTTGTGGTTTCGAACTTGTTTAGCAGCTTTTGTTTTCATGTCAAAGGATCGACATTGATGGATTCTATTTCTGGATTATTCGATATTCACGATGGGTTGTGAATATTACTTATGCTTTACTTATTTCATATTAGTTAATTATGCTTTTACAAATTCCGTTTGCAAATAACTGGTTTTACAT
Organism: Otatea glauca; assembly: GCA_036346275.1. Classification (NCBI taxonomy): domain Eukaryota; kingdom Viridiplantae; phylum Streptophyta; class Magnoliopsida; order Poales; family Poaceae; genus Otatea; species Otatea glauca. The sequence continues at coordinate 69,269,449 of CM070716.1, read as the reverse complement.
TGTCAATTCTGCTTTATGCAAATTAACTGTAGTAGCCTCCTTTGAAATAGCCTGCATATATTATAGGCTTTGCTCAAGTCTTGCGGAGTACGAATGTACTCACCCTTGCTTATATATGGTTTTTAGGTGGATAAGTTAGCGAAGCTTCGAAGGTTTCTTTCGTCGCAGGTTGCGGGATTTTCTTCGTCGAATCTTTCTAGGGATTATGCCTTATCAGTTGCCTGTTGGTGTTGGATGGGCACACTACAAGACCTTGCTTCTTTAGCTGCTATATCTCTGAGTTGTAAGAATTTCCTTTATGTAATAGCTTCTGCTTAATAATATTTGTTGTATGGTTGTGATTCCAATTGGTGTATGTGCGTACTAGCTACTGATCATGGGACTAGTACGGAATGCACATTAGATTTCCATTTTTGTAAGTTTGCGAAAATGGGGGTCGTTACAGTTGGTATCAGAGCTATGCTGACTGTAGGATAAACCCTAGATAGAATGGTCGTTAGTATTAGAATAATCAGATTCAAAATCTTATGTCCAAAAGTTACTATATTTGCAAAATGTAGGCTTTGCTAGCCTTCCCTCATTCTTAAGATTCTCCTCTTACCACTACTTTCATTTTGTTTTATGAATAAATTCCTCTTTCCTTAAAACAATCCTCGACAAATGGAGACTCCGACTTCTGCCTCAACAATCTTGAAGAGGAAAATGTCGCTCCATGAAGACTTATGTTGATAGGTCGACTAGGAATATAATAGGCTAAGTCATTTTTGAACCCTGGTATATTAGTCGATGGTTATTTTGTGTGCCTTGTTGAAATCTTTTCTCTTGTATTGCTTACGGGTTACTCTCGTAAAAGTAAAACCATTTGGTTGAAATTTACGATGTGCCAACCCTATTTAATAAGAAAATTTAATTAAAAAGATTTTAAGGAACGAAAAGTTGCCTAGTAACCGAACTGAATATCATCTAAATATCAATCTCCTCTTGACTTCAGAATGCCTAAAACAAGATCCTTAAGGAAATTATTGGAGTGTGAGGCCGCTCAAAATTCCCGACCCAAAAGAGCCAACATTCCAACTCCAATCCAATCTAGTCCGCGATATCCAGCTACTAGAACATCTCGACGCAATGTTCGTCATGAATCACCTCCACCTTCTTAAGATCCAAGTGAAGTATTTCCTGAAGAACAATCTCCTGAACCCTCAGCTGTGGTTCAAGTCCTGGCAATGATTGGGCAAGAGCATCAGGTTGATACACTACGCTCCAAAGAAGTGGTACAAAATACTACCCACCTTAGAAGGTTAGGGATGGAAATGGTGGTACACCACATTACTCCAAGTTGGGAGAGTTTTTGAAGACTCAACCCCCGACTTTCTCCTCATCAGCGGAACCTCTTGATGCTGATGATTGGCTCCGTTCCATCGAGAGCAAGCTAGTCATTGCGCAATGTAGTGACTATGAAAAGGTTCTTTATGCTTCTCATCAACTGCATGGAACTGCAGCAGTCTGGTGGGAAAACCATCAGGCGATGCTCCCTGAAGGTCAAATCATATCTTGGACAACATTTAAGGAAGTGTTTCGTAGGACTCACATTCCTACAAGCGTCATTGAGATCAAGAAGCGAGAATTTATGGAGTTGAAGCAAGAAAACTTATCAGTAATGAAATATCTACATCGCTTCAATCATCTATCTCGCTATGCTGTTTCTGAAGTGTCAGATGAGGCTCGAAGAATTGAGCATTTCAGAGAACATCTGAATGAAGAAATCAAGTGGATGCTAGTCGCCCATGATATTCATGATTTCCAAACCTTAGTTGATAAGGCTATCCGAGTGGAGTTTGGCATGAGAACGGTAATGGAAAGTCGAAAGCGCAAATGGATAGCTCGTCAATCAGTAAATGAACATTCTCCAAAGCAGCATCTATTGCAGCCAGTCAATGCTCAGCCACATGTATCTAAATTCCAGCAATGCCGAGGGCAAACTTTTCACCCTCAGCAGCCCACAATTCATTCACTGCGGCGAGCAATATTATCTTCTAGCACTCAGTGCCAGGAGATTTGTGCTTGTCCTAAGAAGAATTCTGAACAGCTTTGTCCACACCAGCAGTCCTCAAATAGAGGTCGAATGATTGGAAATTTGAAAGTCTCTAAGTCACCCTCTACTTCAAAATAAGTTACTATCTCTGGTCGTCTGTACCATGTGACAGCAGAAGAAGCTCATAATGCACTGATGTGGTACTAGGGACATTCCTTGTTCACTCTGTACCTACATTGGTGTTATTTGATTCGTGCATCACATTCTTTCATATCCAACAAGTTTATTAAGCAAGATGAACTTCGTCGATTTGCTTCCCACGAAGATGATAATCTATTCACCAGAGCAACTATAAAACCTCGAAACTTTGTTCGAGGTATGCATTGAGATTAGCGGAGTGTCCTTCTATGCTAATCTTATTGCTATTGAAACCTCGGGACTAGATGTAATTCTCGGAATGGATTGGTTGTCTAAGCACAAAGGCTATATTGATTGTGCTAACCGATCTATATCTCTTCTTAGTCCAGATGGGATCCAAGTGCAGTTTTCTTCAGTCGGTAGCACTCCAGCTCAACAGCCATTTCTTGGTTCTGCTTTGGTTACAGAATTGAGTCAAGTACCAGTGGTATGTGAGTATTTTGATGTGTTTCCAGATGAACTGCCAGGAATGCCTCCAGACCGAGACATGGAATTTGTCATTAATCTTGTTCCTGGAACAGCACCTATCTCTAAGCGACCTTATCGCTTACCTCCGGATGAGTTGGCTGAATTGAAGAAGCAACTCAATGAACAATTGGGTAAAGGATTTATTCACCCTAGTTCATCTCCATGGGGCAGTCCAGTGCTATTTGTTCCTAAGAAAGACGGTGGTCTACGCATGTGCATAGATTATCGTGCTTTAAATGAGGTCACTATCAAGAACAAATATCCACTTCCTCGTATTGATGATCTTTTTGATCAATTGAATGGTGCTCATGTATTTTCAAAGATTGATCTGAGACATGGGTATTATCAATTGAAAATGAAACCCGAGGACATTCCAAAGACTGCCTTCACCACTCGTTACGGGTTGTATGAATACACCGTAATGTCATTCGGACTTACAAATGCTCCAGCCAGTTATCTAGTTTAACTTTGCACATTGGTAGGCTGAAGTAGTACGGGCCTTCCTTTCGGGGTTTGCTCTACGGGGTGCCCACACCGAGGTGCTGGGAACAACACTTACCAATATAACGTGTACGCCATGTCTATGGGAGTTCCAACATTCCTATGCTCGAGTTCTCCAAAGATAGCGTGGGTTTTATCGTCCGGTCTTTGGTGCAAAGTTAAATTAGATAATGTAAAGGTTTTCGTCATGAACATTCTGGCCACACGCCAAAGGTGCGTGAAAAATGCGGCAAAAAGAAAAGGTCATGACTTGTGGGTAAAGTTGTACACCTCTGCAGAGTGTAAATCTAATCGATTAGCCGTCCCCTCGGTCATGGGAAACTTGGCGAACTTGCACTAGTTAAATGTTTAATTTTCTAAAATGGGTTGTGGTTTGGAACTTGTTTAGCAGCTTTTGTTTTCATGTCAAAGGATCGACATTGATGGATTCCATTTCTAGATTATTCGATATTCACGATGGGTTGTGAATATTACTTATGCTTTACTTATTTCATATTAGTTAATTATGCTTTTACAAATTCCGTTTGCAAATAACTGGTTTTACATTGTCAATTCTGCTTTATGCAAATTAACTGTAGTAGCCTCCTTTGAAATGGCCTGCATATATTATAGGCTTTGCTCAAGTCTCATGAGTACGAATGTACTCACCCTTGCTTATATGTGGTTTTTAGGTGGATAAGTTAGCGAAGCTTCGAAGGTTTCTTTCGTCGCAGGTTGCGGGATTTTCTTCGTCGAATCTTTCTAGGGGTTATGCCTTGTCAGTTGCCTGTTGGTGTTGGATGGGCACACTACAAGACCTTGCTTCGTTAGCTGCTATATCTCTGAGTTGTAAGAATTTCCTTTATGTAATAGCTTCCGCTTAATAATATTTGTTGTATGGTTGTGATTCCAATTGGTGTATGTGCGTACTAGCTACTGATCATGGGACTAGTACGGAATGCACATTAGATTTCCATTTTTGCAAGTTTGCGAAAATACGGGTCGTTACAATTAGCTAGAAAGAAAGCCTCTTTCCACGTAGCTTGGTTAATCTATATATAATCTATAATCTCGGTGCGCCATCTATATATATAATATCTATAATCTCAGTGCGCCAGCGTGGGGACCGTCGCGTGTCCATTTTCACTGTGTTTTCTATAGTACCGTGCTACATAGCCTCAAAGATTTTTTACGCATTAGATTTCACAAAAGGTGCTTAGCTCAGGTGGCAGAGGGCTTGCGGTGAGTGCGTGAGATCTCGAGTTCAAATCCCATCAAAAGCTATTAAATCATGTTGTAAATTTTTGAAACTTTTTGAGAAGGTTCCTCAGAGCATGCCTAAACTACAATAAATACCTAAGATTATTCCCAAACTTGTGCGATTTTTAAAAATTCTGACAATGCTACTAATGCATTTAAAGCAACTTCATTGATTTAATTGAGCTACTGAATTTTCAAATTTTTGAAAATATTTTATAAGGATCCTGAGAGCATTCCTATTCTACCATAAAAATTTCAGATCATGATCAAACTTTTGCGATTTTAAAAAATCTGATAATGCTACTAATGCATTTAAAGCAACTTCACATATTTAATTGAGCTAATAAATTTTTAAAAATTTGTGAGAAGGATCCTGAGAGAATTCCTAAGCTACCATAAAAAATTCGGATCATGATCAAACTTTTGCGATTTTTAGAAATTCTGACAATGATGCTAATGCATTTAAAGCAAATTTGCTGATTTAATTGAGCTACCAAATCATGTTGGAATTTTTTAAAACTTTTTCAAAAGGGTTCTTAGATCATGCCTAAGGTACCACAAGAATTTAAGATCATGATCAAACTTGTGCGATTTTTTTAAATCTGATAATGCTACTAATAAATTTAAATTTCGCTCTTTTTGGTTTCCCAGAGCTATCAAATTAATTTTATCTTCCAAACTTTTTGAGAAGGGTTATGATAGTATGTCTGAGCAACCATAAATTTCCTTTTTTTTATTTTTTAAAAAATATTTTCTCTCTCTTTCTCTGTGTGTTGAAATTTTAAGACCGCATCGATCCGGACTTCGGGAGGCGGTTCCCGTAAAGAGCGTAACTTAAGTAGTTTTTATGGACATGAGCTATCCGATCGAGAGTATGGACGGTCCGAATCAGTTAAGTTTCTTAATACAGCATCTGCTACATGAAAAATATCGGCACAGTAATTTGTTACGGTGTTTTAATTGTCGGAGACTTAGGCCGTTGTTTTTCGATCGAGCGTTCCTTGGGAGATTGCAAGGAGCCGCGTCCCATCGATCCCTTGCTAATTCACTTTGCAATCATGCATCTGCAATACTGCAATGCCACATGCCACATGGTAGGTATGCCGCAATTAATCAAATGGAGATGACAACATATTGCATCTTCCCCACAAGTGGGAAGGGAAGCGCGCAGAAACGGAAATACTACCACTCATCATAGAATATACTCGATCAGTCCCTGCTATGGACCAATGAGATAGACAAGAGAACACGTACTGGACTTGTAATTAAGAAACATTAATTTTTATTATACTACTGGTACCACATACTGGTACATATTGATTGAGGAGAGTTAATTACAGCTAGCGGTAAATAACATGCATGTCGATCTACGGTGCTGATATCTGTTGAAGAAATTATACTAGCATGCACTACAGGTTGTCAACAATGTTTCTTTCGTTTTGGTTCTCGACATTTTTCAGATCAGAATATATATCTGACATTTTTCAGATCAGCAGCATATATATATCTTCCAGGCATCAATTCCTTCGATCAATCTGTGGCCATAAAGCGAGAGTAAGATCGAGGGCATCAATGTCATGCACGAGATCCAACCAGCTTAATTAGCTACACAGGTACGTAAGTAGATCGATACTCTAGTCCAGCACCAGCAGCTAGCTAGGAATGGATCATGCATGCATATATCACGGATGAGTGGACTAGAGAGTGTAGGTGGAGCTTCTCTGTACCAGTGCTCCACACGATCGACAAGACCAAATCAGACGGCTACCAATACAAGCCCAGAAACAATTAGTACACAAGATATAATAGTATGTATTTAAGAGGGGGAGCACTACTACAAAAAAAAGCTATAACAAACAGTTCCAAAATATCATCACGGGTGATTTTTTGAACCATCTATAAATATGTGTCAGTGATATATACTAACGGCGCATCGCAGATGGTTTCTGAATCGTCTGTGAAACACCTAGCATAGACGACGATTCTTGATACAAACCGTCTGCATAACTTTGACGGCCGTACTAGTAAAACCATATATACGTGATTAGTTTTAATGTAGACTGTTTTTGAAAACCGTCTGTGATGAATCATCTAATATACACTTTTATGTAGCAGTGGGGGAGAAGATGAAAGAAATCTGCAGGAATAATCAGGCATCCATATATCTGTATGGATGATCATGTAGCTAGGCAATCCGCGCGTCAGTGAATTATAAGCTGGCCGGCTACCGTGAAATGTCGGACTTGGGTGAGAAGATCATCCCGATCTGCTCCATCTCCCAGCTCAGCTTCAGGGACGAACCGTCATGCACCGGCTCATACTCCTGCAACCACAAACGAAGGGGAAGTAATTAAAACACTAGTACGAACTCGATCATCCCTGGATCTCAATGCTAGGATCATCGATCTGTTCTTTTTCCCCGCCCTGGCCTCAACGACATATGTAACTAGTACACAGTAGTATCGTGTTCGCTGCCAGATTCAGACGTATTATCATTTATCATCGGCATCGCCAGCGACCAATAATGTAGGTAGCCAAGACAAGAGTACGTACAAGCTAGTCAGCTCAGCTGGCATAGTAGTGCACTGCATGGTCCATCAGTACTAGTAGTAGTACAATTAATCAGCACGATCGAGCAGCATGTACAAGTAGAGCTAGGCAGCACTCGCGCGTCGAGGTGAAATGAAATGAAAAAATCGACAAGTTGAGCATCTATAGTAAGATTCCTTCAGCTGTCGATGGTTTAGGAATCCCTCCCTCCCTAGCCTAGGTACGTACGCCCACAAGAAGCAATTGTACGAGTGTTGAATTGGGCACAAATTAATGATTGGGTTGTCACGTCCTTGTCTCAACTCTCAACCGTACCCATGCTGTGCATGCATATATGTTTCTTTTCCTTAATTTTGCCATAGCTAGCTAGCTAGCTAGCCACCTTGTGTGTGGTAGGTCTAGCAAGTTATAGTAGCACAGCTAATCTATAGCTTAATTGGCTAGCATGCAGCTTGTGTACATGGGGGCTAATTAAGTAAAAAGAGAGACCTCTAATTTGGATAGGAGGTCGTGTGGGGCTTGTGCGGAGACGACGATGTTGCGCGCGGCGGGCGTGATGAAGCCTTCGTCCACAGCCTTGTCGATGAAGGATAGCAGCGACTCGTAGTACCCGTCCACGTTCAACAAACCCACCTGCATAATTTAATTAATTTACTTAAATCACGCGCAAGCTAGGGTTCCAACTGACTAGCTACTACAATGCAAACTTCAGCAATATATAGCAGCAGCAGCAGCTGAGTGAAGAAGATGGACCCAAATTAAGTTGGTTAACATCATACCGGCTTGCTGTGGATGCCTAGCTGGGCCCAGGTGATCACTTCAAGGAGCTCCTCAAGCGTCCCATAACCGCCTAGTAATAACACACATTCCATATCCTCATCAGATCATCGATCACAAAAACAAGAGTACATAGAGCCTCAGACAGATACAAAGAGGAAGGATGGGGTGGAAGGTAATTATCGCTCTTTTCATATCCTAAATCATTTTTTTTCTCAGACACTGGTTAGTGTCGGATACGAATACGGCGTATATAACATCGGTCACGAATTTGAAGCGAATACAGATTAAAATTAATACGATACCAAATAAATTTTGTCGGATATCGCACAAAAACAAACACCGTATATTCTCTACCAACTTCTCTCGTACCTTGGATCAAGAAAGCATGCCACCTAGTCACCCACTAGCCAACGTTCTTATATTCATGCGAAAAATAATTTGCTGTTTTATTTTGAAATCTTTGATGTGACATAATGGGAGAGAGAAGAGAGACGGCGACATCAGCATAGTATATGTGAACCCGCCACCACCCCTTATCCACTCGTCTCTATCTTTTCCTCTCAACCATATGCCTATTTCCGTCTCTCTCATCTCTCTCTCCACCAGATCCAGCGAGCGACGGCCGGCGATGGACAAAAAAGATTGGGGGGACACGACGGCAAATGCTGGTACACCACCGGGGCGGTCCATCCCCTGACATACACTGCCGTGTGTCATCGTCTTTCTCATCGATGCATAACTGTCCGATCGTCATCTCCTTCTCCGACGATCCTGTCCGTCAGATCTAGCGTGCACTGCGTCGCTACCTTCGTTGTTGGGTCCTGCAGAAGGGAGGGATAATGGTGGTGGGAGGTAGCGATGGTGGCAGGAGGGATTGCGGTGGCCGACGGGAAGGTAGCGGAATGGCAACGTGAGGGTTGTAGCCGACGAGAGGGGGACGAGTTGGCGAGACCGCCGAAGGGCAGCAAGCCGATGGTTAGAGGAGTAGACGACGAGGGCGGTGGTGATGGCGTGTGAACTGGGGTCTGGGCTGTAAAATTTCAGATATTCGAATATAGTTTTTAGGAAATTTTCGAGAATACTCTCATAACATCCCTAGCCGATGGATCATGAATTCGATGCTGAATCCGAATCCGATTTCGAATCCGGCAACTATTCAACATGACTAGCTGAACAGATCTGGCCGATCGATCGGTCGGAATCTATTCGATCGGATTGCACCCTAGCAACAGGCAAGTGACGACCACCGTCCGTCCTGTCAGGCATGGCATGGGTCATAGTTACTGACACTAGACTACCGTATGGACAGGGAGGCCGAGTAGAATGCACAAATGATTGGTCACCACACTAGCTACTTACCATATATAGTTGTTAGCCTCAACCTCAAGAGAAGCGAGGTGACGGAAGAAGAGCCTAGATAAGCTGCTGGGCACACAGGGCAGGGGCGACAGGACTAGCTAGCTTCTTTTTGGGAGATCTGGATCCAGTAAATGTTCTCGTTGATCTCTACATGTACACTCAGCACCGCGTCATGCGTGCCCGCGGTTTCCTCAACAGGTCAGGTCAGGTCAGGTCAGGTCAGGTCATGTCAGGACACAGGATTAGCAGCATATATATTCAATAAGAAGAAACCAAATGGAGAGGGCTAGCTGTGTCCTGTGGCCGGGCCGGCCATGGAGATGGAGTGGAATAATGGAACATTGGGCGCATCCGCGCATATACGCATGCATCAGTCTCATCTCAATCTGTCCTAGCTAGTATCTTTAATTTCTAGTGGGAGCATGTTGGGATCGGAAGCATACACTCAAAACACACATTCTCGGTAAAAACTCATGACCGACGCACGCGAACACAGTAGGGATGATGAAGCACACGAGAGCTTTTTCTTTTTCTTTTTACGGTATAAATTCTGTCTCACGCCTTTTCTACTCTTTTATATTACTCGCTCAAAGATCACACAAAGACTATCTCAAAAGAACATGCACATCTATCTTACGAGCAACTAACAATTTACGTATATGCATCTACATGCATTATGTGCACGCACGCATCAACTAACTCCAACAAACTAACTAATCTACGTATACAAGCGTAGCTCGTACTAACAACAAAATAAAGTCAAGATGAATATCTAACAGAGCACTCATTAAACATTGCATGCGAAATATTCGTTGCACTGCACTAATTAATTAAGCAGTACGGTGAACGGAAATACGGAATGGATTGCAGCAGCAGCAGCAGCAGCAGCAGAAGCAGATGAAGTATTTTCAGAGTTCATGGTAGGAAGGTACCGGGCAGGGCGATGAAGGCGTCCGATTGTCGGGCCATCTCGGCCTTGCGCTGGTGCATGCCGGACACCGCTTTCACTTCCCCCAGCGTCTCGCCGATCACCTCTCGTGGCAGCACAGCCTTGGGGACAACCCTGCACCATGTGGGGAGAAGAAGAAGAAGAAGATGACGACGACGACGATGAGTTCGGACTTGAGAGAGACAAGCAAAGAAAGATGCGGCTGGTTGGTTGACGGAATCAGAGAGGCAAACACAAGAGAGAGAATGTATACAGAATACCAAGCTCACCCCAGGACGTGCCCGCCGCCATTGTGTACGGCGCGGGAGATGTGGCCCATCAGCCCGACGCTGCCGCCGCCGTACACCAAGTCGATGCCACGCTCCACCTGCATCCATCGTGAGTATATATAGACTTTACCTTTTTCATTATCCATCCATCCATCCATCTCTGAAACAAGCAAATTACATACTCGGAAAATCTAGTCGAGAGAGCAGAGTTTGATTGATGGATGGCACATACAGTTCCCTAAACAGCTGCCTGGATCAGTACTAGTCCTGAATCCTGATTCTTTCTACTAACGTCGAGGCAAGTCAGTCAGGCTGCCTGTCTCTCCGTACTATATCTTCTCTGTCAATCATGTTGGCTTTTTCTTCCTTTTTCCAGGTCACATGCATCTCTCTCTGCCTCTCTCTGGGACTAAAAACACGGAAGGAAGGAACATGCCTGCGTGTGTGCAAGCGGATCAGAGCAGAGGCAGAGCAGGGTGCAGTAGCCTTCAATTCCAAAAGGTTCCCTTAATTCCTAGGAGGGACCTTCTGATTCTAATTCAGTGTGATTCTGTTGCGCTCAGTAGTATCAATGAACGAATGAATTACTAGTTAGTTACCACTTACCAGCTGGCGGCCGAGCTGGATGGCGGCGAGCTGGTAGGCCGCCTTCTTGCCGGGGCTGCTGCCGCAGAAGACACACACCCGCCTGAACCGCGACGGCGTCTTGTTCGCCTTTGCCGCCGGCGCCGTCAACAACGCCTCCTCCTCCTCCATATCTTCTTCTTCGCCTTCAGTTGCTAGCTGCTACTCCCACCTCCTCTGACCCTGCCCAGCCTGTGTAATCGATTCTGTTTGTACCGACAAAATCAACAAGAAGAATTAACGCTTCCTCCCAGAATGGTCTTGCTGGAAAGCTGCCGCCGCCGTTGACACACTTGATAGAACATAGCTAGCTGCCGCAAGCGCTCCAAGCAAGCTATGTGTGCGCCGAGCCGATGCGTATGCGTATATATACACGTACTGCAGGCCTTCTTGTTTCTTGGCCGCCTCTTCTTATCCTTGCCGCAGGTTACCTCTAGCTCCTCAGGTTATGGACTAGAGTAGACTACACTAGAGAATAAGCTACTCAATCGATCGGTTCGTCTCGTTGGCTCAGTCTAAAAATACTCACAAACTATAAACAAAATATCATTAAATCAAATTATCTCAATTAAAAAAAAACTTTATAAGGCGAGGACATGGCTCGATCTCTCTTCTTCCTTGGTAAAAATAATGATACAACTATAGCTCTGCCACTCTCACCAAAAAGTGATTCACCGGTGGTGGTCGTTGCAGCACGTGGGAATTTAATCTTACGGATCAAATTACGTACGTACTGCTCCCTTAAGTATATAAAACGTATTTTTTTTAGTTTTATCAATAAATATATAACGTATTTTATATTTCAATTATATCTTTAATAAATATTCAAATTTCCTTGATATTCTTTACATGTATATATTAAATATAGTCCTCGGAGGCAATTACTAAGAGTAAGAGTAGATTGGTTGGTGGTCTACGTGCCAAAGTCCACAAATGTAGTAGCAAATTATCCCGTGGCCGTGGATATATCTATCTGCGCCCGATAAATCCACAGCATGGGCTGAGGTCTATCTAATTGATGTCACCTTCTCGAAATTTTCTTTTTACAGTACAGGTGTCTGTGCGTGCACGTACCGCCGGTCGGTCTGTCATCCTCTTCTTTTCGTTTTTGGTTATGTTAGGCAGTAAGATTATTACTTCTCTGGTGTAATTAATACTCGATCTGCAGCATCAAGTCAATAGCATGGTTAATTGTAGCTTTTTATGTACTCGGCACTAGTATTGGATTTCACCATTGAACACCAGTCCAGTACTAACAAAACACAGCAGGATGACAGGAGTTCCAAGCAAGAAATTAGACAGACAGACAGACGAGACGAAGTAGTAGCGATCGAGCGGAGCGCACCCACAACGAAGTAGTAGGATGTCAAAATGAACTCAACACACACAGTCACACTCTCGTCTTGACTGCCCAACAGCAACCTCCCAGATGGAGGACACGTGGCGGCCTCCTATGGGATCCCATCGGCATCTATATACGTACGTAAGCTGTGAGGTCACGCGCTCAGCCCCTCTGGTTATTTTTAGGTCCTGACGGGGACACCTAATTAACCGGCCGTACCTTCGTAAAAGCTGAAGCGTCTTAAACAGAGGATAGCAAAAAATTACCTACCTTCCTAAAGTCAAAAGTCGGGTCAGTATATAGCTTTATACGGTTTAGTTGGATTGGAGTTCTAAATTTGCCTCTCACGGTGGTAAAGATTTACCTACCTTGTACCATATATAGAAGAACCAAACTCCCTTCTCTCCCGTTCCCCCAACCCGACTGAGAGGACAACGGTGCCGATAGGGTTTTCGTAGACGCGCCGCCCCGACGGTCGTCTTCTTCTTGCCAGACTCCGTTGCCTCCTCGATGGTCTCTATCCATTCGTCGGTCTCCACTGCCTCCAATCCGCTCGGCCTTGAGCAACGTCACCGCCTTCTTCCCCAGCTTGGCCTGCTGCCATCCATCTTCTCTACATCGCTGCCCCTCGCCACCCGTCGCATCCTTCCCCAACATCGCCCCGCCTCCTTTGCCCAACACTGCCCCGCCTCCTTCGCTCAATCTCGTCCCTGCCTCCTCTGCCTGGCCCGAGCTCAACCACATCCAGCTGTGTGTCCTGTCCGACTTGATCCTATGGGCCAAACAACAACGGTGAACTGTCTACTCCGACATATCCTCTCTTATCTTCTTCCCCTGGCCTCTACGGCGAGCTGCTGGTGAGCGCGAGCTGCACACGCATAGGTGATGAGGCAATAAAATGACGCGAGCAATCTCTCCATCTCCCTCTCTCTCTAGCTCTCTCTCTCTCTTGGTAACTTATTTATTAAAACCGAAGGAATTGGAGACCAACCAGCCATGCCACGTGTCACGGTTTTTTTTGTGAAAAGGCCCTCGGCGTATTTTAAAATTACATTTAGGTCATTTCATTGGTTATTTTGCAAAAAAACACGTTGTTCCGCATATTCGTGAACGGGTCCTACACCGGTTAATTTTGCAAAAAATAAATAAATTACCTCCAGGTCCTCCAACGGTTGTTTTTCCAAAAAAAAGGCCCCTGTGGTCAAGTAGATTCACCATCGGCTCCTAGCCAGCCCATTTTTTAGCAACCCCCTCAAAAAAAACAGAAATTACATTAAGATTCTCCTACCGTCTTTTTGAAAAAGAATATGCGAACCAAATTTCATACCGAGCGGCATAGCGCGGGATCCTACCTAGTTCGTTCTTGCCCGCAGGCAGCGCTGACGCCCGTGAATGGTGCGGACGGCCTCAGCACACTCCCGGAGTCGCTTCTCTAGCACGTGTTGTCGTTCTTGCCCTCGCGCGATGCCGTGCGGACGTGCTTCTTGATAATATTACACTAACCAGTAATAATACCTCTATTATACACGGAAGATTTCAAGCGCAAAGAAAGCTGCCGCGTCATTTTTTCTGGAGAAGCCCTCAAAAAATTAGAAATCGCAGATAGGTCCTTTCACAAAAAATTAGAAATCGCTAACAGGTCCTTCCACCAGTTATTTTGCAAAAAAAAAATCCCATAGTTCCGCAAAATCGATTTGCAAAAAACTCGAACCGAATTTTTTCTCACGGCACGGCATCACGCGCGGGCCTGCCTAGTTCCTATTAATGACTCACAAAATATTGATATTAAGTACATATTATTATTACGTTGGGTTTATTTACCTAAAAGAACTCCAAACTCAAATCATTCCGAAATACAAAGTAGTCATGAAGCAACAAGGAAACAACATAATGATCTTACTAACACAGCCTTAGTCGCCAATCGCAAGGACTACACAAATATATAATCCATGATGATCTTACTAAGTTTCTTCACAATAGCTAGATCTAATTGCATGTCTAACTGGCTATGTCCAACCGGTTTAATCAATTAGAATAATTTATACTATACCACTTCAAAGGTTGGTATTTCAGAAAAAATGCCACCTGTTATCTCAATGACATATGACCCCTAAACCCAATTAATTTGGTGCTAGGGATTGTGTGCGTGCCCGTGAACACACTAGTTAGATCTTTTCAGATCGATTAAATTTCACAAAACTACAAAAAAAATATATATAAACTATCATAAAACTATATGTTTTATCTCTTATTTAACAAAACTATATATATTTTATGAGAGCTTGTATCACAAAACTACATGTTTTATAATTGACTATTTCTTGTAACAGAGTAAAACAGTAGATGGAGAAGTGGGAGGCTACCATGTGGGCCCACACTGTCAGACCTCTGTTACAAGAAACGATCAATTCTAAAACTTACAGTTTTGTTATACAATTTTTTTCTTAAAATCTATAGTTTTATGAAATAGAAGTTAAAAATAATAATTTTATTTATTTATTTTTTTACAAGAAACCTATAATTTTGTGAAATTTACTTCATGAGATTTTCCTGGAGATTAATTACAACACACACTTGACAAAAGCTTGAGTTGCTAGATAAGTACTACTATTGCGCGTATTAGTTAGTACGTACCTGCAAATTAACAATACTAGTGCTTTTGTCTAAATTTGAAACGGCCGGGTCTATCTCGGATTCTTTTCTCAAACTAGCTACCTATACTATATTAATTGGTTTTTTTAGAAGGTAAAATATGAAGGCTCGAAATTTATTTGTTATAGTCAAATCCTAGACAATTAAAATGTAAAATCTACACAAATAATTCATTCAATCTGTGGTTGGTGGAAAGGATCGTTAGGCTACGCCACGGTTGGCAACCGATTTGGTGATTGGCACTACC
Organism: Otatea glauca; assembly: GCA_036346275.1. Classification (NCBI taxonomy): domain Eukaryota; kingdom Viridiplantae; phylum Streptophyta; class Magnoliopsida; order Poales; family Poaceae; genus Otatea; species Otatea glauca. Next base: position 69,254,239 of record CM070716.1, on the reverse strand, counting down.
AATGCTAGCTAATCGCGTATGCAACGCATCTTGGGCTAGCTAGTTAGCTAGCTGGTCTGACATATATAAAAGGAAAAACAATGTACTAAATTTAAAGATGGTCCTTAGGCCAACGCTGGCGAGGTCAAGTCATCAATTTTTCTAGTCTCTTAATATTTTTTATTTTGTAAATGTAGTTTCCTTCCGAACATAATTATAAAAATAATTTCATCCCCGATTAATTTGAAAGGGGATCAGATTTGAAAAAAAAATATTTATCACAATACTAGAAAAGTGACGATTTTCGACAAAGCTAGTTTGGTGACTTGGTCAGTATTTATTCGTGGAATAAGAACCGAAAAAGAAAAGAAAAATAAAGGTTGAGCAGGAAAAAACAAACAAACAAATCCATCATGAACTACTAGTCCAAAGCTAGCTCAACATATATATACAACGCCATTGTCACTGGTAGTAGAGTCATGTGCTACACTGCGTTGAGTGAATCTCGATATAGTTCTCAAATATCAAAAATAACCTTCGCAGTGGATGTTATTTTTTTCCTTTAGTAAAATCTACACAAATCTAAGAAAAACTGAAATAATCACAATTTCAAAATTCGCAGTGGCCTTTTTGCTGAAACGATGAAGGTGAATAAGATTTTTGGACATTTATGGCTTTATTTTTTTTTGCAAAAATAGGGATCCAGAGTCTTGAGAGGAATTTTCAAAACCATACGATTTTTTTTTTTGCAAAAGTGGGCGCAAGGGCCTCGATGTAATTTCAAAATTCATGTGGCCCTTTTCACAAAAAAAAATGACATGACGCCGTGAGCTACCGGAGATTCCTTCCAGTAAGGGGGTGTTTGGATTAAATGTATTCAATTGAAATATTTTAAGATCTTTTAAATTTGAACTAAATCCTAAAATCTTATGCGGAATCACCACTTATCCAAACATGATCTTAAGGGTAATAGTATATGCACGCTCTCTCTATGCTGTCTATAAGAGTATACCACATATAATTTTGGATGATGTGGCGGAGAGATAATAAGGAAAGAGAAATATGTTGTCTACTATTTAACAGACGGTCTTATAGACAGTTTTATGCTGTGTATACCATTGTACAGACAGTTTATTAATTATATGAGAGATCATTACATACAGCTATATAACAGTCTATTATATTGGTTGTCTTTAGTACTATCTATAGATGACATAGAGGTGTATTATAGACAGTCACCGTCTATACCACTGTACATATCCTAAAGAAAGAATCGCCACTGCAAATTACTTTATGCTTATTTTTGTATGTCAGTTGGATGGCCTGCTATTTGGCGATCGATCACTAGAACTAGGTAGATATACGCGCTTCGCTGCGCCGTCTATGAAATCATTGGTTTAGCGAAGATAAAGTAAAGTTTGAGAATGAATAGGACATGAAATGGTTTGGGAATCACACACAATATAGATAACCAACCCACAATATAGATAACCAACTGATAATAAATCTATAATCGAATCATATGAAATTTACCAGCTTCAAACCCACATGGAAAAATAGACCCAATGTACACAAGACTGCAGCTAATACGAAGGTGATATAAAGTGAAATACAAATTACATTGAACTTTTCATTCAGGCATAGGTAATCCGAAATGCGAATAGTGAAGCCTGGGCTCATGAACTAATGGCCGGGAGTGCAACACCTTAAAATGACGTAGATGCACTGAACTTCTTTCTGTATACAAAATGGTAGGAGCTTTACTTTTTGATGCCCAAGCCAAACCGAGAAAATGGCCATAGAACACATAAAGGAAACAGATTAACATCCCTATCTAACTGAAGGTATATACATTAATATATTATCCCATCATTTTGTACCTCATTCATTTTTGATTGAAAGGTCAACTAAAGGCATCCTCATAAGGTCATCGCATTATCTGACATAATTGGAAGCTATGGAAATTTGTTGCATGCAAATAAAAATAAATCCAACTTAAAAAGAGAAGGACAAATGGCAGATGAGATGCTACACTATATGGGAAATTTTCTGATAGCTGAACTACGAGACAATCCTATCGAATGTATATATTAACAAAGCATTGGAATTGTTTCCTAATACAGTGATTCTATATAGAATCAACACTCGTTAAGCAATGTTTACTATAGAAAATGTGGCATATTCAGAAAGTAACAGAATGAAGGTAACCAAATCTAATTTATATATTTGATAACGGAAGCGAAGCTAAAAACGGAAAAGAAACAAGATGGGAACCATTCGCTGGAAAACTGCAGATTTGAGGTTTTGGAAACACCTCATTGGCAAGGAATATTTTTTGATGAACTGCATTTTCCCCTGATAATCTGAAATTTAGGTGGGCTAAAATCATGTCTAGGAAGCAACAAGCCATATTCAGATTCTTTTTCTATGGATAGCGAAGAGAACAATTTAAGTTGAGCGTAGAGAGTCAACATTAGCCTGAAAAACTGAGGAAATTATTCGTCAAGACAACAACATAAATATTTAAAAACACATCTAATTCATTGAGACAAGAACATAAATAAGAATTAAGAGTCACACATGTTATTTTGTCGAATTTGCCAAATGACTGGCAATATCAGGTCTTGTTGGGTGCTATCAGTTGCCAACCTCAGGAAGCAATTTTTGAGCAAATATATTCCTTGGACAAAAACTCTTAAGAATAATTGAACTACTGTAAAGGCATGGAGTTTGCATACAAAAAAGGGATGATTCAATTAATACATCCATTCAACAAACCATACATGTGCATGTAGGTATTACCAAAAAATGAAAAGTTGACGTTGTTTATAGGTGAACCTGGAATCAACAATAGTACAACAAGATTGACTGCATGCTTCGGCATTTCTATGAGGTGAGCATAAGGATATAAGTCTGCAAAAAGGTTGTATTGATGAACCAAAGCAAAACAAAGAGAAAACTAAAGCACTCTAACAGTACAAGCCTTGTAGAACCTTAACCCACACTAAGCGCAACATAGATCTCTAAATAAAAGTCAGAGACAAGAATCATAAAGATCGCCATACCTTGTCAAGAAAAGGCTTACCCGTGAGAGTAACCCTCCTGCTACAACTATTTGTGCTCCTCTTTTTAAAAACCAAGGACGAACGTCCGAGGTCCTCAAGAAATCAACACAAAAACCTAAATATGGTTTGCTATAAGATTTGTCCTCGAGTCCATAAAACCCGCCTCTTCCAAGTGGAAAACAAAAAACTTAAAAAGTAGCTAGACATGAAAAGAACAATAGCCAGTTAGTGTTTGTAGAAAAAGAAAGGGGGAAATGTACATAAAGAAAAGAAACAGATCGAAACCTGACACCTGCACATTCGTCGTGCCTCTTGAAATTTGAAATGATAGGCCAAGTTATGAATTTCTATAAATCTATAAAAAAACAAACATTGAATCACCGTAGCATTTATGTAAGTCAAGATACAACCATCAATTTGATCTTCTCCTAAATCAAAAGAAGCAGACCTTAATTGATGTGAAAAGGAAAAGGTTGCGAGTATCGATTCTGTAAGTTATACATTCCTAGTGAACTTTTTGGCCAAGAAAGAATCAACTAACGTCTGTAAATTAAGCATAACCAAATTGTATAAACTTGTAGAACAATAGTTAGAAATCAAATAACACAGATGGGGCAAGAGATGAATGAAACACACCAGGAGTTGTAAAACTGGGACCATAAGAAAGGAACTTTGCTGCTGGATTCTCTCCAGCGACATAGCATGCCTCTTCTTGAGTACAATAAAATATAGAAAACACACCAGCCAATCTAATCTCAATCCAAAATACTATTTGAGACTACCCTAGCTTGTAGTTAGGAAAAAAAATGCCTAACCTTTGGTCTGCCATGGCCTTTGTTCAGAGTCTGCAGTAAGAAGATGCTTGAATTGTTATATATCTTTCAATACCTAGGTGGCAGCAAACAAAGAAAAGGCAGACACAGATAATAAAAATTACCTATTATAATGTAAAGGATCTAAATAATGACATACTACAAAGTAGAGAGCTGTGGACATTATCGTTAGCTGCATTAACTCCAAGGTAACGACCCAATATATATGAATTCCTAGGCAATTCATCAAACTCACTGTAGGCTTAAGTGCTAAGATGAAGTAGAGGAAGTAGAGGACGATGGTGCTGGAGCTTGATGAGCGATAGCAGAGCAAGAACGCAAGTTAGGAGGAGTGGGCATGACAAGAAAAACATGTGAAAAGACCACTTGTTACCTCATAGGAGTATTCACTTGCGGGAAATAAAATCTAGAGGCTCAACAAGAAGAATATAAGAAGAAGACACAATTATCTCCCCCACCTGAGAGAGGCACATACTTGCAAGGAAACAGAAAAATCATGTAAGAATGTATGACAAGGAAGAAGCAATCAAAAGGTTTTCACCACGAATAATATCGAAACAACAACCACGTAACAAATGGGAAAACACAGATCGTAAAGGGAAGGAGCCGAAAAGAAAGGGAAAGAAGGAGGATCTAACAGAGCAAACCCGAGGGATGAAATCCAACCCCATCCGACAAATTAAAGCTCCATTGTACCTCCAAGAACCTAATCACACAAGCATTCATCTACATTTTCTATCTGCTTTAATGCAAAATACTAAGTATTTGCATATGAAATACCCTAAATAGGTGCTATTGAAGTGTAAGGATCAAGAAGACAAGAATAACCACCACACACCGCATTTTGGCTTCAAATCCCATTTGACCTCGCCGCTTCTATGTTCTCGAGCCGCCGGATCCACAAGCACGAGCCTCCTCTCCGCGTTGGCGTCTCTCGATATCTTCCCGCCATTTTCGACTCATAGTTCTACAAACGTTTATCTTGACCCAATCAACAGTTTGATCCATGTCAATTATTTGGCATAACATAACAAAACAAGCATAAGCATGAGGGAATGTCACCTTCGGGCAACGTCAACGGAGACTGGCCTCCCGACAGATGCTGAGCACACGGATGGAACAACTAACAAACGAAAATTAGGATAGTGTAATCGATTTTACGATCCAGTTACAAAACTACAAAATTAAGATAGGAAGTTAAGGAATTGTCGATGGCCGTGGGCAGCAACCTCATGCTTAGTGCGTGAGTAATTTAACGTTTTTGTAAGAGGTTTTTTCTACCCTTGGTTGACTTGACTTTGAACCTGTGCCAACAACCCGACTCCCAAGTCCTCGCCATCGCTCTAAGTCGGGACATATCCTGTGAATACCTCAACATGGAACTACTATTTCTCGAGAATTATTTCAACCATTATTTTCGCGAATTAAGTCATCATTTTTGCCATACACAAATTCCACCATACTATCATGCTATCGCTTTATTAAGCTAGGAAAAACAACTACACAAAAGCACCGGTTTGCTAATAAACAGAGTCACTACTTAATAATCTATAGCTCCTAAAGGCAGAGAAAAAAGTAAAGAAGATAAGGGAAGAAGGCAGATCTGCATTTGCTAGCACTTTGGCGATCGGGTTGCAGAGGCTACGGCATGATTGAGCAGTTCTAAGATGTCCACTGCTTCAAAGTTACTACTAAATTGTGTTCATGACACTATTGAACCTAACCACAATGTTGTGAACTTTGGAGCCGTATTAGCTGGGAGTCTGGGACCATAGGTATATAAGGAAGAACCACGGATACGACATGCAAGCAACATGGTAAGATCTGAAGTTTTCTTCACACACAAATTATATCTGAATTTAATTAGTACCTTGGAAGCAACGGTATAAAGCTCTTTATGAAGATAATCCTTTGCAAAAGTTAGCCGCTCCTCATGGGACACATGGATATGAAGGCCGTTGGACTATTTGGCCTGTCGCAGAGCCAGTGCTTCGTATCTCATAGCAAGGCAGTTCTAGCAGTGCGCATGCACCGAATTAGCTAAGCGCTAGCAGAGAGCAAGATCAGTGAAGCGCCGGCAGAGAAGAAGATACTCGGTTGCAGACTTACTGAACCAAACGCATAGGCGAGCATCAAACACTAATCATCTTCCCCACATCAGCGCTTGATGAGATCACCTCGACATCGCCCACAAGGACGAAGGCGCGCGCGAACAAGTTGGTGATGGCACATCCTCTTCCCCCGCCGCCAATGGCACGACCGCTGGTGCCTCCTCCAGCCCTCGCGCCGGCGCCAGCGCCCCGAGCAAAGGAACGAATGCAGACCTGCACCAAAGGACAGGAGTAAATAAACAAACAGAAGGAGGAGCGGAACCCACAATCAAAGGGTAAGATCAGGAGCCGAGCGAAACCCGAACGAAGCACGAGAGAGCTAATTGGCGAGGAGCCTCGATCGAGGACGGCGAAACCCAAACGAAGCAATAGACGTGAAAAAAACCCCGAACGCACCTGGAATCACAAGGCAGCGGAGGAAGACGGAACGGCGGGGACGAAGCGAGCGATGCGGAACGAAGGGCATAGAACATAACGATCGAACGAAGCACAAATGTTTCACAACGCGCCGGCCGAGGCGAACCAACCGATGGTAAGGAACCACTCGCAGGCGCGCCATACGAAGCCTCGGCGACAAACCCGACGGAAGCGACGAGGCCAACATCGTCGGGCGGAGCTCCCGAACCAAACGGCGACGTCGGCAACGTGCGAGGAAACGGCGAAATCGTGGTGATCTAAGGGCCATCATTGGAGCGCCGGCGACGGCGTGAAGCGCAGATAAGCGCGAAATTGTGACGCTTTAAGGGCCAATCGCCGAGGGCGGCCGGCACCGACGCAGGACGTGAGCGCCGGTGATGGCGTGAAGTCGCGCCGCGACGGCGTGAAGCGGAGGGTAAGCCGCACGGCGGGCGACGGCGTGAAACGAGGGGACGGACGGGCGACAAGCGCAAAGAGAGCTAACGCGGATGGACCGGAGGGCTAATAAAGAGAAGGTGAGGTGCCGCGCACACACGCGAATGACGTGGCGTCGCTGAGAGGCCGCGGATCTCTTCGCCTTTAATATAGTAGTTATGATAAGCCAATTAACGGATAAGCTTGAGCAACAAATTATAAAGAACTATTGATGATAAAATGGAATCATCATCTCTATATTAAAGCGGGTGGGAATGGCGTGAGCTCAGCCATGCCACGTCGTCCCACTCGCAAAAATACCTTCACAAAATTGGAAATTACGTTCAGGTCCTTTTACCGGTTTAAAATAGACCAAAAAACGAAATTACGTTCAGGTCCTCATGCCGGTTTTTAGCGGAATCGATCCGAGAAAAAACGAAATTACGTTTAGGTCCCGAAAAACGTTTTTTTGTTGGATTGACCAGAAAAAACGAAATTACGTTTATATCCCTCCGCGTTTTTTTTCAAACAAGTCCCCGTGTTCGCCAACGGCTCATAGCAGTCCGTGGATTCGCCGACGGAAAAAACAAAATTACATTTAGGTCCTAAAAGATGTTTTTTGGTTGTATTGACCCGATAAATGAAATTACGTTTATATCCCTCCGCGTTTTTTTTTTCAAAAAATCCGTGGATTCACCGACGTTGTATTGACTCGAAAAATGAAATTACGTTTATATCCCTCCGCGTTTTTTTTTTCAAAAAATCCGCGGATTCACCGACGGCTCATACATTTATGTCCTCAGATCCATTTTTCCAAAAAATAATCATCGAACCAAGTTTCGCGTGTCGCAACGTCGCGCAGCTGAATTTTGCACGGCGCAGCGTAGCGTGCGGCCCTTTCTAGTTAATACTAACTAGTAATGTGTTATGTTGTCGGAGAGACAGCTAGTTGGGCTAGCTATTGAGCTTACTAAGCTATTTTCGAGTTTCTTTCGAAATTGTCATAGTTAAACGTAAAATCATTTTAATTACAATTTAAATTGTTATATCAAACTCGAGTTGACGAGACACCTTCAAGCTAAGTCCCATTAACCATTTTCGTTTGAAACGGATCCATTTCAACTTTGAATATATTAACTATTGTGATCGAATTAATTTTGCTTCGAGCCCTAATGGTTTTTTTTGCCAGCCCTAACAATTAGTCAGCTAAAAAAAATCGATGCCAAGAAAAGTGAAACAGGAATTGCTACCTCTTAATTATATTATTATTACTAGTAGTCGTGCTAGTAGTTGATTTTGGATGATGTCAGTAAAATCTCCCCGTGTTGGAAAATCCAGGCAGGCATTGGTGGTTAGCAATGTCGTCAATTGTAATACATTCAACAACCCAAATTCTTAAGAGAATATTCCATATACGACTATCAATTAATTAACAAACGAGTAGCACGCCTGAGAATAGAAGAAGGCGCGCAAGTTATCATTGAGCTGTTTACACTAATATTATATAGCTAGATGGTATTTATATTTTTTCACCTCTTATATACTCGTTTTTATATGCGTATAGAAAGGTGTTTACAAAATATCTAAAAACTATGTAGTTCCTTGCAATTTTTTGACGTGGTTCATATTGGAATATTTTATAATTAGTGTATGAGTATATTCAAAGTGATAATGGAGTATTTCAAATTTGTTTAGATGATATTTCAGAGGTAGGGTAACTACTCCACGGAGTTATATATTTATATACTGTTCTTTGCATGAGCGTAGAATAGTCTATTGTACTCTCGGGCCAATTAATCCAGTTCGATTGAGTCATGTGTTAGTGTTATGCCCTTGAGGTAATCATTTAGATGATTGTAACATGACTATATTTATGAATAATAATATGATTATTGGTCCAATGAATGTATATCATTGTATTGATCAACAAGTATGTGATTTGCTTATGAAGCTTTTTACTTATTGATGTAATTCGATAAATATCTCTGATCGGATATCATCGTATAGGACAATGATGAATAGATCAGCACATGTAGTGATCGATGATCATGCTTCATAGATCATGGGATATGGAGATATCATCTATGCATTGTGGACGCATGTTGAAGAACATAGGTTAGATAGACCCGCAATGGGACACTGCGAGAATGATACATTCTTATGTGTTATCAGTGTATCTCATACATAGTAGATGTATGATCTTTAAACCTGAGATTGTCATATTCCCTACATGTGTAATAGTTTTTCTTGGGGCTATCAAACACTACTTCCTAACCGGATAGTTATAAAGGTAGTTTTCATGTTTCCTATAAAACGTTCAGAGGGAAGTGAGCAATCAAAATGGAATTTGCCACTCCAATGAAATGGAGATATATGACAAGGCCACTCGTGTGATATGATTAAGGAAGTGCATGGCCATGCCGTGATTGAGGAGTCAATCACAATTTATTAATATATCACGGATACGAGAGATGGATTGAATCGTCAAAGGATGACATGCTTCTCGCCTTGAATTCAATCTTCATATACTTGGCAAAGGGATTATTACATGAGTACTTTTGATAGGTTCTGTTCGATTTGATCATAGTATATTTGAGAGTTGGCATGCTTTGAAAAGGAGCCGCTACCAACTATTGGATTGAAAAGGAGTTTTCCGAATCCATGTCCAAACGTACGTGAACCTGCAGGGTCACACACTTAATGGGTTAGGATGCATTAATTTGGATTGAATCCGTAATTAATGGACCTCGTGGGATTAGCACACTGATGGGCCCTGGTTTAGGGTTTCATCTCGTGGCTATATAAGGAGGGGAGGAGGGTGGGCACATGGTGTGCTTTCCTACGGTCTTGTAGTGTTTCACCCAAAACCCTAGCCTACTTCTTTCGCTGTCCCTGTCGAGCGACCAGGTGCTTGCACACCGACGCACGGCGTTCCATCACCGGACGTGTGGACTACTGCGGTGACGCTGCTGCGACTGCGGCGTGGGAGGACGATCCACGGTGAGGCGAGGACGATCCACTCCATCGACGCAACGACTGTGGCAAGGACGATCCACTACATCGACGCGTGAAGGATTCCGCAACTGCGCGTCTAGTAGTAATCTAATCTATTATCCACTTCTTGCGAGTAGCTTTCTAGTTATGCGGTAGATTTTTTTTGTGCTAGCGTAGCATACCGTGTTCCTCTTCATCATGCATCCCATTAAATCATTGTATCGGACTGCCCTTGTTGACCGAGCCATGTATCCCACTAACCCGTTAGTAAATGTGGTTCATTGTTTGTATATGAATATTTTTTCTTTGTTTTAGCCATAACTTTTTATTCGCAGTTTCGATTTACGAACGATTTTCACCAGTAGCTTATTGATGATAAGAGGAATATGATGATATATGTCTCACTAATAAACAATTATTTTGTTGTCCAATGATATATTTTACTATCCGTATAGACAGATTTTACTATCCATATACATAGATTTTACTATTATGCAGAGGTTCAGCAACCTATGTAATATGTTGAGTAATAAAACATTACATCAATATTACAGTACATGGATTGTAAAATATACATAGATAAATAGTAAAATCTATATCATGTGCATGCGAATAGACTACACACATACTACATTAGCAGATAGACTGATACTACTGTATATGTTACTGCTGGGGAGTGGGGACTGATGCGTGCACGCATGCTGCCACTGTGATTTTGCTAGCCGCTTGATTTGTGGTCCTGCATCTTCCACCGGATGAAAGCCGTAGGCGCCTTGTCGACGTCTTCCACTGCGTCGCCGCCCTTCCCCGGCAGTACGGAGTTGATGATCATCTGGCTCATGCCGCGGCCGTTCGTCGCCGCCGGAAGCTACTGTCGGGATGACTTCCCTGCCTACGGCGGCTGGTTCATCTCGATCTTTTTCACCATCTGGACACGGATTTCTCCGGCTCACAACATCTATCTACCGCAGTCCGCAGCAAGGTTCGAAGATAGCTAGCTAGCTGAAGTTTGTTCCAGTTAATTGCATCCGGAAGCATCGGATAAACTACTAGCTGACTAGGAAACAGTTCTTTCGAGTGGTCAGTTGAGTTCTCACCACCGCAGCAAAGCTTTGCAAGCACATAATATGGATTTACCTGTCCATCTATAATAATATTACTATCGATCTATATAGATTTTATTATCTATATATTGTAAGCTTTTACTACTAAACAGAAAATACAAGTTGCCGAACCTATACATGGTAGTAAAATTTATATATATGGATAGTAAAATATATCACCAGCTAGTTCACAATCATTTTGCTGATTGGTGATATATTTTACTATCATACAATAGTAAATTGATATTTATTTTGGCAGGAAAATTTGATTTATACATCGTTTATTAACGAGACTTATATCATTTTGTTCCTCTCATCGTCAGTAAGCTACTGGTGAAAACTGTTCATTAATCGGAGATACCAGTAAAAATTTATGGCTAAAACAAAGAAATAACATATTTATATACAAACTAGGAAACACATTGATTTATTAGTTGTATGACCACGCTATTGATTGACTTAGTAACATATGAAGCACATAATATGGATTTACCTGTCCATCTATAATAATATTACTATCGATCTATATAGATTTTATTATCTATATATTGTAAGCTTTCACTACTAAACAGAAAATACAAGTTGCCGAACCTATACATGGTAGTAAAATTTATATATATGGATAGTAAAATATATCACCAGCTAGTTCACAATCATTTTGCTGACTGGTGATAGATTTTACTATCATACAATAGTAAATTGATATTTATTTTGGCAGGAAAATTTGATTTATACATCGTTTATTAACGAGACTTATATCATTTTGTTCCTCTCATCGTCAGTAAGCTACTGGTGAAAACTGTTCATTAATCGGAGATACCAGTAAAAATTTATGGCTAAAACAAAGAAATAACATATTTATATACAAACTAGGAAACACATTGATTTATTAGTTGTATGACCACGCTATTGATTGACTTAGTAACATATGAAGTAGGCATACGTGAATGATTTAGACGTGCTTCTCCGAGGTTACGACCAGCGCATAGCTACGCGCACGTGTATAATAGCGCTACTGTGTGTATACTATTCTACAGCTACGTGTAGAATAGTTTATTCTAAGCGCTATCTAGTTTTGCAGTCCGACCGAACCGCATGTGCCACTAATTAGCGCAACGGAATTCCCCCAACCAGCTAAGATGTGTATGGGCCAAGAACACAGATGACTTTTTGAAAGCCCATGTATTATATATTCAACCGTAATTACGGGAACCACGTCAACTGTAATTTTGCTATGCAGTATTCCCTCATTTGCGGATACAATGTACACTAGCTGTTTGATTTTTCAAGTTTATGTATATCACATATTTGATAGATTTATGCAGATCTTCGTTGCAGTATCGTTTCATTTGACAGTATTTCGCATTATTGTATCAAGTAGAATGCAAGTTTTTTTGTTCACCGTAGTTCGCATTTACCATAGTCAAAATTAGTTATAAAAGTTGTAATATTGTATGGACGAAAAAGTAAAAGCATAAAAGATTGTGAATATAGGTGTCTGTAAAATATAGTAAACATAAGTTATTGAGATAGCAATATGCACTACTACACAAATATACATCACAATCGGTTCTTTTTCGTCATCACAGTCGGTTCTGGTGGTGACACAAAGTCATGAGACAGAGATGAGGCGGGCATTATTACAGTCGGTTCTTGCCCGATAGAGATGATATGGTCATCTCTATCGGTTCTTTAAAAGAAGCGATAGAGATGATGGTATTATCTCTATCGGTTCTTTGAAAGAAGCGATAGAGATGATATGGTCATCTCTATCGGTTCTTTAAGAACCGATAGAGATGACCATATCATCTCTAATCTCTATCGGTTCTTTGAAAGAAGCGGTCATCTCTATCGGTTCTTTAAGAACCGATAGAGATGACCATATCATCTCTATCGCTTCTTTCAAAGAACCGATAGAGATAATACCATCATCTCTATCGCTTCTTTTAAAGAACCGATAGAGATGACTATATCATCTCTACTTTCAAAGAACCGATAGAGATATATCATCTCTATCGCTTCTTCAAAGAACCGATAGAGATAATACCATAATCTCTATCGCTTCTTAAAAAGAACCGATAGAGATAATATACTCATCCCTATCACTTCTTTGAAAGAACCGATAGAGATGAATATCCTCATCTCTATCACTTCTTGTAAAGAACCGATAGAGATGAGTTCATTATCCCTATCGCTTCTTTCAAAGAACCGATAGAGATGACCGTCACATCTCTATCATTTTCTTGTGAGAACCGACAGAGATGAAGGGGTGGTGTGCTATCACATTCTAATCAGCACATATTGCACACAATATGCACATATCACATTCACACAGAAATTACAGACAACATATCTGAAAGACCATGTGGAGGTCTATCCTTGTGTGTGATGAGTAATTGATGAGTTTTGAGCTTGTGTTGTTTTAAATTGATTTGGATTTGAAGCAATTTGAGTGTTGGTCTACTGGTCGGGTCGTCCGACCCGAGTGGTCGGGCTTTGGTCGTGTTGCAGATCGGTCGTCCGACCCGAGTGGTCGGGTCGTCCGACCGAGTGGTCGGGCTTTGGTCGTGTTGCGCACTCACCGTCCGGCCGAGTGGTTGGGTCGTCCGACCCCGAGTGGTTGGGTCGTCCGACTCCGAGTGGTTGAGACTAGTGGTCGACCTCGAGTGGTCGGGATGGAGACCGTGGTCGGACCATGGTTGGTCGGGATGGAGACCGATGGTCGGACCATGGTTGGTCGGGATGGAGACCGATGGTCGGACCACGCTTAGTCGGGTTATGCTTTGGTCGGCGTAGTGTATATCTGTCTGCTGAGATGGATATGTGTTGTTGGACATTGCTATGTGATGTGGTTTCCTTGTCTATGATGGTTGCGTGACTTTGGAGCTAGGTCATGGTGAGGCGAAGGGATCGGGACTAGGCCGAGAGCCGAGGTCCGGATGATCAAGGTGTCGCCAAAGATGACCGAGGCCGTGGAGTAGCCGCAAGCCGAGAAGACAAAGGAATGGATGAGATGCTAACTTGGAGCTTCTCGATCTAGGAGGACCGTTGGATCGCGGTCGGGAAGATAGAGAAGCGGGTCAAGTTAGTGTGAGTTGAAAAGCGTGCAAAACCCGCTGTGTTGTTGGGTTTGGGTGAGCCCATGCATAGCTTTGTGAGTGGGTAAAATCTCACCCTTGATGGAGTGCTCTAGGGTTTAGAGGCTCATCCAAGGGTGGTAGGTGTTCCAAGCCCGCTATGAATAGACAGGAGAGGGGTGTCTCCTTGGGGTGAGCAGTGAGGAAAGTCTACGTGAGTAGTTGAGAGTTGTTGAGAGGATGGTGTAAGGATCAAATCCGGCTCTTGGATGTTGGCTTAGGATTGAAGCAGACATCCAAAGGTGGGAATTGATCCTGTGTCACTATAAATAGAGGGTAGGGCAGCCTCCCTCTTTGAAGGTTGTGAAGGTTACGAGGTTTTGCCGCTCGCTTGAGTTTTGCCCACTTTGTTGTGAGGCTTTGTAAACCTCCCTTCCGTAAATGAAATGTTCTTCACTTATATTCTTGTTTCATTTCTCTTACGTATTTACATTACGCACTTAAATTCGTTATCTAAATTCGCATTTACTTACTTGCAATTTACTTTACGTAATTTGGATTTGCCTCATCTCCTTCTACATGCTTTTGAGTCCTTTTGAAATTCATGATTGATGAACTCTTCTCTCGGATTCGTGCTTTAAATCATTTAGGCAATCCTTGCGTTCTTGTTGCAAGTTGTAAATCTGTGTTCTTAAAGTGCGTAAGCGTGTGACTTGCGATTCGTTAGTCTTGATTGGCTTTCGTTCTTATTGCCAAGGATGAAAGATTCTTTGGATGAATCTTCTATAGATCATATCCCAATCATCTAGGCAATCTACAACCTCTTCTATTCAGTTTTGGAAGAAACCAATTTCGTGCCTAGTTTTGAGATAGTGTTTCTATCTGCTTGAAGGGTTGTTTCTTCGTGTACTTACTTGCTGTGATTTGTGGAGAGTTATCCAAGGATATTCGACCATCAACTCCCACCAGCAAGTTAGGTAAAGTCTGTGTTCGTGACTCGCTTTTTGGTGTTGCATTTGTTAAATCGAAAAGGACGGAACCTTGGTATCAATTCCTTCGA
Source organism: Otatea glauca (assembly GCA_036346275.1). NCBI lineage: Eukaryota > Viridiplantae > Streptophyta > Magnoliopsida > Poales > Poaceae > Otatea > Otatea glauca. The sequence continues at coordinate 69,239,186 of CM070716.1, read as the reverse complement.
TTGATGACTGAAATAGGTTCCTGACATCCTTAGGGAGGTGCACACCAAGTTTCACTGTTTTTGGATCAGCTGATCAAAAGTTACACCGATTTCTGTTTTTAAGATCGTGCTGATTTTACCGTTCATCCGACCTCCGCAGGTCGGCGTACTGTTCGTCCGGTCGGGATACTGTTCACCCGAACACTATTCAACCGAGTATTGTTCATCCGGACACTTCGGGTCGGGAGTACTGTTCATCCGGACACTTCGGGTCGGGAGTACTGTTCATCCGACCACTTCGGGTCGGGAGTACTGTTCATCCGACCTCTGTAGGTCGGGGGTACTGTTCATCCGACCAGAGATACCCGACCAAAGGCGATTTCTTTTCTCGACTTTTGGTGGTTTGAATTTAGGGGAAAGTTTATTCGAAAAATTTTATTTGGCTCCTATTCACCCCCTCTAGTCGCTTTTTCGATCTTTCAATTGGTATCGAGCAGTTCGCTCTTTCTAGATCTTGACCGGTCTCAAGAGCCATGGCGATGGACAAGTATTCCACCAAGCCTCCTATTTTCTCTGGAGTTGATTTTCCTTTTTGGAAATCTCGGATGGAGTCGTACATCACTGCCCAGGGCTTCCTGATATGGCAGAAGGTGAAGCTCCCGTATGAGGTTCCTGCTGATGAGAACGTCACGGCCGGCAATATGGCTGACGTTGAGGCGAATGCTAAGGCAAGGAACATCCTCATACAGGGGTCTTAGCCGCAGTGAGTATGACAGATTTCTCACCTTCGTTCTGCTCATGAGATTTGGGTGACCCTCGATGCTTACCATGAGGGCACTACCCAAATCAAGACGGTTCGACAGGACCAATTCAAGCGTGAGTTCAACAAGTTTGAACACACGCTGGTGAGAGTCTTGACGAGTGCTTTGGTCGGTTTACAAAGATTCTGAGCGACCTCCGAGCAGTCGGTTGCATATACCCTGACTCGGATAATGCTCGACATTTCTTGACTGCACTCGATCTTCGTGTTTGGGAAATGAAAGTGACCACCATCAAGGACACCACCGACCTGTCGACCTTGACTCTTGACGGGCTTTATTCCCGCCTCAAGACTCATGAGATCGACGTCGTCTCGCGGAAGACGAAGTCTCGATCGATGGCTTTGGTCACCGATCCCATTGGATCCTCTCTTTACGATTCTTCATTGGTTTCTCTCTCTCCTGCCATGCGAGCTAAGCGATGACCAACTGAAAATTTTCAGAAAATGAGCTTGCTCTTCTTGCTCGCAAATTTTCATATGCATACAAGAGAGTGAGAGAGAGGAAGAGAGGTGGGATGATCACTGTTTGAGTGTGGTGGCCCCAACCACATTCAAGCAAACTGCTCCAAGGCGGAGAAGGGCAAAACGAACAAAGCGGTTCGGGTAAGAACGACTACACCGATAAGAACCGCAACAAGAAGCCTCGGTTCATGAGCGGTAGCGTGAAAAGAAGTACCGCAACTTCTCTAAGAACAAGAAGCTCTTCCACGCGCCTCGCGCGCTTGACGACATCAACCTCTCCGACACGGAGACATGGAGCGATTTAAGGCGAGGATGATCCGCAAGAGAAGAAGGGGCGATGACTTCTCCTAAGATGTGCTTCATGGCCGACGCCAACGGCATCGGCGACTCCGAGTGACAAATGACTCGGACGAGGTACCCACCTACGACGAATTAAATGCATCAGTAAATTAGGCAAGTTTCATGCTAAGGCTAGGTCGAGGTGTTACGAGTTAGAAAAGGAAGTAGGTACCTTGACTCGGAGTTAGCTTCACTTAGATCTTCTCCCTCCCGAGTCACTGATGACTGTGTTCTCTGTGATGCTGTTCTTGTGGAGTTGGAGAACCTAAGGACCATACATGATAGTGTGCTTGCTGAACTTGATGGTCTTAGGAGGAAGAATGCTAGCACTAGTTCTATTGATGATATTCTGTTGAGGCTAGTTTTCTTCATGCTCACTCTACTCCTTCTTGTGCTAATTGCCCTAAATTGCTTGTCGAATTGATGCCATGAGCACTCACCTTAAGAAGCTTTCTTCTAGAAATGATGAACTTGAATTGCATGCTTCTAAGGATCGGTCGGCTCATGTGAGGTGTAAGCAACTAAAACTTGACAATAATGCTTTAAATGTCAAGTGTGCTAAACTTGCTAAGGACTTACTAGATAAGTCACAAGAAAGTTGTTTGCGATGTTCTGTGATTGAGGGGGACTTGGATAAAATCCATGTCGAGCTTAGGAAGAAATTAGAAGACCAAGCCCATAGAATTAGAAATGCATCTTATGTTTCTTGTGAGGCCCTCAAGATTGAGGCAGCCGTCTTTGAGGAGAAAAATGCACGTCTTTGAGAGAGCTCATCTTTCCGGTTCTTCTTCTTGTTCTTCCCCTCGCTCTTCTTGTGCCTCTTTCTTTCGAGATTGCCAAGATCTTATGAGCACTCTCGAGAAGTTTGTAGGAGGCAAGAAGAAGCTCAATCTTATTCTAGACCAATCCAAGATTAGTAGATTCAATCAAGGTCTAGGATTTGATCCCTTGAGCACGCTCGGCGCATCCTCCCACCATTGTGCGCGGCTCCAGAGTGGTGAGATTGTGGTAGCTCCCGAGTGAGCACCACCATGTTTAGGTCTCTTGGGTTGTCCATAGGACTTCGACTGTAAGGGTGTTACCCCTGTTGCTTCTCTAGCAAGCGAAGTACACATGCACCTTCCGTAAGAAGGATGGTCACCTAGTAGATTTACGCTCAGCGCGCCAAGATCACTCGACGTGAGCGTGTTGTTTGCCTTAGGGTATTCGTGGTCATCCCTGCACTTTGAGTGCTCCTAAGACACACACCGCTTCTAGACAAAGTTAGAGAGTCGCTGCTTTTGGGCAGCGTCCGTGACTCGGTTTTCATCTTTGGTTCTTCGAGTTTTAGTCTTGGGGCTGTTCGTAGTCGGTCTTTTCCGCCGTCCTCTTGATATTCCTCGCTCTTCCCATCGAGGTAGATATCGTGGCGTGAGGTGTTTTCTCGGTAGGAGATCCAGCGACCTTTACGGGATGGTCGGCTTTTGCACCACGGCATGCCAACCCGCCACTCATAGATCATCTACTAGAGTTGCTACGATCTTGTTAAGTCTAAGCGTCGAGAGACACTCGAGTTCAGTCTTCTTCTCGTGGATCGCACTCGAGGCGTCGTGTGGTTCAAGATTGGGTTCCCAAGTCTTCACTCTACCCCAAGATCGAGTCATCTTTTCTCTTGTGTCTTGATCAAAGTTGGTCGGATGGGAAGGAGATGTTTGGATTGTTGACTCGGTTGTTCTCGTCATATGACCGAGATTCTCGATGGTTCTCTTCCTAGTCCGAGCCTCCGTGATGAGTTAATCACTTTTGGGATGCATCTTCGTAGAGTCATTGCTAAAGGTACCATCTGCATTAACCAAAATTTCATTCTTAAAGATGTTGCCTTAGTAAGTAAGTCGCAATACAATCGCTCTCTGTTTCTCGGCTTATCGATGACTCTTTCGAGGTAAGCTTCAAGAGTAATGCTCGAGAATCATTGATTCATCGGGAGGGTTAGTTTCTTGGGATTTTTAGATTTGGGAGAGTCTTTCGTGCTGATTTTTCCGCTTCTTGGAGACCCTCTTCGATGTTTGATTGCTTCGAGTCCCGTGATCTCTCCTTCCGCATAGGAGACTTGGTCACATTGGTTTTGATCATTTGACCCGAGTTAGCGTACCACGATCTCATTCGGGTTTGCCCAAACTCAAGATGGTCAAAGACTTAGTTTGCTCTCCTTGCCGACATGGCAAGATGGTTATCGCTTCTCATCCTCCATCCAGTAGTGATGGTGATGCACCAGACAACTTTTACATATGGACTTTGTTGGTCCGGCTAGAGTGCATCACAGGAGGGAAGTGGTATGTTCTTGTCATCGTTGATGATTTTTCTAGATACTCTTGGGTATTTTTCATGGCCTCAAAGGATGAGACTTTTCTCACTTGTGGGTCCAGTCAAGAGGTTGTCTATTGAGCTCCCGTGTGCATTACGAGCTATTCGCAGTGATAATGGCACGGAGTTCGAGAATTCCTACTTTGAGAGTTTTGTGTGGAGTCCGGTTTAGAGCATCGTTCTCTTCTCCCTACACCCTCAAAGAAATGGCGTAGTGGAAAGGAAGAACAGGACCACTCGTTGAGATGGCCAGACGATGCTAGATGAGTACTGAGACTCTAGGAAGTTTTGGGTGAGGCTATAGCTACCGCTGCCATGTTTCTAATCGCGTGTTTTTGAGAGCACATTTGCATCGCACTTCTTATGAGTTGAGGTATGGCGAAAGCCCGGTGTGTCTCATTTTCGCGTTTTGGTTGCAAGTGTTTTATCTTGAAGTCCGTAACCTAGATAAGTTTGAGTCTCGCTCTTACGATGGCATCTTTCTAGGTTACTCGCCTTCTTCTCGTAGCTATAGGGTGGAGTGTTGATGCGCATAGGATCATAGAGACCGTGATGTGACCTTTGATGAGGCTAGCCAGAGCTAGACACGATGTTTGAGCTCTTCTTCTTCCTCCAAGACCATTTTTGTAGAGGATGAGGATGATGGAGATGATGGTGTTCCACCCGATCCAGCCCCTCTACACCGAGGTGCCTCTGCTTCCATTTCTACACCTCGGGAGACCACCTTTGTCTTCGGCTCTCCTTCAAATGAGTGGCTCTGTTCCTATCTCTTCTGCTCAAGAGGTAGAGACCACTACGCTCTGGACCTCCCGCCATATTCGAGACGCCATTCTTCCGATCGATGATTGGCGATTTGTTCGAGCGTGTCACTCGCTCAAGAACGGTCATCCTCTCTTCTGCCTTCACTCGCCTTTGTTGCCTCCTTTGAGAAGGATATTTCTCATGCATTATCCGATGAGTCGTGGATTAATGCTATGCATGAGGAACTTGAGAACTTTGAGAGGAACAAAGTCTGGCAGCTTGTAGAATGCCCATCTGGTCATAATGTCATTGGGACCAAGTGGGTGTTCAAAAACAAGCAGAGTGAGGATGGGGTTGTCATTCGCAACAAGGTTAGGCTAGTTGCACAGGGCTTTTCTCATGTTGAGGGTCTTGACTTTGAGGAGACCTTTGCCCCTGTAGCTAGGCTAGAGGCTATTAGGATCCTGCTTGCATTTTCTGCATCCCGGGGCTTCAAGCTCTATCAAATGGATGTCAAGAGTGCATTTCTCAATGGCTATATTGAGGAAGAGGTTTATGTCAAACAACCTCCAGGATTTGAGAACCCCAAGTTTCCGAGTCATGTTTTCAAGCTTTCCAAAGCTCTGTATGGACTCAATCAGGCCCCCAGAGCATGGTATGAGAGGCTCAAGTCTTATCTTCTCACCATGACTTTAAAATGGGCATAGTAGACAAAACTCGCTCATCGACACCATGAGTCTAATTTTCTTCTTGTCCGCATTTATGTGGGCGATATCATTTTTAGTGGATCCTCTCATTCTCTTGTCTCTCGGTTTTACGATGTGATGAGTACTGAGTTTGAGATGAGTATGATGGGCGAGTTGAGCTACTTTCTTGGCTTCCAAATCAAGCGCACTCGGAGGGTACTTTCTTGCATCAAGGTAAATATACCCGTGACCTCCTGAGGTGCTTCGACATGTCAGATGGGAAGCCGGTGATGACTCCTATGGCCACCACTGCTGTTCTCGAGCCCGATGAGGATGGTGAGCCTCTTGATCAAAAGGAGTTTCGAGTATGATCGGCCCTCTTGTACCTCACCGCTTCGAGGCCGGACATACACTTCGCTGTGTGTCTGTGCGCTCGATTTCAAGCTTCTCCTCGCGCCTCTCACCGCCAGGCAGTCAAGCGCATCTTCAGGTACCTTCGTGCCACCTCTGATTATGGTATTTGGTACTCTTCTTCTTCTTGTCTATCTCTTAGAGCCTTTTCCGATGCCGACTTTGTGGTGTAGGATAGATAGGAAGAGCACGGCACTTGCCAATTCATTGGCACTTCTCTTGTTTCTTGGTCATCTAGGAAGCGATGCAGGGTTGCATGATCCACCACCGAGGCCGAGTATGTTGTTGCAGCCGATTCTTTGTAGCAGTGCTCTGGATGAGATCGACCTTGCGGGACTATGGGTTAGAAATAGAGAGTGTGCCACTTTTACGTGACAACACTTCACTATTTGCATTGCTAAAAACCCGATTGCAACATTCCGGACCAAGCACATTGATATTAGATATCACTTCCTTAGAGACCATGTGGAGAAGGGTGATATCGTGCTTGATTCATAGATGGTGACCACCGTTAGCGATATCTTTACCAAGCCTTTGGATAGCTCGGGTTTGTTGCCTTGAGGAGTGAGCTTGGAGTCGTGAGCCCATACGGCTTATCTTGAGGGGAGCTGGTTTGTATACTATGTACTATATTTTTCCTCCAAAGATTTCCTTTCTTCTTACGGGTGACTTTGGGCTTGTTTTCTTAAGTTGAGTTCACTCACTTAGACTTTTGGCATGTCTTCCATGGACCTCTTATCTTATGCTTTAGGTTGCTATCATGCGTGATTAGTTGTTCCTCTTCTCTCTAGGTTGAGTTCCCTCACGTCTTATAAGTCTAGCGGGTTTTGGGCCTCCTAGGTAGACAGTGCATGTGCACTCCTTAGTTGGAATCTAGAGTCGACTTCCTATGTCATCCATGTGGAAGATAAGAGCCATCGAGCCGTAGTGAGTCTCTTCTATCTTATCTATGCTCAATAGCCATCCAGTCTTGCGTTTCTCGACTTCTTCTCCTCATTCTGCTTTTTCGGTTGTTATTGAGTTCATTCGGTTTTCTTTATGCCTAATCTTGATAATAACTCAACTTTAACCAGATTTGAGCCTAAAATTGATTCATTTGTTGAGGGGGAGTTTGGGAATATGTTCATGCATTGCATTTAGACTGCATTTTCTGTTTTATGAGCTTTGTCTATTATGCAATTGATTCAATCTTCATGTAATGCACCTTGCTACATCTTTGAAGAAAATCACTAGCTTAGGTCTATCCAAGTCTATCTATCATACTAAGCTTGTTAAAATCTGAAAATTGAAAATCTTAAATGAAAAACATGTTGCTTTTTCTTGTTAAGTTTCTTCTCTAGAGGTTTTTACCATGAATTGTGAATTTATGGAGTTCTCTAGAGTCCCTATAGCAACTTGGGTGAAACTTGCTTGATCCATATTTTAGTCCTTCAAAATTGCTCATATGTGCTAAAATAAAAAAAACTTGACTCTTTTTGTGCAAAATTGAACTCAACACTATATATTCTCGAGACTGCCTCCCATTGCACTTGGGATGAACTTGGAATATATTGTGTATGACCAAGATCATTCTCTTAAGAGTTACTCTTGGGGTGATCGAACATGGCTTGAGCAACCATTAAGAAATGCAAATAACAAAAACATAAGTGGGTAAAGAATGCAAATAATGTCAAACATTTGCACCCCGCTATGTCTTTTAAAATATCAAAGAAGAAGAATTTGCATGAATTGAAAAATGAGCTCGAAGGACTCTATATGTACTTCAAGATTCCCCAAAGTGTTGAGTAGGTTGAACTCTAGGTTCTCCATTTGATCCTATGAATGGTGCTGGCTTCTAGCTTTGAAACTTTTGCTAAGTTTTGCACTTGTTCAAATCTTGCTAAAATAAAATCTTGTAAACCAAGCTTGTGAGCAAAATGAATTTGTTCTTGGAGACATCCTAGTTCAGTCATTTTCTAAATTGACTAGCTTGGTGTCATATCTTGTCATTGCGATCAATTGGATAATCTTCAAAGCTCACTTAGGTTGCATTTCATGCATACATATATAAAGGGGGAGAAAACAAAAATTTCTTGATGCCTATATTGCCAAAGGGGAGAATATGTAGAAAAGGCATCATTTAAAATGTAGAAAAGGGGAGATAAAAATGTGAAGGCTTGTTGATTAAAAGGCACTTATGATTGGTTTTAGAGCTTTTGTGGAAAACTTGCTCTTTTCATGGTCGTGCTCTAAATTCTTTACGCCAACTTGGTCATGATCTTATTTCCTTATTCGGACCAAGTTTGGCTTTGCATTCAAATTGCTTTCTTCTCTCTTATTCAAACTCAAAACTTTTGCCTTTTCATGTGTTTGTCAATATACTCATCAAGGGGGAGATTGAAAGACCATGTGGAGGTCTATCCTTGTGTGTGATGAGTAATTGATGAGTTTTGAGCTTGTGTTGTTTTAAATTGATTTGGATTTGAAGCAATTTGAGTGTTGGTCTCTTGGTCGGGTCGTCAGGACCGAGTGGTCGGGCTTTGGGTGTGTTGCAGACCAGTCGTCCGACCCCGAGTGGTCGGGTCGTCCGACCTGAGTGGTCGGGGCTTTGGCTGTGTTGCAGACCAGTCGTCCGACCCCGAGTGGTTGGGTCGTCCGACTCCGAGTGGTTGAGACTAGTGGTCAGACCTCGAGTGGTCGGGATGGAGACCAGTGGTCAGACCATGGTTGGTCGGGATGGAGACCCAGTGGTCAGACCATGGTTGGTCGGGATGGAGACCGATGGTCGGACCACGCTTAGTCGGGTTATCTTTGGTCGTCAGAGTGTATATCCGTCTGCTGAGATGGATATGTGTTGTTGGACATTGCTATGTGATGTGGTTTCCTTGTCTATGATGGTTGCGGGACTTTGGAGCTAGGTCATGGTGAGGCGAAGGGGATCGGGACTAAATTTGGGAGAGCCGAGGTCCAGATGATCAAGGTGTCGCCAAAGATGACCGAGGCGTGGAGTAGCCGCAAGCCGAGAAGACAAAGGAATGGATGAGATGCTAACTTGGAGCTTCTCGATCTAGGAGGACCGTTGGATCGCGGCTAGGAAGATAGAGTAGCGGGTCAAGTTAGTGTGAGTTGAAAAGCGTGCAAAACCCGCTGTGTTGTTGGGTTTGGGTGAGCCCATGCATAGCTTTGTGAGTGGGTAAAATCTCACCCTTGATGGAGTGCTCTAGGGTTTAGAGGCTCATCCAAGGGTGGTAGGTGTTCCAAGCCTGCTATGAATAGACAGGAGAGGGTGTCTCCTTGGGGTGAGCGGTGAGGAAAGTCTACGTGAGTAGTTGAGAGTTGTTGAGAGGATGTGTAAGGATCAAATCTGGCTCTTGGATGTTGGCTTAGGATTGAAGCAGACATCCAAAGGTGGGAATTGATCCTGTGTCACTATAAATAGAGGGTAGGCAGCCTCCCCTCTTTGAAGGTTGTGAAGGTTCTGAGGTTTTTGTTGCTCGTTTGAGTTTTGCCCACTTTGTTGTGAGGCTTTGTAAACCTCCCTTCCAGAAATGAAATGTTCTTCACTTATATTCTTGTTTCATTTCTCTTACGTATTTACGTTACGCACTTAAATTATGTTATCTAAATTCCGCATTTACTTACTTGCAATTTACTTTACGTAATTTGGATTTGCCTCATCTCCTTCTACATGCTTTTGAGTCCTTTTTGAAATTCATGATTGATGAACTCTTCTCTGGATTCGGTGCTTTAAATCATTTAGGCAATCCTTGCGTTCTTGTTGCAAGTTGTAAATCTGTGTTCTTAAAGTGCGTAAACGTGTGACTTGCAGTTCGTTAGTCTTGATTGGCTTCTGGTTCTTATTGCCAAGGATGAAAGATTGCTGGATGAATCTTCTATAGATCATATCCCAATCATCTAGGCAATCTACAACCTCTTCTATTCAGGTTTTGGAAGAAACCAATTTACGTGCCTAGTTTTCGATAGTGTTTCTATCTGTTTGAAGGGTTGTTTCTTCGTGTACTTACTTGCTGTGATTTGTGGAGAGTTATCCAAGGATATTCGACCATCAACTCCCACCACAAGTTAGGTAAAGTCCGTGTTCGTGACTGCTTTTGGTGTTGCATTTGTTAAATCGAAAAGGACGGAACCTTGGTATCAATTCCTTCGATTGATGACTGAAATAGGTTCCTGACATCCTTAGGGAGGTGCACACCAAGTTTCACTGTTTTTGGATCAGCTGATCAAAAGTTACATCGATTTCTGTTTTTAAGATCGTGCTGATTTTACCGTTCATCCGACCTCCGCAGGTCAGCGTACTGTTCGTCCGGTCGGGATACTGTTCACCCGAACACTATTCAACCGAGTACTATTCATCCGGACACTTCGGGTCGGGAGTACTGTTCATCCGACCTCTGTAGGTCGGGGGTACTGTTCATCCGACCAGAGATACCCGACCAGTGCAGTTTCTTTCTGGACTTTTAGTGGTTTGAATTCTAGGGGGAAAGTTTATTCGAAAAATTTTATTTGGCTCCTATTCACCCCCCCTCTAGTCGCCTTTTTCGATCTTTCAATATCACATTCAACGAACATGAACACCTTGTTTCAACAAACACATATCACATTCGTTAACAAAATAGAACGTAAACATGCTTAACCATAAGTACACATGCAATCGCATTCAGATATGTAATATTTGTTCACATCTGGTCTAGTAGGAGCTTTTGGGATCTCTAAACCGTCCGCCCTCCGACAAGCATTCTATCGATTACCATCGCATAAGTGGTCTCAGATCTTGTTGAGTGCAAGGTCGTCTACACTCTTACGGGGATAACGGTGATTCTCGCAAGATAGAAACGAGTGCTCTAATTTGAGTTTTCAAATTTCCATGTGAAAGACTAATTGTATATGCATGTACTACCTCGGGAAACGATGCGAGTCGACAATCAAGATCACCATGTGTTGCATGACATACAAACCATAGCGATCGTCATTGCCTCTGTTGATGACACTGTGAAGAAAGAAAAATAAATTAAGAGACAAAGAAAATATGTCAGAAAATCTAGATCTTATATATGATAGCAACTTGTACCTTGAAGCGGACATACTCCAGCTTGGAGCCCTTTTTGTCGTCGTGTGTCCCTCCTGCTTCGACGTATTCCTTGAAACCCCTATATACATTGGAAAGATGTCGTTGAGTAAAAAAATAATGAATGTAGTTAAATACAGAAAATGTTAGATAAGAGTGGTGCACTTACTGCTCCAAAGGAGGCTTGATCGCAGAGGCCATCGGTCTCTTATCAACCGAATAAAAGTGTACACTTTGTTGTCTCTCGGAAGGAACACGAGTAGAACCCAATGGTTGCTTATTAAATGGTATGTGAAGAAAATAAGTTCACATACGGTTTGGTGTGTAGAAGTAATTGAGCAGTGAAGTAGTACTTACTCCTCGTGAGTGTACGGAATAGAATGAAGTCCTTCTTCGACTCGACTTGCAATGCCCTCTTGATGTAGCCGCAACCCATTCCGGTTGAAGCCTAGCCATCGTCGCGGACACAAGCTCGTGGTCGATTTAACCCAACTAGTTGTCGATTCGTCACGACCCATTGCCTCATCGCCTCGCAACTCGCATTGAATGTTAAAAAGCGTAATGCAAAATCCTATGGAAGTCATAAGGTCGCAACGTGGTGCGATACTCACGGCGTCGAGGATCGTAAGAGAAATATCGATGGCTACCGGTTGGTACAGAGCACGAACAGATCCTCAAAACTAGCTCGAATGTCCCATCCTCCTCGCGGTGGAAATGTCCCTTTCGTATCTAACATTGAAGTCGACACGCCGCTATCTTTCGCTTTGTCAAAGTACCATCCATGGAGTATCGAGTCCATATGCCTAGAGCGTTCAATTTCTTTGGGGCGAGAAGGGCTTTTCATGTACATAGGCCTTAAAATCATAAGGCTTCATCAGGTCTCATGCCGGCTCTCCTTTCGGGCGAAGGAGTCTCCGAGACAGGCGGTGGGCTTTTCATGTACCGAGGGGCGTGGCCTTTGTGAGCCTAGCCTTTTAGCGAGAGGCCTCGGTGGTTACGTGGTTGTCGTGCTAGTCCTTTTATACACCACTCAGTACTTTGTGTAGGGCTCGTCACGGTCGTGGGAGCAGCGCAGTACGGTAGGAACCTACAAAGCACGCGCATAATTAAGTAACTTGTTGCAAATACTACTTGGAATGGTACGAAGGCGTGAGGATGTTTACCTTGACCAAGACGATGCTGTCGTGGGCCACTTGATGAGCGACATCGCGCTGGCGAGAGTGGTGATGTCTTCGTTGGGGAACTCGAGCACATGTGATAAGAAGGCTTCGTGGGCGTAGTCCACCGAGCCTCATGTAGCCCTTCCCAAAGGTGACCATGCACCGTGTCGGTCTCCTTGCATAGAAATGCAACACCACGTGCGACCTCAACAGAAATCCGTCTTCCGTCGTGGTGAGTGGCACTTGGTAGGCGCTGCAAAAGTGCGCAACTTGAGAGAAAACATATGAAGAGTTACCTCGCACCATTAAGTAAGGCAAAATTAATTATTACCTTGGTGGGACCGGACTTATCATTTTGGAACCGCAGCTACTTGGTGGGGGCACAGGTTTCTCAAGATGGCGGGGCATCCGCTCGACTGCAGGAGATCATCGCCATCATCTCGGCCCTTAGGCGCTTCTCACGTGCCATCATCTCCACCTCATCTCCTCCTCACGTGCCATCATCCGCACCCTCATCTCCTCCCTCATCTCCTCCGAGATCTCCTCCTCATTGCTCCCTAAGCGTGTCCTTCAGCGCTCGCACGTGCCTCCCATGTTCTTGATCGGTACTGGCGGCATCTTGGAAGTAGGACTTCTTCAGATATGCCCGACCTGCGGCAAGCACAGCCCTTATGGTCGAGCTTCCGATCGCAGTGGATAGGATGTCATTTGACCCTTGGCTAAGAAAGGTTCCTGCTCTTTCCTCCGCTTACCTCTTCCGCAATAAGCGAGTACGAATTAGATCCAAATCTGAGGAATGGTCTCTTGCAATGTAGTAAGTTTGATATCTTACGATGGCGGAGGCGACTTGCGCAGTAGTGGGGTTTGGTACTACCGGTGCCGTCGCGGTTTTCTTTGTCCTCGCTAATACCGACCACGTGTCGCTCCTCACATATGTGCGAGTAAGGCATCGCTGTCCCGAGTTGGCGCACTCCTCGGCTAGTCGTGCCCATTTCGCTTTCTTCCTTCGTAGCCACCGAACCGAGGTGGTGCGCGTGCGTGTTCGACCTTTGGGTAGCAACGTTCCTCTGTCTCGGCTAAATGCGCCTCGGGCGTACTCTTGATCCCCGTGAACTCCTCCCAAACATCGTTAGTCACGAACGGATACCTCTCGAATGGTGCACGGCCTTTCAACGTACTCACTTTGTGCATGTAGACCACGAAGTGCCTCGAGCCACACCCATCCTCTTCAAGGCGTCTGCTTTGGCATTGTTTTCATCCTCCTCTTCTATAATCCATTTTCCCTTAACCTCGTCCCACACCGGTTCTTACGCTCGACACCGACCTCCTTTCTCCAATCCTTAACCGTTATGGGAACTCTCTCCCTCACCGATTGCGAGGAATGAGCGGTATCGCCCTTATACTTGGGAGGACCTGCAAACGCCCGTCGCATTGAAGTGGAGAATTTGCGGCGTTCTCGCTGTGGCCCTTTGCTCGGTCCTCGGGCCTTCCTCACCTTACTCGGCCCCTCGACATTTGGAACTGGCTCCGCTCGACACTTGGAAGTTGGCTTGGCCTCGGGAGCACCTTCTACTCTTTACGGCGATGAGCCGATGCTCTCTAATTGCGACATTTTGAGTTTTCTTATCTAACATGGACATATATTTCATATGAGAGAAAGCAATTGTAGCTATTATGTGAACTTCACAATAAATCATCTAAAATAACAGATCAATGGATAATTCATAGCATGTCATTGTTCTAGCATATTGCACTAGAGTAACAGATGAATGAATGATCTTCAAGACAAGTCGTATGTAGACCAACTAAATACGTGCATTTGGACGATAACTCCTAATCTCTAAATAGGTTTGGTCTAATCCCATTCGAGGATATGTGGTTCGAGCAAGTTCTAAGTGTTGTACAACTCGGAGAAAATTTGTGACATCTCCATTGTTCTCCGGATACACGTCTCGACAACGGGTCAAGAGGGTGTGTATCCAGAGAACACCAGGAGACGCTACGAAATCTACTCGTGAGTTGTACAACAACTTCAGAACTTGCCCAAACCACATATCCTCAGCTAATCAAAATCGTGGACAATTCGAGGCGCTTGCTTATAAATATGTCATTCAGACATATTTATAAATAAGCACTCTCGAGCAGGAGACGAGGTTACATAACCTAAACTCTTAACAAATCTGAGTACAAAAGCACATATGAGAAAGTAATGAAAAGCATCGTAACATACATGGAAACAGGATGAAGGAACATGTATATCATGAATAATTGAATATAGAGGGCAACCCTTCAATTGAATATATAATGGAAGCAGGATGAGGAGATTTCTATGTGATAAATAGATAAATCTATATATAAATCTTGTCTTGCCAAGTTGTTGTGTTTACATGGGAAGCATCAACATAGATAACCCTAATGTGAGCAGAAGCGACAATGGTTCATTTACTTGTTCGATATTTAAAACTATGCACAAAAGGGTAGCATTCGAATAAAGGAGAAAATCCTGTACCTAAAAGTGTAGATGGGTCTTTCCCTTGCGGCTCCAATAAAAGAAGCACACCAAAGGGCCTTGAGGCTTCTAATTGATGAAAAATAAAAGAAGCAACGATTTAGAGAGCGTATAAAAGAATTCATTGATCCATCCTTTTTTTTGTAATAGGTAACATTTACTACAATAGTTGTGTATGATGACCATCTGAATTATTTATTTTCTTTTGAGGACTGTCTTTGTAGCACAATATTGTGCGCACACTTTCATCTTGAAGTTCTCAATGATCCGAGTTTCGTAGTAATCGCCTAATGCGATGGGAAGAGCATTTTTCAAAGTTATTTTCTCGCTAATTAATTGATGCACTCTATATTTTTGTCCATAGTTACACATTGCACATTCAAATATGAAATATATAATTGATGTTCCACTTAATTGTTGCAGAATGGATGAGTTCTTTGAGAGAGCAGTGAGTACGAGAGGAATTAAGCGAGTGTAGTGGTAAGGACTATAACGAACAACGACAAGGCTTCTATCCTCGCTTGTTTTTGTGTGAAGGTAATATCTCAATTATTTGTATGTAGAAAAATGTAAGATTACGAAAATCTATTATTTACTTAAGCTTGGATTTTGTTTCGAGAGACCATCATATCATGGGCCAATAGATGAAGGATGTACCGCATGTGTGGCTCTCATTAGAGGCAACGGATCATTGTTGGAAATCTTTGGTGATTCTCGTTGTGTACTCTCAAGGAATGGTCAAAGCGGTGGCTTTCTTGTCAAGTGTCCGCTGGTACATAAACGACATGCTATCTTGTCATAATAGATGCATTCTAATGGTGCCTTAATTTATTTAAATTGTATTCAAAGGCAATTGATTTATCCACGATTTAGACAACCAACGACAATTTTCAAAATTCGTGATCGGTCAAATGCTAGCACAACATTACCATCACGAAGCAAAACACGGAATCAAATCAACAAAGAAAGCTATCTTCACCGAGCAGTCAAATCGAAAGAAAGAAAGGCGTCGTTGCGAAACAAAATCTGGCGCAGTGGCGCGTGGGGCGAGGGTGGCGTCGGGGCGGAGGGTGGGGTCGGGGCGGAGGGGGGGCGGGGGCGGGGTCGAGGGGGCCGGGGGGCGGCGTCGGGGCAAGGCGTCGGGCGCGGGGCGGCGGGGGGGGGGAGAGCGGCGGCGTCGGCGCGTGGTGGGCGGGGGGGGGGAGGCGGCGCGGCGGGCGTCGGGGGTGGGGCGGGGGTGGGGAGGAGCGGCGGGGGCAAGGCGTCGCGGCGTGGGGCGGGGAAAGGCGGCGAGAACAAGGAGGCGCGCCGGACTTATAATTTTTGCCAAATGTTGAAGTGCAGCCCTAATGAATCACGTGGTCCTCATTTCTCTATCGATTTTCTTGTAAAACCGACACAAATAAAAAGTAATATCTCTATCGGTTTTTATAAAACCGACACAAAAACAAAAGATTATTACGGAATAATCATCACTATCGGTTTTGTTTGAAAACCGACACAAATAAAGAGATTCACATCAGTATCGGTTTTTTCGTAAAACCACAAATATAAAAGGTACATCTATACCGGTTTTTGAAAACCGACACTAATAGAAAAGGCCCATCTCAATCGGTTTTATTGAAAACCGACACAAATAGTTTCTCTATCGGTTTTTGTAAAACCGACACAACAAACAAAAGATCACTCTGGTTTTCTCAGAATAATCATCACTATCAGTTTTGTTTCAGAAAACCGACACAAATAAAAAAATGCACATCTCTATCGGTTTTTTTCAGAAAACCGACACAAAAAACCTGGAACATCTCTATCGGGTTTTTTCACAAAACCGACACAAAAAAGAAAAGATCACGAATAATCATCACTATCGGTTTTGTTTGAAAATCGACACAAATAAAACATGCACATCTGTATCGTTTTTTGTAAAACAAACACAAATATAAAAGGACATCTCTATCTGCTTTTTTAAAACCGACACAAAAACAAAAGATCACTACGATTTTCTCGAATAATCATCACTATCGATTTTGTTTCAGAAAACCGACACAAATAAAAAAAGGTACATCTGTACCGGGTTTTTTCAGAAAACCGACACTAATAGAAAAGGCCCATCTCAATCGGTTTTATTCAGGAAAACCGACACAAATAGTATCTCTATCGGTTTTCTCAAAACCGACACAACAAACAAAAGATCACTCTAGTTTTCTCGAATAATCATCACTATCGGTTTTGTTTGTAAAACCGACACAAAAAAAAATGCATATACATGATCGGTTTTTGGAAAATCGACACAAAAAAACCTGCTATATCTCTATCGGTTTTTTCGGAAAACCGACACAAAAAACCTGGTACATATCTATCGGTGTTTAGAATAAAACCGACACAAATAATTCTATATCTCTATCGGTTTTTAGAATAAAACCGACATAAAAAAGAAACATGCATATCTCTATCGGTTTTGTTCACAAAAACGATACAAATAAACGTTTATATCTCTATCGGTATTCTAATAAAACCGACACAAATGTTGTTCAATGCACTATTTGTTTTCGGAGAAACCATGAATTACGAACTTGCGAAATATCGATCAAAGAGTGAAAAGGCCATGACTTTTGCAAACATAGTTGGAATTTTTGAAATTTTGCAGAGCAGACTTTGTGATACTACAAATCTTTTCCAAAAGTATTACGGCAAAAGAGTTAGCATTGAAAAAGAAGGCCAAAGTCACTTTGTAGGCATGATTTTTGTTCAAAGAGTCTCAAAGTCAAATCTTTACGAAATGAAGTCCAAGTATTTTGAAAATGCGAGAAAGGATTTGATGTAGAGCTTTTTTTCTTGCTTCAAGTAGATGATACATACCACAATCCATTGAAATTTTTTGCAAAAGTTTCATACGTACACGTAACCTTTGCAAACACGAAACTACGATTATGTACAATACAAACATTTCAAACACATAGCAACTAATACAATGATGTACTCCTTTTATTTGCAATACAACCCTTCACGATGATCTACACGCATGTAATTTCTTCCATGTGTGTCATCGCCGCCACTAAGACGAGCCCCATCCGCAAATGGAGGTATTTCATCAAATTGGTCGTATTCTTCTTCATCTATGACATTTTCGACTCAACGATCCGCGCTTGCCATGAAGGACGACGTGCAACCTCGGATTGGCGGATCACGCACATAGAAGACTTGATTTGCTTGCTTCGAAATGTACGAATGGGTCATCTTTATAGGCGAGTCTGTTTAGATCCACAAGAGTAAAACCTCTCTTGTCGACCTTCACTCCATGTAGGAGTCCCACCCACTTACATCGAACAATGGAATTTGGTATATTCCGTAATCGTGCTCCCAAATTTCTTGATCACCCGAAGCAAGAGTTCATTGCCATTGAGGATCCTCCTTTCGAGTGATGTTCATCGGAAAAAGCATCTATGCTTACACCTTTATTTTGAACAAGAGTACTCTTAGCATCGACTTTCGGTGTAAAGGTGTACCCATTAATATCGTACCCTCGCCATATCGTACATTAAATCTAGGTCCGTCGACCAACCATTTGATAGTCTCACTACTTGAGACCTCCGCCCTTTGTTTGAACCATGTGAGAAATCTATCGTTGTGTTCTCGCATGATGGAAAGCTCATCCATTTGTGGATTCTCTTCCCGTAATATCGACTTGTCTTTGCTCGATGTACCTCGCAACTTCGCGCTCTTTGCAAGGCTATCGATGCGCTTTGCAATACATATCAAACCGTGGCCTCGTTAGTTTCGATCCAACGGTTCCTTTGCCGACAAGTCGCCCTCATGGCGAGATAGAGGAACACCGATTGGTTGTCTTTTCCCGAGATAGTCCACGAGAACTCAATAACCTCTTGATACCATAACCTTCCACAATACTACCCTCGGGCTTGACCGATTCCTCACGTAGGATTTTAATATACCCATGTACCTCTCGAGCGGGTACATATAACGTAGGAATGCGGTCCACATATCTTAATCTCTCTAATGAGGTGAACAACAAGGTGGACCATGACATCGAAGAACGACGGTGGGAAATGCATCTCAAGTCGACATAGAGTCGCACCACCTCACTCTGCAAGTTGTCTAGCACGTCGGGGTCAATAACTGCGGAGATCGCATTGAAGAAGTAACACGCCTTCGTGATTGCAAACTGACATCCTCTGCGCGAATATTTCTTATTGCAGCTGGGAGCATTTGGGTCATCAAGACATGGCAATCGTGGGACTTCATGCCCAACAACTTCAAATCATCCAAGGACACAAGCTTCTTAATGTTGGCGGAGTAGCGGATGGAACTTTAATACCATGGAGACATTTGCAAAGGTCCTCTTTCTCCTTCTTGGACAGGGTGTAGCATGCAGCGGGGATATACGGACCTTTTCCATCCTCCTCTATCACTGCAAGCCTGGGCCTGATTCCCATGTAGGCCATGTCGCGACGAGCATTCACACCATCCTTTGTCTTTCCGGTATGTTCGGCGGGATACCAACCAAATTATCGCGGACATTCTTCTCAACGTGCATGACATCAATACAATGCCGAACATCTAACTCCTTCGATGCGGTAAGTCCCAAAATATTGACCTCTTCTTCCAAATGGTCCTAGAACGAACAGATTTACGACTCTTTCCGTACTGAACATCGATATCCTCTACACGTGAATATACTTGCCTTCCACTCATAGGCTGCGGTGCTGAACGGACTTCCCTCTTCCCATCAAATTTGTCATCCATCTTACGGTATCGATGACTTCGAGGTAGAAACCTACGGTGACCCATATACAGTTTTCTTGGAATTGGCGACCATAGGCTCTCGGTCTCCTCTTCACAAATAGGACACGCTTTTGCTCCTTTCGTCAGAGTAGCCAAATTACCAAGAGCGGAAATCATTTATGGTGCAAAATACCATAGCGTAGGGTGAAATGCTCTCTTCAGACGCATCCCACACAATGACCCGTCATTCCACAATTTTACCAAATCCTCGATCAATGGGCGAGGTACACATCAATATCATTTCATTTGTTTGGGTCCCGAGATTATAGCGACATCATGATATACTTCCACTTCATGCACAACCAAGGAGGAGGTTGTAGATACACAATGAAGCGGCCACGTCTTTGTGACGATCGCTCATGTTACCAAGCGGATTCATTCCATCGATACTCAATCCAAATCTTATGTTCCTCATTTGGCACCAAACTCCTCATGTTTCCAATCGATGTTTCTCCATTGAGCCGAATCGTGAGGTGTCTCGACTTGCCATCTTCCTTTCGAGACTCATAATGCCAGCGCAACAATTTTGCTTCTCTAGGATTTGCAAACAACCTTTCTAGACGCGGAATGATGGGCAAGTACCACAATACCTTGGCGGTGCACCTTTAGTGACCTCTTCACCCTCGTTGCCCGGCTCTTACGCTTCTTGTCGTTACGCTTCTCCTTTTGTTTGTACCGAGGCACACCGTAAAGCGGACAAATGTGCAGCTCGATGTGCGTTACGGTACAAGATGCAATCATTTGGACATGCATGTATCCTTTCTATTTCCATTCCCATGGGACATAGTAGCTTCTTCACTTCATAAATACTTGTTGGCAACTCGTTTCCCTAAGCGGTCCGATAGAAGAACTAGAAGTGCATTAAAACTTGTATCATCCAGCGGTGTTTTGCCTTGATTCGAACAATGCAAGGACCGAACCTAACTTAGTGTATTACGCTTTGCAACTTTGTGAGCAGTGGTTTCGCATCGTCTTCCATCGGGCTTTTAAACTTTCCAAACTCTCTTTACGTGTAATTACCCTCCACATCCCGCAACATTTGCTCCAAATTCTCCGCCTCAAACATATCAAATTGCAACTCATCATCCGGTTCCACCGTGTCTTCATTGCATCTGGCAGGTACTACTGTCTCCCGTGATGGATCCAACACGTGTAATTCCTCACGGCCACGTCGAATCGGTGGTCCTCAATTTGGTGAGTTCTTGAATCTTCTCAGATTGGTGCAATCAATGCAAGGACAATATATGAAGTTTACACCCTCCTCACCATGTCCTCTTGGCAATTTTTTGAACTCCTTAACACCCTCCAAATTCAAAGACTCACACGACTTTTGCATACATCCATTCCTTACGGTTCATCCGTAATTAAACTTCCCAATAAATTATGCACAAACCGGAGCGACAAACAAGCTAGTTATTTGAAATATTGAGACATCATTTGATTAATATTACCTTTGCAAAATAGATGACAATTTCACGCAACATATATGAAATATGTACTTCGATCGATACCTAGATTCTTCCCTAGTTTAGAGCTTCCAATTTCCTAGATAAGAGACATACATTTTTAACATGAACAATGATATCAAACAATCTAATTATATAGTGCAGTAGCCTCATGATCTTTTGACTACAACGAAACAATACAAGGGTACCAACGATGACTCCTAATCTCTAAATAGGTTTGGTCTAATCCCATTCGAGAATATGTGGTTCAGACAAGTTCCTAAGCCGTTGTACAACTCGAGAGAAAATTTAGTGACATCTCGCTATTCTCCATATACACGTCTCGACAACAGGTCAAGAGGGTGTGTATCCGGAGAATACCAGGAGACGCTACGAAATCTCTACTGCAGATTGTACAACACACTTCGAGAACTTGCAAGCACATATCCTCAGCTATCCAAAGCGTGGACAATTGAGGCTGCTAAACATAAATATACCATTTCGTTGGTATATTTATAAACAAGCATCCTCGAGCGGGAGGCGTGAGTTCCGCACCCTAAACTCTAGCATTCATCAAGTGAGCGGCAATAATAATTCCATATTAACATCAAAGCACTACAAATTAAGATAATTAAATACATGTGTACATGCTTGTGAAATAAAGGGTGTGAAATCGATAGGATATACACAATACCGAGTGCAATCTAAACTTTCTTGCGACATATCAAAATTACATAGTACAAAATTAAAGGGGTTTGAAGGAATGCTCACATTTTGAAGAAAACCACAAATTATGCAAAATGAGGAAATCTCCTCAAGTTAGGGCTTCAAATTTACCCTCTTAACACCCACCCTTGAGGATTTCAAATTTTCTCACCCAAGTATTGCTTCCAAACACGAGAATATGAGCTATTTTTTTACGGTGGCGGCGGAGAAACCTCCTCGGAACAATAACAGAGAAGAGTTCACTCGAGTGGTATAAATAACCTAACGAGTACATCACTATCGGTTCTCATATAAAAGCGATAGTGATGTGATCATAACATCACGATCGGTTCTTACAAGACAAGCGGCGGTGATTATAATAGTCATCACTATCGGTTTTCATATAGAAGCGATAGTGATGAGCGCGCACACATCACTATCGGTTCTTATTTAAGAAGCGATAGTGATGATAATGAACATCACTATTCTCATCACTATCGGTTCTTTTTGAGAAGCGATAGTGATGTCCATTATCATCACTATCGCTTCTTAAATAAGAACCGATAGTGATGTGTGCGTCTTCATCACTATCGCTTCTTATATGAAAACCGATAGTGATGATAATGCATATCACTATCACTTCGCGTAGAACCGATTGTAATGTTCAGGTGCTACATCACTATCACTTCTAACCTAAGAACCGATAGTGATTATGATTAATGCCTCTCCTAAGTCATCTATCACAATCGTTTCTTCCTAAAAACTTAAGAACCGACACAGATGAAGCGATAGTGATGTACCATTCTGTAGTTGTGATGGTATGCACCTAATAGAAAAATGTGATGAATGATCTCGTCGAAAGGACATTCAACTCAAGACATGGATGTCAGTAAATAGTAGCAAAACATAATACATTGCGATAGTAATGTTGCATGAATTACATAGTAAAATATGAGTAGTGGTATTATTGATATGTTGTTAAACAAAAAACGAATTAGGAGGTTGTTTTTTCTACGAGCTTCGGTTGCGTCGTTATGGTACTGATAAGTCTTTTTGATGTATTATAGTAAACAAACAAGTTGACAAAAATCGTCATGTTGTATAAACGAAATAGGAAACCAGAAAAGTAGTAATTATATGTGTCAGTATATGATAGTAAACATAAGTCTCGAACAATGATATGGACGCCGAGGCTATCGACAGGTGCAAGTGCCAGATGAACGAGTAGGCGTAATTCCATGGCTGATGGAGTTAGACCTTCCACATTCAATTCCGACGACGATGACTTCATTTGCCCACTAACTAGGAACATTACAGGTCAAAAATATGTTCCACCAGTATCTAGATATGTTCTGTCATCCATATAATCAATTATTAAGGAATTTAAGGGAGAGAAGGAGTTATTAGTAAATGAAATGGGTTTAGGGGGTTTGTTGAGTATTCTAGAGATTACAACACATAGGATAATCAATTTTTGGTTGCTGTCTAGAATATCTTGTGATACTTATGCGTTACAAGTAGGAGATGGTACTCTGCTTCCATTTTCTGTTTTTGATGTTCAGAAGGTATTTGTGATACATAAACCGTGTTTTTATTTGATGCAAGAGAAAAGGAAAACAAATCGAGGTCATTGTTAGTGTGTTAGGGAGGAAGCGATCGATGGAGCTGTGTGAGTGCTGAAATATGCAAATTGTCTTTGCGGCCTTGCGGGATGCATTATTCTCTTGTCTTGATGATTAATCAGTTGGGAATTAGCCTACACAATCCAACACCCACCCACCCACCCACCCACCTAATTTGTGTTCTTTTTGAGAGAGCGAGGGAGGAGGCAGAGGCAATCCAGCTCAACCTCTAGCTAGCTAGGTACCGTACATAGCTCGTTGTGATATGAGATTCCAAGGTTACCACAAAATAAGACCGCAGTGCAATTAGGTGCTTGAGACATGGCAGGCAGGATCGATAAAAGCGATGCAGAATTTACAAACTGATGTGGATGACCATACGTTGATCCAGGAGAGGAAAAATCAAATACCAGTAGTAGTAGTAGTTGTTGTTGTGGTAATATTGTTCTGATAGACTCGACTATGTGAATGGAGTACTTACCTAAACAAGATCTTCTACAGCAGTTAAGGTCTCCAAGGCCCAGGCCAGGAGTTACGATTGTGCAGTTGGCTCCTATTGTAAGCAGAGCTCTAGATCTCAGCTCTACCTCAGATCTAGAACTTGTAGGTTAAAATAAAATAAATTAAGTTTATATTTTTAGTCTAAAATGTAAATAAGATGACTCACTTAAACATTTTTAATGTACCTACAGCTCCAGCTCCATAAATTTTTGGAGCTAAGAATACTCTGCTCCATCAACTCTACGAATTTTAATGGAGCTGAAGCTGTGCCAAACACCCCAATAGTATACACATTTGGTATTCTACTCCAGTATTCATCCATCGAGAAGAGAGAACGGCTGTCGAGATTAGTTGTTACTAGATAATTATACGCGGCATGTCACGCCGCGGGCGTCGCTCCTCACACGAGCGAATCGAGAAAACGTGCGACTGTCGCTCCCTACACGAGCAAATCGAGGAAACACGTGAAAAAGACCTAAACAGAATTTTGTATTTTCCGCAAAAAGGCTTAAAGGTAATGCTAGAAAAATGCAAAAAGGGTCTAAATGCAATGTATATTTTTTTTCTTTAAAAAAGGACCTGAACGTATTTTTTTCCCGAAAAAGGCCTAATCGTAATGTTGATTTTCAGTAAAAATATCCGAGCGCAATGTTTAAAAACGCATAAAAGACCTAAACATAATATATATTATTTAAAAAAAAACCTAATTATAATATTTTTTTTTGAACATAATTTTTTTTCGGCTCGACTCGAGCCGCGGAAATCAAAAAGAAAAAAGGGAACAGGACTGGACTTTCAGACGACAAGAAAGAGGAACCAATGGAATCCGGTGCCGCGATGGGGAAAGATAAGGCGAAGGCGGCGGCGGCGGCCGCGGTGATGGAGAAATCGAAGCTGTGCCGGCGGTGCAAGGGGACGTACGACCCGTCGGCCAACACGTCGCTCTCCTGCAGGTTCCACCCTTCCTTCTTCGTCTGCCGCCGCCACGACGACCAGAAGAGGTAGTACAACTAAATCCATCTCCTCATCTTCCTTTCTTTACCCAAGATTTAGCTTCCTTTACTCTTTGCTTGCGACAACAATGATGAATCCATAGACAGCATCGTTCCGTTTACCTTGAATTAATCTTGGAGGATGCATTGCAGGTACTACGAACTTGGCGACGACGACCCGCCCTACGCCGCCAAGTTCTACGACTGCTGCGGCGCCGAGGACCCCGACGCAGGCGGCTGCACCACCGATTTCCACGCCTCCTACGACGACGATTAGTAGTAGATCGGCGATCGATACCTTGGTTTGGCTTCTCTTCTCTTGTCTTGTATTGTCTTGTGCCAGTGAAGTGATCTACCAACCGTTGCACGACTCCGCTGTCACTGCAACCATAAGATGTACTGTGAGTCTTCTCTGTGTACAGTAATAACGCACATAAACCTGTAAAAAATGTGCCTTACTTGAAAAATCCCTTCTAGTCAACAAAATAAATAAATCCTATTATATCCTTTGTATTGGACACGCTCGCACTCAACATCTGTGTATCTATTGCATTCAGAGTTGACAGTAGAGAGGGCATAAATAGTTTCACTGAAATCTAAATCTTGTGTATGGCCTTTTAGTCTCTATTTTCGAAATTGTCTGGTGCATAACGCATTGAGTGAAAGCGTTCAACTTTGATATGGCATGGGTTGCATGCGCTCAAGACTTCAGATTGATAATGCACACAAAGTTAACTATTGTCGGTGTTTCTAACTTGTAAGCAAGCATACACACGTCAGGGATTAAGTTTTGGGGTGCAGAGTTCTTCCTTTTTCTTTATGGGCATGTCCTCAGAGCCTCAAAGATTTTGCACTCGATAATCGATGTTCCTTAGGTATCAAATTAATGATGCATAATGAGCTCATCAAGCATTACGCTGACCATCTGCGCCTCAGCCACTCAAGGATTGTGCGATGTGCCATAAATAGATCCATTTGATTCCTCGTAATTTCCGAAATAAGTCTAGCACATATCTGCATTATGGAGTACTACGTACTAGTCTGGAAATGCAATGCTCAGATGAACGCAAACTTGACTGTTCAACTATTTTATCTTAGCAATGAAAGATTAGTTAAGGGTTATCTTAGCAATGCTCTGCTGAACTGCATTATGGAGTACTACGAACTCCTCTCACCTAAGTCAGTCATCTTGACTGTTGAATTATTTTGTCTTTGCAATGAAAGATTAATGCAGGGTTTGGTTGTCTTGATTGTTAAATTACTTAGTTTAGTGTTCAGTTACGTAGGCTGCATGTAAATGCAGTTCAAAACTTAGCCCAATGGATGATGGTCTTTTAGAAATTATTTGCCAATAGTTATTTAGTCCCAATGGACGATGGCTTTTTAGAAATTATTTGCCAATAGTTATTTAGTCCTGTACTATCGTACAAATTTGCTTACTAGTCTTTGCACTAAATTACAAGCTAATTGAAGGATGGTGTTTCAGCCCTAGTTATAACTGGAGCAGCTATCGAAGAGATGAACATTTATAGTTATTGACTCAAAAGATACAACGAGGATGATGGATTTGACTTCTACATGGAGAAAAGTTGCTACTTTGCTGTGGTGGCTGTGTTTGCATCTTATATTATAGTTGACAATCTATGTGGTGCTACATAAAAGAAACCAAAATATGAAAAAGAAAATAGAATTTGAGGAGTCGGTGTCTGTCCAGCAAAGTTGTGGATGATGGAAGGTCACTCGAGTGAAAGTTGACAGCAGGACAATGCAACTAGCTAAAGCACACAAGAAAATCATTACTGCACGCTGATGCCGATCGGCACATGACAGGTCTCCAACACCGAGTCCTCAACAGTTGCATTACAACTTATTCTGTTGCGAGGCTGCATCTGTGGCAACGCTGCACTGCACACATTTGAGTCATTCTAAGTTTTGCACATATCGAACTCACTAGATTTAGTGGCAAGTGATATACTCTGGTCTTGCTATTGTAAACAGATTCCAACAAGCCAGAGAAGTATCATCTCTGACCCTCAAATCACCGTGTCTTTAATGTCAGAGCCTTCAGTGCCGATCACTGGCACTTGAAGGATCATCTGCAAGTTACTCAGACATATCTCGCAGAGAGCAATCTAATTTGAGCTTGTCTGCTCCGTTATTTGCAACCTTTGCGGATCTGAAACATTAGGGGAGTTACTAGTATACACTAAGCGAATTCATTAGCTTCTCAATCCTATCCGTTGAGAAATAATCACCAAACTGCTCCGTATTTGATGGATTCCACAGAGATTTTTTTTAAAAAAAAAACACTGCAGCCTGCTAGAACGGGGCAATAAAGCAGCTGTTTATTACTATTTCAGTGTAGTAGGAATAGCATGAAGATTAACTCTAAAAGAAGGGGAAGCGTTTCACAAATGAGGAAGGGATTAATCTCTGAAGTGGAGAACAGAGAGAGAAAGAGAGACACAGATTTAGGGAGGAACAACAAGAGAATTCTTTATTGCTTTCTTATTTCTTGTACAATAGGGGGGACCCCTCCTCCTTATATAGTAGTCGCCTAGGGTTTCGGCTAAGGGACCATCGTGGGCCTTCATGAGCCACGTGGTTTCCCAACACTCCCCCTTGGGCCCATTGCCGTGAGATGCATATGCCTTATTAAAACTCCAGAAAAACCCGGTGGAAAAAATACTTGGAGAAAGAGTACATAGCATACGTTTACTGCGTTGCACGAATTGCCTCATTAAAACCTTATGCAAGAAAAACTTCATGAAAAACTTGCTAAGGAAAAGGAGTACAATTCACCCGAATTTCAAATTGCTAATCTTCGAGATTCATACTGGGTACTCAAACCTCATGTTTAAGATTTATGTGGGGGTATGTGAAATATCTCCCCCTGAAATCTGCACTTCTCTAAGTCTCATCATCCCAATCCCTTTTACGCACTTTTCAAAGATAGATGTTGGGAGTGATTTAGTAAACAAATCTGCAAGATTTTCACATGATTTAGTATGCAATATCTTGATCTCGTTCATCTTATGCAATTCGTGAGCATAGAAGAACTTGGAGTTGATGTGCTTCATGAGATTGCTCTTCACATAACCCATCTGTGCTTGAGCAACACAAGCTGCATTATCTTCATAGATGATCGTGGGAGTTTGCTCCATGTTCAAGCCACAAGACTTCTGGATGTGGTGAACCATTCTTCTGAGCCATGCACATTCACGAGAGGCTTCATACAAAGCAATGATTTCCAAGTGGTTTGTCGACGTCGAGACAAGAGTCTGCTTAGACGACTTCTAGGAAACTGCTGTTCCTCCACATAGGAAAATATACCCAGTTTGTGACTTGCCAGTATGCGGGTCTGATAAGTACCCAGCATCGGCGTAGCCAACCAAATTCAGTTCATTGTTTCTTCTGAAGAACAAATCGAGATCTTTGCTTCCTTAGAGGTAACGAAAGATGTCCTTGATCCCTTTCCAATGCCTTTTGGTGGGTTCTGCGCTGTATCGGGCTAGCAAATTCACAATGAACGCAATGTCCGGCCTGGTGCTATTTGCAAGGTACATGAGCGCTCCAACTGCACTTAGTTATGGGAATTCTGTTCCCAGGACTTCCTCTCCCTCTTCTCTAGGTCTGTATGGGTCTAGGTATGCTTGGAGTGACCTTTCGACCATTGGAGTCTTTGCAGGATATGCCTTTTCAAAGCCAAATCTTTTCAACACTTTCTGTGTGTAGGATGATTGGTGTACCAAGATTCCTCTTTGGACATGCTCAAGCTGCAAGCCTAAACAAAACTTGGTTTTACCTAAATCCTTCATTTCAAACTCAGACTTCAAGTATGAGCATGCTTCTTCAATTTCTTCATCCGTTCCAATGATGTTCAAGTCATCTACATAGACGAAGATTATACAGAATTCATTCGGGGATCGTTGTATAAACACGCATGGACAATCTTCGCTGTTCGTGTAGCCTTTCTTGCAGAGAAAGTCGCTCAAGCGATTGTACCACATTCTTCCTGACTGTTTTAGCTCATATAGTGATTTCTCCAATTTCACACTGTACAGGTTTTTATTTGCTCTGTCTTGGTTCGGGATAGGAATACCTTTCGGTACTTTCATGTATATCTCTGAATCCAAGTTCCCATACAAATATGCTGTGACAACATCCATTAGCTTCATTTTCAACTTCAAGTTGACTGCCATTGAGATCAAATATCTAAAGGTAATTCCTCCCATGATCGGAGAGTAGGTTTCTTTATAATCAACCCTAGGGCGTTGAGTGAAACCTTGAGCTACAAGCCTTGCCTTGTACCTTACAACCGTTGTTTTCATTCCTCTTAGAACAAAGACCCATTTGTGACCTCACGGGGTTTATACGGGGAGGTGTGCGGCATCTGAGCCCAAACACCTCTCTCTTGTTGAGAGAGACTAACTCTCTGATGATTGCCTTCTTCCATTCTTCCCAATCTAGCCTTTTCTTGCACTCTGCGAGAGATGCAGGCTCGGGATCATAATCAATGATCGAGACAATCTTCTTTGCAAAATATGCATCGATATTAGCTGTTGCTCTATTCAGAGATTCTCCTGTTATTACGAAGTTTATGGCCATTTCATCATGGGTTCTTCATGCACTTCTACTTGCTCTTCACTGCTATTTCCTATCGCAGGGGCAAGTTCCTTTAGCTTTTCATCGCCCATGTGTGCGCACACATTATTTCCGGTGGCTTCCTGTAGTGGAAGATTCAAGTTTGGAATTGCCTTTTCCGTCGGCTTCTTTCCAGTGCCAGGTCTCAACTGGCTCCCCTTCCTTCCTTAGGGTATTTTCGTGATTGGTTGTGGTAAGTCCTCTTGCCCAGTTTTCTCGAGACGTCTCCGGGTACTTTGGGTTTGATGAGCCAAATTTCCTGTTCTTTTCCTTTGAGGCCTCTGAACAGGATAAGGGATACCTTCTGTTTTCTTTGGTATTTTCACCCTCTCTGGTGCATTTCTTGCGGGTACATGCGACTTAACCACGCTCTTCAGATCACAAAAATGATCAGGCAGTTCATTTGCTAAATTCTGCAAATCAATTATCTTCTGGACTTCTTGATATGCTTCATTAGTGCGGGGGTCATGCGCGGGGATCCCAGTGGAATGCCATATGATTTTTCGGCATTTTTCATCCAAAGGTTGATTTCCTCCCCCTAATGACGGGAAACGATCATCGTCAATTATGCAATCAGCGAATCGGGCTGTATGCAAGCCTCCAGTCATGGGTTCCAAATGCCTGATTATGGATGCACTCTCATAACCAACGTATACCCCAGAATTGCGGAGAGAGCCCATTGCAGTCCGCTGTGGGGTGGTATAGGAACATATACCATACAACCAAATTTTCTAAGATAGGAGATTTTCGAGATGACCACATGCACCGATTGCATAGGGGAATGGATGTTGTAGGCGAAGGTGCGAAATTGATGAGAGCGCTACGTGCGGAGATGCGTGTCCCCAACAAGTGTTGGGCAAGTTACAACTCTGCAAAAGCGGTCTGGCAATGAATTTAATCATCTTTATTAGTGCTTCAGCTAGTCCATTCTGCGTATGGACATGCGGTACGGAGTGCTCAGCTGCTATCCCTGTTGCAGTGCAATAATCATCAAATGCCTTTGAAGTAAATTCTCCGGTATTGTCCATTCTAATGGACTTCACGCGATGATCGGGGAAAGCATTCTCAATTCTTATGATCTGCGAGATCAGCTTTGCAAAAGCATGGTTTCTTGTTGACAATAAACATACATGTGATCATTTAGAGGAAGCATCGATGAGCACCATAAAGTACCGAAATGGCCCTGACAAGGGCTGAATCGGGCCACAAATATTCCCCTGGATGCGTTCCAGGAATGCAGGGATTTCACTTTGCACTTTCGTTATGGATGACACATTGTATTATTGGATGATGGAAGGGTTGCTATTAAGATGTCTTGGGACCGAAGAAGCACAGGTGGCAATGGGCAAAGTACATGAAGGTATTTGCAGATCTCATCAATCGGCTTATAAGATGAAATGGATGCTTAGACGGACAGGATATTTTTGGCCAACAATGCTAGAGGATTGTTTCAAATATTATAAAGGATGTCAGACTTGTCAAAAGTTTTGGCAATATACAACTAGCACCGGCATCGGCTTTACACCTGTCGACTTTTGTAGTCGGCAATAAATTTATGGGGCAAGCGTTAGATCTCAAACTCGAAGGTCACACAAGACAAGGGTTTAGACAGGTTCAGGCCCTCGACGGTGGAGGTAATACCCTAATCCTGTGTGCTTGGATTATATGGATCTCTTGGATCTAAGGTTGCTCAAAGCGCAATGTGCTCTGGGCGATATGCGGTGTTTGTTGTGTTGAGACGATTGCTCGATTGCTCTATATCTATG
Source organism: Otatea glauca (assembly GCA_036346275.1). Lineage (NCBI taxonomy): Eukaryota > Viridiplantae > Streptophyta > Magnoliopsida > Poales > Poaceae > Otatea > Otatea glauca. Next base: position 69,208,196 of record CM070716.1, on the reverse strand, counting down.
TTGTTGCCCGCCCTCTTCCTTATATAGCGGGGGTGGGGTTGTTTACAGAGTCCCGATCAGTTAGGAGATTCCGATCGGTTACTAGATTCTAGTCAGTTACAGGATAGAGTTTACATCTTTATCTACCCTTTTAACGACTCGGATTACAACCGTATCTTTTATATCTAAATACGTATTCAACTGTCTATAGGATGCCCCCCTTCCATACGGCAGCAAGGCTTGGTGCGGGGTTTATCCTTTGGGCCTTCTACTTGGGCCTGACTTCTCCTCAGACGATGCTGGGCCGGTCATGAAGATACCTGGTTTCATATATTCTACAGTAGCCCCCGAGTGATTCATGATCCAATTGTTGTGTCTTCATCTGGACCTTAACTTGGATCCGCGCTTTTAGCTTCTAGCATGAACCTCTGTCTGCTTTCTTCTTTGATTTGAATACTTTTCTTCGCAGCAAGGGGATTATGAAGGACTCGAATATAACCTCCAGGTTTTTTTCAACTGATTATAATCTTCAAGGGTCAATGCCGGACGGTCTTCGAAGTCGTTTTTGATTTCCCATAAACCTCTTTGGCTTCTGAAATGATCTTAACTCCAAATCTCCTCGGTTTTCGGTGTTACTGCATCTTCTCATTTACTTCAACCCTGCCGCATCGGCTATAAAAGGCGAACCAATGCTTCTGGGATGTATCCCCTCACGCTTAATCCTCCACCTTTCTACTTTAAGCTTCTATCTTCTTCATGGGGCTGAGGAGCTACAAGGACGACCGGGACCCGGAACTCGCCAAGATGTGGGAGGCCTACGACCGCGCTATGGCAGAATTGGCCGAGGAGGAGGCGGTCGCCCGCGACCATGCCGCCGTCGACACCTTCCTGGAGATCTTCCCTGCCCTCTACAGGGCTAGGGAGGCACTAGTGGAGGCGCTCGGCCGGGCGCGCCGCGAAGAAGTCTAGAGCTCCTGCAAATGTAATAGATTCTCAGGCATAATGCCTGTCGAATTTTTATATAAAATAAAGAAGTACCTTCTCCAAGTATTTTTCCATGATTGTCGTTTAGACGTAGCTTGAACCCAGCTTGGGGCATATCGAAGCTTGCATGGTTCCTTGGTCGGGTGACATTTGCATCCATCCGTCGTAGGATACATCTTAGGTCCGACTTGGGACATATTAGGATTCGCATGGCTCTTGGCCGAATGATACCCATATCCGTAGGACATAGCTTAGGCTTGACTTGGAGCGTACCAGGATTTCCTTGGCTCATGGCCGAGTGATACCCACATCCGACTGTTGTAGGATATAGCTTAGGCTTAGCTTGGAACGTATCACGCTTACGTGGCTCTTGATTGAATGATACCCACATCCGACTGGTGTAGGATATGGCTTAGGCTCGACTTAGAGCGTATCATATTTGCGTGGCTCTTGGCCGAGTGATACCTATATCCGACTGGTGTAGGATATAGCTCTGGTCCATCTTGGGACATATCAAGGATTTCTTGGCTCATGGCCGAGTGATGCCCATACCCGACTGATGTAGGATATGGCTCAGATCCGACTCGGGACACGTCGAGGTTAATCCGAACGGTATCCGTACTCGTTTATTACGACGCACAGATTTTCGACCCTCATGGGGCATACCATTGGAGTCGTGCCCATTTAGGCTCATATCGTGATATATGATTCCGTCATGCGGTAACCACCTAGCGACCCAACATGGGGCATATCACAAGAAGATATTTTTAATCTGGACTGGAGGACACCCACATCTCGCTTGGTTCGATAAGTGGTTAAACATCCCATCGTGGGGAGCAACGTGTCCCAAACATGACTTGGTCAAACCGTAACTGCCTATGTATGTCAGGACGCCAGACTAGCAAATCATTATGAAGCATAGAGTAGGGCTAGGGGTTTCGTAATCTTTTTCCTGCCATCTTGGCGAAAACCTGATTTTTCCCCCTTTAAGACTGAGCCGATGGTTCATTTTTCTCATCGCTTACTCTTGCCTCTTCTGCTTCCTTTGTCGCTCCGCCTTCTCCGCCGCTAGGGTTAACTGCTGCTGCGCCCGTATTTTTGCGCCGCCATTGATCTCTCCGACTTCAGCTTCAACGTTTTTCTCTGCCGAGGCGTTCGGCTTTGACCGAGTGCTAATCGTGGGCTTATGAATTTCTTCAACGAATACTCCCACGGGCACTGTAGACCGGTAGAATCCTATTTTTGCTAGCTCGTCGGCCGATTCATTGTCCCGGCGGAGCACATGAACAAGTTTCAGGCCGTCGAAGTTGCCCTCCGACTGCGTACTTCTGGCGTGACGACCATGTTGTCTTCGATGCAGGACCACTCTTTTTGCACTTGATTGGCCACGAGCATTGAATCTCCGCGAACCGTCAATCGTCGGATACCGAGCGATACGGTGATACGGAGCCCATGGATGAATGCCTCGTACTCGGCGACGTTATTTGACGTGAGAAAAAGTAATTGCAGTACGTACCTCAACATTTCTCCACTTGGTGATATGAGCACAATACCAGCTCCCGCGCCGCTGAGCATGAGGGAACCATCGAAGTATATAGTCCAATACTCGAGTTCCTTGATGGCCGGCGGGTTTTGAAGTTCCGTCCACTCGGCAGTGAAGTATAGGGAACCATCGAAGTATATCTCCTATCGGGAAGGAGGTGACCACCGAAACAGTATGCTCTTAGAAGTAGTGCTTGAGCTTACGAGATGTAAGAAGTACGTCATATAATAATTTCTGTACTTGCGGATACCGCACCTTAGATTCACTCAGGACCTCGCTGACGAAGTAGACCGGATGTTGGATCTTCTGCATGTGGCCCGGCTCCTCCCTTTCTACGATGACCGTAGCGCTGACTACATGAGTCGTTGCCGCGATGTAAAGTAGCAGAGGTTCCTCTAGCATCAGCGAAACCAAGACCGGGGGCGTCGTTAAGAAGGTCTTCAAATCTTCAAACGCTTATTGTGCCTCTGGCGTCCATTGGAACTTGTCCTGCTTCTTAAGGAGTTTAAAGAATGGTATACCTCGCATACCCAATCGGGAAATAAACCTGCTGAGCGCGGCCATGCATCCTGTAAGCTTCTGGACGTCCTTCTGGCAAGTCGGCGGTTCCATATTTGATATGGCCCTGATCTTCTCTGGGTTGGCCTCAATGCCTCGTTGGGATACGATAAACCCGTGCAGTTTTCCCGAAGATACTCCGAAAATACACTTCTCGGGATTAAGCTTCATGCTGAAAGCCCTTAGACTCTCGAATGTCTCGGTCAGGTCGGCGATAAGGTCCTTCCTATCCCAAGTCTTCACCACGACATCGTCCACGTATGCCTCTACATTGCGTCCGAGCTGGGCGTGAAAACACCGTTGTATCGCGCGTTGATATGCCGCACCAGTATTTTTCAACCCGAATGCCATCGTGGTGTAGCAAAATGCCCCAAAGGGCGTGATGAACGAAGTCTTAATATGATCTTCCGCCTTTAGGCGAATCTGATGGTATCCTGAGTAGGCATCGAGAAAACTCAGAATTTCGCACCCGACGGTCGAGTCAACCACCTGATCAATTCGAGGTAGCCCAAAGGGATCCTTCGGATATGCCTTGTTGAGATCAGTATAATCAACGCACATGCGCCAAGTTTCATTCTTTCTTTTGAACTAGTACAGGGTTTGCCAACCAATTTGGATGATACACTTCTTTTATAAAGCCTGCAGCTAATAGCTTAGTGATCTCCTGCTTGATGGCGTTCCGACGATCTGGAGCGAACCACCGGAGTCTTTGCTTGATAGGCTTTGCCTTTTCATCGACGTGTAAGGAATGCTCGATCACCTCCCTAGGAACACGGCATGTCGGATGGTTTCGAGCAAAGATGTCCTTGTTAGCACGGAGAAAAGTGACGAAGCGCCTTCCTATTTATCCTCGAGCCCTAACCCGATCAGTCGTTTTGGGCCGAGTCGGATGGGTCGAGGATGATTCTCTTGGTTCCTTCGCTAGGCTTCATCCCTGACGTGGCCTGCTTCTTGGACGGGACGTTGCCTTCTTCTTGCAACGTGGCAGCCTCTACTTGGATTTTCTTCCCTTTGGCGGTCGCCTCCTGCAGCTCAACAAGTTCACAATTCTCTCGGTCGCATTCCAAAGATCGCAGCGTCGCTCTGACCGTGATGGCGCTTACAGGTCCGACATCTTCATCATCAAGTAGGTGTAGTGCGGGACGGCCATGAATCTAGCCTGACCGGGCCTTCCCAAGATAGCGTGGTACGCTGTCTCGAAATTGGCCACCTCAAAACTTACATACTCGGTCCGGTAGTTGTCTTTGGTACAGAAAGCTTAGCCGGAGACGAAGGTGGCGGTGATTCCGCCGATAGCTACCATCGAGTCTGTAGGAAAAGATTTTAGCGCTTTCCCTACCTGGCACGCCAACTGTCGACTTTTGTAGTTGGCAATAAATTTATGGGGCGGGCGCTAGATCTCAAACTCGAAGGTCACACAAGACAAGGGTTTAGACAGGTTCAGGCCCTCGACGGTGGAGGTAATACCCTAATCCTCTGTGCTGGGATTATATGGATCTCTTGGATCTAAGGTTGCTCAAAGCGCAATATGCTCTGGGCGATATACGGTGTGTTGTGTTGAGACGATTGCTCGATTGCTCTATATCTATGTTGTTGCCCGCCCTCTCCCTTATATAGCGGGGGCGGGGTGGTTTACAGAGTCCCGATCGGTTAGGAGATTCCGATCGGTTACTAGATTCTAGTCGGTTACAGGATAGAGTTTACATCTTTATCTACCCTTTTAACGACTCAGATTACAACCGTATCTTTTATATCTAAATACATATTCAACTGTCTATAGGATGCCCCCCCTTCCATACGGCAGCAAGGCTTGGTGCGGGGTTTATCCTTTGGGCCTTCTACTTGGACCTGACTTCTCCTCAGGCGATACTGGGCCGATCATGAAGATACCTGGTTTCATATATTCCACAACACCCAATTATCAAGCCGTGGCCGTTCAGAGGGTGGGGTATAGATGTAATCGGCCAAATATTTCCTGCTTCGAGTAAAGGCCACAAATTTATTTGGCCGCAACTGATTATTTCTCTAAATGGGTTGAAGCTATACCGCTTAAGAAGGTAACTAGTGTTGAAGCAATCGGTTTTGTTAATGAACATATTGTCCATCGGTTTGGAATACCACAAACAATCACGACCGATCAAGGTACGGTGTTCATGTCTAATGAGTTTCAGAATTACGTGAAAAGTCTAGGGATCAAATTGTTGAATTCATCTCCGTATTACGCTCAGGCTAATGGACAAGCCGAGTCGTCTAACAAAACGTTAATCAAGTTGATCAAAAGGAAAATCGACGAAAGACCAAGGAATTGGCATTCAACCCTATCGGAGTCACTTTGGGCGTATCGGTGGCTTATCACGGAGCAACGAAGCTTTCACCATATCAGTTAGTATATGGACAAGAGGCAATTTTACCCGTGGAGATTAACATTGAGTCTATACGAGCAGCCATGCAAAATGGTTTGTCGGCTCAGGAATATAACAATTTGATGATCAATAACTTGGATGAATTAGCAGAGTTACGTTTGTCTACGCTTGATCTGCTTAAAAAGAATAAAGTCAGAGTTGCAAAAGCATACAATAAAAAGGTCGTGACTAAGTCTTTCGATCAAGCCGATTAGTTTGGAAAACGATACTGCCTGTTGGTTCGAAATATAACCGATTTGAAAAATGGTCACCTACGTGGGAAGGACCGTACAAGGTTAATCGGCTAGTCGGTGGAATTTCGTACATACTGGAGACGTTAGAAGGGCATGTTTTGCCCAAGGCAATTAACGGGAAATACTTAAAAAGATACTATCCTAGCGTTTGGATTGGAGCCTAGCCGACTGGGAATTGCGTTGAGTGCCAAGTTAACACGGTGCTGTTAATCGGCTAGGAGAAATAAAATTACACAAAGATAAACATAAATCGGTTAAACAGCAGATTATAAACAGTAAAGAGTTACAAAATATCAGGACAAGCATTTTCAAGACAACCAACGAAGTTTTTACATCTCATAAAAAGCTAATATTGGATGACAGAGCCTGGAAGAGTTGCGCAGAGCACCGGCTGCTTTGGCAATCACACATTGAACTTCGTCAATGATGCGATCGTTTTCTTTTGCGCTCCCTAGCACTGGCACCACCTTTGCCATCTGCTTTTTAACGCTGACCACGGCCATTGCGATGCCTAGCTTTTGGTCCTTGATGGCCGACGATGTCTTCTCAAGGGTTTGTTGGCCTTCTATGATTAGCTTCTCTGTCTTGGCCAACTCTTCCATGAGAAACTTCTTGGTCGATTCGAGCTTGCCGATGGAGTTCTTCGTAGTTTTTATCAGCTCTGTGTCAGCATCAAACTTCTGCTTCTTGGCCTTGGCGTCAGCGACGAGCTCGTCTAGAATTTTCTGATCAACTTCTTGAGCCTCACGCTGTGCTATCCGTGCCTGAGCCGCCTCCACTTCAAATTTCCTCTCGTCCAAGTGGCAGACGTTGAGGAGAGCTTCCATGGCCTCTGGGGGCAGATCGGCTTCAACTGCCGCCATGGCATCTCTAATCCGTTGATTGTTGTTCAAGATCTCCGACTAGGGCTTCATCACCATATCGAAGAGCTTGTTGGGCCTCTCTTTCATGCCTAGAGCAGAGGTGACGACAGCCGACGCTTCCTTCGATACTTCGAGGATTTTTCTGATTTTCGCGTCGTAGTCGTCGGTCGCCATGATCTCAGGATCATCCAGGTCAGCCAAGGAAAAGCCCAGTAAATTTGTCAGATCAGAAAGCTCTGGTAGATCGGCAATCGGAGCTGGTGTTGGCCGTGGTGGAGGAAGGGACGCCGAGGAAATCCCAGGAAGGTCGGCCAAGATCTTCGCAACTTGTGCTGATTGTGTCGGCTAAAAAGAAGCAAATGAAGGGTAAGCCGACGTGTTGAGGGATATAAATCGCTAACTAAAAGCATGTTGCTTACCTCTGCAGTAGCCGATGCATGTGGCGAACCCTCGCTGCTTTGCTCCTGGGGCTTAGATCCCTTTTTCGCCGGAGCCTTGGTGTACTTTGTTTTCTTCTTTTCTGAAATTATAGTCGTCTAATGATTAGTTGGATAAAGAGTAAAAGAAATAATAGCCGATTGTATTATACTTGGTTGTTTTTTCTCAATGTCCGACAATGACGGACTTTGAATCCCCAGGGTACACGAAGTGTACCCAGTGAGGCCAGCCGACTGGAGTGGCCTTTTGCCTTGGCCTTGCCGATTGGCGATGAGAGCTTCTTGCCAGTGACCTTGGTGCGAGACGAAAATAAAAGGTGATTAGAAAATGTATCTGGCAAAAAACCAATGTATAAAAGGAAATTATTCAGGCCGATACCTCATCAATATCTACAAGACTTGTATTAGTATACCCCGCAGAATTAGTCGCATCACTTGAATCGCTATTAGTATCTATTGTCGGCTAAGGAAGATTTGGAAAAAATTCATTAACAATAGCCGACGCTGTCTTGTCAGAGTAGAGCGCTTCTGCAATGGATGACCACCAAGAAGAAAAGCGTTCTGACCGACGTGTATTCAGTACGAAGTGCGGCAAGTCTTTAATCTGAAGTTCGTCAGCTATTTCAAGAACAAGGTTGGTCGCGATTGCATTACGGACTCTGGCTCTTGGCTGAAGCTGATCGAGTAATGGCAGACTAGGAATGACCTGGCCAAAGCCTAATTGCCTAGCATAAACTGACGGACAGTAGAATTCATATGAAGGTTGAAAAGTCTGATTTCTTGTATGAAGGCCGACGTGCAATATGCTTGGCGAAATGAAAAGCTTAAACAGGTCCAAGGTATCTTACGGTATTAGAGCACTATCGGCATCTAAGTGAAGAAAGGAAGGCCATGGGAAATCGGCTGTACTTGTATAACTGAAGAAGTCATTTTGTTTGAATTCATTACTGTCAAGCTGTAAGAAGAATGATAAATATTTCTTGGAGCCGATAGGTGTCACCTTAGTCTCATTCCCGAAGCACATCATAAATCTCTCCTCGTAGATCGGCTGGCTGTAAACTGAGGCACCATACCTTCCGGAGTAACTTCGCGAGGAAACGTTGTGTCCTCAAATGGATTCAGCTCAAAAGATTGACTAAATAGGCAGTATATCCAGATCTGAACAAACCAGAGCGGTCTTCCAACATTGCTGACAGTAAAACTCATGAAACCAGTAAAAAGCCGACATCTTATTATATGCATCATCTGGTAGACTGCTCCTAGAAGCATTTTTCCAAGTGCTAGTCGACGACCCTCTATTAGTTGCTCTGCTATGGTTTGATATACTTGAGTAGGTCCCAAATAAGCGCCGCAGAACAGAAATCGGTCTAACCAAAGGTTCAAAAAAGCAGTATGTTCTTCGTCCGATACCAGCCCATTAACATTATTATTGTTTCTGATATACTTAGCCCATCCTTCACCTTTAGACTTGATGAGCTTGTATCTAGGCTTGGCACTATAAGTCGATATTTGTTCTCCATCGGGTCTTAAGCAGCATAGTTGGGCTACATCCAGGAGAGTTGGGCTGACAAGACCGGTGCGGAATACAAAAGCATTGAAGGTGTCCGACCAAAAATAGCAAGCCGTGGCCACTAAGGGCTCATTGACATCTGGATCGGCTAAAGAAAGGGGGAGACATTCAGCTATGCCCATCTTTTCCCATTCACCCCTCTTTTGGGCCGCTACGCGAATGTACCACGATCTCCATCCCTTAAGCGCCGTCGGCCAAGCTCTGAAGCTCTTACTCCAACCCTCTATGTTATATCCCGCAGCCGATAGAGGTAAGCGAGGAATCTCTTCATTTATAACTGAATCGGCTTCTAGGTTTTCTACTAAGCCTAGATAAAATTGGTCATTGCTGTTTGGGATTGGGATGAATACCTGAGAAGGATCCATTGAGACGATCTTAACAAGCAGCCGATTGGAAGCAATGAGCGCTGAAAGAATTGAAGACTAGAAGCCAATTGCAGACAATTCGAGAGCTTGTACGCGTGAGGAATGAATCTGTGGGGGCCGCATATTTGTAGCACGGTGAAAATTTGAAGCAGCGGGAAACGAATCTCAAAAGACACGAGCAGTTAAAACGCACTACCTGAATGTCAGAAAATTACGGCGCAATTAAAGCAGCAGTTACTGGGTGAAGGTTAACCGCTAGCCGATGGAGAAGAAGCCGACAGTTGTAATTTTTGAAAGATGACAAGTCATCTCTCAAAAATAGGGGGCATATGTTTGCACCAGAATTTGGTAAGTCTAGTCAAAATCGGCAAGAAGGTCAATATATGGCAACTAACAGACAATTTGAAAAGATTTGAAGATATTTGGCAACGGCAAGATTTTTGAGAAAAAGCTATCCGAAATAAAGCCGATACGGATTAGGTTTTGTAACGTGTTGTAACAGAACACGATCGATCGACGGGTATAAAAGAAGGGCCAAAGCAAGCTACAAAAGGTATCCAACACAATCAAACACCAATCTACATTATTTTTTCTGTCGACTATGAGTAGTTCTTGTAATTTAGCCTTTGTAATTCGATCTTGATCAATAAAGTTGCGCATCGCCGATTGTTGATCTTCTTCAAATTACGCTCCAGGTTTGATTTATTCTGATCTTGTTGCGCATCGCCTTCTTCAGAATTGATCTGCCTTTATCCTCTGATTAGCCTTAATCGACTAGTTAGACTTACCCTTTTATTTCGAGTTAATCGGCTTCAGTCCAAGCCGATTGACCTTGACGATCGGCTTTGAGTGGATTTCATATTTTTACTTTGTCGATTACAGGTCAAATCGACTGGCACGCTCTGAACCAGGTGTTCGTCTGGTATGCTGTTGTCAGAAACCCTACTTCAAGTTTTTGACGTCAACATGTAGGTATGATTTGGGAATGGTTTCCTTTAAAGAAGATAAAAGCATTGCTCCAGCACAAAGTTACGCCCGTAAGAAAATTTCGTTGATGTACCAATATCTAGGATAGGAAAATTAGCCCATACCGCCAGGCGCTAAATGCTAACAAACAATTTGGCATTTTATAATCTTTTTTTAGAGAATAACCTGATAACAAATCGAAGAATGCAGACAATACAGGAGATGCAAATGATAGCTCAGAGAAAATGATAATTTTTTGGAACAACATAGGCGTAATCGCTGCTGACCTGTTCAAACTGTGGAAATGATATACATTCAGGAAAATTGTCACCACATATTTTTTTCAGATCGTCTCTAACTGAGAGAGCCAAGGTACTTGATATCAGCAGCCTGTTAAAGATACATAATTAGAATTTGGAAAACCAAAAATTCATGTAACGTACAAGAGCTATTATCCTTGAGATATTTTTGGATTGCTGAGACTATTCAGTATCATCAGAGCAAACGCAAAGTGAGACAAGTTAACATCTTGTAAAGCATGAACATCTCAGATACATCATACATGTGATTCTTCTGATAGGTTTTCGTATTTCTGCAACATGAGACAAATCCAGGACATCCCAAGCTGCTTCTTATAGAAAGGTTAAGTATACTATATGCGAGTCACAGAAGCAGAGACCCGTTGTTACAGGCTCGGCCCACAGGACGGCTATGTTAGGGTTAAAAGAAAAATAACAGAGATAAAGATTTAACGTGAAAAAACCCTCGTGAGAAAAAACTATTGTAAACAATCTACTATAATAGTTCAAAGATTACATGTATAGGGATATGGCTTATATGGTCAAAAAGAGTCATAGTTATTGAAGACTTGGACTAACAACCTATTTGGATAAAATTAAAAGATATGGTAAGTTAAGATATTGAGTTATCTTTAACAAACCTCCTCTTAACTCAAAATCTATAACGAAATTGTTTCCAAAAAACCCCAAAGGGTAATTAAGAACCAAGAATACAAGTGCGTTAAAAGTCCAAAGGACTAATGAACAAGGAAGACTGAAACAGTCAATCCAAACACTTGTAGTGCGAAAAACCACAAAGGGTATGAAAGACTGGAACAATCTTATATAAACGCTTCTCATGAAGCAAGATTGAGCAAACCACTAGTAGGTCGAGAGAAAGACTACACAGTCAATCCAAACACGCAGCTATCAACAAAGCAGACAAAGAAATCTGGGTCTTAAAGGATTGATAACTCCAATAAAGTCTGAGTCTATGCAACTAACCTCCTCAAACAAACGCTCTATCATCAAACGGCATAAGCCAAGACATCACCTGTGATGCTGGGTAGATAGCGAAGAACACATACCATGGACTTTTGACATGCTCCACCTAGAACATAAAATTCGGCAAACAACGCTTATTAAAAGAACAACTTGCACGTGTAGTCATCACGTACATCAAATTGCCTACTAAAAATCCATGACATGGTTGAAACTACTCAAAAAATATCAATACGAAGAAAAAATTCTCGTGTTGCCAATAGAGTATATTGCAGTGGACCCCTCATATCGAGCAAAGACAACAAAACAACGTTGTAGTACCCATGCAGAAACAAACTCTTTGCACTTGAACCTTCATCTCAAATTGAGATTGGAGAAAAACCTTCCCTAGAAAAACTCCGAAGAGTATAATGCTACCATCAGGGTGTCGTCAAATTCCAAATTAACGTTGCCAAAACCTCCATAATAGTTGCGCAAGTGATCCAAATTGCAACACATTCAAACGGTCAATAAAACACCAAAATAATGGTAATGAAATACCAAATTCCAATTAACGGTGATGAAACACGAAATTCAGTTGCCTTCTCAATTGACATAATTTTTTCTTCTTCTCCAAAATAGATGATGAAACGTCAAACAAACCGACGATGAAACGTAGAATAGATTGTTAAGAATCTGCCAATGATAAATTGAAGGACCGAGATGGCGAACAGAGGGGGTGAATGGTTACAAATAAAAATTCCCCCAAAATACTCCAACAAAAACCTCGACAAGGTCGCTCAAAGGAAATTGTGAAAAACCCGAAAAACTAGACAACTATGTGTACCCCAAGCTTGCATGGATAAGTACCATAAAATATGTGGGGATTTTTGAGTCACAATCCTGGTTGTCTAGTGTCCAAGATAAAGAGGAATCAATTCAAACTCTTGCTTTTAGAAAGGACATCAATTCAAATCACAAAAGTCACTTTCAGAAAAGCAAAAGCAGAATTTCCACAACTTGTCCTCAATTTGCACAGGAGGTTGGTGGGTTTCTGCAGCTCACAAAATTCTGAGAATTTTTCTCCCTATGAGCATCATAGTAGTGAAGAACTCCACCAAATTTCTCTTGAAAAAGCCTTACAGGGGAGGTTACAAAGCCTCACATTCATGTGGGCAAAGCTCAAATGAGCATCAAAAACCTCAACACCTTCAAGGGAAGGAGGCTACCCCTCCACCCCTATTTATACTACTCTTGGGCCACCTACCACCCTTGGATGAGTCCCTCAACCCTAGAGCACTCATCTAAGGGCTAGGATTAACCCACACACACAGCCATGCAAGGGCTAACCCAAAACCCACACACATACCGGGTTTTCTTGCACGGCTTTCAAAGCATACTACCTAGACCCGCTAACCTATCAATTAGACCTCAATCCGACGGCCCTCATTGATCCACGCGGCATCTAGCTAGCATCAACTCCTTTCCTTGTCTTCTTGACTTGCCCGGACTCCGTCTCCGATCATCTTCCGGCGATCTCCCAATCGTCTGGACCTCCGACGCTCCTCGCCTAGTCCCAGTCATCCTTCGCCTCACCATGACCTAGCACCGTCGCCCTGCAACCATCAAAGACAAGGAAACTCCTCACATAGCAATGCCCACAAAGATGTGCAATAAACCATCCAACTCATCACTACCGCGTCCATACGACCAGTCGCCACTCTGGCAGAGACAACTCAAATTGCTTCATTTTGAAAATCAATCCAAATCAAACTCAAACTTGAGCACACCTTGCTCAAATAAAGTCAAATACTCATCACAAACATGGATGGACCTCCACATGGTCCTTCAATCTCCCCCTTGATGAGTATATTGACAAACCACACAAAAGGCATAAATTTGAGTTTGAAGAAAATAAAGAAGAAAGCAATTTTTAATTGCAAAGTCAAACTTGGTCCAAAGATAGAAATTAGAACCATGACCAAGTTGACGAAGAGGAATTCAGATTTTAGAAGTTTTCAACAAAAACTCTAAAATCTAACTAAACATGTCAAATGTGATTATGAGATTATGATCCAATGTAGTAGTAGCATAGTTTTACAAAGATCATAATAACCAAATAAGCATTCACATTTTTATCATTTTAGTGATGCCTTTTCTACGTTTTCTCCCCTTTTTGGCAATATAGGCATCAGTTTTTTTATGTATGCATGAAATGCAATCGAAAGAGCTTTGAAGATTATCCAATTGATCAAAATGGAAGGATATTACACCAAGCTTGTCAATTTCAGAAGATGACTAAACTAAGACATGTTCGAGTGCAAATACGAGCTTAGTTTTGAATATTTCATTTTTAGCAAGATTAGACAAGTGCAACACTTAGCTTTAGTTTCAAAAATAGAAGAATAGCCGCTCTAAGGATCAAAAGGAAAACTTAGAGTTCAACCTACTCAACACTTTGGGGAATCTAGAAGAGCATACAAGGTCCTTCGGGCTCATTTATCACTTAATGCAAATTTTGATTTATCATCATACAAGACATAGCGGGGTGCAAATGTTTGACATTATTTGCATTCTTTACCCATATATGTCTTTGTTTTTAATTTATTTGCATTTTCTTTTGACAACCAATTGACTCAAGCCGTATGCGACCATCTCAAGATGAACTCTTAAGAGGATGGTCTAGGTCAAACACGATGTATTCCAAGTTCATCCCAAGTGCAATGGGAAGCGGTCTTGTGAATGCAAGGTGTTGAGTCATATGTGCACAAGAAGAGTCAATTTTGTTTAATTTTCATTTTTTTTGCACAATGATTCATGAGCAATTGAAGGACTCTAGCATGGATCAAACTAGTTTCACCCAAGTTGCTATAGGGATTCTAGAGAACTCCTAAATTTCTCAAATTATGGCACAAACCTCTAGAGAAGAAACCTAGCAAGTAAAAGCAACAAGTTTCATCAAGTTTTTCATTTAAGGCTTATTTCATTTTTAAGCTTAGCAAGTTAAATGAACTTGGACATACCTAAGCTAGTGATTTTCTTCAAATGATGTAGCATGGTGTATAGCATGAAGAAGAAATCAATTGCATAATAGACACAGCTCATAAAACAGAAAATGCAGTCTAAATGCAATGCATGAACAGATTCCCAAACTCCCCCTCAACAAATGAATCAATTTTAAGCTCAAATCTGGTTAAAGTTGAGTTATTATCAAGATTAGGCATAAAGAAAACCCGAATGAACTTAATAACAACCAAAAAAACAGAATGAGGAGAAGAAGCGAGAAGCGCAAAACTGGATGGCTATTGAGCATAGATAAGATAGAAGAGACTCACTACGGCTTAGACTCGCTCTTATCTTCCCCGATGATGACATAGGAAGTGACCCTAGATCCCAACTAAGGAGTACACACGGACACTGTCTACCCGGAGGCCCAATACCGCTAGACTTATAAGGCTGTGAGGGAACTCAACCTAGAGAGAAGAGAGAACGACTAATCACGCATGATAGCAACCTAAAGCACAAGATAAGAGGTCCATGGAAGGCATGCGAAGTCTAAGTGAGTGAACTCAACTCAAGAAAACAAGCCCAAAGTCACCCGGAAGAAACACAAAGAAAAGAAAAGCTAAGTGGAAGAAAACATATAATACATAATATACAAACCAGCTCCCCTCACGAAAGGCCGTAAGGGCTCACGACTCCAAGCTCACTCCTCAAGGCAACAAACTGGAGCTATCCAAAGGCTTGGTGAAGATATCGGCTAAGCGAAGGTCACTCTATGAACTGAGCGCGATATCTCCCTTCTCCACATGGTCTCTAAGGAAGTGATATCTAATATCAATGTGCTTGGTCAGGAATGTTGCATCGGGTTTTTAGCAATGCAAATAGCTGAAGTGTTGTCACGAGAAAAGTGGCACACTCTCTATCTCTAACCCATAGTCCCGTAAGGTTGATCTCATCAGAGCACAGCTCGACAAAGAATCTGCTGACAATATACTCGGCCTCGCGGTGGGTGCAACCCTGCATCGCTTCCTAGATGACCAAGAAACAAGAGAAGTGCCAATGAATTGGCAAGTGCGAAGTGCTCTTCCTATCTATCTTTACACCCGACAAAGTCGGCATCGAAAAAGGCTCTAAGAGATAGACAAGAAAGCGAAGAGTACCAAATACCATAATCGGTGGTAGCACGAAGGTACGAAGATGCGCTTGACCGCTGGCGGTGAGAGCGCGAGGAGAAGCTTGAAATCGAGCGCACGACACACAGCAAAATGTATGTCCGCCTCGAAGCGGTGAGGTACAAGAGGAGCCGATCATGCTCAAACTCCTTTTGATCAAGAGCTCACCATCCTCGCGCAGCTCGAGGACGAAGTGGTGGCCATAGGAGTCATCACCGACTTCCCATCGGACATGTCGAGCGCCTCGGGAGGTCACGGGTATATTTGCCTTGATGCAAGAAAGTACCCTCCGAGTCCGCTTGATTTGGAAGCCAAGAAAGTAGCTCAACTCGCCCATCATACTCATCTCAAACTCTGTGCTCATCACCTCGAAAACTGAGACACAAGCGAATGAGACGAGCCACCAAAATGATATCGTCCACATAAATCGGACAAGAAGAAAATGAGACTCATGGTGTCGATGAGCGAGTTTTGTCTACTATACCCATTTTGAAGTCATGGCTGAGAAGATAAGACTTGAGCCTCTCATACCATGCTCTGGGGGTCTGCTTGAGTCCATACAAAGCTTTGGAGAGCTTGTATACATGACTCGGAAACTTGGGGTTCTCGAATCCTGGAGGTTGTTTGATATAAACCTCTTCCTCAATATAGCCATTGAGGAATGCACTCTTGACATCCATTTGATAGAGCTTGAAACCCTGGGATGCAGAGAATGCAAGCAGGATCCTAATAGCCTCTAGTCTAGCTACAGGGGCAAAGGTCTCCTCAAAGTCAAGACCCTCAACCTGAGAAAAGCCCTGTGCAACTAGTCTAGCCTTATTGCGAATGACAACCCCATCCTCACTCTGCTTGTTTTTTAACACCCACTTAGTCCCAATGACATTATGACCGGATGGGGCTCGACAAGTCGCCATACCTTGTTCCTCTCAAAGTTCTCAAGTTCCTCATGCATAGCATTAATCCACGATTCATCGGATAATGCATGAGAAACATCCTTCGGCTCAAAGGAGGCAACAAAGGCGAGTGGAGGCGAATCGGACAAACTCGATTTTGAGCGAGTGACCGCTCAAGCAGATCACCAATGATCCGATCGGTGGATGAACTTTCTGGATATGACGGGAGGACCGAAGCGAGTGGCCTCTACCTCATGCGCAGAAGAGGTAGGAGCAGACACATTGAAGGAGAGTCGGAAGGCAAGGGTGGTCTCCACGAGGTGCGAAATGGAAGCAGGAGGCACCTCGGTGTAGAGGGACTGGATCCGGTGGAACACCATCATCTCCATCATCCTCATCTTCTACAAAGATGGTCTCGGAGGGATAAGAAGAGCACAAACATCGGGTCTAACTCTGGCTAGCCTCATCAAAGGTCACATCACGGTCTCTATGATCCTATGTGCATCAACGCTCCGGACCTATAGCTACGAGAAGAAGTCGAGTAACCTAGAAAGATACCATCGAAGAGCAAGACTCAAACTTATCTAGGTTACGGACTTCAAGATAAAACACTTGCAACCAAAACGCGAAAATGAGACACACCGGGCTTTCGCCCATACCTCAACTCATAAGAAGTGCGATGCAAATGTGCTCTCAAAAACACGCGATTAGAAACATGGCAAGCAAGAGCTATAGCCTCACCCAAAACTTCCTAGGAGTCTTGTGACTGTCTAGCATCGTCCTGGCCATCTCAACCGTGGTCCTGTTCTTTCTTTCCACTACGCCATTCTCACTGAGGCGTAGGGAGAAGAGAAGCGATGCTCTAAACCAGACTCACACAAAAACTCTCAAAGTAGGAATTCTTGAACTCCGTGCCATTATCACTGCGTATAGCTCGTAATGGACACAGGAGCTCAATAGACAACCTCTTGATCAAACCCTGAAGTGAGAAAAGGTCTCATCCTTGAGGCCATGAAGAATACCCAAGAGTATCTAGAAAAATCATCAACGATGACAAGAACATACCACTTCCCACTGCTTGATCGCACTCTATTTGGACCAACAATGTCCATATGTAAAAGCTGTCTCGGTGCATCGGTCATCACTACGGTGATGGAGGATGAGAAGCGATAACCATCTTGCCATGTCGGCAAGGAGAGCAAACTAAGTCTTTGACCATCTTGAGTTTGGGCAAACCCGAATGAGATCGTGGCGCTAACTCGGGTCAAATGATCAAAACCAATGTGACCAAGTCTCCTATGCCGAAGGAGAGATCACGGACTCGAAGCAATCAAACATCGAAGAGAGTCTCCGAAGAAGCGGAAAAATCAGCATGAAAGACTCTCCCAAATCTAGAAATCCATAAACTAACACTCGATGAATCAAGGATTCTGAGGCATTACTCTTGAAACTTACCTCGAAAGAGTCATCGATAAGTCGAGAAAGCAGAGAGAAGATTGTATTGCACTTACTTACTAAGGCAACATCTTTAAGAATGAAATTTTTGTTAATGCAGATGGTACCTTTAGCAATGGCTCTACCTGAAGATGCATCCCCAAAAGTGATTAACTCATCACCGAGGGCTCGGACTAGGGAAGAGAACCAACGAGAATCTCCGGTCATATGACGAGAACAACCGAGTCAACAATCCAAACATCGCCTTTTCCCATCCGCGAACTGATCAAGACACAAGAGAGAAAGATGACTCGATCTTGGGATAGAGTGAAGACTTAGGAACCCAATCTTGAACCATACGACACCTCAGTACCGACCACAGAAGAAGGCGGACTCGAGTGTCAGATAACGCTCAACTCTCACACGATCAGAGCAACTCGTAGATAATCTAGGAGTCAAAGCGGGTTGGCACGCCGTGGTGCAAAAGCGGACCATCCCGAGAAGGTGCTGGATCTCCTACCGAAAAACACCTCACGCCGCTGATATCTACCTCGATGGGAAAAGCGAGGAATATCAAGAAGACGACGGAAAGATCGACTACAAACAGCTCGGGCTAAAACTCAAAGAACTAGCATGAAAACCGAGTCACGGGACTTTGCCCAAACACAGCGACTCTCTAACCTGTCTAGAAGAAGTGTTTGTCTTAGGAGCACTCAAAGTCCGGGATGACCACGAATACCCTAAGAGCAGCAATACGCTCACGCCGAGTGATCTTGGCGCGCTCAAGCGTAACTCTACTAGGTGACCATCCTTCTTACGGAAGGTGCATGTGTACTTCGCCTTGCTAGAGGCGAAGCAATAGGAGTAACACCCTTCTCGGTCGAAGTCCTATGGACAACCCAGCAGACCTAAACTTGGTGGTGCTCACTGGGAGCTACCACAATCTCACCACTCTTGGAGCCGCGCACAATGGTGGGAGGATGCGCCAGCGTGCTCCAAGGATCAAATCCTAGACCTTGATTGAATCTACTAATCTTGGATTGGTCTAGAATAAGATTGAGCTTCTTCTTGCCTCCAACAAACTTCTCGAGAGTGCTCATAAGATCTTGGCAATCTCGGAAGAAAGAAGCACAAGAAGAGCAGGGGAAGAAGGAAGAAGAAGAACCGAAAGATGAGATCTCTCAAGACGTGCTTTTTGTTCCCTTAGCACGGTGCCTCAATCTTGAGGGCCTCACAAGAAACGCAAGGAGCATCTCTAATCCTAAGGGTTTGGTCTTTTAACTTCTTCTTAAGCTCGACATGGATTTGATCCACATCATCCTTAACCCCAACACACGACAAGCAACCGGTTTGTGACTTAACTAGTAAATCCTTAGCAAGTTGATCACACTTGACATTCAAAGCATCATTGTCAAGTTTTAGTTGCTTCTGACCCTCACATGAGCCGACCGGGTCCTTAGAAGCATGCAATTCAAGTTCATCATTTTTAGCGAAAGCTTTCTAAGGTGTTCGCTCATGGCATCAATTTCGCAAGCAATTTAGGGCAATTAGCACATGATGGAGTGGAGTGAGCATGAAGAAAACTAGCCTCAATAGGAATAGCATCAATAGAACTAGTGCTAGCATTCTTCAACCTAAGACCATCAAGTTCAAGCAAGCACACTATCATGTATGGTCCTTAGGTTCTCCAACTCCACAAGAATAGCATCACACAAAGAGCAATCATCGGTGACTCGGGAGGAGAAGATCTAAGTGAAGCTAACTCCGAGTCAAGGTACCTACTTCCTTCTCAAGCTCCGTACACCTAGCTCTAGCTCTAGCATGAAATTTTCCTAATTTGCGAAAGCTTCGTTGAGTGGTCATAGGAGGGTAACTCATCCGAGTCCTTTGTAGAGCTCGGAGTCGCTGATGTCGTTGGTGTCGGCCATGAAGCACATGCCGGAGAAGTCATCGCCGCCCTTCTTCTCTTGCGGATCATCCTCGCCCTCGTCGCTCCATGTCTCCGTGTCGGAGAGGTTGATGTCGTCAAGCACGGCGAGGACGCGGTGGAAGAGCTTCTTGTTCTTGGAGAAGTTGCGGTACTTCTTCTCGTGCGCCGGTTCACGAACTGGAGGCTTCTTGTTGCGGTTCTTGTCGGTGTAGTCGTTCTTGCCCGAACCGCCAACGTCGTTCTTGCCCTTCTCCAGCTTGGGACAGTTCGCCCGAATGTGGTTGGGGCCACCACACTCGAAGCAGGTGATCATGCCACCTCTCTTCCTCTCTCTCACCCTCTTCTATGTATGAGAAAACTTGCGAGCGAGAAGGGCAAGCTCATTTTCTGAAAAATTTTCCAGTTGGTCATCGCTTAGCTCGCAAAGGGCGGAAAGAGAGAAACCAATAGAAGGATCAGAAGAAGAAGATCCAATGGGATTGGTGACCAAAGCCATCGACTGAGATTTCGTCTTCTGAGAGACGACATCGATCTCATGAGTCTTGAGGCGAGAATAAAGCCCGTCAAGAGTCAGAGTCGATAAGTCGGTGGTGTCCTTAATGGTGGTCACCTTCATCTCCCAAACCCGAAGGTCGAGTGCGATCAAGAAATGCCGAGCATTGTCCGAGTCAGGGTATATGCAACCAACTGCTCGGAGGTCGCTCAAAATCTTTGTAAACCGACCAAAACACTCGTCGAGACTCTCACCCGCGCGTTGATCAAACTTGTTGTACTCGCGCTTGAACTGGTCCTGCCTCACAGTCTTGATTTGAGTAGAGCCCTCATGGTAAGCATCGAGGGTTACCCAAATCTCGTGAGCGGAGCGAAGGTGAAAATCTATCATACTCACCGCGGCTAAGACCTCGTATGAGAATGTTCCTTGCCTTAGCATTCGCCTCAACGTCAACAATATTGATGGCGGGACATTTTCATCGCCAGGAACCTCATACGGAGTTTCACCTTTCGCCATATCGTAGCCCCAGGCGTGATGTATGACTCCATCCGGGACTTCCAAAAAGGAAAATCAACTCCATTAAAGATGGGAGGCTTGGTGGAATATTTGTTCGTCGCCATGGCTCTTGAGACCGGTCAAGATCTAGAAAGAGTAGAACCGGCTCTGATACCAATTGAAGGACCGAGATGGCGAACAGAGGGGGGTGAATGGTCGCAAATAAAAATTCCCCCAAAATACTCCAACAAAAACCTCGACAAGATCGATCAAAGGAAATTGTGAAAACCCCAAAAAACTAGACAACTATGTGTACCCCAAGCTTGCATGGATAAGTACCATAAAATATGTGGGGATTTTTGAGTCACAATCCTGGTTGTCTAGTGTTCAAGATAAAGAGGAATCAATTCAAATTCTTGCTTTTAGAAAGGACATCAATTCAAATCACAAAAGTCACTTTCAAAAAAGCAAAAGCAGAATTTTCAGAACTTGTCCTCAATTTGCACAGGAGGTTGGTGGGTTTCTGCAGCTCACAAAATTCTGAGAATTTTTATCCCTATGAGCATCAGAGTCGTGAAGAACTCCACCAAATTTCTCCTGAAAAATCCTTACAGAAAAAACAGAAAATATCTAAGAACACAGTATGCTCAAGAACTTCGAGCAGAAAGTTTGGGGCTCGGTTTTCACCTCATGGCGCCCAAAAGGTGCAACAAGTGAACTCCAAAATTTTTATTCAGGTGTATATCAGAGTCCCTCACCTCCTCCAACAAGAATCACTCAAAAAGGATTTTTCTATATTTTTACAAAAATCAAACACTGACTACTGCGCGAAGAACAAATTCTGAACAAAGTTGGAACTTGAAAGAAAAGATGTTCTCTACTCAATCCAAGAGTGCAAAAGAGATGTAAAACCATATGAACACACTCAAAACATCCAAGATCAGCAGCATTTAGAAGGAGGGGAGGCAAATCCAAATTACTTGAAAGTAAATTGCGGGAATGTAATTGCGGGAAAGTAAATGCTGAATTTAAATTGCGTAAAGTAAAGACATAATGTAAATGCGCAAAATTAATTCAGAGGTGGATGGATAAAACTTTCATTTCTGGAAGGGGATGTGAGACCCTGTTCTGATGAACAGGAACCTCCATGTGATTACTGTGCCATTCCCTGGATCAGTAGCTAGCACTCACATGTTTACAACAATTGGAATCACAACCATACAATAATTATTAAGCGGAAGCTATAATATAAAGAAAGCTTTACAACTCAGAGATATAGCAGCTAAAGAAGCAAGGTCTTGTAGTGTGCCCATCCAAAACCAACAGGCAACTGACAAGACATAATCCCCAGAAACATTCGACGAAGAAGAAAATCCCGCAACCTGCGACGAAAAGGAATCCTCGAAGCTTTGCTAACATAACCACCTAAAAACACATATAAGCAAGGGTGAGTACTTTCGTACTCCGCAAGACTTGAGCAAAGCCTATAATATATGCAGGCCATTCCAAAGGAGGCTACTATAGTTAATTTGCATAAAGCAGAATTGACACTGTAAAACAAGTTATTTGCAAACGGAATTTATAAAAGCATAATTGACTGATATGAAATAAGTAAAGCATAAGTAATATTCACAACCCATCGTGAATATCGAATAATCCAGAAATGGAATCCATCAATGTCGATCCTTTGACCTGAAAACAAAAGCTGCTAAACAAGTTCCAAAACAAAACCCAATTTTTGGAAATACAAAAGCATTCTAACATTGGAATGACTTCACCAAGCGTCCATAACCGTGGACACGGCTAATTAATTAGATTTACACTCTGCAGAGGTGTACACTTTACCCACAAGGAATGATCAACCTCTTTTGCCAGATCAATTAACACACTTCCTTTGGTGTGTCGGCAAGGAGATCATACAGAGCCGTTACATTATCTAGATGTGGCTTTGAACCAGCCCGGGACGTTTGGCCCTCGCCATGAAAACAGAAACACTCACCCAAGATGTGGTTCCTTTCACAACACACCCAACACCATGTTTTACTCACGGCAAGGCGTACACCGTTGCATTGGTAAGTAGACCCCTACAGACAGACCGAACCGAATGCTGTGCAAATCTCCGCCTTCCTTAGATGCAAAGCCACACCTAAACAACTTAATAGGCTAAGACCGCCCATACAAGCCCTCGTGGTTGTACGAAATTCTTGGATCTATAGCGTCCCATTGCTCGGTCCTTAATCCGACACGGCGATACTCTACCTAACTACGTGCAAATCCTCTCGCACCTCCGGCTATTGCCAATAATCGCCGCATCAAAACCATAGTTTTATTTTGGGTTTTAAATCAAAATACCCATAACCAACACTTTATTTCCAACATTTTCCATTTCCTAAGAAACACATTTTGATCTGATCATCATTCTCATTTGTTCTAAAAGCATGGCTAAGCATGGATAAAAGTAATCGCATATACCCACAATGACATTAAGTAATTGTCTAAGCTCAATCTATGGTTATCAAGGTTCACATATTCATACTTATCAAGGAAGTTTCATGAGACAACAGGTATAACTACCTTTACCACAAAATAGCGAATTTACTGAAAGTAAACGTATGCATGAAACATTTTAATAAATACAATGCAAATTAAATTCTGGAAATCAAGATGGTCAAAGGAGGGTGCTTGCCTTGCTTATATATCGTTTACGACGAAGATGCGATCACGGCTAACGGAGGCAACGACGGAGGAAGGAATGCCGGATTCTACACGTCGATCGATCGGAAAATATAGCAAATAATAAACTTCAATAAGGGCGAAAAGAAGACAGACAGAAAATCAAATAAAGATCCATTGCAGAAAATAGGAATGATTTCGGGTCTGGATTATTTTAGTAATTACGTTATGCTTAAACTTGATGGCTTTACGACAAACAAAACAGGGTTTCTTTTATAGATTATCTATTCTTGAATTACGAATTCAAGAGGCTAAAATTATGAATTTCAGTATTTACGATTTCGAATTATAGATGCTAAAATTATTTGGATTAAAAGAATTGAAACACTAATTTAAGGGTTATGCAATTAGCACTTAGCCTTAAGTGATTTTGCATACGAAAGGTTTTAAATAAGTTATGATTGATAGCTAGCTAATTAGATTTATTTATGGTTTTTAAGAAGGTTCTGGTGATACAAATTTATTAACTACAAATTCCTTATTACAAGGTTCATCTATTCCGATTACGGCAAGGTTCGCTAAACATAAAACTAAGGGTTATTCGACTACTAGAATTTATATGCCAAACATGACGAAATAAGATTATTTCTTCGCAAGTGGATAGCATATACTTAGAAGAATGCATCTAGGCTAATTTCATACATTTTGGTGTTTAGACGAGACACTATGTTCATAGCTGAAAAAGCTTATGTAATATTAAAGGTTACGACAACTATAATTTTTAAGGTTATTTTGACTAGCAAAATTTAATTGAAACGACAGTGGTAAATAAAGTATTTTTCTAGAATATGGTAGACCATATCCTAAATATCATTTCTAAACAAATTTCCATAGTTTTTGCATTTAGACGAGAGGTTCTACGGATCGATGAAAAAGCTTGACAGTTCAATTTACTACTCGTTAAGGATTCAGTTTTTGATATAAGATTGCGACTACATCGCCTAGGATAATCTACTCATTTTTCAGGTATTAACAGGGTATGACATTAAAAGTGATTTAAAGTTGGTTTCGCGACAATAGGCTTTTATCCGAAATGTTTTTCCTAAAAGCGATCATTAGGGTCTAACATTATTTTATTTCATCTTTGCACAAACATAAGGTATTTTTGTATAACCAGCAAGAGTACTTATTTTTCAGGGCTATAGGATTTGGTTTCATCAAATTCAGAGTTTATTTGTGAAAGTTATAGCTATTTCTATCATGCAAGTATTTACACTTTGGCTATTAGACATTTATTGTTTTACCTATTAAACTTTAAATATTATTTTATATCTGGAATCTTTGTACTGCTAGGAATATAACAACACTATTTTGGTGATCATTTGAATTCATTTGATCTATATTACAACCATTTGACTTTCTATGCCATATTTACATTTAAGTTATCTCACATTTTTCAAGATAATTCAAATTAAGTTCATTTCTTAAGTATTTTGGCAAACTAAGGTATTCTACTACCATGTTAATATTTAGAAATCAATTTTACCTATTCCGTGTTTCATTTATTCAAATAATGTATATTTGAATTTCTAATGCGTTGATTCCAATCTTTAATAGAAAGTAATTCAAACATAAGTGAAAATTAAATATTTTTCAATATTTGAACTTCTGGAATCATGAGTATTTCACTAAAATTGTTTCCATTCATTTTTAAGTTTGTTTACAACATTTTAATATGTAGCACTTCTTTTAGTCTTTTCTTTAAATTTGAATTTCAAATTTACCCAGTGAACATTTTCAAATTTTTATTGCATATTCTGAAATAACTAGATTTTATATGAATTTAGAATTTTGTTTCACTTTATTTGGAGTTACAATACAAAAGTTATAAGTATTTGAATCAATTCGGGTATACAAAATCGAAATGAAATTCACAAATACGTTTTCCCCACTGTGAAAGCGTCTTTACCGAATGCACTGAAGTTATGCGCGTTTGGCTGACAGGAGGGTCCCACAAGGCAGCGACTGAAGAACAAAGAAGCGGCTAGGACGCGGCGGCGACGGAGCTCCGGCGAATTTCCGGCGAAGGGGAGGGCATGGCTAGCATCAGTGAGTCATCACGCACCTTTGGGTGGTGTCGATCACCGGCGGGGACGGCCGGAGAAGGCTGCCGTCGGCGGCATGCGGCGGAGGGAGGTGCGGTTCGCCGGGGAAGAAATGGAAGCTAGCTCCGGTGGAATCGGTAGCGTTTTAAGCATCCACGTGACGCCGGGGTTCCATTTTGGTGGTTGGCTTGCTCGGAGAAGTGGCGGGTTGGGCGCCACCGTCACGGCCGTGGGAAGAAAAGTGCCCGTGAGGATGTTCTACAGGTGAAAAGAGATGGAATTTCGGTGTGATCGATAAACTAGGATGTCGAATGGAGCTAGAGGGGGAATCAATTTCAAGGATTGATACCAGTTTCGCCCGAATTGAAGTTTCTCCCCCTTTTCGGTTTTTCTGGCGAAAATGGCAAAGAACACGATTTCGGCTTGATTGGTTGGTTCTGGGAGTAGCTGAGAGATAAGGGGAGCTCAGTGATGCTCAGAGACACTAAATTCACAAGGAATTTGGGAATGAATCACTGAATGGCTTGGATGGCTCTCTCCCCCTTTTTGAGATTTTTGCGGCAACAATGGAGAAGGAATGGTTTCGGTTCCTAATGCTCAACACAGCGAATGGCTAAGTGAGGAGGGTTCCCAAGTGATGCTGGATTGCTACTTATAGGCGGCAAGGATAGTGATCAATAGGGTTTGAATGGAAGCAAATTTCGGCGGCTCGGTTTTGCGCAGACTCGGCAAAAGGACGCGAGATCTTTCTGGCGTAAGGGACAAGGAGTGACCGGCAGTATGGTGCGGGAGTTCCAAGAATGAACGTGGCTTTGGATCGGCAGAGGTGGTGTGGCGATGCGTTGAATCGGGCGAGGCCAGCGCGAAAATGGGGAAGAAAAGATCGGGGGCGCTTGTGTTTGTCTCGGGCGAGAGGGGAGGAAGAGGGAGGCAGTGAGGCCGGGGGCTGACGAGCGGGTCCCGGGGCCACCGGCAGTGAGAGAGAGCCGATTTCCCCGTTGCCATGCCAGCAACGTTACGGTAAAGGGCTGGCCCACATGTCAGTGAAAGAGACAGGATAAGGAGATAGGTTCAGCCGGGATAGATCAGTACACGCATTAAAACACCGATCGAATCACTGTCAAATTTTGTTAAACTTTTTGACCGACATTCTCTGGTAGTTTCTAATCTTCCATAAATATTTTAGGTTAAAATACCGCATGGTTGAATTTTAGAAATTCTGACACTGTGGACTTGTACAGGATTTGAACTTCGGTATTTCGTTTATTTAAGGATGTAAATCATATTAATTATTTTCTAAACTTTTTATAGGGATTCATTTTGTCTTAAGGATATCTCCATAAAAAGTTCAAGTCAAAATATCAAGCTAATAGTTTATAAAAATTCTGACATTAGGATTTCTAGTTTTTAATTGTTTCTGTTTTTGAATTATTAGAGGGCTTTTCCGACATGATCAAATCCTGATATTTTTACCAGGTGTAAACACTGCTATAGGGGTTCTATGGTAATTTTTATGGGTTCAGATAACTTTCGAATATTTTACACAAATTCTGACTTGCACTGTTTCTAGTCAAAAGAGGTGACATTAATTTTATTTATCCACTTTTCTGTGCATAAAAATTTTACTTGTTGATTTTACTGACTTACCAGAATGGTTAGGGCTCCATGGTAATTTTTCTTATTTTTAATTTTACCTCTTTACATTCTTACCATTTCCCATTTGATAATTCTATTTGTTGGACTTTTCATTCAATACAAAAATCCAAGGAAATTCAAATAAAGTTAATAATGCCAAGTGAACTCAGAAATAAATATTTTAAAATTTAAAATATTCATTTTCACTTTATTGTACTTTTTAGCATGTTACAGGGGAGGTTACAAAGCCTCACATTCATGTGGACAAAGCTCAAATAAGCATCAAAAACCTCAACACCTTCAAGGGAAGGAGGCTACCCCTCCACCCCTATTTATACTACTCTTGGGCCACCTACCACCCTTGGATGAGTCCCTCAACCCTAGAGCACTCATCTAAGGGCTAGGATTAACCCACACACACAGCCATGCAAGGGCTAACCCAAAACCCACACACATACCGGGTTTTCTTGCACAGTTTTCAAAGCATACTACCTAGACTCGCTAACCTATCAATTAGACCTCAATCCGACGGCCCTCATTGATCCACACGGCATCTAGCTAGCATCAACTCCTTTCCTTGTCTTCTTGACTTGTCCGGACTCCGTCTCCGATCATCTTCCGGCGATCTCCCAATCGTCTAGACCTCCGACGCTCCTCGCCTAGGCCCAGTCATCCTTCGCCTCACCATGACCTAGCACCGTCGCCCTGCAACCATCAAAGACAAGGAAACTCCTCACATAGCAATGCCCACAAAGATGTGCAATAAACCATCCAACTCATCACTACTGCGTCCATACGACCAGATCGCAACTCTGGCAGAGACAACTCAAATTGCTTCATTTTGAAAATCAATCCAAATCAAACTCAAACTTGAGCACACCTTGCTCAAATAAAGTCAAATACTCATCACAAACATGGATAGACCTCCACATGGTCCTTGATAAATCCTGCATGAATACTGCTAATAATAAGCACAATGGCCTGAATTGCAAAAAAAATCCACCAAGAATATGCATAATGGCCTGAACTGTGCATGAATACCATCAATAATATGTATGACAGCCTGAATTTGCGATGAAAATCCGTCAATAATATGCAAAAAAATAATAAGCATGAAAGCCTGAATTTGTGTATGAGATCCTGCCAATAATCAGAATTGCAGTAAAATTCCA
Source organism: Otatea glauca (assembly GCA_036346275.1). Taxonomy (NCBI): domain Eukaryota; kingdom Viridiplantae; phylum Streptophyta; class Magnoliopsida; order Poales; family Poaceae; genus Otatea; species Otatea glauca. Next base: position 69,180,011 of record CM070716.1, on the reverse strand, counting down.
CTTTTGTTGGCACTGGAACAGTCACAGGGGTAAAAACATTCTTCCTCACGCCCACTTAAACGGCTCTCATTTGAATCTGCCGTATAGAGAAATTGATATTGCCATCGAACTTCTTAATGTCAAATTTAGTAAATAACATAGTGGAGAAAAATTGCAGATAAAAAATATAATGTAGATTCTGAAAAAATAAGCTTATGGTAAGCTTTGAGTACGTGTAGAAATTTACACAACAGTTGCGCGTAGGAAAATCTGAAGAAATGAAGCTGGAGCCGAGAAGGCGGAGCTGAACACTAGGCTAGGAGCAGCCGAGCAGGAGCCAAAGCTCAAGAAACCGGAGCCGGTCCGGAGTGAACACAAATTCACTCAGGCCAGGCCCAGGAGAAGAAGGGAAATTATAAAAAGTAAGTTTTGCTGGAAAAGAAAAATGCTCCAGGCCTATCCGTTCCTTCCTTGCATGTATCACCATTCATACCGGGACGGGACGGGACGGGAGCCACAACACAACCACAAGAGAGACGAGACGAGCGGCGCATCGCATCGCATCGCATCGCATCCACACATGCTGATCGGTGTTGTACGGCCTCGACTGGATCCCTGCCCTGGCAGGCGGGCTCCACACCACAGCACAAGCACCGGCCTACCGTTACCAAAACCATACCAACCAACCAAGTACCAACCAGTAGGCTAGCGCTACCTCACCACCACCTCTGCTTCTTCTCCCAGGCGGCAGCCCAGCAGCATGGCCTCCGAGGTGTGCCTCTCGCCGCCGTCCCGCCTCCCCTCCCTCTCCCCCCCGCCCCGCTCCTCCAAGCGCCGCACCACCGCCGCCTTCTCTGCCTCCTCCCACCGCCCTAGCCCTACTCCTCGATCCCTGCCCGCGCTCACCCTCTCCACGCCGCGCCGCTCGCTTCTCCCCCGCGCCGCCGACCAGCAAGGTCCATTTAATTACCCACCCATCACCTCTCGTTATAAGGATCGCTGCCTTCATTTGGCGCATCGCGTGCAGGCCAGGTTCAACAAGATCAGGATGAGGTGCTCGACAGCAACGTCCTCCCCTACTGCAGCATCGACAGGAAGGAGAACAAGACCCTCGGAGAGATGGAGCAGCAGTTCCTGCAAGCCTTGCAAGTAAGTATATATATATATATATATACTGCCTACTGTTAACTAGCTACTTCTTTAATCACTTAATATTACTGTTTCGCTCTTCTTCACATACTGCATATTGCTTTATTCTTTGCTTTAATCAACATATCAGGCCTTCTACTACGACCAGAAGGCCATCATGTCCAACGAGGAGTTTGACAACCTCAAGGAGGAGCTCATGTGGGAAGGAAGCAGCGTCGTCATGCTAAGTACGTCTGTTTGCGACATCATCCAATCAAAAAAAAATATTTTTTTTTTCGGTAACTATTGTTTGATTCGAATCTCTCTCTCTCTTTCCTTGTCGGTGTTTTCAGGCCCTGATGAGCAAAGGCTGTTGGAAGCATCAATGGCCTACGCGTCCGGCAATCCCATCTTGTCGGATGCTGAATTCGACGAGTTGAAACTCAAACTAAAGGTTGTGCCCTGCTGCTTCCATGCTATTCTGCTTTCTGAATAACACAAGTCACATGTTACAAGGTAGTGCAGTTCAAAACTTGAGGCTACACACACTGTACTCGTAAGTCGTAAGTAACACATAAATTTTGTGATGGCCATTTTGTAATTGAGTTTTCTTTTCTGGTTGCTTACCTTTGCTAGAAAGACGGAAGTGACATTGTGACGGAAGGTCCCAGGTGCAGTCTACGGAGTCGAAAGGTAAATACCGATACGGCAAAGTTTCAAAACATCATTCTACTGTCAGCATCCGTTTAATTATTTGAATTCGAGTTCTTTCGGTTTGTTTACATGGCTATGCAACTCATTTACATATGCAGTTTTTGTTTGTTTGCTTATTCTTTCCCTGTTCATCATTCTATGTTTTGACAGCTAAGACACTTTGACTAATTGATGATAACACTTCAGTTTCGGTCGGAAAAAAAATTTAAATTAATCAAGTAGTATTATGAAGATAAATGCATATCTGTTTTGGTTTTCCTACCGCTTTAAGGTCGTTGCTCAGTTGAGCGTCTCATTCGATTTTTAGAGTTTTTCCTCTCCCCCGTATTAAAGCAGGAATACCAAGAATGGTGAGGTGTGCCCCTTGCAACTTGAAATTCTTTTTGTGACCACTCTTATCGTCATGGAAGAGGAAGAATAGAAGTGAAGTTGTGCACAATTTCGTTTAGAAAGTCAGCACTAGCATAAAGTTTTTATATCCTATATATTCTTCTCACCAATTCAATTTATGAATGAGGCCAATAAGATAACCTCTCCTGACAAAATATATGAACAAAGCCACCTTCCATGCAGCAAGTTGTGAAAACAAGTAACAATGATGCTACACCTTCTCACCATTTTGATAATTCAAAATTGGTGAATAAAGTGTCAATTTGTGGAAGTATTCTGACCATGTATGCTACATGGCGCAGGTGTACAGTGACTTGGCCGTTGACTACTTAAAGATGCTCCTGCTAAATGTTCCAGCAACTACTGTTGCACTAGGACTGTGAGTTCATTCTGGCTCTTGGATCCTTAGCATACCTAAAAAGGTCACCGTTAGTGTACTTTTTACTGTTCAAGTTGGATTTAAACAGGACTATAATGGTGCCTTCTTTTATTTCTTTAAGCATAGTTGGTTACGTTTGTCAACTCATTTTTATGAACGTCTAACATTGATTTCTTCATATTTAGGTTCTTCTTCATTGATGAGTTGACTGGCTTTGAGATCAATGTGTTCCAGGTCAATATTTACCGATTTAAGTACTGGCGAGTGCGGCCTGCTAAATAATGAAATATAATCTTGTCTCTGCATTTGCTTTCTCGCTGTAGATTCTGTGATTTTGCCAGGTTTAGATATAGATGGTCTTCTAGCAAAATCATTCTGAAAAATGATCATAAGCATTATAAGCATCATGGCAACTAGGGAAAATAGCGTGCCTTTTGGTATGCTTTCCCATCATGTGCATGCTTACAACATCACTTGTGATCCTTTTCCTTTCTTCCATTCTACTCGTTGACATTTTTTTAATTAACCTTGCATTCTTCCTGAACGATGCAGCTGCCAGAGCCTTTCGGTTTCATTTTCACATGGTTTGCTGCTTTGCCTCTAATATTGTTCTTAGCACAGTCAATAACTAATGCCATAGTGAAGGACTTTTTAATCCTGAAGGTTTTTTTCCTTCCCTATCTATCATACATTATGGTATATTGAAGTGGAGAGCAAACTGACGATGGATTTTGTGGGCATCTAGGGGCCATGTCCGAATTGTGGTACTGAAAACCTTTCTTTCTTTGGGACTATACTGTCAGTCTCTAGTGGCGGTACAACAAACAAAGTGAAATGTGCAAAGTATGTCCGTCTATCATGGCCGATGTTAATTATATATCTAGATTCGAGTTCTAGACTATTGGGACACTTATTTCTAAAAAGTATTTTTGTAACGTTCTTTTTGCAGTTGTAGTACCCAGATGGTATATGACTCAAAATCTCGGCTGATCACACTTCCAGAACCATCAGAAGGATAAATGAAGGTACGAGTGGCTGCCTGTACCAGTCTGCGATAGCATATCTAGTGATTCCAGTAGCTGACAAATGACTGAAATTTTACTGGCTTGCTATCTACTGCAAATCGGGTTATGCAAAGTAAAAAATAATGTGTGTGTATCTATCTGTTGATAAAATTGTAGGTAATATGAATAATGTAAAATGTGCAATTTATCATATCGATGATAGTTCTAGGTGTGAAATAGTTTTCTGTTCAACTTTGGTCAGAGGTGGGACTGCTAACGATGCAAACTTAACTTGCCACTTTTCACTGCAAGGTAGGAAGAAAGAGCTGCAGAGTTGGGCATTGATCTGTACCTGTACGTGGAATAGGAGGGGCGGGCGTGAGCACTGCAGCGAGAATCTACTGCTAAATATATAGTATCTATTTTTCTCTAGATATTTGCCATTGTGCCAGATCAATTGGTATGGATGCATTGCAGAGTACGTATATGGAAAACCTAGATATAGCCGCCGTTGTACAGTGACCCTAATTAACAGCCTACTGTTATATATGTCTGTGACATGGTGACCATCTGAACTTGGAAGCTATACTTGCTCGAAAGGCCAGAAAACTAGCTATGTATGCAGGTGCAGCGCAGCAACTGCACATAACATCAAGTGGTGCGGTGCGGGTTTCCGTTCGCAGAATTCTGGCAGGCATGCCTGTTTCGGTGTTTCTTTCTTTCTTGCTTGCTTGCTTGCTTGTTCTTCAGACCCAGTTCGGCAAGGCCCATCGAAGACCAACTTTTGCCTGCATGGACGGGTGGAGTTAGTTCCAAAGGAAACTCCCCCTCCAATTGTAATGTGCTGTTGGGCCCTACGAACCGAATTGGTCGCTTTTTTAAGCCCTATTTACAGCATGTTTTGCAAATTTGTCTCCCTTCCAAACAGAATTACAAATATAACCCTGTTTTCCGACTGCAAGCGTCGGAAGGTGACACATGTCACCATCAAGGCTCCCTTACCGCAGAAGACCCTCCCACTCTCTCTAGCTGTGGCAGCGTGCATCCCGCGCTCGCTTACCTGCCCGCCGCCACATTTGTTGGCTCCCACGCTCCTAGGGCGCAGTAGCACTGGCTTCCGCGCTCCTGGGCTAACAGGTGTCACAAGCCTACCCGTATTAAGTGCTTGGAACCTAAAGTTAGCACGTCCAGAACCAAACAGCTCCTTAAGATCTGGCAGCTATTTCATGTGGGATGAGCTCTGATATTGATTTCCAGTACTGCTTGTCTGCGTTAGCATGGAATTCCACCTGGATGTCTATGAAAATCTGCAGCACATCATGAGTCTTCAGTACTCAATGTAGATTTGCTTACAGACAATACACCAAAATTAGTTTATTGGGTTTCCATAATACAATTAATTTCAGAGGTGCAGATAATGAATGGTTGCAAATAAGCAGCCTAGTTTTGCTCCTACTGACACACACCTTTTACTGAACCAGTTCCATAACCGTTTGCCATGGAGCTTATTGGGTGATTTGTGTTATGGCACATCAAACTGATATTTTCGGCAAGTAAAGAATCATATAGATTACAGGAGTAACAGGACATAAGCATCCAAAAAAGTAATGATGTGTACACCTCATCCTCATGAGGGACTAGGAGCGACATCACCAAACATCCGAGTCAAAGTAACATATAAGGTAGATGAAACTAGCTTCACAAGCCTACCATATTAATGATTATGTGCAGATATTGCACTTGCATCTTTGCCCAACCAAAAGTTAATCCACAGTTACTCTAAGGAACCTAACACAACCAATGCGACCATTTAATCAGCAGACCGTTGGTCTACTACTTTTAAGGTTAATTTAAACATGTAACGGATTGCAAATGAATTGCAAAATGTGATTGGCCAACCTTTCCTGACTTTAGACTCAATGATCACTAAACTTTCCTGACAAGCAAAGGAAGTTACTAGCAAGGCAGCAATTAACAGCTACATGCCTACATCCTGATAAAGCCTAAACTAACTATTGCAGATTAATACTGTAGATGTCATATAACAACCATATCCAGTTCTACGAGCTAATAAGTCATGAATCTACACGCTGGAGCTTCCAAACTAATCCACTATCCAGTTCCTTAACGATGATTTCTAGTTTCATCCTAATCAAGTCGAGCTGATAGAAAAATACAGGTTTCCATACAAAAATTGTTCCTTCGTTTGCCACCTCTATGTTGTTGAATTAACAGGAAATTTGGCTTACATCGCAGAACAAAACGTTAGATCTAACTGCGAAGCGTCGGAACCCTAGCTCCCACAGAAGCAAGCAGGTAGGAGTCGAAAAGGCATACTCCCAAACAGATCGGAGGGGGTGCTTACCTATGCCACTCGCGGAGGAGGACCCCTTCCTCCGACCCCATCTCGGTCGGTGGCGGCAGGATGGGCCGTCGCTGCTGTTGGACTCCGACTCAGGGGAGAACGGCGAGGGCAAGTACCCTCCGGAAACATGGCGGATCGGGACCCGTCCGACTCCACGGCGATCTCCTCCTCCACCTCCTCCTCGACGCCGACATCGGCGAAGGAGGTGTAGCCACCGTACCCAGCATCGCCGCTTGCCGCTGCGGCGGTGGAGTCATCTTCCTCGACGTCGAAGGGGTGGGAGGTGGTGCGCGGGAGCTCGTCGGCACTGTCGTCGGTGAAGGAGGCCATGGTGGTGGTGGGAAAGGAGGTTTTGGTCGGTGCGTGCGGACTGGTGATTGTGTGTGTCCGTGTGCCATGCGGGAGGGCAGCGATCGATGGCTGCGCTAGGGTTAGTTTCCTAGACGATAGCGCGGAGGTAGCGTCGAACGCGAAGGAAGCCTCGCCAGTGTCCCTGCGATCGCGCGAAGGAAAAGTAGTTGCGTGAAGGAATGGATAGCGAGCAGAGAGAGAATCGTCAAATATAGCGAGTCTCTCTCCGCTCGCTAAATTGGGAGATGCATTTGGCAAGTCTGTTGGAACCATACCAATCCCTGTGAATCGGTAAAAAAAATAAGGTAAGAAGCTACATACAGAGACTCTTGAGTTGCTCTAAGAAAGAATGAAATAAAAGTCGTCTCCGATGCAAATACACGCTCGATTGATGGAGTCAGTGTCAATTAGCATTTGACTAGTTTGGCATCAACATGTCGTTGGTTGCATGATTGATTTGATCCCCTGGATCGACTTGATTGACAGTGTGCATATACGATGATATTGCTGGTACTTACTACTCCTACTGGTTAGCTAGCTAGCACGCTAGCTAGTGCGGATGGAACACGCATCACATGCGCGACTTGGACTTAGGCCTGTAGCTAGCTTAGCTTGTTTGTCGGCCGCCAGTATCAGTATGTGGCCCGGTTCTAGCAAGATAATCTGCCGGGCATTAATCCTGTTTGGCACTTCGCATACACGAGCCCGAACTCGTGTCATTTCAGGCCTCCTAATCGATCCTAGCCTGCAACAGTGTATGTATGTATATATATATATATGAAGCCAAAATGGGGCACCATGATGCCTGGGCACCATGATTTCAAATGCGCAAATTCAAGCCATATTCGAGTATAATTTTCAAAAATTTCAGTTTTAGGGTATATACCCATCTATAACAATTCAAATGAAACACATACCTTTGAAAAAATATCCTAAAGGATATTTTTCCTATGTATTTTCATACGTTTTTTTTTTGAAATTTTTAGGATGCTGAGTTTAACCAATTTACTAACTAGTTCAAATAAGTTTGAACTGAAATTCAAACTATAGTTTTCCTTTTTGATGATAGTTTGATTGTAGGTATGTGCTAATTTTATATATAAATCAGCAAAGCATGTGATCCAAACTCTTTCAAAATCTTTAAATTCGAGTATATTTTTTCAAAGGTATGCATTTCATTTGAATTGTTATAGATGGGTATATACCCTAAAACTGAAATTTTTGAAAATTATACTCAAATATGGCTTGAATTTGCGCATTTGAAATCATGGTGCCCCATTTCGTCGGCTTCTATATATATATATATATATATATATATATATATATATATACGTACTGCAATGCAGAATTGATCTTTCGATGCCAGTATTGTATTGCCATCGACCAAGGTTAAAAAACCGTCGAAATCTCGAAAATCTTCGTCGAGATTTTGGATTTCGATCGAGGATGGGATCAAAAATATCGCCCGGGTAAAAAAATTAAATTGCTCTAGTAATATCAGAAATTTCACTCATGTTTGTTTGACCGGTTTTTGATATTTTTTTATGGCCGGATTTGGACCAACAACCCTTAAGAAAGTCATATTCCATGAAAATTTGTTGAAAAACAGAATTTTTTAGACGTTTTAAAATTTTGGCAGAAAAACTGTCAGATTTTTATAAAATTGTACAAGGTTGATCATGATCTGAAAATTTTATGGTACTATCTTTAGCAGTGTAGGATCATACAAAAATATTTCCAAAATAATTGAGCTTCATTTGTTATCTTTAAAAAACTCAAAAATGGAATAAATATAATTGGGACAGTAACCTTGTCAGAATTTTATAAATTTGCTCGAGTGTGATCATGATCCAAAATTTTTATGTGAGTTTAAGAATTGCCTCAATACCATTCTATAAAATTTTAAAAAAATTCAACCTTTTTTTTTGCTCAATCAAATCTATATAAGGATTGAACTTCATTTGTTATATTTCAAAAATCAAAAACAGAAAGAAAATAAATGGTACAGTGCCGTTGTAAGAATTTTATAAATTCACTGGAGTGTGACAATGGTTCAAAAATTTTTATAAGATCTGAAGAATTTCCTTATCACCCTTATGTAAAATTTTCAACAATTTTAAACCTTTTTTTATTGCTAAAGTAAATCTATGTATTGATTCTCAGGCTTTTATCAGGATGTAGCACTGTCAGAATTTTTGAAAATTCTTAAAGCTTGATAATCATATGAAAATCTTATACAAACATTAATGATACATCAGGACCATTCAAAAAAAATCAAAATTTTCTAACGTGTTTTGAACCATTTTTCATTTGGTTGAAGTTTGCCAGTAATACTTTTATCACGACAGTAGCACTGTCCAAAATTTTAAACATTCATGAGGTTTGATCATCATCTATTTTTTATGGGAACATTAGTGATGCATCGTAAACATGCATAAAAAATTCTGAAATTTTTATGGGAACATCATTGATTTGTCAGGAACCTTCACAAAAAATTCAAAAAAATTTGACATCGTTTGGGCCATTTTTCGCTCGGTGCAAATTCACAGAAATCTTGGCAAATCTCTATGAGATTTTAAGAATTTCGGCTGAGATTTCGGTTTTCTCGGTGCAAAAAAAACGGATTTGAATTTTTATTTTTGTATTTTATCCGATATTTATCCGAGATTTTAGATTTTAGCCACCTCTAAAATATTATCCGAAAACGAGATTTTAAACCCAATCGACCAAGGCCACGCTGGGACGTACGTGCCGCTTCTGCTAGCTAGCCGTTGCTTCGTTCGATTGTGTCGTCGTCGTCGTCTACTCATGATAGTACCTCTGCTCTCTCGTGCCGGTTGTTTGTTTGTGGTCGTAACTCGTCATAGCCTATAGCTTGCTCTCAGGATGTGGTGGCAAGGCCGGTCCTGGCTCATGGTAATAAATGCGACGGCCTAGGTCCAATATAAACAGGAGTTATATCATGTACATACTTCACTAGTATATACAAGTAATAGACAAGTTCAGCCTTGTAGAAACATATCTATTACTCTTACCCAGATTAATGAGATGTGAGGATCTCTTCCCCTTCGATGCTTTTCTTCTGAAACGACGCTTTTGTTAGTTTTTTTCGGCTCTTTTTAGTGTTTGTATTTCTTTTCCCGTCTTCCTTGGTGCTTAAGAGCATATTGTTGAAACTCGTACTACATATATACGTGGCATTAGACCTTATTTGCTAATGAAAATTTATGCTATCAATGTTTATTTTTTATCATTATAAAAGATTCAATGATTTAAGTGACATATTTACAAGTGAGAATTACTTTACTATAGTATATAAATAGTAGGCCTATTGTTTAGAATTCGTTCCAGGCCTCTAAACTAAAGGGCCAGTCCTGTGTGGTGGTGGTGGTCTCTTCTTTTTCTAGCTTGTATTGGTTATTCGGGTAACCTAGAATGACATCTATTTAATTAGAAATAAAGCATTGATACCTTAACAACTAGAATGACGTTTATTAAAAAAAAAGTATATCATCAATCTAGCATGCTCTGCTACTACATGCCACCAAGAGTCCTTCGATCCTCTCACGTGAACCACCGCTGCCCTCCGCATCGGTGACAATTAAAGACAGCTGTGTCAGCGGCAACTCAAAAATCATAAGTTATCGAGGGAGAGGAACCATACTCGGCGCCAGGTTTAAAAAACCGAAATTCGAAAACAGGTTCGAAATTCGTGGTACGAAAACCGTAAAAACCGCTTGAAAATCGTCAAAAACGGAAGGGTTAAGAAAACAAAAAATAAAAAAACCGCGGTTTTCGCGAAAAACCACTCGGTTTTCACGAAAAACTACTCGGTTTTCACGAAAAACCGATGACCAATTGAATGTTCATCGCAAACAGTTTTGTGAGCGGTTTTTGACGAAAAACCAAGCATATAAATTTTTTTAATTTTTTTAGTTAGACCGGTTTACCGAGCGGTTTTTGATTTCAAACCGCAACGGTATGCTCAAAAATCACGGTTTTTAAGCGGTTTTCGCTGGTTTTGTGAACCCTACTCGGCGCTGCAGAGTTCCAATAGGAGCCAATGCACAAACTTTGAGCACATCGATCCAAAGGCTACAAAATTAATTGAAGTCCCAAAAGGTTTTAGTCCGAGTGTTGTATAGGGATTCCGATTAGTTATTTGTTCTTGTCCTTTGCTATATATATACCGCGTGTGAAATCTACTCCCTCTATTTAGAAATATAGGACATATTTTTTAATAGTTAGTTTTGTTCACAAATATAATACGTATTTCATATTCCAATGTAAAATAAGTGTATTGCTCTCTCTATATACCCTTAATAAATTCCTGCTTTATTCTATATACCTTACATACATGCACTAAATATAGTACTTAGAGATAGTTTAGTCATTTTAATTGTCTCATTAGTGTATATACAAGACGAAATATGTCCCATAGTTTTGGACAGAGAGGGTAGATACAATGCATTGCTGCATCTTCTATAGCTAGCTAGCACGCATGGTGTACACGTACATGCATGCATTCAGCTGTCTGTCTTGCACGTAAAGCTAGCGGACGTACGGCCGATAAAGACGAATACGGGCGAATATATGTAACGGATCGAGTTGACCGATACGCAGGCATACATGCCGACTTGGTTTGCATCCAGACCAGCTAGCAATTAAGAAGCTGGATATATCGATGCGGCTATATATATATATATATTCCGAATTTTTAAAAATTTCTCAGACTTGATAATCATCTGAAATTTTTATGGTAACATTATTGATGTAGAAGACATCTCTATAAAAGATTTCAAAATTGTTTGAACTATTTTTTTGTTCAATTAAAATTTCGGCAATTTCGCCTGAAATTTCGAATATTTCGCCTGAAATTTCGAATATTTCGCCCGAAATTCGGTCCAAAAATTCCAGATTTGAATTTCGTCCAAAATAACGAGATTTTGCCAAAATTTTGGATTTTGATCATCGGCGAAATTTTATCCAAAACAAAATTTGAATCCCTGATAGTCCTACGTGCGCACTATTGTAGTGCATGATAGCTAGTACAATTAATGTAAGGTTTTAATCCTCGCAAAAATTAAAATTTATATATGTATAGAATCCCACATATTGACAATTAATATATAAGCCATGCATGATACTCCACTGTCACGACTCACGAGTGCCATGTATGAACGTCAATCGATCGTCGGTGGCTATCGGTTGCATTGCCCTCCCGTTATACGGAAATTTATTAGACGAGCCGCATGCATGCTTAACTTGTACTATATGCATGAATGTTTATTTTTCTGGTAAAATTTTTACCTCTCAATGGAAGACGTACGTTACGAACGTGCATGAACCGATGTGGCGAAGACGACCAGGTTCACAAAATTGAAACTGTGAAAAACCGCAAAAATCAAAACCGTGAGAATCGCAAAAATCACTAAAAAAAACCACTTGAAAACCGTTAAAAACCGAAAGGTTAAGAAATAAAAGAATTGAAAAAAAAATCGAAAACGCGGTTGTTCCCAAAAAAACGCTCGGTTTTAGTGGTTTACCGCGGTTTTTTTACGAAAAACAGCTGACCAATTGATTGTTCCTGAAAAACAGTTTTTCGAGCGGGTTTTTTGCGAAAACCGCGGTTTTTTTGCGAAAACCGCGGTTTTTCAACAAATAATTTTTTTCAAAATTCTTATTTTTTTTAAATTAGATCAATTTATGAACGGTTTTGGATCTCGAGCCGGCACAATAAAGTTGAAAATCAAGCGATTTTTTGTTGTTTTGTGAACCTAAAGACGACAAACGAAGCTGCTTGAACTTGTCGAAGAGCTAGCTGGCTCGCAACTCGACAGATGTGATAGAAAAGAGGTGAAGGCTGCTTGAACTTGTCCAACAGACACCTGACGTGCATATGCTGGCCGCCGGCCGGGCAGGAGATCGATGTAAATGCACACACACACATACATACACATACACATACATATATATATACATACATATACATTTTATTGATTTTTTTATATGTGTATATATATGTATATATACACACATATACATATAAAAAATCCAATAAAATCCAGAATAATTCAAGAAAAAGCCAAGAAAAGCAAAAATGAAACTTAATCAAATATCTTAATTGATTTTTTATTTTAATTAAATTTTCAGGATGTTACATGATCCAAAACTCAAACCTTCTTTTTCATATCCGATATCGGCTAAAATATCTCCTGACCCTTACCCTAACGTCTCGACCAAGGTTTGAAAATTTGGTTTCGGAATAAATTTCATCCCTGCTCAGATCGCGAAATTTCGGAGAAATTTCATAAATATTTCGGATGAAATTTGAATTTGAAAATTCAAATCCGGTCCATTCCGGAAAAAAATCCGAAATTCGACGAAAAAACTCAAAATTTCGGGTTTTTTTGCACTGGCTGAAAAGTGGTCTAAACGTTAACGAAAAATTTTGAAATTTTTTTAGAGGTTCCTGACATATTGCTGATGTTCTGAAAAAAAAATTATCTGATTATCACATGTGAGGAATTTTTAAAAATTCAGAGAGTGGTACTGTCCTGATAAAACACTGACCGACAAGTTTGATCCGAATGGAAAATGGTACAAATCAAGTTATAAATTGTTGAATTTTTTTTTCATGATTATGATGTATCTATAATGCTCTCATAAAATTTTCAGATGATGATCAAACTGTATGAATTTTTAAAAATTCGAACAGTACTGTTAAAAGGCTGACCGGCAAACTTGAACAAAAGGAAAAATTATGTAAACCATAATTTTTTTAAAAAATTTTACAGAATGGTGATAAAGAAGTTCTTAATATCCCATAAAAATTGTGATTCATTATCACACTCTAGTGAATTTATAAAATTCTTACAAGGCACATTATCATTTATGTTCTTTTCTTTTTGATTTTTGAAATATAATATAACAAGCGAAGTTCAATGCTTACATAGATTTTATTGACCAAACAAACAAAGCTGAAATTTTTTGATTTTTAGCTCAAGAAAATTTTAGATCATAATCACACTCAAGAAAATTTATATAATTCTGAAAATATAACTGTCTCAATTATGTTCATTCTGTTTTCGATTTTTTAAAGATAACAAATGAATTTAAATTATTTTGAAATTTTTTATGTATGATCCTAAACTACTCAGTATAGTATCATAAAATTTTAAGATCATTATCAAGCTTGTACAATTTTATAAAAATCTGATAGTGTTTCTGCCAAAATTTTAAAATGTTTAAAAAATTCGTTTTTTCAACAAATTTTCATAGGAGATGACTTTCCTAAGGGTTATTGGACCAAATCCGGCCCTAAAAGATTCAAAACCGGCCAAAAAACACGAAATTTCTGGGTTACTGTAGTGATTTCAATTTTTTTAAAACTTTTTTTCGGACGGTACTTTAGATTTCGGGGTGGTCCGAAATCCGAAATTTGGAACCCTGGTCTCGACAACACTTGCCAAATCTTGGTGCAAACAAGGGTCTACGCGGGAGTAAAATCTAACAACACAATGAATTTACATTTGACAGTAAAATCTGATTGATATGGCATTTATTGGCGAGACTTACATCGTTCTGTTCCTCTCATCTTCAAGAAGTTACTGATAAAAATCGTTCTGCCAATGCCAATAAAATGTTATGGTTAAATAAAAAAAGATTATAATATAAATAAAGAACCATATTTATTAGTTGGTTGGCTACATAACTCATTAGTTTAGTCAACATACAAAGTGGACATACCTGAGATGATTTAGACGTGCTCGTCCAGCAAACACGTAGAATAGCTATTCTACACTTGGATGCGAAATAGTATATATGTGTATATATACACATATATATACGTACGCGTGTGTAGATAGAGAGAGAGAGAGAGATCAGCGCGATCGATCGACGTACGTTTGTGCTGCATGTATAGCTATTCGTTCACTAGCGCGGACTTGGCGCGCCCAAGCTTAGCCGAATCTGCGCGCACATATATCTCTATCTATCCATCTATATATTGCGCGCACTAGGGCAGCTCAATTCATTGGCTAGCTGCATCTGCATGCATGCACAGCACCCTCGCTTGTCGTCTTCTCCACCCCGCCCGCTCGCCTTCCCTACTGGCCTTCTTGCATTCCTAGCTAGCTTAATTATCTTCTTTAATTGCTCCCCGAATATCTCGGCACTGGTTTCGTGTACAATAATTGAGACGACTACTGTCATAGTATCATCTAAAAACAAAGCTAAAGACAACTTTCACAATAGATGACATCTTAAGGTTGTCTCTATAAGATTATACTGTACAATCTTTTAATTATAGCATGAAAAAGTGTTTATTATAGATAATAACTTATACAATAGTGTTTTATGATGTATATATGACCGTCTTTTCACAAAGAAACATCTATATTATCTCTCCTCCTTCTCTCCCTCAAATATCACAAAAAAATCTTACGTGAGAAAGCATATAGACGGCAAGATCATATCATTGCACATGCCCTTAATTAATGCCACGTTAGCTGCACTAGCTACGTACCTTGTTCATGCCAGTGCATGGCTGATAGCCTGATATATATGACAGTATGAAAAAAAAGGCTGTGTCCGGACTCCTGTAACCCTAATTTGAAAAGAAAGTCTTTGCACGAATGGAGCCATCATGATATAGATAATAGATTTGACTCAAGGGGATGTATCATGTATGTATCGTCGGACCTCGTAAACAAATCCCGTATTTCTTACCTGCTTTGCTATGGTTTCTAATTAAGGCTGTCGTCGGTGCCGGGTTCAAAGACAAAGAGTAGATGGGATGAACTGATCCACCTTTTGATCCATCCTATTATTTGATTCAATTGATCGGGTGAACGAGGGCAGTTAAGAAACGAGAATATTTCTTGTAGATGTTTGACAGATGAAGCTAATGAAATTGACCGGACGTAACCATCCAACTCTCATTCCACTAATCAAATATAAACTCTCATCTAATCTACCACCAAACTTTTATCCCTTCAACCAAACAAAAATTTGACTCATCGCATTCATCTCTCATCTCTCGAACCAAATATAAAATTAAATGACTTCATCCTTACCAGGGTGGATGGTCACATCCCATCCACCTTTTACTGTTGAACCAATTGGACCCTTAGGTTGCAGTTCGTTGGCAGTGTCGACACAGGGGTGGATGGGGGCAGAGTTAACAAAATCCGACGAAAATCGATCAAAAACCGGTCTAATTTTTTTAAAAAAACAAAAAAATCGAAAAAATTATGTCATATAAACCGATCGAAAATCGGGCGTAAGAAAAGTTCAATTCGCCTGTCGATTTTTTTCTTTTAAAATAAATTTTCCTCAAACCGTTTGATTTCAAAACCCTTTATTTTTTTTTTTTTGCAATTTTCATAATAAAACCGTACCAACAGGGTATCGATTTCGCAGTACAAAACGATTTTCTTAACCCTGGATGGGAGCGGAGCGCGCAAGGTAGTGGGATTGGCGCCCTTAAAAAATGACTTTTTCATTTGAGGAACATTTGGTGGTTTGTGTGCCTATTATTATTTTTTTTATCCCAGACCGACAGATATACTTGGTGATGTGGAACTTGTGTACGATTAGTTCGGACACGTCATGCTCCACCTGGGTAGCTAGGCGCTTGGATCCAATCGATGGAAAAGAAGACATCAGACGATGTGCAGATTGAAATGGGTACCGTGGTTCGGCCAAGAGTTGCCCGCAGAAGATTACGCGGGGAGAGGAGAGGACAGCCATGTCCGTCCGTGTGTCGGTCCTACCACCATGGATGGAAATATATACTCCAGTTATATACTTATGGCAAATAAATAAATAATATATATACTGAAAATAATACTAGTATATAATAGAGATTAGAGAGAGAGAGAGAGAGAGAGAGGCCTCCGCATAGGGTTCCTTCCTCCTGCTGCTGACTGCATGAGTTAGCTTTTCTCAAGGAATCAATCATCCGATGCGGATGCGCGCGCGCTCTCCATCTCTTTCACAATCACACATGACACACCGCATCACATAGCAGGCCGACCGGGTCAACTCCCGCACCTCCCTATTTTGGTTAACTTTACCTGTGCTGATCGATGCCACTTTCCATCTACGTACAGTAGTGTACTACCCCATATCTTATCTTCAGCAGTTGAGCGTTGAAAGATCCATTAATGTTCGAGAAATTTTACGTGTTGGAATTATCGTTATAAAAACAGAAATGGCGCATATTATTTACCGGTTTCGAGCTCGAACTTTTACTATATTAGTATCGTCGTTATAATTTTTTCAATCGGACTCTCGGGCGATGAATTTGCGATTGTAGCCTTGAGACGTAAAAAAGGTGCTAGAACACGTTTGTTTTTTTTCCTTGATTCCAAAACGTTTGTTTCCTTTTCCTTGTTGACATACATAGGGATGATTTAAGAAAATATGGAAAAATATACTCCCTTGTTCCATGAGAAAAATTAAAAAAATTAAGCAACACTCATGATAGTTGGTTCCTTACATAAAATAAAAACAAAATTCAACGCTCCGTCCGCTGAAATTAGGCTCTATGGGGCCTGAAAAAAGTCTCGAGAAGGGTCATATCAGGAAAAAATATGATTACAATGTCGACAATAAAAATTCAAATATACCATTTGCATGCAGATCCTCCTTATTTATTTCCTTGTTTGATTCGCTCTCCTTCCAAATAGCAGGATGATTAGACACACTAAATAATGGCCGTCGGATGTGGGTGAGTAAAACTGAGGAAAGAACGTTCATTTTGATGAATTACGTTTTATTGGGTGCACGAACATTAGGCCATCTTGATTGCTTAGGTGCATTATAAGGAGTATAGATCTTCAGTTGAGCGTTGAAAGATCCATTAATGTTCCAAAACAGAAACAAACACAACATACATATATATACTCCCACCTCCGATTAATATACCATTTAAGCGAAAGTGTTATACTCCTTTGATATACTCCAGTAATAATTCTAACGTACTCTAATACGACATGTTTTTTTTAAAAAAAAATCATCGGAGCTCTTTATTTTTTTTTTGCTATATACACTTTTCCGTATGTATAAGAAATATATAAAGTATTATGCTATAAAGGGTCGATTTTCATGAAATTTTTCGTGGAACTCACTTTAGAGTATGTTATAATCAGTATTAGAGTATACTCAAGAGGATAGAGATGTATAACAATATCATTTAAAAGGTATACCAGAGGTAGGAGTACGTACTCCCAGAGTATGGAATCAAATATATACAATATATATAACGTGTATATATATACACACGTATGCATGTATGTATGTATATGAATATGTTTTTTTTATTTCTCTCATCGTCAGTAACCTACTGGTGAAGATCATTTGAGAATCGGAGCTGCCAATAAAAAGTTATGACTAAAGCAAAGAAAAAAGGATTAATGTACAAACAAGGAACACATTTATTAGTTTGTTAGCGCTGATACATGGTTCGGTCGGACTGTGTAAACTGGTTGGGGGTGTGGAATATATAAATATATATATAATTCCAAAGGAAGATATTATCCGACCAAAACAAGTGACTGATACTGAAACTGATGCAACCTTAATTAGTGGAGACAGCATCCGCTTGCAACTATGCTGCATGGATACCTGGCCAGCCAGAAGAAAAGTCCAACTAACTGCACGCCCAATTGTATTAACCTGCTAGATATTGTAACACATTGTATTAACTAGATTAATCATACGTGGCACGTCACGGGCACCGCTCCCCACGCGAGCAAATCGAGAAAACGTACGACTGCCACTCCCTACGCGAGCAAATCGAGGAAACACACGAAACGGTTTAAAGGATACAGTCCGTGATTTCGCTGGAACGGAAGGTCTGCCTCAGGAAAAATAGAAAACGGAAAAAAGGACATAATTTTTTTTCCGGAAAAGGACCTAAACAGAATTTTGTGTTTTCCAAAAAGGGCTTAAATGTAATGCTAAAAAATGCAAAAAGGACCTAAATGCAATATATTTTTTTTTTCCAAAAAAAAGGATCGAAACGTATTTTTCCCCAAAAAGGACCTAAATATAATTTTGAATTTCCGTAAAAGGACCTGAGCTCAATGCCTAAAAACGCATAAAGGACCTAAACGTAATATATATTCTTTTTCCAAAAAAGGATCTAATCGTATTTTTTTTCCGAAAAAGGACATAATCGTATTTCTTTTTTAGAAAAACGATCTAAACGTAATTTTTTTGCGGCTCGGTTCGAGCCACGAGCTGAGCCGGCTCAAACGGCCCACGGCGTGGCAAATCTTCCATCTTTAATGGATGGATGATTTGTTACTATAACGCAACAATAATGTTTATGTTTGGAAATATAATTGTATTTCTCACGAAATTGTAATGCCTATACTAATTAATCTACAACGTGGTAAATTGGTTCCAGCAAAATAACCGGTACGCGTAGAAATATAGACCTTTCTCCTTTCCTTTCCACTAATATTGAGTGAGTTTCTATTTTTTTTCTATTATTTTCGGATGATTGTAGAAATTTCTAGCGAGCTTTCAAAGCCAAATAGATGCATTTAGTCTCTCCAGGGGTTTATATTTATACACGTATGTATACATAGTACTTTCTTCAAAGTATATATATTTCACACCAGATCGAGCGTTGTACAACAGCACGGCAATATAAAAATCCCACCGCATTACCGAGCCGAGCCTTAACCCTGTCTCTAAATATTTACTTGCCTGGACGTCTAGTCATCGATCTCCTTTTGTAGATTACTGCTGTAAAGTTGAATATGTTCATTTTTGTGACGAAATTAAAGCAACAATAGAATATAGTTAATTAATGCAACAAGCAAGTATGTTCTGTTGGCATTTTGTGTGCATATATATATATATATACACACACCTTTGATTATTCGTTTGAGAATATCGAGCAGCTATCAAGCAAGCTGCATGTACAGAGATTAGATTACATTTCGGGGACCATTTTGGATATGGACATGGAAACGGAGGGGCATTTGTGCCAACTGATTAGGTTTCGTGGTCCTTGCATGGCCGATCGGACATCACCACCTCCACCATCGATCCATCCGTCGACCTCAAATTTGATTTAAGTTTTATGCATACTATTTGGAATTTCAAAGCAAAACATTGAAACCCTGTGTAATCGAAAGAGTTGATCCCGTGTTTCAGACGGGTTTTCAGCTCCCAGGAGGCTGTGCATGGTAAACATGCAGTAGAGTGATTAATTACGAGAATCTGTGCATACAAACAATAATTGGCCTGCATACATGCTGATCCGGTCTCAGAAAAATAAAATTAAAAAGTGCGTGGTAGCCTGCTCATCGATCTAGCATCAGCTGCATGCATGTGGACACAACACCACACCACACCACACCACACTACGACTAGGACACACTCGGACTCGGATAAAAGCACACTGTACCATGACCAACACGTTGGCTGGCTGATGTGGCATCCACAGCGTAGAGGGATTTGCTAGCTAGCTGCACTTGCATTAATTTAATTTGTTGCATGCATGCAGACGCAGGCAGCACATACAACTTTCTTTTGGCTGAGTGCGCGCGCTAGCTAGCTAGCCACAGTCAGAGAAAAGATGGAGCTAATCAGCGACGGATCGATCCATCGATCGATCGATCTCATTATAGATCTGGAAACTGCAGGGCCGTATATGTATATATGTAGCTGGAAATGCATGGGAAAGTTAATTAAAGGTAGCTGTAGAAAAGAAGAACAGGGCTAGCAGCGCTAGCTAGCTAGCTTACGGCGGCCGGTCTCATTCCGAGCTGCTCCTCCTGTCCACATCCTTCTTCAGGTTGTTGTCGGCCGTCACCATCATCTCCGACGAGGTCTTCATCAGGTCCATGCCGGCCGTCAAATTCATCCCCGGCGAGAACGAAACTACCTCTATATATATACACACATGCACGCAGTATGCCAGCATGGATGCCATGCCACACGTGTAAAGGTAATTCTAGTACAGTGTGTAGCATGGGTCCTTGATCCACTACCGGCTAAGCCCGGCCAAGGGAAAGAACTGAAGAAGATTAGGAGGATCAAAAAGAAAAGGGGCCCATCCATCGATCTGATGGAAAAGGTTTTATGGGGAGTTCCGCCGGCTTCGCTTGTCCTGTACTCATTAATTAAGATCGAGTAGGCAGCTGGCCTGATCAGTGTGGTGGTGCAGCCCTGCCTGCAGCAGCCAACGAGCGATCACTGATCAGGTAGCCAGGCGCCAATGGGCATGGGGTGCTCGCTCGAGTGGATCGATCGATCAGTAGAATTAAAGAGAGAGTAGCTAGTAATATACAGTACTCCATATATGTGCGCATGGCCGGGCCCGGGAGCGATCGAGCTAGCTAGACGACGAGGAAAGATTACAACTCCGAGGAGGCGGCGGACAAATTAAGCTAAGCGGCGCGCCATGCATGCATCTCTCGGCGCATTCCGTGCCGTGGGATCGATACGATGGATTTTGCTGCTGTGCTGAGCCACGCGAATGCAGCCAGCCCAGTGGCATATATGGCATCTCGCCCGCCGTGCTCATGGAACTCGCAAATGGAATTTGTCGTCTACGATGCTTGCTCCGCTTCCGCTGCCCCTGCTGCCTGCTTGATCGGTTCGTCGTCTTGATCTTGCAGCTGCCAGCGGCAACATCAGCCGGATAAAATCGGATGGAATTGATCGATGGATGTGCATGCGCTTTGGTCGCTTCCGGGTGCCCATTCCTCCCCCCTCCCCCTGTCCCTTTCCCTTGCCTTTTATTCTCTCTATCCATCACCTTCATTCACTCTCTATCTATGCGCATCCGTCCATCCTTCCTTCCTTGCCTTACTTCTACTCAGTGGCGGAGTCAGGATTATGTCAAGCCTCTGGCCGAAAATTAAACGGTAATAATTAACGCCAAATACTACCCACAACGAGATATAACAAAAACACTACATAAATTGCAAAAAATTCATAGATACAATCATACAACCATCCTTTCTAACTTTTCATATAGTAACAACTAACAAATAGCAAGCAATGCCGGAGCAATACAATCATTAATCATACAACTGAATTATCAACTATCAGTCTATCAAGGCATGAGGCATCAAGATCAAGCAATACCAGAGGTCTCCAGAGCAGCCCAGGACAGCAAGCTGAGCAGGCGCAGAGACCAGAGGGAGGGCATGGCCGTGTGGGGGGCCAAGGGCGGAGTGGAGGCTTGGCTGGAGTCAGGAGGCGGCAGGCCGGCCGGCGGCGGCCGAGGGAGCGGCGACGTCCAGATCTACGAGTCCAGAGGCAGGAGCAGCCGACCAGGCGCACACACAGCCCGCCCAGGCGGGCAGTCGACATAGGTGCAGAGCCGCAAAGGGCGCGGCCTCGTGGGGAAAATCGGCGAAGGGGGAAGTCAAAGGCTTTAGGATTGACCGGAGTCTAGGATGGCAGGCCGGGGGCCGAGGTATCGCCGACATCCAGAATTTGCGACTGCGAGGGGCGAGGGCCGTGGAGGCATGGCCCTTGGGAGGCCGGGAGCGGCGGCGACGTGCCCTCGGCTCGGCGGGACTACGGGAGGCCAGGAACCGCGGCGGTGCCTTGGCTCGAGGCAGGGCTCGGGCGAGAGGCCGGGAGCAGCGGCGGCGTGGCCTTGCTAGGGCGGGAGTCCGGGAGCGCGTCGGGTCGAGATTGGTGCTGGCTAGGGTTTCAACCTTCTTCAGTTGGGCAAGGATGGACGCATGGGTCTGGACGGGACAAAACTAGACCTCGGGCCCAAATAAAGTATATACAATAATTTGCACTTGTTTTTTGAGTGGGCCTCGGATCCAGACCCTAGTGGCCCAAGGCCCAGCTCCGCCTCTGCTTCTACTAGCAAGGCGGGTGTGTACTGCATATGCATCATCCTTAAAGCATATTTAAATGATGTGATAATACTCATGTAATTTTGTTTTTTTTTGACAAATCGATCACCACAGAACTCCATTCATGATATTTTGATATTATATATTATAGGAGATAATATACTCACTCTGTTTCCCACTACTTGTTACACGTGACCGAAACTTTGAACTCCAAAATACTTGCATAGCAAAACAGTAAATGTAGCATAATATAATATTTTTTACTTATACCATCATTTCTTAATTTCATTATTGCAATGCTTGTATCTTTCTTTCAATACTTCTTTTAGTGCACATCATATTACTTATACCTATATAGCCGAGTGAATACTTGTCGATGTATTACCCTCTTAATCTCTTCATTTGGTAGAGGTCCACCAAATAAAGAGTGATAATGTTTTTTTCTTTTTGAGAATTTTTAGCATGTAATTCGTATACAAATTCAACTGCTAATTTTTTTACCTAATTTTTATTCTAAATGTCAGCTATGTACATGTTTTAATTTGGAGTTAGTATAAAAGTAAAATGGTTGATTTTTTTTTATTTTTTTATCCAGAATTTATGTTATTTTTTATTGTATTTTGCATGAATTATTTCTTTTAATCTAAACCGTTATAACTTGGGTCCGCTAGATAGACGGTTCAATGTTTTTATTTAAATAATAACATCAAATGGTTACTATATTTCAACTTAGATAGGTTTATCAGATTAAATGCCACATGTTTTACTTTTTTTTGTGAGAATTTATGGGCTATCTGTCTTTTATTCTCTCTACCGATCACCTTCGTTCACTCTGTATCTATGTGCACCTATCCATCCTTCCTTACGTTACTTCAATTTCTCTCTTCCTCGATCTGCTTGTCTCTCTAGCTAGCTCTGCTTCTTCTCTGCTTGTTACCCTGATGGCTACTTGATGCTCATCTCCATCGCACGCACGCACATATGTATACACCTTCCTAGCTAGCTAGCTACCTTGTCCTTTAGTTAATGGGATTAATTGTTCTTGTTCTTTCGCATCCGTAGAGATGACAGACAGAGGGAGGGAGAGACCAGATGGAACAAACAGCGAACAAATTCAAGCTGATCTATCTTAGCTTGTTTCAGAGTTAGTTGGAACAGCTATGTATATGTGTTGATTAATAAAGAGCAGGAAAATCCATTGATTCCTGATTAGCAACTTTTTTTTTTTGGTCTGTTAGTCTGAGATCATGCCACCCGGGCACTGCAGTACAGCATCAGCATGCCATCATCGAAACAAGATAGCTAGTCAGGACATGTTTGGTTCCGTTGCCTTAGCAAGGTTCGTGGAAGGGCTCTCGTGCCCTACCTACCTACTTACGGCTCAACATCCTCCAAAAGAAAAGTCAAAAACAGTGGAAACGCCAAAACAGACATACGGACGGAGGCAACTGCACGAGGCTTCACTATAAGCTAGCTAGCTAAGTGACAAACAAGAAATTAATTTAGCTAGAGATCGCGAGAAGAAAGGAAAACTAGTAGTAAAGTCTTTTGATCTGTGTCGACGATCCATTCCAATTCCAATTCCAATTCCAGTTCCATCCTCAGAATCAACTAACTTATAATATAGTGGACTTCACTGGAGTAGCACGTACATCCTGGCTATGGCTATGGCAATGGCAATGGCATAGCAGCAGCAACCTGAGCTGAGCTGAGCATATGTAGAGAGAGAGGGGGAGAGAGATGTAGGTTGGTGCCTAGCTAGGAGCCTGCCTAGCTAGGAGCCCTGGAGGGCTCAGCTGGTTGGGCATGGGCTTGGACCCAGCTTGAGAAGACCTCGAGCGTCTTCATGTCGGCTCTGTAGTGCTTCTGCGTGAAGTCGAGCAGCGTCCGCCATGTGAAGTCCGGGTACGCGCGGGGGTTGTCGGCGTCGACGAGTGTCCTCGGAGGGCGCACCACTTTGTCCATCTCCGGGCAGAGGAAGAAGGCGAGCGACTTGCGCGGCACCCGGCTGTTGACGACGGCGCGGTGCAGGCAGCTCTTGTAGCGGCCGTTGGAGAGCGCCATGAAGGTGTCGCCAATGTTGACGACGAAGGCGCCGGCGTGGGGGCGGATGGAGCGCCAGCGGCCGTCGGTGAAGACCTGGAGGCCGCCGACGTCGTCCTGGTGGAGGATGGTGAGGGAGGTGGGGTCGCAATGCGGGCCTGTGCCCAGCGTCTCGTACGGGCGCTGGCACGGCGGGTAGTAGTTGAGGCGCATGATGGAGTCGTTGCCCTCGAAGAAGCTCCGGTAGTGCCCGCGCCCCACGCCCAGGCTCTCGCCCAGCACCTCCATGATCTCCAGCGACAGCCGGCTCATCTCGCCGCAGTAGCGCGCGTACACCTCCCTGTTTTTTTTTCCCATATGCATCGTATATCGATCTTTGTTAGTTTCATCTTCCACGAACGGATGCGGCTCTGCTCTGCTCTGTTTCACGGACCAAGCAGGAAGAATTAACTAGTAGATAGTTACCCGAGGCGGCGGTACTCCTCGCCGAGCTTTTGCACGATGTAGTCGACGACGAGGTCGGGGGAGGAGGCGCAGGCGGAGTAGCGGAAGGAGAGCGTCTCCTTCCAGGGGAGCTTGGACGCGAACCGCCCCGTGAAGCTGCTCGCGTAGCCGCAGCTCTCGCCTGGGCTGCGCAGGGCGCGCTGCTTCTCCGTGAGCGGCAGCGTGAAGAAGGCGTCCACGCACCGGTGGGCCTCCGCCAGAAGCTGCGCGTCGATGCCGTGGTTCACGACCTGGAAGAAGCCGTGCCGCTCGCACGCCTCGCCCACCAGCCGGGTCACCTCGGCGGAGGCCGCGCGGTCCCCCGAGAGGAGCCCGCCGATGTCGATGAGCGGCACGGGGAGCTCCTCGGTGGCGTCAGGGGTGGGACTCTCGTCCGCGGGCCAGATGAACTGCGACGGGATGTCGGCCTGCCCGCTGAGCACGGCGGCGTCGAAGACCACCTGTGGCTGTGGGTTCTGCACCATGGTCGATCGTTGCCGGATGCCGAGACTGCAAGAAGCAGAGGATGCACTGGTAGAATTAAGGGGAAGAAACTCTCAGCGGGAGGGCAGTTGAGGAGGGGGTGGGGGGTGGCGGTGGGGTAAACTGCCTTCCTTGCTGCTCTGCCTCTCGTCTCGCACCCTCCCCCGCCTTTTTATACGCCCGGCCCGGACCCGGACCCGGAGACTTTCTCCTCCTCTCCTCTGTTTTTCCTTTCCTTTCCTTTCCTTTCCTTTCGCTTGAGAGAGAAACTCGAGTGATTTGGCGCACCGCAAAAAATAAAAGCAATGCCCGGCAAATATTGCTTTGAAAACTCAACATTTCTACCCAAAGGGACGTCAGAAGCAGCCAGCTTCATTTGTTATTTTTTTTTCTTTCTTTCTTCAAATACACAAGGATTAAGGCTGGTGCAAAATTAACAAAGGTATCAAACAAAATGACTTAGATACCCTAGTCTTAGTCTTAGCAGATGAGAGATAATACTTTTGTCAATCGTAATGAATAAATGTAGTTAGTTGAGAGAGAATAAATAGATGTATAATAGCAAAAGGACATGCAAGCCTTATGTTTCTAAATAAGACTATTAAAACTATATGCTTTATATTTGTAGTAAGTTTTAATTTCGTAGATGTTATTTTTTTCTAAGAAAAATTCCTGAATATGGCCTGTAGTTTACAGTAACCTAAGAGAATTTAGAAGATTTAATTAATCTCTTAACTTATCACAACTGAGAAACATAACATACATGAATAAAGAAAAGTTCGATCACATCTTCTACAACACTATAATATTTCTTCAAATAAAGTATTCTCAGCATACCGTACGACATAATATTTCGGCATGTTGAAAAAGAAAAATTTCACGATATCTATAGATGCGTCGCATGCTTGCTATTGGACAAATATTTGTCTCTGCAAAACTAGCTATAAGCCCCTAACAGTATTAAAAAGGCTCTTTATCACTTGAAAACTCAAATCTGAGCCATCAGTGGTCTCATGACCGGGTGGGTGCAAGTGTTCACCATCAAATTAAAACGTATTACTGGCTGCAGTATTTCATTTGTGGTTGCGCTTACCGATTTAAAATTACTAGAGATGTAGCTCTAGTGCTGTACGTACCCCCGTAACTCGCTGATCTCTTGGGGCCTACACAAGCAGAGATCAATCCACGTGTACATCTATCTGCGCAAAACATAAAAATAAAATGAAAATAACTAGATGCGAGGGTGCGGCGCACGTCGCGCCGTGCCGCCCAGCCGCAACACAAAACCCACCCTTTCCCGCAAAGCGATGGATCTAGATGTAATGTAATATAAAAAAATCTACAGGACAAATCATATAACTCTCGCAACATGTGTTGTAAATTTAAAAAGATTCTTGAATTTTGGGACATATTTTTCTACGGACGTTTCCCAAAAAACCGAATCGACGGACACAATTTTAGAATTTTTTCGTGGACAAAGGCGTATTTTTTTTATTTTTTCCTAGAAAGGACTTGTATGTAACACAACGGATTTTGGGGATCTTTCACAAAAAAACAATAAAAAACCGCATTGCCGAGGCCATCCCGCAAAGAAAAAAACCTAAGCGTATTTAAAAAAATTACTAAAAAACTACAATTTTTTAGGCTTTTTCCGTATATAACTCGCATAAAGGACCCTCGCAAAGCAAAGAACCTAAATGTATTTAAAAAAATTACTAAAAAACTACATTTTTTTGGCCTTTTCCGCATATAACTCACATAAAGGACCTGTATGCAAAACTACATTTTTTTTTGGCCTTTTCCGCATATAACTCGCAGAAAGGACCTGTATGCAATATCGCGGAAAAGAACCTGCATGCAATATCGCAAAATCTGGAGGAGTTTTTCGCAAAAGACACATGACACACGGTGACCGAGCGCT
Organism: Otatea glauca; assembly: GCA_036346275.1. NCBI lineage: Eukaryota > Viridiplantae > Streptophyta > Magnoliopsida > Poales > Poaceae > Otatea > Otatea glauca. The sequence goes on along the minus strand of CM070716.1, from coordinate 69,152,923 downwards.
AGCGCCACGCGCCCGCACACGCGTCGCGCGGAGAAAAAATGTGCGGGGCGAAGCGCGCGTGCAGGCGAGGACTCGAACCCGCGCCGCGGGCAAGACGAGCGAAGCCTCTCCAGCTGTACCGCTCGGCCACTTGAGTCTATGCGCCACAGCAAATTAATTAACCTGTACAGCTCAGTTAGTCACGTGGGCGACGTGGCTCAATGAATTGCGCGCCGTACGAACGGTGTCTCTGTTCACTGCTGATGCGGGCGACGCGGCGCTCGCCCGCGCGGCCACTACGACCACAAGCCGCCATGGACAGCGCCAGCGTCCGAAAAAATTGCCACGCTTAATATACGGAGTATACACCAAGGTTCAAAATTTCGGCGAAATTTCGGACCACCCTGAAATCTCAAGTACTGGCCGGAAAAAAATTAAAAAATTTAAAATTGCTATAGTAAAAATCCGAAATTTCATTTTTTGGGGCGAAATTTCGTGTTTTTTGGCCGGTTTTGAAAGTTTTAGGGCCGGATTTGACCGGATTTGGTCCAATAACCCTTAGGAAAGTCATCTCCTATGAAAATTTGTTGAAAAACCTAATTTTTTAAACATTCTAAAATTTTGGCAGAAACACTGTCAGATTTTTATAAAATTGTACAAGCATGATAATAATCTGAAAATTTTATGGTACTATAAATAGTAGATTATTATCTTACATACAAAATTTAAAAATAATTTAACTTAATTTGTTATATTTAAAAAATCAAAAACAGAATGAACATAATTGGGACAGTTATATTGTCAGAATTTTATAAATTTTCTTGAGTGTTATTATGATCTAAATTTTTTTGAGTGTTAAAATTTTCAAAAAAATTTATGGTATAAATAATTTTTCATTTTGTTCAAGTTTCCCGGTAAGCCTTTTAACATGGCAGTAGTACTGTTCGAATTTTTAAAAATTCATACAATTTTATCATCATATGAAAAGTTTATGAAAGCATTATAGATACATCATAACCATGCAAAAAAAATTTCAACAGTTTTTAACTTCATTTGTATCATTTTTCATTCGGATCAAACTTGTTAGTCAGTGTTCTATCAGGACAGCGCCACTCTCCGAATTTTTAAAAATTCCTCACATGTGATAATCAGCTTAAATTTTTATGAGAACATTAGTTATGGATCATAACCATGCAAAAAAAATATCAACAATTTGTACCATTTTCCATTCCGATCAAACTTGTCGGTGAGTGTTTTATCAGGACAGTACCACTCTCCGAATTTTTAAAAATTACTCAGATGTGATAATCAGCTGAAATTTTTGTGAGAACATCATAATTGTATCAGGAACTCAAAAAACAATTTCAAATTTTTTTGATAATGTTCAGGCCACTTTTCATCCATTGCAAAAAACCCGAAATTTCGGTTTTTCGCCGAATTTCGGTTTTTTTTTCCGGATTGGACCGGATTTGAATTTTCAAATTCAAATTTTGTCCGAAATAATTCCGAAATTTTGAAATTTCGCCAAAATTTCGTTATCCGGCCCGGGGCGAAATTTATTTGGAAACCGAAATTTGGAACCTTGGTATACACACATCTATAACTGGGAGCTGTCATCCTTGGTCATCTGGACAACACTAAGGTGGCGTTTGGTTGGATGGATGAAGGTGGATGGGATATGGCGGTCCCTGGATTTAGAGCCATCCAATTGTTTGGTTGGGTGGATGGGGTGGATATGACTGTCCAGTTTTTTGGAATATTCCTTCAAGATCTTTGGATGAGTCATCCCGAAAAAGGCCGTCTGAGTTCATCCAGGTTTGTTGTACGAAGAGGTATACTCGGTCAAATTCAAATTTCGTCAAAGTGTACTCAGTCAAATTCAAATTTTAGTCAAATTTTGTCCGAGAATTCAAATTTTGACCGAAAATTCAAATTTTGTCAAAAATTCAAATTTGTTCAAAAATTCAAATTTTGTCCAGAAATTCAAATTTCGGTCAAATTTTGTCCAAAAATTCAAATTTGGTCAAATTTTCTCCAAAAATTCAAATTTAAGTCAAATTTCATCGAAAAATTTCAAACCAAAATTCGAAACCTTTATTACAACTAGCTCATCCATCCTCATCAATGCAACCAAACAAAAAATTAGCTCATGCTATCCACATTCATCCATCCAACCAAACAAAACATTGGCTCATCCCTATCCACCCAACCAAACAACTACGTGGATGATTCATCCCATCCAGGTTGGATGGCCATATCCCATCCAACCTCATCCAGGCAACCAAACGCACCCTAACTTTCCATGCTTTGGCTAGCTGGCTGCAGTTTATCTTAATTTTTACCACCTTTCCTTTTTTTGTATATACTATATGATATAGGAAAGATCAATGTATACGTATATACGCATATATATATATACATATACGTGTGTATATGTATACATATACACATACATATGTGTATGTATGTATGTATGTATGTATGTATGTATGTATGTATGTATGTATGTATGTATGTATGTATGTATGTATGTATATATGTTTATATGAAGTCGAAAAGGGGCATCATGGTGCCTGGGAACTATGATTTCAAATGCGCGAATTCAAGCCATATTCGAGTATATTTTTCAAAATTTTCAGTTTTAGAGTATATACACATCTATAACAATTCAAATGAAACACATATATTTGAAAAAATATACTCAAATTCAAAGATTTTGAACAAGTTTTGATCACATGCTTTGCTAATTTATATATACTAGTATAGTGCTTGTGCTAACGCTACGACGGCAGTACACCCGTTTATCAATTAAATGAGAAGATAAGTATAAATACAACACTTAATAATAAAAGAGAAATTTAGAATTTTAAATGAATTTAGAAAGAAAAATGGAACTAAATGGAGGTCGAATGGGCGAAAACGGGCTTCCAAAAGATTTTAAATCAAGAAAGAGAAAGAAAAAAGAATTTTCTGATTTTAGATTATTTTTTTTGCAGCTTCCACACAGAGCACAGCGTGCTCTCTGGGCTTGGCCAGCGCAAGGGGGGAGGCCAGGGGTGGCCGGTCGGTTGTAGTGGGTCGGCACTGGTGCGGCGAGATCGCCGGCACCGGCGCCTGCGGGGGAGGAGTCACGGTTGCGTTGAATTTCACCGGGAAAGATGACGGTGATGGCTTAGGTTACCTCCAAAATCCGACGATCTTTACAAGAGGGAGCACTTGGGGATTTACGCAATGCGATGGGGTGGACGAGAGATCGCCGGCTTTTATAGCCCCGAAACAAGCATATTTATAGAAACCATAATTTGGGATCAAATCAGATTGGGAGGAAATTTTGGCAATAGAGCACGAAATTTGGGGAATTAACACCATAGATGGAAAGAGGAGATTTGGTGCGGGATTGATAGAGCTTTGGAGCTTCTTTCTTGCTTTAATGGAGGGAGGAAGAGAAGAAGCTTCTGCAGTGCTGGTATGACTAAAAGAAGCTACATGTGAGTTGCCTTCATTTTTTAAATATAGAAGGATTTTGAAAAGATAGCACATTAGGTTAAAAATTCTAGAAAAATTCTAAAAAACTTTCGATTATTTTGTACTTAATAAAATTATTTTCAAAAAATTTAAATTATAAATTTGTCGAGAGACACGGCGTGCCATGAGGTCGTTGACCAAAGAACCTCGCCGTGTCGGCAAAGCCACCGATGGCGACCGTGGATCCATTACAGACCTGCGTTCTCCCGGCCGCACTGCCCTATCTCCCGGTTTCCTTTTTCCAGCACGTAATGTACGGTCCTTTCCTTTTCCAAGACGTTTGTTTCCTTTTCCTTGATTCCAAGACGTTTGTTTCCTTTTCCTTGTTGATGCTGGAGGTGAGGGAAGGTCTGTTGTGGGCCACAGGGATGATTTCGGAAAAATATGGAAAAATAAACTGCGCTCGCCGACCGCTGATCCGCAAGGAAAAAAAAGATAAAAATTAAACAGTGCTCATCGGCCGCTGGTTCCGCAAGAAAAAATTGAAAAAAATTAAGCAGCACTCACAGGCCGTTGGTTCCTTAGATAAAAAATAAAAACAAAAATTCAGCGCTCTCCGTGCGCTGAAATTAGGCTCTATGGGGCTAGATCCGTAAAAAAATCTCGAGAAGGGTCATATTCAGGAAAAAAATACGATCACAATGCCAGGACAATAAAAAATTCAAGTCTTGTTTCCTTGCATGCGGATCTTCCCTGTTTATTTCCTTGTTTGATTCACCCTCCTTCCAAATATGTAGTACGTACAATTTTGGCCAGTAAAAAATTCAAGTTTGGTTTCCTTGCATGCGGATCCTCCTTATTTATTTCCTTGTTTGATTCGCTCTCCTTCCAAATATGTAAGTGGGAGGTCATTTGTGGGCCACAGGATGATTAGACACACTAAATAATGGCCATCGGATGTGGGTGAGTAAAACTGAGGAAAGATCTGAGACGTTCATTTTGATGAATGCAAGTTTCTGGGGACGTTTTGCTGGGTGCACGAACATTGGGCCATCTCTAATGAGGTGCATTATTTAGGGTGGATGTAGAAAAAATTGCTTAGGTGCATTATAAAGGAGTATAGATAAAACGAGGACATACCTACAACTAAACTATCATCACAAAGGGAAAATCTAGTTTGAATTTCAATTTAAACTTGTTAGTAAACTAGTTAAATTCAGCATCCTAAAAATTTCACATGAAAATACATAAAGAAAATATCTTTTTTAAATCATAATGGCCAGACACTACGGTGCCCTATGTAATTATACTATATATAATAAGTGTTAGAGTATACTCAAAAGGATAAAAAGGTATAACAACATCATTTAAACGGTATATTAGAGGTGGGAGCACGTACACCTACGAATATGAAATCATTTTCATATATATATATATATATATATATATATATACGCACGATGGCGTTATTGTACTCTCGAGCGTAGAATAGCTATTCTGCGCTCTGGTCGGAGAAGTAAATTCCACGCGCTGGCTGAAACGTAGTGAGTTAATGCATTGCAAACAACACTAGTAAATCTAGCCTACTAGTAAATCATGAAATATTTTACTACAGAACAACTGATGAATTTACTGTCGAAGCGCATGCAAAGCACACCCGAATCTAATTCGATGGTAAATCACAAATACATTTTACTATAGAATAACAGATTGAATTACTACCAAAACATTTACTAGTTCATGCGTTGGTCAACCCAGCTATTTAATGCGTTTTGTAGTTTGTACATGAATCTGTCTCTTTTTGTTTTTTCATATCTTTTAGCTGATATTGATTTTGGTCTTAAAATTTACAGTGTTATATAATCTCTCCTCCCCTATCTATAGTATTTTTTTGAGAATTTTTGAAAATGTGTACTTATGGTTTTCATGAATAAGAATAAAGTTCTGTTTGCTTCATCTGCAGTAAAATGTTTTAAAATTTCTCAAAAAATTACCACACATAGGGCAGTTGAGCTTCTACAATCCTGCAAAATTTGAAGACCAAACTCAATAGAATTTGAGAGATATTAAAATAACAAAGTGCCAAACAGCAGCGTATACTATCTTTTACTATAAAAAAAATAACACTTTACTGTGAAAAATTCTAAAAAAATTACCACACGTAGGGGAGGTAATATTCTACAACCCTGGAAAAATTTCAAAACCAAACTCAATGGGATTTGAGAGATATGAAAATAAAAAAATACCGAACAACAGCATAAACTACATTTTACTATCAAGAAATCTGCATTTTACTATCTCCTACTCAATCTGTTACTACATACTGTACACAACAGCCAAATCGTATAAAGTCTATGAAAATTATATGTATAAGCTTTCAAAAAATCTCAAAAAAATTACCATACGTAGGATACGTGAGCTTCTACAACTCTACAAAATTTGAAGACCAAACTCATTCGCATTTAAAAGATATGAAATTGACAAAACACTAGACAGTGAAAAATCACTAGTCAACCGAATTTGTCTTTTCATATCTTTCAGCTGGTATTGATTTTTATTTTCACATTTTTTAGGATTGTATAATCTCACCTACCATATCTATAGTAATTTTTTTAGAATTTTTGAAAATTTGTACATTTGGTTTTCATAAATAAATATTTAGTTCTGTTTGTCGGACCCACAATAAAATATTTAGAAAATTCTCAAAAAATTATCACACGTAGAGGAGTTGAGCTTCTACAATCCTGAAAAATTTGAAGACCAAACTCAATAGGATTTGAGAGATATAAAAATAACAATGTGCTAAATAGCAGCGTATACTATCTTTTACAATAAAAAAATAACACTTTACTGTGAAAAATTCTAAAAAAATTACCACACATATGGGAGGTAATATTTTACAACCCTGGAAAATTTCAAAATAAAACTCAATGGAATTTGAGAGATATGAAAATAACCAAATACCGAACAACAGCATATACTACATTTTACTATCAAGAAAGCTGCATTTTACTACCTCCTACTCAATCTGTTGTTACATGCTATATACAGCAGCCAAATGGTATAAAGTCTACGAAAATCATATGTATAAGTTTTTAAAAAATCTCAAAAAAATTATCATATGTAGGATACGTGAGCTTCTACAACTCTACAAAATTTGAAAACCAAACTCAATCGCATTTAAAAGATATGAAATTGACAAAGCACTAGACAGTGAAAAATCACTAGTCAACCGAATTTGTCTTTTTCATATCTTTCAGCTGGTATTGATTTGTATTTTCAAATTTTTTAGGGTTGTATAATCTCACCTACCATATCTATAGTAATTTTTTTAGAAGTTTTAAAAATGTTTACCATTGGTTTTCATACATAAATATTTAGTTCTGTTTGTCGGACTCACAATAAAATATTTAGAAAATTCTCAAAAAATTAACACACGTAGAGGAGTTGAGCTTCTACAATCCTGCAAAATTTGAAGACTAAACTCAATAAGATTTAAGAAATATGAAAATAACAAAGTGCCAAACAGCAGCATATACTATCTTTTACTATATAGAAAAACAACACTTTAGTGTGAAAAATTCTCAAAAAATCACACGTAGGGGAGGTAATATTCTACAACCTTATAAAATTTCAAAACCAAACTCAATTGGATTTGAGAGATATGAAAATAACAAAGTACCAAAAACATCATATACTACCTTTTACTGTCAAGAAAGCTGTATTTTACTGCCTCATACTTAATCTGTTACTGTATGCTGTACACAAGAGCTATATGGTATATAATCTACGAAAATTATATGTATAAGTTTTGAAAAATTCTCAAAAATATACCATACGTAGGGGAGATGAGATTCTACAATCGTGTAAAATTTGAAATCAAAATTCAATCTCATTTGAAAGTTATGGCTGAATAAAAAAAAAAGATTCATATACAAATTAGAAATAGCACTTATTAGTCATTTGCTGGTTGGTTGGCACAGACCGTTTTGTTGCGCAGATTGGCTCGGTCAGACTAGATTAAATGGCTGAGGGTAGAATAGTCTATTCTACACGCAGCCAAAGAATAGCGCGTGCATATATATATATATACACATATACATATGTATATGTATATATATATATACATATGTATATGTATATACATATACATATGTATATGTATATGTATATGTATATGTATATACATATGTATATGTATATGTATATGGATATACATATATATGTATATATATATACATATACATATGTATATATATATACATATATATATATACATAGGAAGCCTTTTCCGTACTCCCGGGAGTACATACTCCCACCTCTAATATACCACTTAAATGAACACTTTATACTCTTTTATCACTTTCGGTATGCTCCAATAATAATTCTAAAATACTCCAATGCAACATAGTTGAAAAAAATTCATCACACCTTTTATTTTTTTGCTACTACCCTTTTCCATATGTAAAAGGAATATATAAACAAATTATGCTATAAAGGGTGGACTTTAATGAAAATTTTCGTGGAACTCACTTTGGAGTATCTTATAATCGGTATTAGAGTATACTCAAAAGGATAAAAAGGTATAACAACATCATTTAAACGGTATATTAGAGGTGGGAGTACATACATCCAGGAGTATGGAATCATTTTCCTATATACATATGTATATATATATATATACACATATGTATATATATATATACACATATGTATATATATATATATATATATATATATATATATATATATATATATATATATATATATATATGTATGCGCGCAATACGTAGATCTTGAAATTAGAAGAGCACAATATATATGTCGCCACCGATCGATGGTTTTGGCGCGATGCATGTCAACCACGCAACATCTACACTCCTAGCTAGTATAATCAACAGCCCTGATCGACCGAGAAGACGACACTACTAGTCCTGTATATATGCTCATAATTAATTTGTTCTAGATCTCATGCACAGAAAGCTTAATTCCTTCCTGTCCCTGGCGGTACATATGCATGTGGTGATTCAAGTAATAATCGAATCAAACAGCACAAGCTGAGAAGTGGCCACTCGGGCCGGGCTTTTTTATTGTCGGCCCGAGGTACGGTTCGGTCCAAATTTCGGCCCGATACGAAGTGGATCATACCATGCCGGTACGACAATGTAGTACGGGTCGTGCCGGGCTTGAGAACCGGGCATAATAGGCGGCACGGCACGACACTGTAGCATAGGTCGTGCCAGGCCCGATGATCCAGGGCATGAGGAAGAAGCTCAACATGAAGGTCACCGATCCGTAGAGCATGAGCGCTATGGACGCACCCAGCAGCATGGATGCCACCCTCGCCGCCAACATCCGAGAAAGACGCTGTAAGAAGCTGCTCTCTCTCGTCCGTCTCTCTCAACTCTCTCTCACCCGTATCTCTCAACCTCTCCCTCTCTCGCATGTTTCCTTCACTCTCTTTCATGTCCATTGCCCCCTCTCGCCCGTGCTCAGCACATCTTCTCGCTCTCTGTAACTATTCAAGAATAAATAAATTTTAGTTCTTTTTCCAATAATATTTGTGTATATTGTCTCAACTTCATGCATCTCTGGCTCTTTTCCTCTCGTCGTAATAGTGCAAATAGGCCAGACCTGAGTCAGCACAATATGAAGCTCAAATGAACCGTGTCTGGGCTCACCGAAGACGAGCAAGGCCGGTATGGTATGGCACTGCGGGCACGACGGGCCGTCGCAGCTGGGTACAGTTTAGACACAAAGCACGATAGATCCATTCGAACTGGCCCGGCCCGACACAACGTCCATCTCTACACAAGCTAGTGACCAAAATCGATCTTATACTCTTAAGCAAAGATTACATTGTGCTACTGTGCTGCCCATACATAATTAAACAGCACATTTTGCTCTCTGAAATTCTGAATAATGCAGGCAGATGATGGGTACGTACATACAAGAAAGTACAGCGCTACTGCTAGTGCTCCTTCTCCTTGTCTATGCTAGCTGTAAAACTCATGCAATTGTGTGGCTAGCTAGATGCTACAACAAACATGTTTATATCTTTTCTAGAGCAAGTACAATAGCAAAGTTAACTACTGGTTAATAGTAAACTAAAAGCCAGTTTATACAATAACTGTCTCTAAAGGTTGTCTATAGATATTGTGCAATAACTATTTTTTCTCTCTTGTACATAAATGATCTACCTATACTCCCGTGCAAAGCTGGCTACTAAATAAGAGCCAGCTCTCTTATCTCTCCTCTTTTCTCATTCCTTCGCATAGACCAAAACTGATGTGTACAGATTAAGAGCCAGCTGATATGATCTTATTGTACATGCCCTTGAAATATAACTGTATTGGTTACATGATTGTACTCTCGTTTAATGGAATGAAGAGTTTGTACTATATTTTTAGTGATTTAAGGAATCTGGCGTGAATTTCTAGCCCTTGAAACAAGTGAGACACCTTTAATCTCCTCAATGTAAGTATATGTATATGTATATACTTATACTTATATCTATACCGGAGAGAATTGCCGAGCTTCCAACCTCGCTACGTCATATTCTTCGTGAAAAGGTTCTCTAAAAAATTCAAGCCTCGTCACGTCATATTCTTCGCGAAAAGGTTTTCTAAAAAATTTAAAATCGCGTTTAAGTCCTCCAGCCTGTTTTTAACATAAATGATCCAAAAAAAACCAAAATTGCATTTAGGCCCCTCTGCGGTTCGCGTTTTTTTCTCAGAAATATCCGTTGGACCAAATTTCGCACGTCACAGCATCACACACCGAAATTTCACATGAAGAAACGTAGCGCGTAGGCCTGGCTGATTGTTTTTATAGACTGATAGATTCGCGCTGGTTCCTTATATGCATAGACGTATATATGGCGTGATCTTATCGATCAGCTGTTGTTTAAGACATAGTGATTTCATATCATGTTTATCCACTGGACTGGACTGCCAATGTTGTTGTCACCACTGACGGCACATTTGTGCATTGTATTATTTATTTAATAACTAGTTAACTGGTGATGATGATGTTCTTGTCGGACTAATTAACACAATCTACTTGCATATTAGCGAACGGTGCTGTTATGCCGATCAAAATCAAATGTATCCTCCAATGACAAGTTTGAAAGTAATATATATGCAAGGATATATCATATTTAATTTGTTCGGAAATAAATGGATGCTTGTGGTTAATTATAAACTACTCCTACCTTATCTTGATCTGCTGATTAATTATCTAATCGTGTCGACATATCCTAATTATACAATTAATGGAGAGAGAACTCTGTCTATACTTACCACACGGGCGCACACACACGTAGAGGACGCTGGAACGGGGGCACCATGGTAAGGCACATGATTTCAAATGTACGAATTCAAGTTAAATTCGAGTATATTTTTTTTAAATTTCAATTTTAGAGTATATACTTATCTATAACAATTCAAATGAAACACATACATTTAAAATAGTATACTCGAATTCAAAGATTTTGAACAAATTTAGATCACACGCTTTGCTAATTTATATATAATTACCACATACCTACAATCAAACTATCGTAAGAAAAAAGGAAGCTCTAGTCCTTTGAATTTCAATTCAAACTTGTTTGAACTACTTAGTAAACTAGTTAAACTCAACATCCTAAAAGTTTAATTTTTTTGCATGCGATACATAGGTATATGCATAGATATATATATAGATACATATAGATATGTATATGTATATGCATATGTATATGTATATGTATATATAGATATACATACATACATACATACATACATACATACATACATACATACATACATACATACATACATACATACATACATACATACATACATACATACATACATACATACATAACTAGGACACCATGATCTAAAATGAGTATTTCTCCTATGTATCGCATGTGAAAAATTATGAATTTTTTGGGATATTGAATTTAATAGTTTACTAACTAGCTCAAACAAGTTTGAATTGAAATTCAAACTAGAGTTGTCTTTTTAGGTAGTTTGGTTGTAGGTATATGCTGATTATATATATATATATATATATATATATATATATATTATTAGCAAAGCATGTGACCTAAATTTGTTCAAAAATTTTGAATTTGAGTATATTTTTTCAAATTTATGTATTTTATTTGAATTGTTATAGATGAGTATATACCCTAAAACTGATTTTTTTAAAAATACCTGGCTTTAGCTTGAATTCGCGCATTTAAAATCATTGTGCACTGTAACACCATGGTATTTCATTTCACTGTCATATATATAATATATACAATACATTAAAAATTTTCAAACTTTTTCGCATGCGATATATATATATATACACTAGTCAAATAACCGTGCTATAATGACCCTCCTTTTTGGTATGAAATACGAAGAAGGATGATCTATGTGCATACAGTACTAGTCCTATGATCAGTGGCTAGTACGCACATTTACAACATTAGTAGAACATACATACACAATATTATTATTATTGCGGAAGCTATTTATACAATGTAGTCTTACAATTCAGAGTATATTGCAGCGAAAAGAAATAAAAATCTTGTAATGTGTCCATTCAACCCTAAGGCAACTGACAAGGTATAAGCCTAGAAAATCGCATCATCAAAATTCCTGTATCCTGCGGCGAAGTGTATATCTTTGAGGCCTCATTTTTTTCTATCTAAAACAACAAATTAAACAAGGTTGAGTACTTTTGTACTCAGCAAGACTTAAGGTGTATTTGCAAAATGCAGTAATGCAGACTATGTCAAAGGAGGCTTCTACGATTAATTTGCATAAAGCGAAATTGAACTTGTAAATCAGGTAGTAATTTACAAAATAGAATTTTGTAAGAGCAAGTTTGACAGGTATATAAATAAGAGTAGCATAGTATAGAATAACTCACAGTCCTCCATGAATGTGAGAATCGCATCATTTCTTGCCAACACAAGGTATAAAACCAGTCTTTGCCAACACATGGCATAACAGATGAAACCAATCCTTGCCAACACATGGCATAGTATTGAATCATCTGAAGAGTAAGCTTTCCAATTAAAACCATTTTGAAAAAATATAAAATATCTAACTAGTGTCAGTTCACCAAGTCTCCCATGACCACGAGTACGGTTTTTCGAAAAGATTTAATTAAACTCTATAGAGGTGTACAACTTTACCCACAAGTCATGACCAACTCTTTGTGTAATGTCATTAGCACAATTTGTTTGGTGTGCCGTAGAGAGTCATAACATTACCGTTACATTATATGGACCTAACTTTGCACCAGCTCCGGTGACGACAAACCCATACTATGGCAACAGAAGATTTTTGTACACTCGGTACGATAAATGGTTTCACATCCCATTGTCTCACTTCACCCCATAGTATGGCGTACACTGTTATATCGGCAGGCGTTACTTCTAACACCTCGGTGAGGGCACCCCTTCGATCAATCAGTCCAGAAAGCCCTTAGTACTCCCGCCTTCCAATGTGCAAAGCCAGTTCTAAGTAACTTAATAAGTTATAGCCGTCCCATAACAGCACTTGTGATTGTACGGATATCCCTTGGATCATACAATACTACATTCAATCCTTAATTCGATCCGGGTGATAATCTCCCCCTACGCTATGTGCAAGTCAAATTCACATCGTCTATTGTCAATAATCACCTACGTCAAATCATAGGGTTATCAAGGTTCACAATTCAATATTTATTAAGGAAGTTCTATGAGACAGGGTTATGGTGTAACATCCCGAAAAATGCAATAATATAAAAATTCATATTTTGAATTTGAATATATTTATTTCTGATTTTTCCTAACATGATTGGAATTTATTTGGATTTCTTTGGATTTTTGTATTGAATGAAAAATTAAAGAAATGGAATTAAAGAATGGATAATGGTAAAAAGATAAAAAGTTAAAAGATAAATTTTGGAAAAATTACCATGGAACCCTAACCACTTTGGTAACTCAGTAAAATCAACAAGTAAAATTTTATGCACAGAGAAATGGGTAAATAAAATTAATGTCACCACTTTTGACTAGAAACAGTGCTAGTCAGAATTAATGAAAAATATTCGAAGATTATCTGGATCTGGAAAAATTACCAAATCTCCCTCAGTGCAGTGTTTACACCTGGTAAAAATCTTAGGAATTGATCATGTAAGCAGAGCCCTCTAATAATTCAGAATCAGAGACCATCAAAAACTGGAAATTCTCATGTCAGAATTTCTATAAAATAACTACCAAATATTTTGAGTTGAAAATTTTACAGCGACATCCTTGACCTACATATAACCTCTCATAAAAGTTACAAAAATAAATAATAAGGTTTGAACATTTAAATAAATACAAATCCGAAATGGGAATTTTGAGTGATGTACAGTGTCAGAACTTTTATAATTTAACCATGCGGTATTTGAGTCTCGAATTTTTACTGAAGGTTAGAAACTACCAGTTAAGGTCAGTCAAAAAGTTTCACAAAATCACACACTGATTTGATAGCGTTTTAAGGCTCACATGGAGCTGTCCGGTGAAACTTATCCTCCGCCTCGCTTTCACTCACCGACGTGTGGGGCCATGTCCATCGTGTCCGTAACCGCTCAGCGGCAACGGAAAAATTCCCTTGGACACTGACTGGTGGACCCGGACCCACTTGTCGTGTCACTCTTCCCTCGCCTCTCTTCTTCTTTTCCTCGCCGAGTCGTCCTCCCGACGCTCGAGAAACTTCGCGCGCGGCGTCTCGCGCGATTCGCGCCACCCCGAGTGATTGATTGCCTCCACGTTCATCCTTGGGAGCTGTGCGCCATACCCGTCGAACTCACATCGTTTCCTTGCCGAGAGATCACGCGCCACCTCGTCAAACCGCAAAATGAACCGCCGCAACACCTCTCGCGTTCAAATCTCGTGCAACTCGAATCCCGGCTATAAATACTTGTGTGCCGTCGCCTTGAGACTCCCTTCTTCCTTGCTCATCTCCTGGACCAAACACGAACCGAGACTCGTGTTCTTCACCGTTTCTCTGAAAACCCGAAAGAGGGAGATCTTCAATTCGCGAAATTGGTATCCATCCTTGAAATTGATTCTTCCTCTAGCACCACCTGACTCCCTAGTTTACTCATCACGCCGAAATTCTACCTCTTTTCACCTACAGAGCTTCCTCACCGGGCGCCTTTCTCCTCCGACTCGCCAAGACGGTGACAACCTGCATCAGTAGCTTCTCGAGCGAATCGATGGCCAAAATGGAACCCTAGCGACCCACCAAGCTTCCATCGCTACCGATTCGCCGAGGAACCACTACCTTTCTTCTCCGGCGAGCCTCACCTTCCACCGCCGCATGCCGCCGGTGGCAGCCCGCTCCGACCGTCCCCGCCGGTGAGCGACCCCACCCACATGTGCGCCAAGACCTCCTGGTGCCTACCGTGCTATCCATTCGGCCGGACCCTCGCCGGAGAGCCGTCGCCGAGCAACTCTAGCGCCACCTCTGTTCTCCGGTCACTGCACTGTGGGCCCCTCTCCATCGATGGCGCGAAGCAACTTCGGTGCATTCGGTAGAATACGCTTTCACTCAAAACGTATTTCTAGTTTTCAATTCAATTTCCAAAACCGAGCCACTTCAAACATTAATAACTTTTGAATCTTTAGTCCAAATAAAGTGAAACAAAATTATAAATTCATATAAAATCTAGTTCTTTCAGAATATGCAATAACATTTTGAAAATGTTCACTGGATAAATTTGAAATTCAAATTTAAAGTAAAGGCTTAAAGAAGTGCTATATATTAAAATGTTGTAAACAAATTTGGAATGGAATGGAACTAATTTTAGTGAAATACTCATGTTTCCAGAAGTTCAAATATATAAAAATATTTGATTTTCACTTATGTTTGAATTACTTTCTATTAAAGATTGTAATCAAAGCATTAGAAATTCAAATATACATTATTTGAATAAATGAAACATGGAATAAGTAAAATTTAATTTCTGAATACTATTATGACAGTAGGATACCTGAATTTACCAAAATAATTAATATATGAATTTGATTTGAACTATCTTTAACAATATGAAATAATCTAAATATAAAATGTATATGTACATGCATATAGAATCAAATAGTCAATAGAGAGATCAAATGAATTCAATTAATCGCTAAACCAGTTTTATTATACCTCCGCAGTATAAGGTTTCAGATATAAAATAATACTTAAAGTTTACTACATAAAACAGTAAATAATTAATGGTCAAAAGTAAATAATTGCATTTTTGGAATAGTTGTAACCTTCATGAATAAATTCAGAATTTGATAAAACCAAATCTAATAACCTCGAAAAATAGTACCCTGCTGTGAAGACAAAAATACCTTATGTTTGTGTTAGGTTGAAATAAAATAATGTTAGACCCTAATGATCGTTTATAGGAAAAACATCGCGGATAAAAACCAATTGTCGCGAAACCAACCTTAAATTACTTCTAGTATCATGCCCTATTAATGCTCGAAAAATGGATAAATTATCCTAGGCGGTGTAGTCATGATCTTGTATCAAAAACTGAACTCTTATCGAGTAAAAATTTAACTATCAAGCCTTTTCATCGATCCGTAGAACCTCTCGTCTAAATGCAAATGTATTAGAAATAAGTTTAGAAATAATATTTGGGATATGTACTACCATATTCTAGAAAAATATTTCATTTACAACTTTCATTTCAACTAAATCCTGCTAGTTGAATACCCCTAAAAAGTATGATTGTCGTAACCTTTTATATCACCTAAGCATTTTCAACTATGAGAATGATGTCTCGTCTAAACTCAAAAATATATGAAATCAGCTTAGATATGTTATCCAAAGTATATGCTATCCAATTCCGAAGAAATAATCTTATTTCATCATGTTTTCCACATAAATCATGTTGGTTAAATAGCCCTAAATATTATGTTTAATGAACCTTATAAAATGAATAAGTGAGCATTGTATTAATGAAGAAGTTTGTAGTTAATATATTTGTATCACCAGAATCTTCTTAAAAACTATAAATAAATCTAATTAGCTAGCTTATCAGTCATAACCTATTAAGAACCCTTCTTATGCAAATCTTAAAGCTAAGTGCTGTTAGCGTAACCTTAACTAGTATTTTAATTCTTTTAATTCAAATAATTTTAGCATCTATAATTCGAAATCGTAAATACTAGAATTCATAATTTTAGCCTCTTAAATTCGTAAATCAAGAATAGATAATCTATCAGAAGAAACCATGTTTTGCTCATCGTAAAAGCCATTAAGTATAAAAATGTGTGTTTATCTAAATCATGAGATCTCGAAATCATATAATTCCAACCCTAAATTATTCCTGTTTTCTGCAATGAATCTTTATTTGATTTTCTGTCTGTCTTCTTTTCGCCCTTATTGAAGTTTATTATTTGCTATATTTTCCGATCGATCGACGTGTAGAATTTGACGCCCTTCCTCCATCGTTGCCTTCGTCATCTCGCGATCGCGTCTTCGTCGTAAACGATATATAAGCAAGGCAAGCACCCCCTTTGACCATCTTTGATCCCAGAATTTAATTTGCATTGTTTATTAAAATGTTTCATGCATACGTTTACTTTCTGTAAATTCGCTATTTTGTGGTACTGGTAGTTATACCTGTTTTCTCATGAAACTTCCTTGATAAGTATGAACATGTGTACCTTGATACCCATAGATTGAGCTTAGACAATTACTTAATGTCATTGTGGGTATATGCGATTACTTTTATCCATGCTTAGCCATGCTTTTAGAACAAATGAGAATGAGGATCAGATCAAAATTTGTTTCTTGAGAAATGGAAAATGTTGGAAATAAAGCTGTTGGTTATGGGTATTTTGATTAAAAAACCCAGAATAAAACTATGGTTTTGATGCGGGCGATTATTGGCAATAGCCGGAGGTGCAAAGGGATTTGCACGTAGTTAGGGTGGAGTATCGCCCGTGTCGGATTAAGGACCGAGCAATGGGACGCTATAGATCCAAGATTTTCGTACAACCACGAGGGCTTGTATGGGCGGGTCTTAGCCTATTAAGTTGTTTAGGTGTGGCTTTGCATCTAAGGAAGGCGGGAGTTATGCACAGGCATTCCGGTTTGGTCTGTCTGTAGGGGGTTTACTTACCAATGCAACGGTGTACGCCTTGCCGTGAACAGAAACGTGGTGTTGGGTGTAATGTGAAAGGATCCACGTCTTGGGTGAGTGTTTACATTTTCATGGCGAGGTCAAACGTCCCGGCTGGTTCAAAGCCACATCTAGATAATGTAACGGCTCAGATGATCTCCTTGCCGACACACCAAAGGAAGTGTGTTAACCGATCCGCAAAAGAGGTTGATCATTCCTTGTGGGTAAAGTGTACACCTCTGCAGAGTGTAAATCTAATCGATTAGCCGTGTCACGGTTATGGACACTTGGTGAAGTCATTCCAATGTTAGAATGCTTTGGTATTTTCCAAAATTGGGTTTTGGTTTGGAACACATTTTATCGACTTTTGTTTCATGTCAAAGGATCGACATTGTTGGATTCCATTTCTGGATTATTCGATATTCACGATGGGTTGTGGATATATTACTTATGCTTACTTATTTCATATCAGTCAATTATGCTTTTATAAATTCCGTTTGCAAATAACTTGTTTTACAATGTCAATTCTGCTTTATGCAAATTAACTGTAGTAGCCTCCTTTGAAATGGCCTGCATATATTATAGGCTTTGCTCAAGTCTTGCGGAGTACGAAAGTACTCACCCTTGCTTATATGTGGTTTTTAGGTGGATAAGTTAGCGAAGCTTCGAGGTTTCTTTCGTCGCAGGTTGCGGGATTTTCTTCATCGAATCTTTCTAGGGATTATGCCTTGTCAGTTGCCTGCGGGTTTTGGATGGGCACACTACAAGACCTTGCTTCTTTTGCTGCTATATCTACGAGTTGTAAGATTTTCTTTAAATAATAGCTTCCGCTTAATATTATGTTGTATGGTTGTGATTCCAATTGTTGTAAACATGTGAGTGCTAGCTCTCGATCCAGGAATGGCACAAGAATCACATGGAGGTTCTGTTCATCGAGCGGGTCTCACAAACATTGGTATCGAGCTATCTTGATCGTAGGATAAACCCTAGATAGAATGGTCGTTAGCATTGGGATAAGCAAATTCAAAATCTTATGTTTCAAAGTTATCATATTTGCAAAATGTAGATTTTGCTATTCTCTCCTCATTCTTAAGATCTTATTCTTACCACTACTTTCATTTTGATTTGTAAACAAATTCTTCTCATTCCTTAAAGATAGTTTATCCTCGCTATTGTTTCTGAAGATGTCTGAGGTATGTCACTATCTTGCTTGCAAATGAAGGCTACATGGTTTACGCCAACAATCTTATTGGAGCCGACAACGCTTCACTAATCTCGACAATGCAGAAGCAAAGCTCGAAGAACCTACTGCATGAAGAGACGACTTCACCTAGCAGTAAAGTGCAGAAGGATAGAATATATTATGACTTGCCTTAAAATAGGAACCCTGATACATAGCATGTTATTCCGCTCTAGTTAGATAAAGCATTTTTTTATGTGGTGTTTATAACTCGCTACTTGAAGATTGGTTTTATTTGGTTGGTTAGGACTGATTTATATGTGAACTTAACCGCTAGGTTAAAGTTTCACAATAAGTTGTCCTCATGTATAAATATGTAAAACTTAACCCATAGGATAAATTGGAAATCATAAGATAGCTTATCTCTTCTTTTCTATAAAATTTCTTCCAAACTTATCCTTTCTTTTGTGGAACTTTCCCTTTGTGTAAATCATTATGATCATTAACTTATCAAGTCTAATCAAGATTAATAGTATAATTACCATTACTACTGACTTCTTGAAACCATACCATTCATATACGAACTAATGTCAATATCTCGCCATATTAGTAACCACAAATTTACTTAAGTCACTTTTGGCCAATTAAAATCTGATTCTAACCATAACAACTTTTGACTATGCCTCAAAACTTAATTGTTTAGATCTTATACCATGAAATTAAGTAAGAATCGAATAGTCTTATGTTTTGATTAAAATTTTGAATGGTCGTCGAAAGGAAAACTGGGAACATCGAAAGCCATATTTTCAAAAAAAAAAAAAAAACGACAAATTCTTTTTGAGAAATAATTTCGCTAACAAGTCAATAACATCGTAATACTGCAATAAACAAACTCTAAGAAGATGGAAATAATGAAGCATCAAACCTCTCTCACTTCATAGAAACATTGGATCATCGACACAACAAGTAGTGCAAAAGTTAAAAGAGACTTATCGTCAAATGGCCTATTTTAAAGATAGTACTACCCAAATTACACATTATTTTGAATCGCATAATAAACCTCTTGTGCAGAGATACATATGGTTAGGATAAAAAAAAAAAAAACTTAGATACCCTCCCGCATACTAAGTTGAGCATATATATATATTTTTGTGATGTTGCAATTTTAAGTTTTGAAACTTCAGATTGCTTTGGGTTACTCTCGTAAATGTTAAACCATTAGGTGGAAATTTACGATGTGCCAACCCTTATTTAATAAGAAAATCTAATTAAGAAAATTTTAAGGAACGAAAAGTTGCCTTATGAACTAATAACTAACAAATAACCAACCTTGAAACAATGTTTAAGGAATGAGACACCGCCTTATAAATTAACCAAAGAATTACCAAATCCATATATAGGTTATTCTCAAAATAATATTTTAATAAATGAATGATGCTTTGTAGAATGGATAACTTTCATCTAACCATATCCTCCCAATTTCAATATCTTGAAGACACCTTCGACACAATCCATTAATGCATCCACCACAAGTAATGAGTAATAAGTTTTTCAACCATTATAACCGACATTCGGCTCTTTCCAAATAACTCTAGTTGAGATATATCCTTTCAATCATTTCAAACACTTTAGTATACCATGTACCTCTCCTTAAGTTAGCTCATTATTGCTAAAGAATCTTGGTATAAATTGTTAGCACTTCTCATTCACTTTGTGAAAACCAACAGGATTCCATCGAAATAACTTTTCCTAACAATCATTGTAGCAGGATACCTGTGACAAGATTCCCCGGTAAAATCTTGGAAAGTGAAGCCATGTTCAGCTTTAAGCCATCTAATGATAATCCTACCTTAGTTCAGCCAGGTTCCCAACATTTAGTACAGAACAATTCCAACCTTGGCTCAGTTCTTGCCCGAAAAGGAAATGGTTTAGATCAGAAGCCTACTCCTACATTTCACTCAATACCTAAACGATGTTCTTTGAAGTGTTGCCAACCCAACCAATCAAGATCGTGCTTGCATTATTGTGGAGAAATAGGACACATCATTGATGAGCATGCAATAAATTGCTCCATTGTGAAGGAAATCATTCTCCTGGAAAATGTCCCATGAGCAATATCACTTGTTACCTTTGTGAAGGTCATGACCATTGCCCAGCTCAATGTCCCCTAGGTCCGATAGTTGCCAATACAATTCAGCAAGATGAGAGAAATTCCGGGCCTTAGTTGCTCAAGATTTGGCAATCAGAAGGGAAAAACTAGCTACACAGAAAATATTACCTAAGGAGTTAAAGAAGCAACACATAGACTTTGATCGCCTTCATCCAGGAAGTAATAAATGGCCATCGCCATCAGCATGTTTCTTGTGTGGTGAAGAAGGTCATTGGGCAAGGGAATGTCCGCAAGCTGAGATTAAAAAGGAAGATAGTACTGAGAATCCAATTATACCCAACAAAACGCCACGAGAGAAGCGTGAGTGCTTCAACTGTCACAAGAAGGGCCATCTAGCTAAGCGATGCCCGCAAGAAGAACAAATATTTCCTGCAACTATAGTCATGCCAGAAGTCACATCAGTCAAGATTATAACTCCAAGAGTAGGAAGAATAAAATCTAAAACAGGTTGCCCGAAGAATCAGTTAAAGAAGAGGCGCTTGAATGAAGACGCTTGCCCCAAAAAGAATTCTCCTCAACTCCACCTTCAATTTCAACCATCATTTGTTCATTCCTCCAACAACATAAGTGAACAACCATCTGGAGTCCAAAACCAGGCAACTAATGTTACATGCTTTTACTGTCGTGAGCGTGGACATTATGCCAACAAATGCCCAAGGAAGAAGAGAGATCAACTTCGTTCTCAAGACCATCAAGCTCCTATCTCCTCATTTACTCCAACTCAAGATATCGATCATGGTATACGACACGATGCAGTGCACGTCTCACATAAACATAGTTTCTATCGAACTAAGATTAATTTGAAATCGTTGTGTCTAATCTTAAAAGTAATATTTCGATAAGCGGAATATAGCCTTATAAATTTAACTGAACTCTCATCAAAATATATCTTATCTTAATCCTTCTAAATGGTCAGTAAGATATCAAATGCTAAACTTCCAGTTTTCGTCCTTAACCATTGCTCGATCAATCCTCTATCTGTTTTATAACATCAGTGAATAATCTTCTATTGTTTCGAATAAGATGGACAACGCCGTTTGCGTCGATCGAGAAGAATCTCATCACTTCACCAAAATCTACCCGAAAAAGGTTCTTCATCTCGTCAAGGATGACATAAGTGATTTCCAAGTTATATCAAGACCTAGGAAGCATCAAATACCTAGAACGACCCCTGCCTCGATGTCAGGTTTATGTAAAGATCTTCCTTATGTAATTATACCCGACACTTAATGCAATGTTAAGTATGTCCCTTATATATATATTCAATTCCTGCAATCAACCCTTTTCGCTCTGTACATTATATTCTTTCATAATTGCTAAATGCAAATAAAACTGAAACCCTCTGTCTACCAAGATGATCGAGCGAATTAAATCATCGGGATCATTTTATTCTCCTACCTCAACCTAAACCTTGAACTATCTTCACCCTGTTTTCAATCTAAAGACCACTTCGAATGACATTCATTCTAAACTAATCTCGTCAACTAGTGTTGACTATTCAGATCAACCATTATATTCAAATATCATTTCTTGATGATAACATTTAATTCTGCCTAAATGAATCGAATAACAAACGTTAATTCATTCCCCTCAAATATTCTAAACATATCGCATGTCACCCTCTAAATTAGATTATCATTATTAACAATCCTAGTTATACAATCAAAAGAGATATTTAGTAATATTCCTCATCTGCTTACGCGAAACCCAAATAGAAATCTTCTCCATTCTAGATACATCACTTTGGAATCGCAAGAACGATGTTTTGCAAAGCGACTATATTGGAAACAAGAAGACGAGGAAACAACAAAACCACATCCGAGAAAGAATTTTCTAACCCATTTAGTCCTTGCAAATCTCGGGGACGAGATTTCTATAAGGGGGGTAGATTTGTAAAATCCCGAAAAATGCAATAATATAAAAATTCATATTTTGAATTTGAATATATTTATTTCTGATTTTTCCTAACATGATTGGAATTTATTTGGATTTCTTTGGATTTTTGTATTGAATGAAAAATTAAAGAAATGGAATTAAAGAATGGATAATGGTAAAAGATAAAAGTTAAAAGATAAATTTTGGAAAAATTACCATGGAACCCTAACCACTTTGGTAACTCAGTAAAATCAACAAGTAAAATTTTATGCACAGAGAAATGGGTAAATAAAATTAATGTCACCACTTTTGACTAGAAACAGTGCTAGTCAGAATTAATGAAAAATATTCGAAGATTATCTGGATCTGGAAAAATTACCAAATCTCCTCAGTGCAGTGTTTACACCTGGTAAAAATCTTAGGAATTGATCATGTAAGCAGAGCCCTCTAATAATTCAGAATCAGAGACCATCAAAAACTGGAAATTCTCATGTCAGAATTTCTATAAAATAACTACCCAATATTTTGAGTTGAAAATTTTACAGAGACATCCTTGACCTACATATAACCTCTCATAAAAGTTACAAAAATAAATAATAAGGTTTGAACATTTAAATAAATACAAATCCGAAATGGGAATTTTGAGTGATGTACAGTGTCAGAATTTTTATAATTTAACCATGCGGTATTTGAGTCTCGAATTTTTACTGAAGGTTAGAAACTACCAGTTAAGGTCAGTCAAAAAGTTTCACAAAATCACACACTGATTTGATAGCGTTTTTAAGGCTCACATGGAGCTGTCCGGCTGAAACTTATCCTCTGCCTCGCTTTCACTCACCGACGTGTGGGGCCATGTCCACTGTGCCGTAACCGTTCAGCGGCAACGGAAAAATTCCCTTGGACACTGACTGGTGGACCCGGACCCACTTGTCAGTGTCACTCTTCCCTCTGCCTCTCTTCTTCTTTTCCCTGCCGAGTCGTCCTCCCGCACGCCCGAGAAACTTCGCCGCCGCAGCGTCTCTGCGCGATTCGCGCCACCCCGAGTGATTGATTGCCTCCACGTTCATCCTTGGGAGCTGTGCGCCATACCCTGTCGAACTCACATCGTTTCCTTGCCGGAGAGATCACGCGCCACCTCGTCAAGCGCAAATGAACCGCCGCAACACCTCTCGCGTTCCAATCCTGTGCAACTCGAATCCCCGGCTATAAATACTTGTGTGCCGTCGCCTTGAGACTCCCTTCTTCCTTGCTCATCTCCTGGACCAAACACCAGAACCGAGACTCGTGTTCTTCACCGTTTCTACTGAAAACCCGAAAAGAGGGGAGATCTTCAATTCGCGCGAAATTGGTATCCATCCTTGAAATTGATTCTTCCTCTAGCACCACCTGACTCCCTAGTTTACTCATCACGCCGAAATTCTACCTCTTTTCACCTCTGAGCTTCCTCACCGGCGCCTTTCTCCTCCGACTCGGCCAAGACGGTGACAACCTGCACAGTAGCTTCTCCGAGCGAATCGATGGCCAAAATGGAACCCTAGCGACCCACTGAAGCTTCCACTGCTACCGATTCGGCCGAGGAACCACTACCTTTCTTCTCCGGCGAGCCTCACCTTCCACCGCCGCATGCCGCCGGTGGCAGCCCGCTCCGACCGTCCCCGCCGGTGAGCGACCCCACCCACATGTGCGCCAAGACCTCCGGTGCCTACCGTGCTATCCATTCGTAGGACCCTCGCGGAGAGCCGTCGCCGAGCAACTCTAGCGCCACCTCTGTTCTCCGGTCACTGCACTGTGGGCCCCTCCATCGATGGCGCGAAGCAACTTCAGTGCATTCGGTAGAATACGCTTTCACTCAAAACGTATTTCTAGTTTTCAATTCAATTTCCAAAACCGAGCCACTTCAAACATTAATAACTTTTGAATCTTTAGTCCAAATAAAGTGAAACAAAATTATAAATTCATATAAAATCTAGTTCTTTCAGAATATGCAATAACATTTTGAAAATGTTCACTGGATAAATTTGAAATTCAAATTTAAAGTAAAGGCTTAAAGAAGTGCTATATATTAAAATGTTGTAAACAAATTTGGAATGGAATGGAACTAATTTTAGTGAAATACTCATGTTTCAGAAGTTCAAATATATAAAAATATTTGATTTTCACTTATGTTTGAATTACTTTCTATTAAAGATTGTAATCAAAGCATTAGAAATTCAAATATACATTATTTGAATAAATGAAACATGGAATAAGTAAAATTTAATTTCTGAATACTATTATGACAGTAGGATACCTGAATTTACCAAAATAATTAATATATGAATTTGATTTGAACTATCTTTAACAATATGAAATAATCTAAATATAAAATGTATATGTACATGCATATAGAATCAAATAGTCAATAGAGAGATCAAATGAATTCAATTAATCGCTAAACCAGTTTTATTATACCTCTGGCAGTATAAGGTTTCCAGATATAAAATAATACTTAAAGTTTACTACATAAAACAGTAAATAATTAATGGTCAAAAAGTAAATAATTGCATTTTTGGAATAGTTGTAACCTTCGCGAATAAATTCAGAATTTGATAAAACCAAATCTAATAACCTCGAAAAATAGTACCCCTGCTGTGAAGACAAAAATACCTTATGTTTGTGTTAGGTTGAAATAAAATAATGTTAGACCCTAATGATCGTTTATAGGAAAAACATCGCGGATAAAAACCAATTGTCGCGAAACCAACCTTAAATTACTTCTAGTATCATGCCCTATTAATGCCTGAAAAATGGATAAATTATCCTAGGCGGTGTAGTCGCAGTCTTGTATCAAAAACTGAACTCTTATCGAGTAAAAATTTAACTATCAAGCCTTTTCATCGATCCGTAGAACCTCTCGTCTAAATGCAAATGTATTAGAAATAAGTTTAGAAATAATATTTGGGATATGTACTACCATATTCTAGAAAAATATTTCATTTACAACTTTCATTTCAACTAAATCCTGCTAGTTGAATACCCCTAAAAAGTATGATTGTCGTAACCTTTTATATCACCTAAGCATTTTCAACTATGAGAATGATGTCTCGTCTAAACTCAAAAATATATGAAATCAGCTTAGATATGTTATCCAAAGTATATGCTATCCAATTCCGAAGAAATAATCTTATTTCATCATGTTTTCCACATAAATCATGTTGGTTAAATAGCCCTAAATATTATGTTTAATGAACCTTATAAAATGAATAAGTGAGCATTGTATTAATGAAGAAGTTTGTAGTTAATATATTTGTATCACAGAATCTTCTTAAAACTATAAATAAATCTAATTAGCTAGCTTATCAGTCATAACCTATTAAGAACCCTTCTTATGCAAATCTTAAAGCTAAGTGCTGTTAGCGTAACCTTAACTAGTATTTTAATTCTTTTAATTCAAATAATTTTAGCATCTATAATTCGAAATCGTAAATACTAGAATTCATAATTTTAGCCTCTTAAATTCGTAAATCAAGAATAGATAATCTATCAGAAGAAACCATGTTTTGCTCATCGTAAAAGCCATTAAGTATAAAAATGTGTGTTTATCTAAATCATGAGATCTCGAAATCATATAATTCCAACCCTAAATTATTCCTGTTTTCTGCAATGAATCTTTATTTGATTTTCTGTCTGTCTTCTTTTCGCCCTTATTGAAGTTTATTATTTGCTATATTTTCCGATCGATCGACGTGTAGAATTTGACGTCCCTTCCTCCATCGTTGCCTTCGTCATCTGCGATCGCGTCTTCGTCGTAAACGATATATAAGCAAGGCAAGCACCCCCTTTGACCATCTTTGATCCCAGAATTTAATTTGCATTGTTTATTAAAATGTTTCATGCATACGTTTACTTTCTGTAAATTCGCTATTTTGTGGTACTGGTAGTTATACCTGTTTTCTCATGAAACTTCCTTGATAAGTATGAACATGTGTACCTTGATACCCATAGATTGAGCTTAGACAATTACTTAATGTCATTGTGGGTATATGCGATTACTTTTATCCATGCTTAGCCATGCTTTTAGAACAAATGAGAATGAGGATCAGATCAAAATTTGTTTCTTGAGAAATGGAAAATGTTGGAAATAAAGTGTTGGTTATGGGTATTTTGATTAAAAACCCAGAATAAAACTATGGTTTTGATGCGGCGATTATTGGCAATAGCGGAGGTGCAAAGGATTTGCACGTAGTTAGGGTGGAGTATCGCCGTGTCGGATTAAGGACCGAGCAATGGGACGCTATAGATCCAAGATTTTCGTACAACCACGAGGGCTTGTATGGGCGGGTCTTAGCCTATTAAGTTGTTTAGGTGTGGCTTTGCATCTAAGGAAGGCGGGAGTTATGCACAGGCATTCGGTTTGGTCTGTCTGTAGGGGTTTACTTACCAATGCAACGGTGTACGCCTTGCCGTGAATGTAAACGTGGTGTTGGGTGTAATGTGAAAGGATCCACGTCTTGGGTGAGTGTTTACATTTTCATGGCGAGGTCAAGCGTCCGGGCTGGTTCAAAGCCACATCTAGATAATGTAACGGCTCAGTATGATCTCCTTGCCGACACACCAAAGGAAGTGTGTTAGCGATCGGCAAAAGAGGTTGATCATTCCTTGTGGGTAAAGTGTACACCTCTGCAGAGTGTAAATCTAATCGATTAGCCGTGTCACGGTTATGGACACTTGGTGAAGTCATTCCAATGTTAGAATGCTTTGGTATTTTCCAAAATTGGGTTTTGGTTTGGAACCTGTTTTATCAGCTTTTGTTTCATGTCAAAGGATCGACATTGTTGGATTCCATTTCTGGATTATTCGATATTCACGATGGGTTGTGGATATATTACTTATGCTTACTTATTTCATATCAGTCAATTATGCTTTTATAAATTCCGTTTGCAAATAACTTGTTTTACAATGTCAATTCTGCTTTATGCAAATTAACTGTAGTAGCCTCCTTTGAAATGGCCTGCATATATTATAGGCTTTGCTCAAGTCTTGCGGAGTACGAAAGTACTCACCCTTGCTTATATGTGGTTTTTAGGTGGATAAGTTAGCGAAGCTTCGAGGTTTCTTTAAATCGCGAGTTGCGGATTTTCTTCATCGAATCTTTCTAGGGATTATGCCTTGTCGGTTACTGCGGGTTTTGGATGGGCACACTACAAGACCTTGCTTCTTTTTTGCTATATCTCTGAGTTGTAAGATTTTCTTTAAATAATAGCTTCCGCTTAATATTATGTTGTATGGTTGTGATTCCAATTGTTGTAAACATGTGAGTGCTAGCTACTGATCCAGGGAATGGCACAGTAATCACATGGAGGTTCCTGTTCATCAGAACGGGGTCTCACAGCATTGGTATCAGAGCTATGCTGACTGTAGGATAAACCCTAGATAGAATGGTCGTTAGCATTGGGATAAGCAAATTCAAAATCTTATGTTTCAAAGTTATCATATTTGCAAAATGTAGATTTTGCTATTCTCTCCTCATTCTTAAGATCTTATTCTTACCACTACTTTCATTTTGATTTGTAAACAAATTCTTCTCATTCCTTAAAGATAGTTTATCCTCGCTATTGTTTCTGAAGATGTCTGAGGTATGTCACTATCTTGCTTGCAAATGAAGGCTACATGGTTTACGCCAACAATCTTATTGGAGCCGACAACGCTTCACTAATCTCGACAATGCAGAAGCAAAGCTCGAAGAACCTACTGCATGAAGAGACGACTTCACCTAGCAGTAAAGTGCAGAAGGATAGAATATATTATGACTTGCCTTAAAATAGGAACCACGATACATAGCATGTTATTCCGCTCTAGTTAGATAAAGCATTTTTTTATGTGGTGTTTATAACTCGCTACTTGAAGATTGGTTTTATTTGGTTGGTTAGGACTGATTTATATGTGAACTTAACCGCTAGGTTAAAGTTTCACAATAAGTTGTCCTCATGTATAAATATGTAAAACTTAACCCATAGGATAAATTGGAAATCATAAGATAGCTTATCTCTTCTTTTCTATAAAATTTCTTCCAAACTTATCCTTTCTTTTGTGGAACTTTCCCTTTGTGTAAATCATTATGATCATTAACTTATCAAGTCTAATCAAGATTAATAGTATAATTACCATTACTACGACTTCTTGAAACCATACCATTCATATACTGAACTAATGTCAATATCTCGCCATATTAGTAACCACAAATTTACTTAAGTCACTTTTGGCCAATTAAAATCGATTCTAACCATAACAACTTTTGACTATGCCTCAAAACTTAATTGTTTAGATCTTATACCATGAAATTAAGTAAGAATCAGAATAGTCTTATGTTTTGATTAAAATTTTGAATGGTCGTCGAAAGGAAAACGGGAACATCGAAAGCCATATTTTCAAAAAAAAAAAAAAACGACAAATTCTTTTTGAGAAATAATTTCGCTAACAAGTCAATAACATCGTAATACCTGCAACAGCAAACTCTAAGAAGATGGAAATAATGAAGCATCAAACCTCTCTCACTTCATAGAAACATTGGATCATCGACACAACAAGTAGTGCAAAAGTTAAAAGAGACTTATCGTCAAATGGCCTATTTTAAAGATAGTACTACCCAAATTACACATTATTTTGAACTGCATAATAAACCTCTTGTGCAGAGATACATATGGTTAGGATAAAAAAAAAAAAAACTTAGATACCCCTCCCGCATACTAAGTTGAGCATATATATATATTTTTTGTGATGTTGCAATTTTAAGTTTTGAAACTTCTGTATTGCTTTCGGGTTACTCTCGTAAATGTTAAACCATTAGGTGGAAATTTACGATGTGCCAACCCTTATTTAATAAGAAAATCTAATTAAGAAAATTTTAAGGAACGAAAAGTTGCCTTATGAACTAATAACTAACAAATAACCAACCTTGAAACAATGTTTAAGGAATGAGACACTGCCTTATAAATTAACCAGCAATTACCAAATCCATATATAGGTTATTCTCAAAATAATATTTTAATAAACAGAATGATGCTTTGTAGAATGGATAACTTTCATCTAACCATATCCTCCCAATTTCAATATCTTGAAGACACCTTCGACACAATCCATTAATGCATCCACCACAAGTAATGAGTAATAAGTTTTTCAACCATTATAACCGACATTCGGCTCTTTCCAAATAACTCTAGTTGAGATATATCCTTTCAATCATTTCAAACACTTTAGTATACCATGTACCTCTCCTTAAGTTAGCTCATTATTGCTAAAGAATCTTGGTATAAATTGTTAGCACTTCTCATTCACTTTGTGAAAACCAACAGGATTCCATCGAAATAACTTTTCCTAACAATCATTGTAGCAGGATACCTGTGACAAGATTCCCCGGTAAAATCTTGGAAAGTGAAGCCATGTTCAGCTTTAAGCCATCTAATGATAATCCTACCTTAGTTCAACCAGTTCCCAACATTTAGTATGAACAATTCCAACCTTGGCTCGGTTCTTGCCGAAAAGGAAATGGTTTAGATCGAAGCCTACTCCTACATTTCACTCAATACCTAAACGATGTTCTTTGAAGTGTTGCCAACCCAACCAATCAAGATCGTGCTTGCATTATTGTGGAGAAATAGGACACATCTGGCGATGAGCATGCAATAAATTGCTCCATTGTGAAGGAAATCATTCTCTGGAAAATGTCCCATGAGCAATATCACTTGTTACCTTTGTGAAGGTCATGACCATTGCCCACTCAATGTCCCTAGGTCCGATAGTTGCCAATACAATTCAAAGATCGTGAGAGAAATTCGGGCCTTAGTTGCTCAAGATTTGGCAATCGAAGGAAAAACTAGCTACACGTAAAATATTACCTAAGGAGTTAAAGAAGCAACACATAGACTTTGATCGCCTTCATCCAGAAGTAATAAATGGCCATCGCCATCGCATGTTTCTTGTGTGGTGAAGAAGGTCATTGGGCAAGGAATGTCCGCAAGTGAGATTAAAAGGAAGATAGTCTTGAGAATCCAATTATACCCAACAAAACGCCACGAGAGAAGCGTGAGTGCTTCAATCTATCACAAGAAGGGCCATCTAGCTAAGCGATGCCCGCAAGAAGAACAAATATTTCCTGCAACTATAGTCATGCCGAAGTCACATCGGTCAAGATTATAACTCCAAGAGTAGGAAGAATAAAATCTAAAACAGGTTGCGAAGAATCGTTAAAGAAGAGGCGCTTGAATGAAGACGCTTGCCCCAAAAAGAATTCTCCTCAACTCCACCTTCAATTTCAGCCATCATTTGTTCATTCCTCCAACAACATAAGTGAACAACCATCTGGAGTCCAAAACCAGGCAACTAATGTTACATGCTTTTACTGTCGTGAGCGTGGACATTATGCCAACAAATGCCCAAGGAAGAAGAGATCAACCGTTCTCAAGACCATCAAGCTCCTATCTCCTCATTTACTCCAACTCAAGATATCGATCATGGTATACGACACAATGTTGTGTACGTCTCACATAAACATAGTTTCTGTCAGAACTAAGATTAATTTGAAATCGTTGTGTCTAATCTTAAAAGTAATATTTCGATAAGCGGAATATAGCCTTATAAATTTAACTGAACTCTCATCAAAATATATCTTATCTTAATCCTTCTAAATGGTCAGTAAGATATCAAATGCTAAACTTCCAGTTTTCGTCCTTAACCATTGCTCGATCAATCCTCTATCATTTTATAACATCAGTGAATAATCTTCTATTGTTTCGAATAAGATGGACAACGCCGTTTGCGTCGATCGAGAAGAATCTCATCACTTCACCAAAATCTACCCGAAAAAGGTTCTTCATCTCGTCAAGGATGACATAAGTGATTTCCAAGTTATATCAAGACCTAGGAAGCATCAAATACCTAGAACGACCCCTGCCTCGATGTCAGGTTTATGTAAAGATCTTCCTTATGTAATTATACCCGACACTTAATGCAATGTTAAGTATGTCCCTTATATATATATTCAATTCCTGCAATCAACCCTTTTCGCTCAGTACATTATATTCTTTCATAATTGCTAAATGCAAATAAAATCAAACCCTCTGTCTACCAAGATGATCGAGCGAATTAAATCATCGGGATCATTTTATTCTCCTACCTCAACCTAAACCTTGAACTATCTTCACCCTGTTTTCAATCTAAAGACCACTTGAATGACATTCATTCTAAACTAATCTCGTCAACTAGTGTTGACTATTCAGATCAACCATTATATTCAAATATCATTTCTTGATGATAACATTTAATTTCGCCTAAATGAATCGAATAACAAACGTTAATTCATTCCCTCAAATATTCTAAACATATCGCATGTCACCCTCTAAATTAGATTATCATTATTAACAATCCTAGTTATACAATCAAAAGAGATATTTAGTAATATTCTCATTCGCTACGCTGAAACCCAAATAGAAATCTTCTCCATTCTAGATACATCACTTTGGAATCGCAAGAACGATGTTTTGCAAAGCGACTATATTGGAAACAAGAAGACGAGGAAACAACAAAACCACATCCGAGAAAGAATTTTCTAACCCATTTAGTCCTTGCAAATCTAGGGACGAGATTTCTATAAGGGGGGTAGATTTGTAAAATCGAAAAATGCAATAATATAAAAATTCATATTTTGAATTTGAATATATTTATTTCTGATTTTTCCTAACATGATTGAATTTATTTGGATTTCTTTGGATTTTTGTATTGAATGAAAAATTAAAGAAATGGAATTAAAGAATGGATAATGGTAAAAAGATAAAAAGTTAAAAGATAAATTTTGGAAAAATTACCATGGAACCCTAACCACTTTGGTAACTCAGTAAAATCAACAAGTAAAATTTTATGCACAGAGAAATGGGTAAATAAAATTAATGTCACCACTTTTGACTAGAAACAGTGCTAGTCAGAATTAATGAAAAATATTCGAAGATTATCTGGATCTGGAAAAATTACCAAATCTCCCTCAGTGCAGTGTTTACACCTGGTAAAAATCTTAGGAATTGATCATGTAAGCAGAGCCCTCTAATAATTCAGAATCAGAGACCATCAAAAACTGGAAATTCTCATGTCAGAATTTCTATAAAATAACTACCCAATATTTTGAGTTGAAAATTTTACAGAGACATCCTTGACCTACATATAACCTCTCATAAAAGTTACAAAAATAAATAATAAGGTTTGAACATTTAAATAAATACAAATCCGAAATGGGAATTTTGAGTGATGTACAGTGTCAGAATTTTTATAATTTAACCATGCGGTATTTGAGTCTCGAATTTTTACTGAAGGTTAGAAACTACCAGTTAAGGTCAGTCAAAAAGTTTCACAAAATCACACACTGATTTGATAGCGTTTTTAAGGCTCACATGGAGCTGTCCGGCTGAAACTTATCCTCTGCCTCGCTTTCACTCACCGACGTGTGGGGCCATGTCCACTGTGCCGTAACCGTTCAGCGGCAACGGAAAAATTCCCTTGGACACTGACTGGTGGACCCGGACCCACTTGTCAGTGTCACTCTTCCTCTGCCTCTCTTCTTCTTTTCCCGCCGAGTCGTCCTCCCGACGCGCCGAGAAACTTCGCCGCGCAGCGTCTCTGCGCGATTCGCGCCACCGAGTGATTGATTGCCTCCACGTTCATCCTTGGGAGCTGTGCGCCATACCTGTCGAACTCACATCGCTTCCTTGCCGGAGAGATCACGCGCCACCTCGTCAAGCGCAAAGTAACCGCCGCAACACCCTCGCGTTCAAATCTCGTGCAACTCGAATCCCGGCTATAAATACTTGTGTGCCGTCGCCTTGAGACTCCTTCTTCCTTGCTCATCTCTGGACCAAACACTGAACCGAGACTCGTGTTCTTCACCGTTTCTACTGAAAACCCGAAAAGAGGGGAGATCTTCAATTCGCGCGAAATTGGTATCCATCCTTGAAATTGATTCTTCCTCTAGCACCACCTGACTCCCTAGTTTACTCATCACGCCGAAATTCTACCTCTTTTCACCTACAGAGCTTCCTCACCGGGCGCCTTTCTCCTCCGACTCCGGCGCACGGTGACAACCTGCATCAGTAGCTTCTCGAGCGAATCGATGGCCAAAATGGAACCCTAGCGACCCACTGAAGCTTCCACTGCTACCGATTCGGCCGAGGAACCACTACCTTTCTTCTCCGGCGAGCCTCACCTTCCACCGCCGCATGCCGCCGGTGGCAGCCCGCTCCGACCGTCCCCGCCGGTGAGCGACCCCACCCACATGTGCGCCAAGACCTCCTGGTGCCTACCGTGCTATCCATTCGGCCGGACCCTCGCCGGAGAGCCGTCGCCGAGCAACTCTAGCGCCACCTGCTTCTCCGGTCACTGCACTGTGGGCCCCTCCTATCGATGGCGCGAAGCAACTTCGGTGCATTCGGTAGAATACGCTTTCTCACTCAAAACGTATTTCTAGTTTTCAATTCAATTTCAAAACCGAGCCACTTCAAACATTAATAACTTTTGAATCTTTAGTCCAAATAAAGTGAAACAAAATTATAAATTCATATAAAATCTAGTTCTTTCAGAATATGCAATAACATTTTGAAAATGTTCACTGGATAAATTTGAAATTCAAATTTAAAGTAAAGGCTTAAAGAAGTGCTATATATTAAAATGTTGTAAACAAATTTGGAATGGAATGGAACTAATTTTAGTGAAATACTCATGTTTCAGAAGTTCAAATATATAAAAATATTTGATTTTCACTTATGTTTGAATTACTTTCTATTAAAGATTGTAATCAAAGCATTAGAAATTCAAATATACATTATTTGAATAAATGAAACATGGAATAAGTAAAATTTAATTTCTGAATACTATTATGACAGTAGGATACCTGAATTTACCAAAATAATTAATATATGAATTTGATTTGAACTATCTTTAACAATATGAAATAATCTAAATATAAAATGTATATGTACATGCATATAGAATCAAATAGTCAATAGAGAGATCAAATGAATTCAATTAATCGCTAAACCAGTTTTATTATACCTCAAAGTTATAAGGTTTCAGATATAAAATAATACTTAAAGTTTACTACATAAAACAGTAAATAATTAATGGTCAAAAAGTAAATAATTGCATTTTTGGAATAGTTGTAACCTTCATGAATAAATTCAGAATTTGATAAAACCAAATCTAATAACCTCGAAAAATAGTACCCTGCTGTGAAGACAAAAATACCTTATGTTTGTGTTAGGTTGAAATAAAATAATGTTAGACCCTAATGATCGTTTATAGGAAAAACATCGCGGATAAAAACCAATTGTCATGAAACCAACCTTAAATTACTTCTAGTATCATGCCCTATTAATGCCTGAAAAATGGATAAATTATCCTAGGCGGTGTAGTCGCATCTTGTATCAAAAGCGAACTCTTATCGAGTAAAAATTTAACTATCAAGCCTTTTCATCGATCCGTAGAACCTCTCGTCTAAATGCAAATGTATTAGAAATAAGTTTAGAAATAATATTTGGGATATGTACTACCATATTCTAGAAAAATATTTCATTTACAACTTTCATTTCAACTAAATCCGCTAGTTGAATACCCTAAAAAGTATGATTGCCGTAACCTTTTATATCACCTAAGCATTTTCAACTATGAGAATGATGTCTCGTCTAAACTCAAAAATATATGAAATCAGCTTAGATATGTTATCCAAAGTATATGCTATCCAATTCCGAAGAAATAATCTTATTTCATCATGTTTTCCACATAAATCATGTTGGTTAAATAGCCCTAAATATTATGTTTAATGAACCTTATAAAATGAATAAGTGAGCATTGTATTAATGAAGAAGTTTGTAGTTAATATATTTGTATCACCAGAATCTTCTTAAAAACTATAAATAAATCTAATTAGCTAGCTTATCAGTCATAACCTATTAAGAACCCTTCTTATGCAAATCTTAAAGCTAAGTCCTTTTTAGCGTAACCTTAACTAGTATTTTAATTCTTTTAATTCAAATAATTTTAGCATCTATAATTCGAAATCGTAAATACTAGAATTCATAATTTTAGCCTCTTAAATTCGTAAATCAAGAATAGATAATCTATCAGAAGAAACCATGTTTTGCTCATCGTAAAAGCCATTAAGTATAAAAATGTGTGTTTATCTAAATCATGAGATCTCGAAATCATATAATTCCAACCCTAAATTATTCCTGTTTTCTGCAATGAATCTTTATTTGATTTTACATCATCTTCTTTTCGCCCTTATTGAAGTTTATTATTTGCTATATTTTCCGATCGATCGACGTGTAGAATTTGGCGTCCCTTCCTCCATCGTTGCCTTCGTCATCTGCGATCGCGTCTTCGTCGTAAGCGATATATAAGCAAGGCAAGCACCCTTTGACCATCTTTGATCCCGAATTTAATTTGCATTGTTTATTAAAATGTTTCATGCATACGTTTACTTTACGTAAATTCGCTATTTTGTGGTACTGGTAGTTATACCTGTTTTCTCATGAAACTTCCTTGATATGTATGAACATGTGTACCTTGATACCCATAGATTGAGCTTAGACAATTACTTAATGTCATTGTGGGTATATGCGATTACTTTTATCCATGCTTAGCCATGCTTTTAGAACAAATGAGAATGAGGATCAGATCAAAATTTGTTTCTTGAGAAATGGAAAATGTTGGAAATAAAGTCGTTGGTTATGGGTATTTTGATTAAAAACCAGAATAAAACTATGGTTTTGATGCGGGCGATTATTGGCAATAGCCGGAGGTGCAAAGGGATTTGCACGTAGTTAGGGTGGAGTATCGCCCGTGTCGGATTAAGGACCGAGCAATGGGACGCTATAGATCCAAGATTTTCGTACAACCACGAGGGCTTGTATGGGCGGGTCTTAGCCTATTAAGTTGTTTAGGTGTGGCTTTGCATCTAAGGAAGGCGGGAGTTATGCAGGCATTCGGTTTGGTCTGTCTGTAGGGGTTTACTTACCAATGCAACGGTGTACGCCTTGCCGTGAACAGAAACGTGGTGTTGGGTGTAATGTGAAAGGATCCACGTCTTGGGTGAGTGTTTCTGTTTTCATGGCGAGGGTCAAACGTCCCGGGCTGGTTCAAAGCCACATCTAGATAATGTAACGGCTCTGTATGATCTCCTTGCCGACACACCAAAGGAAGTGTGTTAACTGATCTGGCAAAAGAGGTTGATCATTCCTTGTGGGTAAAGTGTACACCTCTGCAGAGTGTAAATCTAATCGATTAGCCGTGTCCACGGTTATGGACACTTGGTGAAGTCATTCCAATGTTAGAATGCTTTGGTATTTTCCAAAATTGGGTTTTGGTTTGGAACCTGTTTTATCAGCTTTTGTTTCATGTCAAAGGATCGACATTGTTGGATTCCATTTCTGGATTATTCGATATTCACGATGGGTTGTGGATATATTACTTATGCTTACTTATTTCATATCAGTCAATTATGCTTTTATAAATTCCGTTTGCAAATAACTTGTTTTACAATGTCAATTCTGCTTTATGCAAATTAAGCGTAGTAGCCTCCTTTGAAATGGCTCGCATATATTATAGGCTTTGCTCAAGTCTTGCGGAGTACGAAAGTACTCACCCTTGCTTATATGTGGTTTTTAGGTGGATAAGTTAGCGAAGCTTCGAGGTTTCTTTCGTCGCAGGTTGCGGGATTTTCTTCATCGAATCTTTCTAGGGATTATGCCTTGTCAGTTGCCTGCGGGTTTTGGATGGGCACACTACAAGACCTTGCTTCTTTTGCTGCTATATCTCTGAGTTGTAAGATTTTCTTTAAATAATAGCTTCCGCTTAATATTATGTTGTATGGTTGTGATTCCAATTGTTGTAAACATGTGAGTGCTAGCTACTGATCCAGGAAATGGCACAGTAATCACATGGAGGTTCCTGTTCATCAGAACGGGGTCTCACATATGGCTACCAGTTCCACAATATAGCAATTTTACAGAAAATACGCTCATTCAGAAATAGATTTTACAAAACAAAAATAAAATAAAATAAAATACTGGAATCAATATGATCAAAGGGGGTGCTTGCCTTGCTCAGTATAGTCTTGTGTTGTCTCGAAGTTGAAGTCGACGATGGCGGTTTCAGCTACGTCGGTGTCTACACGTTATTATCGTGTAACAACGATAAGAAGCAAATAACCGCATAAGGCAAAAAAAAGAAGTCAAACAATACCAAATTTAAATATGATTTTAACATGAAGGTTCTGAAGATAAAATATTCTAATTACTAGTTTCTCACTATTTAGGTTTGTCGATTTGTATTATGGATTTTGGGGTTTATATTATTTTGGGTTATATATGCTTTTTAATAGGATTCGGATGCAAAGAATATTATAATAAAATTATTTCTACATTATAAGGTAGTCTGGTATTTAAGTTTTTAGCAACTGATCTTTTCATGCATATGCTTAACTTGCACAAGTTTTGTTTATGCATCATTATATGTATAAGATATGTGGCCTTTTAGTAGACTTTGCTTGAACATATACAAATATGAAATATTTTTGTTTGTCTAGGGATGTTATAGTCCTATTAAGGTTTAGAAACTAGTTTCACTAATGTTTACATTTTATATGCACCATTTATAGCTATTTGCATTTCTATTGTATTAGAAAATGATCTAATTACAAAATAAATGTAAATTAAGTTTAACCCTAAATATTTTTATATAAATGAGCCTCTGTTTCTCTCAGGAGCATATATAAATTATTTCATTATTTTACCAATTCATGGTTTACATACTTTTATTAATGTCCATATTAGGGTTTATAACGATTTTAATTCAAATAAATCAACTGTGGTTCCAAAATAAAATATTTTTGTATATTTTGAAATTAAATGATTTTAGATGAATTTATAAATTTATTTTACTCAATTTGCACTTAAGGTGCAAAAGTTATGAGCATGTGATTTGGCTCGGCTGTGAAAATGTTTTGAAAATCGAAAATATTTTCCTTTTCCGAATAAGTTTTCAATTTTTCATGCGCTGACAGCTGGGCCCTACTTGGCCGTGGCTATGTGTGTGAGCCGAGAGACCAACGTGGCGGGCCCATGCGTCAGCGAGTGTGTGTGCATGCCATTGATATTGCAGGCCTACTTGTCATACACCGAGAGTAGGGGAGATGGCAGAGGACGGTCACTGGTGGCGAGGCTTCGCCGGATTTGGCCGGATGACCACCGTGTCAGCTAGAGGGGACCTAAATGCACCTAAGGGTGGGTTCAAACGTGGCCATCGGTAGCTCGAACACCATCCGTGACGGCGAGAGGCGGTGGGATCGCCGGTGTCGAGCCGCGAAGACAAACGGGTGGTGTTCGTACTTGGCTACACATAGTGTGAGCATTAGTAGACTCTCATGATTCTACTTTCGTGCAATACTGAGAGAGGGAGTAGCCGGAACGAGTGCTCACCGTGAGTAGGTGGTGGTGAAAGAAGGCGTTCGGCGAGATGGCTTGTTGGTGGATGAAGCTTCAAATCGAGTGGGGAAATGGGTTCTGGGAGCTATGTGGAAGCTATAGGTTAAGTTAATTAGGACGTGGTTCACCGGAGTGGGCTAATCGGGTTCTTCCCCTTTTCTAGTGTTTGCCGGCAATGGAGAAGTCAGGCGTGGAAGAGGCGAAGCCGTGGCAGTGGGGGGTCTAGGGAAGTGGTGATGGAGCTTTATAGGTAGCCAAGGTGGTTCGGCCACAGGGTTTGAACAGGGAAAAGGTTGGTGGCGCGTAACTAGGCTCTTGGGTGGACAATACGGCGGTCGAGTTTTGCGGGCGTTGGGTCGACGCAGGGCATGGGCTCATGTTGTCGTGGCAGGCGTGTGTCAACGACGTGGCCTCGGGCTACACGAGTCGCGGCGCTGACTAGGAAGGAGACAAGAAGTGAGGTGGTGCTTGGTGCTCAGCCCCAGCGTGAGGAAGAAGAAAGGAAGAGAGGGCTGGCCTGATGCGTTTGGCCGAAAAACAGTGGGGTCTACCCGTAAGTGACAGAAGAAAAGGAATTAGATTCAATGCTTGGAGACAGGTTGGGAAACAAGTCATTAATGGAGGGGTCAATTCGGTTTGAAAACTTGATAATTTTTTAATGAGTTCCTAAGATAAGGTTTGTTATCCTGTAAAATTTTCAGGTTAAAATATTTTGTGTGGATTTTATATAAATTCTGACAAGTTGATCGGCTCTTTCTTTACTTTTGTGTTTTTAATTTATTTGGGTTTGAAATATGGTAAATTTTTGAACATTTTAATGAAAGTTTATTGTGGTTAAATTATTCTATTGTAAAAATTTCAGGTTAATATATTTATATTTATTTTATATTAATTCTGAGATTTTCAATTCTAGATTTTCTAGTTTTAAGTTTTGGAATTTTTAGAGACATCAAATGAGATTATTTATTTTTTATATTTTTACTGGAGATTTACATGTCTTTGAATAAGACATGGTAAAAATATCAGCTTGAGATAAGCTTGGTAGATTTTTACTTTAATCACAAAAGCTAAACTATTCATAGTCCAATTTCATTAATTCATACTTATTTTCATTAATAAATGTGTTCATATGGCTTTTGACTGCAGCATTAGTTTTCTAGAGGTATCCCTATTTTTAAATATAATTTTTCAGATTTTTGCCATTATATGATTTTATATTTCTTAGTTTAAAATCCAATAAACAAATACTAAAAACAATTTTCTAAAAGATCAGAAGTTCAGGAAATGATGAAAAAGATGGAAATTCAGAATATAATCACAATCCAAATTTAATTTTTCAATTTACTTATTTATTTTATATTTTAGCTGTTTTTTGAATTTTTTGGAATGTTACACATGTGTTGTAGTGAAAACACATTTTTTAACCAAATAATCAAATCGTGTCACGTATCTACAA
This sequence comes from Otatea glauca, assembly GCA_036346275.1. Lineage (NCBI taxonomy): Eukaryota > Viridiplantae > Streptophyta > Magnoliopsida > Poales > Poaceae > Otatea > Otatea glauca. The sequence goes on along the minus strand of CM070716.1, from coordinate 69,112,154 downwards.
AAAAAATTGCGCTCTTTAGTTGTCACGTGAAGGGAGAAGTAGGGAATGGCCCAGCTGGGGAGCAGGTGTGGGTAGAAAGAGAGAGATACGGTTGATTTCTTTTTTATTCACGAGAATTGGGAGAGCATGTCGTGATCTGCAGCCTATATGTCGACGTGCTGCTTTTCTTAAAGGAGAGGAGAGGGAGGACGGAGGACAACCACCAACTCGTATTTATATATTAGTAAAGAACAGATATGTGTGTATTGTCTCATTTATAAGTGGCACCTAGTTCATTTCGAAGTGTTCACCGTACTAAATTCTTCATTTTTTTAACAAAATTAGCCCTGTATGAAATAGTTTGCAAAAATAGCCTCTTGGCCCACACCTACTGCGTCTAGGGTCCACAGAAGTAAGATTCCACGATCTGGTAGCGTGGGAGCTTGCTCCTGTAGTTTGGTAGCCCGGAAGCAAAACTTTTGTGCATGGCAAGCGCGGCACACGCGCGGGCAGGCGACGTGGGCAGCAGTGAGGCGCGCGGGCAGGCGACGCGCGTGGGAGTGTGCTGGCAGCTACAGAGGTAGGCGAGCACGCGCTAGAGAGGACATAGGGGCTCGTGGCATGGCACACACATGGTTGCGTGGGCACGAGCGTCCCCAGGCTAGGGAGCACTATGCCATGCGTAGGAGGACTATGCTGAGTGCGGGAGCTGGCTTCCTGTAACATCCCAAAATTATCCGAATATCTCTCAGAAAATTTTTCATAAAATAACTGATTTGATAGCTAACCAATTCAATGAACCTCATCACGTTTAGCTTACAGCCGGTTCATGTTTTTGCCTCTACATTCACTTACGTGTGAGGCCAAACTACTATTCAGGCCCATGCGGCAGCCTCTGCCCTACTCTTCTTCTTCCTTCGCTCACTAGCACCCCGAAGCCAAGCCTCACCGCCTATAGCTCAAGTTAGCCCTGACGTATTGCGCACCTAAGGTCCTTGCAGCATCATCGCTTTGCCACGCCGCCACCCTCACCACGTTTCCCGGAAGTTGACCATACCATCTCCTGTGCAGCGCCGCAGGTCTTTCGGGCGAGTTCATACCCAGGGTTGGCTTATTTTTCCCCATCCTCGGCTATAAAAGGCGCCCGAGACTTGCTTTGAGACTGCGCCATCTGCTCTCCCACTTGCCCTCTGTTAATTCCGACCGATTAGCCTCAATCCTCCCCATTTCCGCCATAGCTGAAGAGCTTCAAGTTTGGTTTAGGGCAAAATTGTGAGTGTATACTGCATAATTTTCAAATCCTTTTGGACAAGAGCATCTCGGCTCCTTATTGGTCTAAAGCCCTCTTTCAATTTCAGGAATCAACGACCAAAACTCCGTCTCCTCTTTGATCCTTCTTCCCCAAAACCGGTGTGCGGTGGTAGCCCAGCTCAAGCCTCTTCCGCAATTGTTAGTAGGTAAAATGGAATGCTAAGGACCCGTAGATGCTTAATCTGGAACCCATCACGCCCGACCGGCCATCTCTCGCCACCATGGCCTGACCACCATGGCCTCTACCGCCCCACCTTTTGTGGCAGCACACCCCGACTTGTCTCCGACCGAATCAGTTCCACCCCTAGGTACGCACGGCGCACCGACGGCTCGTCGTCTCCAGCACCCCTCTGCCGCCAACAAGCCATGCCCGTGACTCCTCTGCTCTTGCTCTTTGACCAGTGGGGTCCCCTTGTCAGCCACATCATCTCACTTGTCGGCATCACTCACTGACCTAAGGGGCCCACTCGTCAGCTGGCCGAACTCAATTAAAAATGAGGGAAAAACAGAAGTACGCTTTCAAAGTTTGGAAAACGTATTTTTGATTTTTCCCCGAATTTCCTTAACCGAGCCACTTTAACTATTTATAACTTTTGCATTATAACTTCAAATAAGATGAGAAAAATTTCTAAATTAATCTAAAATCAAGTTTTTTCAGAATATGTAAAAACATTTTGAAAATGAGCTATGTGAAATTTTGAAATTTGAATTTAAAGAGAGTGGAAGAAATGTGCTCAATACAAAATTTCTGTAAACATGCTTAGAATTGAATAGGATTAATTTTGAAGGAATCATTATGTTGCCAGCAACTCAAATATGTAAAAATATTTGGATTTCAATTTGGTTTGAATCATTTTCTATTAAGGGAGTTAATTTCAATGCACTCAATATTTTAAAGTATGTAATTGGTATAAAAGAAATATAAGACAAATAAAATTGACTTCAATATGTATATATAAGTCAGTAGAACTCTGCATAAGTATAAATACTTAAGAATTTGATTTATCATTCATTTGCTTTATGAATAGATCATGACCCTAGTGCAAAAGATGTATTAGTGCATATATATATATATATATATATATATATATATATATATATATATATATATATATTAAGAATAAAACCAATCGATATTTGACATCTCCAAATAGATATCTGTAAGACTTCGCATAAGTTTACCTTGAATGAAAAATGTAAGTTATATAAAGAGAATATATATATGTATGAATATATATATATATATATATATATATATATATATATACATATGTATTTATGTATATATAATGTGAAAAGCTAAGGTATAATGCATAACAACTTCTAAAGATTTAGCTACCCTGAATATATGTATCTATCTAATATAATATGCTTTGCATCTGAATTCTATTAGAAAACATAACACTTTGTATTGATATTGTAATAATATCATCGTTTCTATAAATAATTTTAACATCTAGAATTCAAAACTATACATATAAGAATACACAATTTTAGCCTCTTGAATTCGTAAAACAAGAATGGATAACCTATCGAAGGAACCATATTATTGCTTAACCTAAAGCTGCTAGTAATGTATATGTGTAAAAGATCAACTAAAATATGAATACATAAAATCCTAAAACCTTAACCCTGAAAATCAGTTGTTTCTTTAAAGAGTTCTTATTTGGATTTTCCATCTGATTTCTTTTTGACCTTCTTAAAGTTTTTATTTGCTATGTTATCATCGAACAACGTGTAGAACCCGACGTTCCAGATTTAGTCGTCGACGACCCCGAGTTCGACTTCGACGACAGTCAGTAAGGCAAGCACCCCCTTTGATCATGTTGATCCCAGCATTTTGAAATTGTTTTGTTAAAATTCTTTATGCATGCGTATATCTTCAATAAATCCGCTATTTTGTGGTAATGGTAGATATAACCTTCATTGATGGAACTTTCTTAATAAATATTAGCATGACATCCTTTGTAGTCATAAGTCAGGGTTAGACATTTTAATAATGTCAAATGGGTATACTCGATTATATTTGCACATGCTTAGTTATGCTTAGATTGGGATAACGAATGGTTGGTTATGTTGTTCGTTATGAATAATGATTTTGGATATGATGGAAATGTTGGACATATTGGGAATTGTGATATTGGTGTTCTGATAAAAATAAAAATAAAACTATGGCTTGACGCAGGCAGTTATTGGCAATAGCCAGGTGTGCAAGGGACTTTCACGTAGTGTAGGGAGAAGTATCGCCCGGGTCAGATTAAGAACCGAACGAAGTGTTCGTTAAACCCAAGAATTACCGTACAACCACAAGGCCGGTATGGGACAGCCTTAACCTATTAAGTTATTTAGAGCTAGCTTTGCACATTGGCAGACTGTAGTAGTACGGGCTGTTCCATTATGGATTTGCTCGAAGGGACGTCCACACACCAAAGGAAGTGTGTTATTGGCCTGGCAAAATATTTTGATCATTTCTTGTAGGTAAAGTTGTACACCTCTGCAGAGTGTAAATCTTTTCAAAAAGCCGTTCCCGTGGTTATGGGAGTCTTGGTGCTCCAGCACTCGTTAGATGTTTTGTTTTTATTAAAACCTGGTTTGTGCCATGTAATGGTAGGAAATGGTTCATTGTGGAGATCACGTTCTAAAGGTTCATGGAATTCAATTACTTATGTTTACATACTGTTATTTTATTTACCAGTCAAATTGCTTTGCTGAAAATTCCATTTGTAATCAATTATTCAGCATTTACAATTTAAATTGGCTTTATGCAAATTAACTGTAGAAGTCTTTCTCTTGATTCAAGCCTGCATATATTATAGGTTTTGAAAAAGTCTTGCGAGTACGTAAAAGTACTCAACTTTCTATTGTTGTTGCTTTTAGGAGAAGAGTTAGAGTAACCCGACGATACTTACTTTGACGCAGGATTAGGGAATGTTAACGATCAATTTTTTAGGGTTTTACCTTATCAGTTGCCTGTGGGAGTATTTGTAACATCCCGAAAAATAGAAAAATATAAAAAATTTCATTTTGAATTTGAATATATTTATTCCTGATTTTCTTGACATGACTGGAATTTATTTGGATTTTTGTATTGAATGGAAAATCAAACAAATAGAAATAAAGGAATGGATAATGGTAAAAAGATAAAAAGGTAAAAGATAAATTTCAGAAAAATTACCATAGAACCTTAACCATACTGGTAAGTCAGTAAAATCAACAAGTAAAATTTTTATGCACAGAAAAGTGAGTAAATAAATGAATGACACCTCTTTTTGACTAAAAATAGTGCAAGCCGGAATTAATGAAACATATTAGAAGTTTATCTGGATCTGGAAAAATTACTAAAACACCCTCAGTGTAAAACCTACACCTGTTAAAAATATCAGGATTTGATCATGTCGGCAAAGCCTTCTAAAAATTCAAAAACAGAAACAATTAAAAACTAGAAATCCTAATATCAGAACTTTTATAAAATATCTACTTGATATTTTGACTTTAAAATTTTACAGAGACATCCTTGACCTAGATATAACCCCTCATAAAATTTTAAAAAATCAATAATGCGGTTTGATCCTTTAAATAAATAAAAACCCAAAATGGAAATTTTGGGTGATGTACAGTGTCAGAATTTTAATTAATTCATTGTAAGCTATTTTAACCTCAAATTTTTACTGGGCATTAGAGACTACCAGGAGAGGTCGGTTAAAAAGTTTTGCAATTTTTCAATTTGGTCTGATGGCCATTTTAATGCTCACATGGAGCTGTCCAGCTGAAGGTTATCGCTTTGACTTGCCTCCTCTCACCGACGTGTGGGCCAGCCCCTCTTTCCGTAACGGTTCGCTGGCAAGCAACGGGAAAACCTTCAATCTCTGCCGGTGGTCCCGGGGACCACTCGTCAGCACTGATCTCCCCTCTCCCTCTCTTCTTCTCCTCACAGCCGACCGCTCCCGAGTCTTCGCCACATCTACGTCGCCCCTGCGCTCGTTTGGCACCACGACCATCCTTGGGACTCTGGCCAAGCTTCGGGATATCTGCACGCCATACTCCGGTCAGCCTCATGTCAATTCTTGCCGGAGAGACTCGCGCCACTTCATCGCAAAAACGCCAAACCGAGCCGCAAGTCCATCTCGCGTTCAAACCCTGTAAAAGAGATCATCACCAGCTATAAATACCCCAGCAGCATCACATTGAAGCCTCCTTTCTCTTAGCTATTCCCAGAATCAAATAGCAGAGCTTGAAACTCCCTTCTTTCACCATTTTGTCAGCCAACCCGAAAAGGGGGAAAAACTCGAATTCGAGTGATTCGGTGAGAATCAATTCAATTCTTTGATCCTGAAGCTCCCTCATGACCTGGTGAACTCATCCCTCTCACAAATTTCAGCTCTTCTTGCCCTCTGCGCCGCCGCACCCTCTGCCTTTCTTCCTCGGCTCCGGCGTCCGGTGGCAGCCCAGCCTGTAGCTTCTCCGAGCAAACCAACCACAAAAATGGAACCTGGACAACCCACTGATGCTTAAACCTCCACCCATTCGGTCCGTAGCTCACTGTTCTTCTTCTCCGGCGAGCCGCACCTCCTTCCGCCGCATGCCGCCGGTGGCAGGCCGCTCCGGTCGTCCCCGTCGGTGAGCGACCCCACCCACGGGTGCGCCGTGACCCACTGATGCCAGCCATGCCACCCATTCGGCCGGAATCCCGCCGGAGCTTCGTCGCCGGCGAGCCCTAGGCATTCCTCTGTTCTTCGGTCGCTGCACGTGGACCCCCTCGGTCAGCCAGTCGAGCAGAGTAAAGTGCAGCGGTAAAAGACGTCTTCTCTGCTTGAAAGCGTATTTTCATTTTTCAGTTTATTTCAATACCCGAGCCAATTCAAATGCTTGTAGATTTTGCATTATAACTCCGAATTGAGTGAAATCAATTTCTATATTCGTGTAAAATCAAGTAGTTTCAGAATATGCAATAACACTTTAAAAATCTCCACTGGATAAATTTGAAATTCAAATTTAAAGAAGAGGCTTAAATAAGTGCTACATATTAAAAAGTTGTAAACAAATTTAAAAATGAATGGAACTAATTTTAGTGAGATACTCATGTTTCCAGGAGTTAAAATATATAAAAAAATATTTAAATTTCATTATTGTTTAAAATACTTTTTATTAAAGATTGTATTCAATGCACTAGAAATTCAAATATACATAATTTGAATAAAAGAAATATGGAATAAATAAAATTGATTCTAAATAATATTATGGCAGTAGGATACCTGAGTTTGCCAAAATATTTAAGAAATGAACTTGAATTGAATTATCATGGAAAGTATAAAATAACTTAAATGCAAAATGTGTATATACATATAGCATAGAAATATAGCATAGAAAGTCAAATGGTTGTAATATAGATCAAATGAATTCAAATAATCACCAAATCAGTTTTGTTGCACTCCTAGCATTGCAAGGATCTCAGATATAAAATAATATTTAAGGTTTACTACATAAAACAGTAAATGTTTAATAGCCAAAGTATAAATACTTGTAAAATAGGAACAGTTGTAACTTTAACAAACAAACTCTAAATTGGACGAAACCAATCCTGTAGCTCTAAAAAATAGTACCCTTGCTGATTAGGCAAAAATATCTTATGTTGGTGCAAGAATGAAATAAAATAACGATAGACCCTAATGATCGTTTATAGGAAAAACAGTTTGGATAGAAGTCAAATATCGCGGAACTAACTTTAAAATGCTTCTAATATCCTACCCTGTCAACACCTGAAAAATGAGTAGATTATCCTAGGCGGTGTAGTCGCAATCGCGTATCAAAAACTGAAATTATCGAGTAGTAAATTGAACTATCAAGCTTTTTCGTCAACCCGTAGAACCTCTCGTCTAAATGCAAAAACTATGGAAATTTGTTTAGAAATGATATTTAGGATATGGTCTATCATATTCTAGAAAAATATTTTATTTACAACTTTCGTTTCAATTAAATCGTGCTAGTTGAATAACCCTAAAAAGTATGTTTGTCGCAACCATTAATATCATGTAAGCGTTTTCAGTTATGAAAATAATGTCTCGTCTAAAAACCAAACTGTATGAAATCAGCCTAGGAATGTTCTTCAAAGTATATGCTATCCAATCCCGAAGAAATAATTTGATTTCGTCATGTTCTACATATAAACCTTAATAGTCGAATAATCCTTAGTTTTATGTTTAGCGAACTTTACCGTAATCGGAATAGATGAACCTTGTTATAAGGAAATTTATAATTAATATATTTGTATCACCAGAACCTTCTTAAAAACTATAAATAAATCTATTTAGCTAACTTATCAATCATAACTTATTTAAAACCCTTCGTATGTAGAATCTTAAGGCTAAATGCTATTAGCGTAACCTTAACCAGTGATTTAATTCTTCTAACCCAAATAATTTTAGCATATATAATTCGAAATCATAAATACTAGAATTCATAATTTTAGCCTCTTGAATTCGTAATTCAAGATTAGATAATCTATATAAGAAACCCTGTTTTGTTTGTCATTAAGTCATCAAGTTTAAGAATAAAGTAATTTCTTAAATAATTCAAACTCTAAAGTGTACCTGTTTTCTGCAATGAATCTTTATTTGATTTTCTGTCTGTTTTCTTTCTGCCTTTATTGAAGTGTATTATTTGCTATATTTTCCGATCAATCGACGTGTAGAATCCGACGTCCCTTCCTCCGTCAGCCGTGATCGCGTCTTCGTCGTAAACGATATATAAGCAAGGCAAGCACCCTCCTTTGACCATCTTGATCCCAGAATTTAATTTGCATTGTTTATTAAAATGTTTCATGCATACGTTTACTTTCTGTAAATTGCTATTTTGTGGTACTGGTAGTTATACCTGTTGTCTCATGAAACTTCCTTGATAAGTATGATTATGTGAGCCTTGATAACCATAGAATAAGCTTAGACAATTACTTAATGTCATCATGGGTATATGCGATTACTTTTATCCATGCTTAGCCATGCTTTTAGAATAAATGATGATGATGATGATCAGATCAAAATGTGTTCCTTGAGAAATGGAAAATGTTGTAATTGTAGCTGTTGGTTATGGGTATTTTGATTAAAAACCCAAAATAAAACTATGGTTTTGATGCGGGCGATTATTGGCAATAGCCGGAGGTGCAGAGGGATTTGCACGTAGTGTAGGGTGGAGTATCGCCCGTGTCGGATTAAGGACCGAACTCAGTGTTGTATGATCCAAGATAATCCGTACAACCACAAGTGTTGTTATGGGGCTTCCTTAAACCAATTAAGTTATCTAGTTTAACTTTGCACATTGGTAGGCTGAAGTAGTATGGGCTTTCCTTTCGGGGTTTGCTCTACGGGGTGCCCACACCGAGGTGCTGGGAACAACACTTACCAATATAACGGTGTACGCCACGTCTATGGGGAGTTCTAACATTCCTATGCTCTGAGTTCTCCCAACATAGCGTGGGTTTTATCGTCCCGGTGCTGGTGCAAAGTTAAATTAGATAATGTAAAGGTTTCCTTCATGAACATTCTGGCCACACGCCAAAGGTGCGTGAAACTCGAGGCAAAAAGAAAAGGTCATGACTTGTGGGTAAAGTTGTACACCTCTGCAGAGTAAATCTAATCGATTAGCCGTCCCCTCGGTCATGGGAAACTTGGTGAACTTGCACTAGTTAAATGTTTAATTTTCTAAAATGGGTTGTGGTTTGGAACTTGTTTAGCAGCTTTTGTTTTCGTGTCAAAGGATCGACATTGATGGATTCCATTTCTGGATTATTCGATATTCACGATGGGTTGTGAATATTACTTATGCTTTACTTATTTCATATCAGTCAATTATGCTTTTACAAATTCCGTTTGCAAATAACTGGTTTTACAATGTCAATTCTGCTTTATGCAAATTAACTGTAGTAGCCTCTTTTGAAATGGCCTGCATATATTATAGGCTTTGCTCAAGTCTTGCGGAGTACGAAGTCTCACCCTTGTTTATATGTGGTTTTTAGGTGGATAAGTTGTCGAGCTTCGAGGTTTCTTCCATCGCAGGTTGCGGGTTTTTCTTCGTCAAATCTTTCTAGGGATTATGCCTTGTCGGTTGCCTGTTGGTTTTGGATGGGCACACTACAAAACCTTGCTTCTTTAGCTGCTGTATCTCTGAATTGTTAGAGTTTTCTTTATGTAATAGCTTCCGCTTAATAATATTTGTTGTATGGTTGTGATTCCAATTGGTGTGTATGTGCGTACTAGCTACTGATCATGGGACTAGTACGGAATGCACATTAGATTTCCATTTTTGCAAGTTTGTAAAAATGGGGGTCGTTACAGTATTGGGCAAACTACAAGTCTTTTGGTTTTTCCACTGCAACAATTATGTACTTTTGGTTTCTAAGCCAGAATTTACTTAATGAAATATATGTACATTACGTATGGATGTGATATCAATGTTGTAAATGTGCGTACTAGCCACTGATCATAAGACTAGTACTGTATGCACATGGAACCTATTATTGGTAATTAATATAAAAAATGGGGGCCTTACACTTCCGCACTACCGGACCACGGAAGCTTGCTTCCGTGCTCCCACGCACGGTAGGGGTGGCCCATAGGGCATTTTCCTAATTATTTCACACGGAAGCTAGTTTTATAAAAAAAATTCGAAGACTAGTACAGTAAACACTTGTTAAATTCTATCATCGGTGGTATGGGATCACCATCAAAGACCCAACCGTAAAATTTTAATTTTGTATGATTTCATACACATGTTTTCTTCACACATGTAGTTGCTTTAATTAGATGTTGGGTGATCAACCATCCATTTTGGAGGGCCTGGGAGCTAGTATAGTACTAGTTTTGGCCTATATATGTATGCCAATTTTTTTTGTTTTGCTAAGTTGTTGGGTTATTAACATGGAGTACAATGCATGGCGCCCTAGCTCCCAAATGGCGAGTGTGTCAGCAGATCTATTGGTAGACGCGTGTTGTGTAGTTGTGACTTGTGAGCAAGGATCGAAGTGTATGTGTGTGTTCGCGCGCGCTAGCTGTCAATTTTTCTTCCCTTTTACTTAGTTTTTGTGTCCGACATACGTACCATTAATTCGAAAGCATCCAAGTATACGAGGTATAGTACGCACGTACTTGAGATCGACGGCAGCTACGTTAACAAGTATATATATATATCCGTTTTCTCATGCCAGCTCTAATAACAATTAATAAGTTTGGTTGTTATATATATATACAGTAGCATGTTGTATGTAGACGAGCGGATATTTTTGCGCTCCTACTGGTAAATTGATTAACGTCTTTAGAATAGACAAGATTCGACAATACACGATCGAAAGATGATTACACTATGGCTAGCTATATATGTAATACGGATCACCATGGACGTACAAATTAATTATATATGGTTGCTTGCAAGTTGCAGGTGATCGCTATGGATTAAAGTATGAAAAACGAAAGAACTAGAGTAATCCATATACGCATTCCATCCAGGAAATAAAAGGATGGATCGATTGATTTGAAAGAAAGTAATTGAAGTGCGTGCTCGTGTGTGTCTATGTATATAGCAGCAGTACGTACGTGCATGCGCGCGTGTTCGTGTTGGTTCGATTTTAGCTAGGTAGTCATATGCGCGCAGATCTGGGCGTCCGGTGTGATGGATAGCCGCGATGTGATTGTACGTTGTGCTCGATAAGGCGATGCCCATGCATCGTGCGCTGCGTCCATTACAGATTGTTTCCCTTAATTTGCATGGGATCGATCGATAGTGCATGGACACACGTACGCGCCTAGCTAGCTTCGAGGCTGTAACATCCCGAAAAATTTAATAATATAAAAATTAATATTTTAAATTTGAATATAATTTATTTCTGATTTTTTCTGGTATTATTGAAATTTATTTGGATTGAATGAAAAATCAAACAAATAGAATTAAAGAATAGATAATGGTAAAAAGATAAAAATGTAAAAGTAAAATTTTGGAAAATTTACCATGGAACTCTAGTCATACTGGTAAGTCAGTAAAATCAACAAATAAAAAATTTATTCACAGAAAAGAGAATAAATAAGTGAATGACATCTCTTTTGACTAAAAACAGTGTAAGTCAGAATTAATGAAAAATATTAGAAACTTATCAGGAGCTGTAACAATTACCATAACACTCTCAGAGTATAATTTATCTCTGGTAAAAATTTCAGAAATTTATCATATTATTTAGACCTTCTAAAAATTCAAGAACAGAGGCATTTAAAAACTAGAAATCCTCATGTCAGAATTTTTATAAACTATTTACTTGATATTTTAACTTTAAATTTTTATGGAGATATACATGACCCAAACTGAACACTTATAAAAAGTTTGGAAAATAATTTATATGAATTACACCCTTAAATAAATAAAATACTGAAATACAAATCCTATGCAGTGCATAGTGTCAGAATTTTAATTAATTCATTATAGGATATTTTAGCCCAAAATTTTACTGAGGGATAAGCACTACCAGGGTTGGTCGTTAAAAAAGTTTCACAAAAATTGGACAGTGAATAGATGACGATTTAATGCGTGTACTAAGCTGTCCGAGCTGAACTTATCTCTTTGCCTCATTTTCCCTCACCGACGTGTGGGCCCGTTCACTGTGCTACGGGCGTTCGCTGGAAGCAACGGAAAAGGCTCTCAGTCGCTGCCTGGTGGTCCCGGTCCCGCTCGTCAGCCTGTTTTCCCGTTTCCTTTTCTTCTCCTCACAGCCGAGCTCGCTGCTCACTTGCGCCCGAGACTTCACCGTCTAAGCATCTCAGCGCCGACCCCGTCACTCGAGCCAGCAGCTGCAGCCACGTCCGCCTTGGCCTTCCCGCGCCATATTTGGTCATTCCATGTCCCCTGTGCCAGAAAAATCTCGCGACACATCGCCGTTTTCCCGCACTGAACCGAGCCGCAACTTTCTCACTGCAGTCACACACGGTGGCATCGATCTGCACTGGCTATAAGAGTTGCTTGAGTGTCGCTTTGAGCTGCTGCTTCTTTCCTCTGAACTTCCCTTGAACTAAAGCCTCCGCTACGCTAGTTGTTCTTCCTTCTTTCGCACAAAACCGAAAAGGGGAAACCTTCAAATTGAGGTCAACCGACACTAATCCTTCCAATCCCTTTTACATAAAACTCAACGAGGAAGATAACGCCTCCCAGGCTCCCAGCTCGGTGAAATGGCAAAGTGAGGGCAGAAGAGCAATGCGACGCAAGGGAGAAGCTTAAAGCTGCACTGGAGTGACCGATTTCCACGTTTTGGGCGCGTAGCCTCGGTCGTCATTCCCTGTACCGCGCGCAACAAAGCTCAGCCTCGCCTCCGAAGCGGCTCGGCCGGGATCAAGTGGGCACAGGCGAAGAGGAGGAGCTCTACTCGCGACGTGGAGGGCAGTGAGCTCGGCCGGACGGGAGTAGGTGGAGATCGGACGCAAAGGACGAGCGGCGTCGACGCTGTCGGCGACTCGCCTCGGTCGGGAAGAGAAGAAAGGGGGAAAGAATACACGGGGTGAGGATGACATGTGGGGCCGGGGCCCTACTGGCAGCGAGACAGCCTCGCCTCAGCTTGCCAGCGCGTCAACGTTTCTACAGTACCGGGCCCACCTGTCAGCAAGAAGAGGACGTTTAATGTGATTTGACTAAATGGGAAATTTCTAGAGTTTGGATTTGTTTAAGCCCCAAACTAATTCCAGATTTTCCCAAACTTTTTAAATAAGTCTTACTGAGAGTCAGACGTCTACTGGAAAATTTTGAGACAAAAACTCCTTTTAGGCAATTTGTTAAAATTCTGACACTGTACCCTGGTCCTTAACTTTGATTTCGGTTTTTGATTTAATTAAAGGTTCATTTTCTATAATTTATTTTTTAAACTTTTTGGAGATGTTCCAATACTTATAATTGGATTACTGTAAAATTTAAAATCAAAAACATGAGCCATTATTTTATAAAAATTCTGACAATTGTTTTTCTTACATTTTGGACCCACTGTAAATGAATTTTTAAGAGGTCTATTTAAATTCATTTAATTATAAAAATTTTACCAGTGATGCATAATATCTCCAGGGATTTATATAAATTTTCTTGGATTTTCTTGACATTGGTTATTTTTCTTCCTACTTTTTGATTCACTGTTTTTAGTCAAAAAGTAGATACATATTTTATTTAACTTGACCCTAAGTTTATAAAAACTCTACTTACTGGTCAAACATTATGACCAGCCTAAATAGGACTCATGGTAAAATTTTTCTAAATTTTATTTTCACCTTTTTGCCTTTTTCTTTGTTTTCCCCCTTTTTTAAATCTTTTCCCATAACACAAAATCTAAGAAATTCTAATTGGAGCAAATAATACCTAAAATTCTAGAACCATTTATATTAAAATTTAAACTGTTTATTTTTCACTCTTCCAACTTTCAGGACGTTACACTTAAATCGTTACCCATTCAAACCGAGACTCACTCATTTTCTTCTCCGGCGAGCCGCTTCTCCCTCCGCCGCAGGTCTCCGGTGGAAGCCCGCTCCGGCCATCCCCGGAGATGATCGACCCCACCCACAGATGCGCGGTGATCCACTGATGCTCGCCATGCCACCGATTCGGCCGGAACCTCGCCGGAGCACCGTCTCGCCGTGCCCTAGTCGCCTCCTCTGCTCTGTCCCACTGACCCATGGGTCCCAGTCATCAGTGGCGCAGCGTGAACTCAGTTCAATAGGCAAAGGCGCTTTCAGTTCTATGAAAACGTAATTTCCAAATTTAATTCATTTTCACTACCCGAGTTAATTCAAATACTTATAGATTTTGCATTATAACTCCAAATTGGATGAAATAAATTCCTATATTCATGTAAAATCAATTAATTTAAGAATATGTAATAATATTTTTAAAATGTTCATTGGGTGAAATTGAAATTCAAATTTGAAAGAAAGGCCTAAAGATATGCTTTATATAGAATCTCTACAAACAAACTGAGAATTAAATGAAACTAATTTTAATGAAATCCTCATGCTTCCAGAAGTTCAAATATATAAAAATATTTAAATTTCATTTATGTTTAAACTACTTTCTATTAAAGATTGTATTCAATGCATTGGAAATTCAAATAAGCATAACTTGAATAAAAGAAGTATGAAATAAGTAAAATTGATTTCTAAATATTAGTGTGACAGTAGAATACCTGAATTTTCCAAAATAATTAAGAAGTGAACTTGATTTGAGTTCTCTTGAGAAATATGAAATAACCTAAGTGTAAAATGCATAGGAAATCAAATAGTTAAAATATGGATCAAATGAATTCAAATGATCACCAAACCAGTTTTTTTATACTCCTATCATCACAAGGATTCCAGATGTATAATAATGTTTAAGGTTTATCATATAAAACAGTAAATGTTTAGTAGTCAAAGCATTAATACTTGCATAATTTGAATAGTTATAACTTTCAAAAATAAACATCAAATTTGACGAAACCAATTCCTGGTAACCTGAAATATAATACCCTTGCTGATTATGCAAAAATATCTTATGATTGTGCTAATCTGAACTAAGTCCATATTAGACCCTAATGAGCACTTATATAGAAAACGTTTCGGATAACAACCAAATATCGAGAAACCAGCTTCAAAACACTCTTAGTGTCGTACCCTGTTGATACATGAAAAATGGATAGATTATCTTATAGGGTGTAGTTGTAATCTTATAGCAAAAACTGAACCTCTGTCGGGTAGTAATAGAAACACTCAAGCTTTTTCATCAACCCGTAGAATATCTCGTCTAAGTGCAAAAATTATGAAGATCAGTTTGGAAATGATATTTAGGATATTTACTACCATATTCTAGAAAAATATTTTATTTACCACTTGCTTATCAACTAAATCCTGTTAGTTCAATACCCTTAAAAATTATGGTTGTCATAACCTTTGATACCATATAAGCTTTTTCAACAATGAATTTAATGTCTCGTCTAAACACTAAAATGTATGAAATTAGCCTAGATATGTTATTCAAAGTATATGCTATCCAATTTCGAAGAAATAATCTTATTTCATCATGTTTTTCATATAAATTCTATTAGCCAAATAACCCTAAGTGTTATGTCTAATGAGTTTCATAATATGAATAATTGAACTTTGTAATAATAATGAAGTTTGTAGCTAATA
Source organism: Otatea glauca (assembly GCA_036346275.1). Classification (NCBI taxonomy): domain Eukaryota; kingdom Viridiplantae; phylum Streptophyta; class Magnoliopsida; order Poales; family Poaceae; genus Otatea; species Otatea glauca. The sequence goes on along the minus strand of CM070716.1, from coordinate 69,096,696 downwards.
TATTTGTATCTCTAGAACCTTCTTAAAAACCATAAATAAGTCTAGTAATCTAGCTTAATAGATCTAACATATTCAAAATCACTTCTTATGCAAAATCGCTTAAGGTTAAGTGCTATTTGCATAACCCTAACCCTAACTAGTGTTTTAATTCTTTTAATCCAAATAATTTTAGCATCTATAATTCGAAGTTATAAAAAAAAGAATTCATAATTTTAGCCTCTTGAATTCGTAAATCAAGAATATATAATCTATAAAAGAAATCATGTTTTGTTTGTCATAAAGTCATTAAGTTTAAGAATAATGTAATTGCCTAAATAATTCAAACCCTAAAGCGTTCCTGTTTTCTGCAGTGAATCTTTATTTGATTTTCTGTCTATTTTCCTTTTGCCCTTATTGAAGTTTATTATTTGATATATTTTCCGATTGATCGACGTGTAGAATCCGACGTTCCTTTCTCCGTCGTCGCCTCTGTCATCTGCAATCGCGTCTTCGTCGTAAGCAATAAATAAGCAAAGCAAGCACCTCCTTTGACCATCTTGATCCCAGAATTTAATTTGCATTGTGTTTATTAAAAAGTTTCATGCATGCGTTTACTTCTGTAAATTCGCTATTTTATGGTGTTAGTAGTTATACCTGTTGTCTCATCAAACTTTCTTGATAAGTATGGACATGTGTACCTTGATAACCACAGATTGAGCTTAGACAATTACTTAATGTCATTTTGGGTATATGCGATTACATTTTATCCATGCTTAGCCATGCTTTTAGAACTAAAGAGGTTGATGATCAGATCAAAATTTGTTTCTTGAGAAATGGAAAATATTGGAATTTAAGCTGTTGGTTATGGGTATTTTGATTAAAAACCCAAAATAAAACTATAGTTTTGATGCGGGCGATTATTGGCAATAGTCGGAGGTGCAGAGGGATTTGCACGTAGTGTAGGGTGGAGTATCGCCCGTGTCGGATTAAGAACCGAACTTTGTGTTGTATGATCCAAGATAAACCGTACAACCACAAGTGTTGGTATGGGTCATCCTTAAACCAATTAAGTTATCTAGTTTAACTTTGCACATTGGTAGGCTGAAGTAGTACGGGCTCTCCTTTCATGGTTTGCTCTACGGGGTGCCCACACCGAGGTGTTGGGAACAACACTTACCAATATAACGGTGTACGCCATGTCTATGGGAAGTTTCAACATTTCTATGCTCTGAGTTCTTCCGGCATAGCATGGGTTTTATCGTCCCGGCTCTGGTGCAAAGTTAAATTAGATAATGTAAAGGTTTTCGTCATGAACATTCTGGCCACACGCCTAAGGTACGTGAAACATGCGGCAAAAAGAAAAGGTCATGACTTGTGGGTAAAGTTGTACACCTCTGCAGAGTGTAAATCTAATCGATTAGCCGTCCCCTCGGTCATCGGAAACTTGGTGAACTTGCACTAGTTAAATGTTTTGTATTTTTCTAAAATGGGTTATGGTTTGAGCTTGTTTTAGCAGCTGTTGTTTTATATCAAAGGGTCGACATTGTTGGATTCCATTTCTGGATTATTCGATATTCATGAAGGGTTGTGAGTATTACTTATGCTTTACTTGTTTCATATCAGTCAACTTGCTCTTACAAATTCTGTTTACAAATAACTTGATTTTACACTATCAATTCTGCTTTATGCAAATTAACTGTAGTAGCCTCCTTTGAAATGGCCTGCATATATTATAGGTTTTGCTAAAGTCTTGCAGAGTACGAAAGTACTCATCCTTGCTTATATGTTGTTTTTAGGTGGATAAGTTAGCGAAGCTTCAAAGTTATCCCTTTCGTCGCAGGTTGCGGGATTTTTCTTCATCGAATCTTTCTAGGGATTATGCCTTGTCAGTTGCCTGCGGGTTTTGGATGGGCACACTACAAGACTTTGCTTCTTTTTATGCTCGAGTTGCGCTAATAATATGTGATTGAAAGGATTGGGATGTCGCCTAGAGGGGTGAATATATGCTCTGATTGAGGATCTCAAGAGAGAGTTGTAAGATCTTCTTTGTATCATAGCCTCCGCGATGATTTTTAATAATATGTGTATGGTTGTGATTCCAACCCTTCTCACAAGGATCACTTAGATCTAAGGGTAAAGCTCCTCAAATCCCTGTTGTGTAGAAAATGCTAACAGAGAGACTCAACCCGAGAGTCCGGATGCGGATACTCCGGATGATCCGATAGTCCGGACTAACTCCGGATAGTCCGAATAGCATAACTTTTGACTCCGGACCGATTTCAGAGATTTTGACTCTCCAAAGCTAAGAACGAGGGCTACACAAACAACAAGATCTCACTATCATGGGACTCTCTTTCTAAGATTCACAAGGATGGATCACTTGAGCACTTGACACATCTAAAATAACAAATATAGAAGAGATACCAAAATTGCATACGGGATGCACATTAGATTTCCATTTTTGCATGTATGTAAAAATGGGGGTGTCACAGAGGCCTAGATTGCATAGGAAAAAGTTGATATAATGCACTAAATTTTACTTGAAAGTCTGTCTAGCACTCTGAACAATGAAATCATATATTTGACCATTCGAACTTTATAATGCACTAAATTTTACGCTGTCTAGCACTCTAACAATTAACCATTCGACTTTATTGATTTGATTTGATTTCGTATAGCGGTATTGCCCACGTAGCATGATGTGTGAGTAATTTTGCCACGTAAGATGACATGTTAAGCAAGTTTAGGTTAATGATAGGTGGAGCTTATAAGGATTTCTCTTTCAAATCGAAATATAGATGGAAGCTATAAGGGCCGATAGCCATAGAAGCATTATTGGGAGCTCGACGGGGAAGAATTAATCATGTGAGACCTACTTGTTATTGACCTAACTTGGCTAGCGTGTCATCCTACATGCAAAACTGCTTACTCATTGCACCACATGGGCAATACCACTATGCGAAACCGGGCTACGGTGTTATTTGAACTAGATTGTAAAGTTTGGGGGTCAAATGTATTGTTTTATAGCTCAAGGTGTTGAATAGACGTTCGACCAAAGTTCAAAGTGTTATATGGACTTCTTCTAATTACATATGCATGATTAATTGATTGCTCACAACAAAAACAAAACATAAAGAAAGCTCGTTAGATCCCTAGCTACTGCTATAGGTGTTGATATATTTCGTGACCTCTTAATTTTCATCTACGTGGCAGAAAAATAGCTGGAAACTTACACTAATTAAACAAGTTAATTAAAGTGGTGATCGAATCGGACTAATAATATCTAGTGAGTGTGCCGTGCTAGCCAGTGCATGCATACACGCAAGTACAATAGTAACGTCAACTACTAGCTAATAGTAAACTAAAAGTCAGTTTGTACAATAACTGTCTCTAAAGGTTGTCTCTAGATGTTGTGCAATAAGTATCTTTTTTCTCTTGTACATAAATGATCTACCTATACTCCCGTGCAAAACTGGCTATTAAATAAGAGTCAGCTCTCTTCTCTCTCCTCTTTTCTCACTCCTTCACATATATCAAAATGATGTGTACCGACTAAGAGTCAGCTGACGTGATCTTATTGTACATGCCCTTAGCTTGTTTAGGCTCCATATGCATCACACATCGATTCGCACTACACTGAAAAAGGTCATCAGTGGCGGTTCATAACTGCCATCAGTGGCGGTTATTGAACCGCCACAGATATAGTGCCAGCGATAATCGAGATTATCGGTGGCGGTTTTCTAACCGCCACGAGATAAGTGTTATCTCGTGACGGTTCTACACACTAACCGTCACATATAACAATACTATCGTGGCGGTTCTATCCACCAACCGCCACAGATAACTACACTATCTGTGACGGTTCTTTCCTACAACCGCCACAGATAACTATATTATCTGTGGCGGTTCTATACACCAACCGCCACAGATAACTATATTATCTGTGGCAATTCTATCCACCAACCGCCACAGATAGTACCTGATCGAAAAAATAAAAAACTGCATTTTGGGCATATACCCTCTGAAACATATAATACAATAATCACAGATTTTGCATATACACAATTACAATGTACAACAATCACAGATTTCGCATATACACAACTACAATATAATACATCAATCACAATTACAATTTTGCATATACACAATTATAATATACAACAATCACAGATTTTGCATATACACAACTACAATATAATACATCAATCACAATTACATATAATACATCAATCACAATTACAATCATAGATTTTGCATATACACAATTACAATATACACAATTACAATGTACAATTAAAGTGTCTCATGCATGAGGCGCTCCATCATGGTGATGGTGTAGGGCATGCCTCTCGCTGGACCTGCTCCCTTCTCCAATTCAGTATCTTTGCATCAATATTTCTCAGAGTATGTAAATGAAGTAATTATATATCATACTATGGAAAGCTAAATAGATCACTTTAGTTGTATCACAAATCTAGCCGATCCATTGTCGTCTTATTCCATGTGAATGCCGTGGCATCCTCCAGATGTTGTACATGCATTAGCTAGTTTATACTCCCTCTATTTTTGAATATGTGACATTCTATTTTTCAATTTTTATTCCTAAATACATATCATTCTACAATTTTGATCCTACTTTTTACTATTTTTCCTTCTATAATCTCCATTTAGCTATTTTTAATGGCATTTACTATCATACATTAGAGTAAAACACACCATCTAAAAATATAAGGACCATGTAATCAAATCTCTTATGAATGGACGGTAAAGATGCAAAAGGAAACTTCGGCAACTAAATCAAGCAATCAAATAAACCTGCTGTAATGGTGCAATTTTGGGATGAGCTCTTTCCATATTCATCCATCACCCACGTCTATAAAAAGCTCTACTAGCGATCATGAAAGGGCACGGAGAAAAGCAATAGAGGGAGAGCTCCTTGTCTAGAGCGCACGCACACACACACACCACCCATCAACACACACACGCGCACAGGAGAAGGGCAACAACACAAGCGCAGATCAATCACAACTTCTTAAATGAAATGACAGAAATTAGAACACGTGCAAGCCATGCCATCCAATACTAAACTTGACATTCAATGAAACATCAATTTACACCACCGTAAGAAAAAAATTAACTAGTTTTGTGAACTATAAGCCTACGAGTCTTCACTGTTGGTAGGGGCCTCAGGAGGTGGCAGATGAGTATGGAAGACTTCATCGTTATTATCTAGGTCATGAAACTCGCCGTTCTTGTTGAGTACTTCCTTCATGATGAAGTAGGCGAGCTGTCCCTGAATGCCTTGGATTTCATTTGGAACCAGTCCTCCCGTAGGCAACTTCAAACGCTATAGATAGAAAAAGTTTGTCTTAAGAGCTTATATAGAGAATGAGATGTGCAAATCAATGTGTGATGTTAGCGTGACAAACCTCTACGTCATTGTTTACTATTGTAGAGCCTAAGATTTCGCGTATGTATTGGCACACGAAGTACCCACATAAATTTGTTCCTGGCGGCTGCTTGTGGCACTGCAAAAAAATTGAATAAACTTATACGACATTGAAGGAGTTATTGACTACGAGGTGCAATATAGGAAAATTGTTTTTGTGCGTACCGGAAATTTAGTACGGATTGTCAGTGATTTATGGAAAGGACGGTGTCTCGAGCACTTTTTACAATATGCTTTGAAGGCCCTATTCACTAGACTTGTCATATCTTTGTAGTCTTTTGAATCTTTGTCCCATGGTCCAAGATCGACATCTTGCTTTTATCCGGAGTAATTACTACGAGAATCCAGTGAAAACTACATACACATGTATGATGCCGTAGTCATTAGTCCTAACCTGAACAAAGAACGAGATCAACAAGTAGTTGAACTAGCTAGTGAGCCACTTACTTGAAATTGTATGGTAAAAGTATGAACTCCTTGTCTTGGAGTTTGATGAGAGCGTTATATACGTAGTCCTCGACCTCCTTTGGTACTCTTTTGATTTTTGGTGGCAAACCGTTCCGGATCGAGGAACGCCATCGCCCTTTGGTTCTTTTAGTTCGATCAACTCGTATCTACATAACAAATGATTTAGATATCACATTTATCGGTATTACATGAATGTAGACAATGATTTTTATATTGGACACTTACGGTGACCAAAGATCTCATAAGAGACACGTCGAGGGCATCTTGATAGTACATGTTGTGCAACTCATTGAATTCTATCATGAAGCGACCAATCCCTCATGGTGGAAATGTTCCTCTCTGAAAATGGCGGTGATCACCTTCGGAGTACATGTTGGTTCGATCGCTCCATATACCATTCATGTAATCGCCTTTAGCTACACCGTTAGACTATCAAGCTTTGAAGGGGTGACAAACGGCTTCCCAATTCGTATTTGATCTTTCTTGACTTGTCCTTTCGAGACCGCTTTACCCTTACTTTTCGCACACAACATCATACTGCTCGCTTCGCTTGACCTACCGATATGGCTTGTCTATTCTGCCATGCCTTCAGAGGATGGTTTTTAAGTCGGTCAACTGAAGTTGTCGCACTAACTTTTGTACGCTGATGTGTTGGTGACGACTGTGCGAGGTTTACTGTAGGACAGGCTGGCAGGTTCACTGCAGGAGAGGCCGGCAGGTTCACTGCAGGAGAGGCTGGCAGGGTCACCTCAGGAGGGGCTGGCAGGTTCACCTCAGGAGGAACAGGCACTTCATGATGGTCCAAGTTGATGTCACGTTTGCGCCACTGGATGAATGAGTGGACGACACTTCCTAGAGTTGTAACCTCGTCGTTCGGGGGCATTTCTAGCCCGAGGTTGGCAAACTGGGGATTAACCGTGTCCACCTGGACCTTTGCATATCCCGGCGCTATCGCAGAGTTGTGCAATACACCTCCTTCTTGGCATGGGTACGCTATGCCTGTATCAGCCTGAATGAATATGTTCATGACGGGCAAAGTGAGCCGCACGGTGTGGGGTCATGTATGTCGTCCACGTGATAATGACCCATGTCTGTTCTACAAGTGGGCGGATGCGCAATCGCCGTGAACGATTCGGAGGGTGGTCGTAACAATGTTCTCGGCTTGCGATCGCTCATGACTTGTTGTACTTGTCGTTGTACTTGTTGTTCTATTGTGCCTTGTAATTCTCAAGCATCTTTTCCTTCATCATTTCTATTTCGCAAACACTTCTCTAGCTCTCTTCGACTCTTGTAAGTGTGAAGGTGCTCGGGAATCTGTCTTCCACGGAACCTTAACCCCGACACCTCGTGTCCGTCCGTGATGCTCCTTGTTTCCCAGGCACGTGTTAGTTCGTCGTTCTCCTATTTGGTTGGAATGTTCCTTGGGAAGACTCGACGTCTGACTCCCGGACCCTTTGCGACATTGCTTCGTCATCGCTATTTCGAAGGATAAGCCCCACCGGACGTGACACTTGCCCTCGCTAGCACGTAGTGCTTGACTCGATCCGTAGTCCGGCCAATTGACTTGTACCAGTCGACTGTAATGATTCTGCTTCCTGCCTCTCCCATTGAGGGATTTTACCAGCGTACCCACCCGTACCAAGTCTGTGTGGATGGATGTTCCATCTTCCGATGTTTATGTGATCCTTCTTTGGACTTCTTTGTCGCTTCACTTTGCTTCATCGACACGAAATCATCCCAATATGGTTCTAAGTTTGGGTAGTCCCCGATGGCCGATCGGTTTTTCTTCACATAAGTAGTATTCAGCCTGGCCTTGAAGTTCCTCCATGCCGCATCCATGGTCATCAACGCATCCCGACGCACGCGGTGTTCATCTTCTTCGGGAATTCGAAGGTTTGTTTGAGCTCCGTCCATAGATCCGTTTTGATGGTCTCGGGCACTTTGTGCCAATCCAAAAAGGTGATTGGCACTCTCTCCCTTGCGATATACCCGCAGGTTGTTCTGTACTTTGCTACGAACTTTGGTGGTGCAATAGGGGCCCCAGCTTCTGAGACCTCCGAGATGGTATACCGGCATTCGGGCTTCTTATTTCTTCCTCGGCCACGAGGTCTTGCCACGGGTAGTCAGCATCGGCGGCAACAGCGGTGGTTGGGTGGAGGTTGAGGAACCTGCTAGGGCTAGGGCTCGGGCTCGGGCTCGGGGTGGATTGCTCCTCCATATCAGCCTTGGATGTGCGAACTGAAAGAGGTAAAGTATGGAACCATTAGAATTTGGCGGTCATTTGGGTTAAGTGCGGAAGTTTAACTCTGAAAACTGAAAGAGGTAAAGTATGGAAATCTGTTTTTTCATTTCATATTTCTGTAAATTCTTACATGCCATGTTTAGATACGCTGGGATGTGCGAACTATGTTGGTGAAAAAGTTGTGCACATGCACCTTTACGACGATGTTGTTCCTAGATAACGTTGGAAAAAAGCCTAGCACTGACCTTTTTCTATCTAACACAAGAATTTTCCCTTATACTGATAGCCAATTAGTATATGTAAGTATGCAAAACCGTAATATATATGATGATACTCCCTCCAGTCAAAAATATATAATGATGATACTCCCTCTAGTCACAAATATATAATGATACCAATTGATGACTGCTTTATTTGATGGGTACAAATAATTAAGTACTTGTGTTTGCGGATCTGGATGGATGGATGCTTAACTTAATTTGGATTTCATAGCATTTTGTGTGTTTGTGTGTTGTGTTTGAGGTAATGAACTAAGAGAGAGAATAAAGATGGCTAACAAAAAGAGCCTCTCGATAGCCAATTAGTATTGGTAAGTATGCAAAACCGTAAGCAAGTAATCCGAATATAAATTACCACTTAATGTAGTAGATTTATTCCTAAGCAAAGACTAAGTCAAATTTGTTGCTAAGTATGCAAAATAGTAAGCAATTTATTCTTAAGCAACACAAAGTCAAATGTAGCACAAGCAACAACATAATCGCACAACTATCACACTACTATTTCTAATTTGATACTTGTTTATTGATGATTATGCGGATGAATATGATATGGTTTTCCAAGATTTTAATGGTCTAAAGAAGACACTAGTCAACATAAGCAAATTTAGGACCTTGATTATATTAAATTACCCATCCGGATGTTTAACTACAACGAACCCGATGTTAAAAGGAAATCAAGGTAGTCAACTTAAAAGTCGATGTAATTAATATCAAGGCAATCAACTTAAAAGTAAATAGTGGCAATGAAAATGTTTTAACCTTGGAGCAATAAGCCAACAATCAGATTCCTAATCTCTCGCTACTAACACAAATTTTCGTAATATTGCTTATCAAGAAAATGCATATGTATAATTACAACAAAAGATTAGAAAGTTGAGTAAACAATTACAGCTTATACTTTCTAAATGAATGGATTTTGCTCATGTGCATACATGAGAAAATTAAAGATCAGACCATGAATGCAAGACAATACAAGATTTCCTTTTCTTTCTAGCTAACCTATTTAAAAATTAACCTATTTAAAATTAAAGATCTGATCAATGCAAGAATACACAAATATTTATTGTAGTGGAACAATAATTGAGATCAAGATAAGCATATAAGTCTCATTGTTAGCAGGACCTTGTAAAGTGCAATTCAAGTATCGATCCATTTCATTGCCTCTCGAAAATAACAAGTAATCAATAAGAGTTGTAACACCTAAAGGCTAGCCTATAGGAATATTGCTATGAATATTGCCATTTCAGAGCCCTCTTTGTTTGGAACCTTGTATAGAACCTTACTATGTGCTCTGCTTTTGTAGTAAGCTGGGGCCTTTAATTTAGTTCAATACAAAAATGGCAAAAGCAAAAGAATCATTCATGCACTCACTCGACTGTCATGAATCATATGTCTATAGTTCTATACAAAAATGGCAAAAGCAAAAGAAGTTAAACTGAGATTGACCACATTTCGTTGGCCCGCTATAAGCCAACAATAGCTATTGCAAGATGAGCACTAGCAAAACCCAATCAACATGGCCAAATATTGGCCAACATCTCGCAAGTTACGGCTACAAACCAAACAAGCGGCGGGGTCGGGCGAGTCGGGGCGCGGCGCCCCGGCGGCGTCGGGGCTGCGTCCGGCGGAGTAGGGGCGCGTCGGGGTGGCGTCTGGGCGGAGTAGGGAACGGCGTCGCGGCAAGCGCGCGCGCAGCGCGTCGGCGCGTCGGGCTCGGTGAGAAGAGTGAAGCGCGGGAGTTTGTGAGAAGAGTGAAGCGGCGGGAGTCTAAGGGTTTAGGCAACAGCGGTGAAAGCGACATTTCATATGTGGGTTATCGTGGCGGTTCTTAACAAGAACCGCCATCGATATACTCGTGGCGGTTCTTTATACGAACCGCCATCGATACAGATGTCTGTGGCGGTTCTTAATAAGAACCGCCATCGATATATATTATCGTGGCGGTTCTTTATACGAACCGCCATCGATAATATATCTGTGGCGGTTCTTCACAAGAACCGCCATCAAACATATATTATTTGTGGCGGTTCTTTGTACTAACCGCCATCGAGCAATATATCGATGGCGGTTCTTTTGAAGAACCGCCACCGATAAAATTATCCTAACATAATTCTAATACAAGAATATACCCTACATAATCCTAATATATTAACGACCTTATATAATCCTAATAAATTTTATATACCCTATGTAATCCTCGCTAAATATTACATACCCTATATAATCCTAATATAGTAATGACCCTACATAATCCTAATGTATTAATGACCTTATATAATCCTAATAAATATTATATACCCTATATAGTACTAATATATTAATAACCCTATATAATCCTAATATAGTAATATACCCTATATAATACTAATATATTAATGACTCTATATAATCCTAATATATTAATGATCCTATAATCCTAATACAGTAATGACAATATATAATTCTAATATAGTACTATACCCTATGTAATCCAAATATATTAATGACCCACATTTCCATTACTCTACACAAATGCATAACACCATATTTCTATTACTCCATACAAATGCATATTGTTTACATCACATTGCCATTACTCGTATATAGCTAATTATTTTCTTTCACAATTTGCCCTTCTTCATGATCGTCGCGATGATAGGTAGCTTCCTGAGTGGTTTCTTCCTTGAGCCTGATGTTGCCATCTACGAAAGGAGGCAACTCGTCAAACCGGTTTTACTCATCCTCATCCACGACATTCTCAACTCCGACGATCCTTCTTTTCCTCAAGAACTACATGCCGCTTCTTATCTCACGGTCGATTACATAGAAGACTTGTGCTACTTGCTTCGCAAGTATGAATGGTTAAATCTCAGATCCGACATGTTCGATGTCCAAAGTAGTGAAGCCGCATTTGTCCACCTTGACACCCTTTGGGAGTTGTACCCAACGACACCAAACATCGGGATCTTAAAAATACAATAATCGAGCTCCCAAATCTCTTCTATGAACCCATAGAAGCTAGTCTTCATCGCTGTGTTGTCATAGGCATCTATGCGACACCACTATTTTGGTAAGTGCTTTTGCTATCCCGAGATCTCGTAAAAGGTATATCCATTTATGTCGATCCTTGACATGTCAAGATTGTACTTGATGGCCCTTTTGCCAACCACCTCAACATAACACTCGTTTCTTTCCCACCATATGCTCTTTGAACCAATGATTGAACAAACGGTTATGCTCTTTTGTTACCCAAGCCTCCGATCGCCCACGATTTTCCTCTCATAGCTTATCCTTGTGCATGTCCATATACGAGGACACCTCAACCGATTGTTGCAAGATCGTGAAATGAGCTTTTTCAACAATCTATGATCGTAAGAATTTGTTGATTTCCTTCCAATCGTCCCTTTCCCAGCTAGCCTACCCTCATGGCGAGATACAGGCACTCCTACCGGTTCCACCCCCTCCATGTAATCCACGCAAAACTCGATAACCTCCTCAGTTGCATAACCTTCCACAATGTAGCCCTCCGGACGAGATCGATTGCGTACATACTTCTTCAGGATACACATGTACCTTTCGAACGGGTACATCTGATGCAGGAATACGGGGCCACATACATTTATCTCATTCACAAGGTGAACAATGAGATGAACTATTATATCGAAAAATGATGGAGGGAAATACATCTCTAGCTGGCATAGTGTCTTCACCACATCATTCTGCAGTTCAGAAAGTCCTATGGGATCGATGACCTTCTGTGAAATCGTGTTGAAGAATAAACACAACCTCATGATTGCCTCTGACCTTTTCGTGCAAAATACCTCTAATTGCAATAGGAAGCATTTGTGTCATCATCACATGACAATCATGAGACTTCATGCCAGTTAACTTCAAATCTTTCATCGACACCAGTTTCTTGATGCTTGCGGAGTAACCGGATGGAACTTTCACACCATGTAAGCATTTGCAGAGGTCTGTTCTCTCTTTCTTGGATAGAGTGTAGCAAGCTGGGGGAAGGTAAAGTCGGCCTTTCCCGTTGTCTCGAGGATGTAGCTCAGCTCTGATTTTCATATCTTCCAGGTCCCTTCGTGCCTTTAGTCCGTCCTTAGTTTTGCTAGGAATATTCAGCAAAATACCAATCAAGCTGTCACATACATTTTTCTCTACATGCATGACGTCTATGCAAGGTCGAACTTCTAAGTCCTTCCAATAGGGCAAGTTCCAAAATATCGATCTCTTCTTCCACGTGATCTTCTCAGTACGAGACCTCGATTTATTATTACTCTCTCCCTTTCCAAGTACAACATTAATATCCTTAACCATATCATATACCTCTTCCCCACGAGGAGGCCTTGGAGCTATACCATCCTCTTTTGTCCCGTCGAATTGTTTCCTCATATTGCGGTAGGGTGATTCTCGCGAAGGAACTGCGATGATGCATGTACACGCTTTCCTCGAGTTATTGAGCCACACACTTGCGGTTTCATCCATGCAATGGGGGCATGCTTTGGCCCCTTTACAAGACTGTTGGATAGGTTACCAAGGGCGTGGAAATCATTGATGGTGCAAAACAACAATGCGCGTAGGGTGAAGTACTCGCTTGTACTCATCCCATACCAGACACCTTCGCTCCACAAGATCACAAGATCTTCCACCAATGGTTGTAGGTATACATCAATATCATTGCCAGTTGTCTCGGCCCTTGGATAAGCAAATGACATCATAATGTACTTTTGTTTCATACACAACCAAGGAGGAAGGTTATAGATACAGAGAGTCACGGGCCAAGTGCTATGAATACTACTCATGTTACCGAAAGGATTCATTCCATCCGTACTCAACCCAAACCTTACATTCCTCGGTTCATTCCCGAAGTCCATCCTAAAGAGCCTATCGATGGTTCTCCACTGGGCAGAATCAGCAGGGTGTCTCAGCTTTCCATCATTTTTACGCTCTTTGAGTGCCATCGCATCAGTTGGGCATGCTTTTTGTTTCCAAATAAACGCTTCAACCGAGGTATTACCGGTAAATACCACACCACTTTAGCGGGAGCTCCTTTCTTCACCACGGTGCCCTCACTGTCATGGCCTTTACGCTTGTATCGCGATGATTTGCACACCGGACATACATGCATGTTTGTATACTCTTTGCGATAGAGTATACAATCATTTGGACATGCATGTATTCTTTCTACTTCCAATCCCAATGGACATACAACCTTCTTAGCTAAATAAGTGGTTATCGGCAATACGCTTCCATCCGAAGCATGTCCGCTAAGAGATGTAATAGCGCCATGAAACTTTTATCTGACCAACCATTGCTTACCTTCAATTTTAGAAGTGAAAGCACGGTGTGCAACTTTGTGTATTCCTCCTGCAACCCGAACAAAGGTGTGTCCGAGTCGCCCAACAAACCCTTGAATTGATTAAACTCTCTCGACTAGTGTAGTTCCCTTCGCATCGCGCAACATCTTAGCAAGATTATTATCGCCATCAATGTCCAACCTATCCTCATCGATCCATAATCGATGTCACCGCCATAATGCCTTCTCCATCACCCAATACGTTATCACCTTCATGTATGTTTTCCTCTTCACCGTGACTTGTCCAACGTGTATAGCCAAGTACAAAACCTCTTCAATCAAGTGCAAGTGGATGTGCTCTTTGTCCAAAACATTTTCTCATTCTTGCAATCAATGCATGGACAATGTATGTACTCCGCCTTCTTGTGCAACTTGTTCTCCTCAATGCTCTTAGAAAAGCAGATACCCCATCGATGTAATCTCTACTGTAACGGTTCGCATTGTACATCCATCTCGGTCCATCTAAAATTAATTAACATATAAAAATTGATTAAAACTAATCTAATTACTTATCATCTAAATGAGCTAGATAATAAATTCATCATCTAAAAATGATGAGCATCCACCTACCAAATTAGCTAAAATTTCATGTATATTAATATCCAATAATCTTAATTAAATAAATTTAATATATGTCCGCACTAGTGGAACCAAATTAATAGTAATTAAAAAACTAATCTGAATAATTTTCCTGTAAAGAAGCTAGATAATAAATTCATCATCTAAAAATGATGAGCACCCACGTACCAAATTAACTAAAATTTCATTTATATTAATACCCAATAATCTTAATTAAATAAATTTATTATATACAAGATGTATATGTCCCTACACTAATGGAACCAAATTAATAGTAATTAAAAAACTAATCTAATTACTTATCATCTAAAGGAGCTAGATAATAAATTCATATATATGCAAGATGTATATGTCTGTACACTAATAGAACCCAATTAATAGTAATTAAAAAATCAATCTAATTACTTATCATCTAAAGGAGCTAGATAATAAATTCATCATGTATCAAATTAACTTAAAATGCAATTAATATTAAATATATGCTTAATCATAATTCATCATCTATAAAAGGAACACAACATCATCTAATGAACCTAGCTAGGAAATAAATTCATCAACTACAAAATGGTAGCTAAATAAAAATAAACAAAATCTAAACTTTTCATCTCATCTACATATAAACCCTAATTAAACTTGGTTTAAAAATTAAATTGCAACAAGATTAACACAAATCAAGAGAGGAGAAAAAATAACTCACCAAGGAACAACTAGAGGAAGTACAAGCACAAGAATTGGAGAAAACGAAATCAAATTTAGAAGTTTTGGTTTGCTCTCGGGAGGAAGAAGACCAAGTCTCGCATCGACCACCTATTTATAGGCAATATTATCGATGGCGGTTTTTAACTAGAATCGCCATCGATAACATTATCCGTGGCGGTTCTATCCTCGAACCGCCATCGATAATTATTATCGATGGCGGTTCGAGGATAGAACCGCCATCGATAATCAATAGAATCGATGGCGGTTGGAGGATAGCACCGCCACCGCGATAATCGCGTGCTATCCTCCAACCGCCATCGATTCTATTGGATTATCCGTGGCGGTTCTATCCTCGAACCGCCACTGATATTCTTCCCGTCATTTTTGAAATAGAACCACCACTGATAATTATCTTTGTGGCGGTTCGAAAAAAACCGCCACAAATAGACCGTCACCTATTGCAGGTTTTGGCGTAGTGTCGTGAGATCTCAAATCTACCATATATATGCATGCATGCATTTAGGGTGGCCCGATTTCTGTTGTGCTTGCTATCTACTAGATGAATATGCGCGGCGGCACGCCACGCACTTGCACTGCGATATCGCGCAAGGGTGAGTTTCCGGGTAATCAATGAAATTTAAACATATCAGTAGTATTGTCAGAATTCTTAAAAATTACACAAGTTTGATCATGCTTCGAAATTTTTATGGTAGCTTAGACATGCTCTCAGATTTTTAAAAAATTGCAAAATTTTGATCATAATCTGAAATTTTTATGGTAGCCTAGGCATGCTTGCAGAACCCTTCTCAAAAAGTTTGAAAATTCAAATTCGTTTGATGGCACTCGAGAAACAAAAGTAGCGAAATTTAAATGGATTAAGAATTTCTAAAATTGCACAAATTTAATCATGGTCCAATTTTTATGGTAGCTTATGCATGTTCTGAGGACCGTTATCAAAAATTTCAACATGATTTATTATCTCAATTAAATTAGTGGAGTTGATGATATGAATGCGTTAGTATCATTGTCGGAATTTTGGAAAATTGTATAAGTTTGATCATGAATCGAATTTTCTATGGTAGCTTAGGCATGCTCTGAGGACCGTTATCAAAAAGTTTAAAAAATTTATAACAATATTTGATAGCTCAATTAAATCAGGGAAAAATTATCTTAACCGGTGAAAGGACCTAAACGTAATTACGGAGTTTTTAGAGGGCCTTCACATAGGGAGGACAGAGGACACGTGGGCACGGTCTCCTGCCGGAAAAGCTCCAAAATTCAATATAGGTAGTATATATATTGGCGAATGTATGCATGTTACGCACTTAACTTCGCACTGATTCGACCGATCGAAGCAGCAGCAGGGCCCTGGGCCAAAAATTAATGGGCATTGTCGCCCTTGATTAGCCAGCTACGCAAGAGCCTCTCAAAAAGAGTCAGCTGATTAAGTACTTTCCTCTCAGAAATTAACCGATTATTAATTGCTTGGTTTAGTATGATTGCTAGCTTGTTTGTTTGTTTTGGGAAAGCGGTCGTCTATATGCTGGTCGATCCTAATTTGGATATATATCTTATCTCTAGCTTTCATCTTGCGCAAATGTAAAATTGTCGACCCTCCCTGTATATATACGCAATAGTATTAGATCATATATACAACCAAGCTAGCTAGCTAGCACCACACACATAAACTAGCTTCTTTGTCTACTAGCTACCAGATCATTCAGAGACATTAACAAGCAAATTAGGTAAGACACGATCAGATTCAGCCAAATCATCATTGTAATTTCATATATGACAAAACATGGATAAGGGATTTTCTTTTGGACCTAGTTCTAGCTGGCTAGCTTAATAATTAGATGGGTATAAATGTCGAGGTTCATGTAGTCTATGTGGAGCGGTGATGAGATTAATACTACATTGTTTGTCTGAAGTAAATTGCAGTTGTATATAAGACATGTTGGTTTCAGATATAGCACATCTGCATTAATCATTTTACACGAAGCGAGAACGAAAGTGTAAGTAAGGTGCTATGCATGCGTAGGCCTGTCTCACAGTGGGCTGGACTTTGAGCAAATTTTGGGCCAGAGTATTAAAGAAGTGTCAGGGCATCAACCTTCGTTGCACGGGCGCCTTAGGGACAGGGACACAGGCATATGGTGCATAGTGCTTGTGGGTCCTAAGTGGCCATACGGCATGGCATATGTGCCGATACTGAACGCACGGACGTGTACTAAGGGGTGGTTTTGACCATTTTCCATATATACGGTGTACTGTCGAGGCCGTCAACCCTTAAGGGGATGTAATACCTCGACCCATTAATACGAAGGCCTATGTAGAGCAGTGATGGGATTAGTAGTACATTGCTTGTCTAAAGTGAGATGTAACCCTTTTATATGAAGCAACAACGAAAGTGTAAGTGAAGTGTTATGTATGTGTGAGCCCGCTCTACGGTGGGTTAGGCTTTAAGTAAACTTTGGATCAGCGTGCTACTGTAAACTGGCAAGAAAGTAACATGCGCGCATGCAGCTGCTAGCTTGCAACAACATGCATGACTACTTGATCATGGCGTCATGCATTCATGCTAGCTTGTTCTGTATCTACATGCCAAAGATTTGCTGAGCTAGCTAGCATGCATGCCTAGCTAGTTGCATATATGATCGATGTACACTCGTGCTCTACTCTTCTAGCTAATTAACTTATATTAAAAGATATTGTTGGCGCCAAAAACTCGAGGTAGTGTTTATTGATCACAACATACTAGACGAACACTGGATTTAGGGCGTGCCAACCGATTTGATCCTGCAATCGATAAGAAAAATATAAAATTCGCTCAAAACCGATCCTGTAGGGCAATCGGCTTCGATCTAATCAGCTAAAGCCAATTAATCCGCAGGTAATTGGTAAGTCTAATTAGCCGATTAGGGCTAATCAGAGGATAAAGGTAAATCGACTCTGAAAAAGGCGATGCGCAACAAGATCAGAGAAAATCGAACCTGATTGGTGTAACAAAAGAAGATCAACAATCGGCGATGCGCAACTTTATTGATCAAATCGAGTTACAAGAGTCTAAATTATAAGGGTTACTCCTAGTCGATAGAAAAATAGACGAAAAGTAATGTATTGGTTGATTGGATTGTCTGTGTTGTTATTTTCGCCTGCCCATGTCCATCTTTTATACCCATCAGCCGACCGAGTCCTATTACAACATGTTACAAAATATGATACGTATCGACCTTTATCCGAAAGATCTTGCCTTAAGACTTTCTTGTAACTAAATATCTTCAAATCATTTTAAATCATCCATCGGCTACGTTTCGTTGACTCCAAACTATCGACTTTACTGCACCTGCCGAATCTGGGTGCTAACAGATATAGAATCGGACGATTCGTCTCTCGTAGTCTTGTCCTATATGCTAGCTACCTGTCCCATTTTCCATCCCCAGCTGGGTACGGCGTATACACATATATGTATCAGTATGCATGTTGTACGTGGAAATTTTGGAATGTAGTACAAGAATCGGTCCGTAATTAAAAATCGGTACAACATGTTCGCGTATTTACAAAAAACTCAGTGTTACCCGAAACCTGAAAATTCGGTTTTGCTTACCCGAAATTTCAAATTCTGGCTAAACTTTAAACGAAAAATCAAATTCCGGGTATGGGGGCCCCACCCCATACCCGAAATTTCAAATTTCGGTTATGGGTACCTGAAATTTGAAATTTCGGTATAAATGGGTGGGCCCCCGGAATTTCAAATTTCGGGTATGCACAGTCCACCACGGTAAAAAAATAAAAAAAGGATACAAACGACGTCGAAAAATTTTGAAATTTTTTGTGAAGGTTACTGAGAAATCAATGATACTCCCATAAAAATTTTAGATTATTATAATATGTGAGGAATTTTTAAAAATTCAAACATTACAACTATCCCGATAAAACGCTGATCGACAAGTTTGAACCGAATCAAAAGTGAAACAATTCACGTTAGAAAATTTAGAAATTTTTGTGCATAGTTATTACGAATCACTAATGTTCCCATAAAATTTTCATATGATGATCAAGCTTTATGAATTTTTAAAAATTAGATAGTGCTACCGTCCGATGTGGCTTTTATCGTGACAAGAGCATTGTCCGATTTTCACAAATTTATAAAGCTTGATCATCATATGAAAATTTTATGGGAATATTAGTGATGCATCATAACCATGTAAAAAAAATTCAAAATTTTCTAACGTGGTTTGTTTCATTTTTCATTCGGTTCAAACTCGCTTCACGCTTTATCGTGACAGTTGTAATGTTTGAATTTTTAAAAATTCCTCAGATCTTATAATATTCTGAAATTTTTATGACAATATAATTTATTTGTCAGAAACCTTCAAAAAAAATTTAAAATTTTTCAACGTCGTTTGGATCCTAGTTTTATTTTTTTAATAAATCTGTGGATTCCGTTCGCAGGAATTGGAATTTTTTTTAAAAAAATCGAGCGAATTGAGTTCGCAGGAATTGCGGATTAAAAAAATAAAAAAATTCCAGCTGAATCCGTTCGCTAGAAAAGAAATAAAAATATCCCGCGAAGCCCGTCAGCTGGAATTTACTGTTCGCAGGAAAAATTATAATTAGTATGACGATACTAATTGATTAGCAAAATCGCGTTATTGCATGTGAACAATTTCAATTCAAATTTGTAAAGATATTTAAAATACTTGTTTTGAAGGAAGTGGCTGAGCAACTGTCATTGAACTTAGGTAATGATAAATGTGTCCAATAAAAGTCCGATCAATCAATAATTTGAAATTATTTAAAGAATTGATTTTTTTAGAAATTGCAAAATGATGGTGGGAGAGGGAGATCAGAGAGAGTGCGAGAGATCAGAGAGTGTGATTTTTGTAGTCTTTTGGGCAGCCCGTAAAATGACATGTTTAAATATAATTTTTAGGAAGAATGGACCAGATTTGCTTGATCTTTGATATATGCACTACCATATTTTGGAAAAATATTTAATTTACACCTTGTTTTGCATCTAATTTCCACTAGTGCAATAACCCTAAGTATTATGGTCGACAACAACTCATGTCATATTTTTTAGCTTTTTCAGCGGCCCGTAAAATATCATGTCTAAATGGAATTTTTATGAACAATGGATCACATTGGATCTTTCATATATGCACTACCATATTCTGAAAAAATATTTAATTTTCACCTTGCTTTGCATCTAATTTCCACTAGTGCAATAACCCTAAGTATTATAGTCGATAACAACTCATGTTATGAATAGTTCCCAGGAAGCACTTAAATTATTTGTTGAACATATATAAGGGCACATACACCGAAAGTTCAGATGATGAAATAAGTAATAGATTAGATTATATCACAAGGGCATTACAATAGTGACGAAATTGCTTGATGAACTAACTAACGAAAGTATTGTTTATCATGGTGGAACAAGTGATCATTCCGCCTATCTGGGTAGAGCGGGAATGATATCCGATATTTTGTGCATATTACATCACCCGTGTAAATTTTGCGATTTGTTCTCGGACACAACTCAATCTCTACTATGAAAGAACTCCATGGGGATCCGCAGTGCTCCCAGCTGTCGCCGATTGGGTGGCCTATGCCGTACGCCTCGGGTGTATAAGATGAATTTTTGGTCTTTTTATGGATTTCGCCTCCCATATGGGCATGTCATCCCGATTCCCGCGCCCCTATATTAATACCACCCGGTTCCTGATGATCTACGTAACGCGTCAAGGATTTATTGCATGGTGCGGACCTCGGCCGACTGTTTCCCCTTGTCCCTTCCTCTTCGAGAGGAGGTACCTTCTTGCACTTCTAGTGCGCTCGCCGTTGGCGGAGACTTGCCGAGTCGCTTGCTCGCTTTCGCCGCACTCCACTATATGGTGTAGGAGGTGTGTGTTGGGCTTATCTCAGATAACCGAAAGCGTGCCCGCACCAATGCAAGATGCTCGCCGTGGTCGTTGAATAATACCGTAGGCGCACTCGTGGTCCGGCTTTTCTAGGCGGTAGTAGCACCACGAGAGGGTTGCTCCCCAGCTATCCCATGTTGGAAGTTTGAGATGCGGGTGGTACGTCTCGGTCCACCCGGTTGAAGTAGCCGCACCATTCATCCTCGGCCAAGGGGCACCCAGAGAATCTCCACCGCTAGATCATCGTCGCAGTATCAACCATCGCCTGTAGGCCGTGTTCGCAAGTCGGGCTTGCGGGTGGCCCTTGAGGAGGTTTGTTCTTTGACTTGAGCAATTTTGTAATTTTCTTTTGAACTCCTCGTATGCGATGAACTCGTTTAGAATTACTACTATATGAGTGAAACATGAGTATATCGCATGAGACTCACCGATTGGTTGGCCCTTGCCCACCGCCCTGAACTCGTCGATCTAGAACGGGACATATCTTGGCGGCTCTCCCACCGGTGAAGTTCTCGCGAAGCGGGTAGGCGTCATGGCGGTTGTAGATAAATTCATTGTCACGTCGTTCTACCGTCGATCCATTGGAAGAAGCAACACCGGTCGCTCATATCTTTTGCTAGGATGGTGAAATAAAGTAAAATTAGTTTCTAAATTTAAGTTTTCAAATGATGAATTTGAATCTTAAATAAAAAGTTTTATGTTGCATGCAGAAAAATATTTTTATTGCAGTTCGAATTGTAGGCTCTAAATGCGACTTGCGAATGAAGTATACTCTCTGTTGATCCTTAAATCTTGAAATAAATACCATAGCTTCCTGCAACCATATGTACTTCTTTTCTGTAAAAATATTTAAATTTAAAAGCATTTTGAATCAGTTATGGCTAGTTGAAACCCTTAATAACATTCAAATTTCAAGTGGCTGGAAAAATGTTCAAACGACCTCAAAACTTGATAAAACCAGTTTTTTTACATTCTTGGGATTGCATTGGTCACAGATATGTAAAAACATTTAGACTTTGCTTCAGTTTGCATTGTTTACTAGTTGCTTAAACATTCAATCCGCAACACGATAATTTGTTCATAACCTTCGCAAACAAGCCACGAATTCGACGAACTAAAATGCGATAACCATAAAATAACATGTACTTGCTTTATGTACAGAAATAACATCAATTTGATCAATTTTGAGTTAGGCCATATTAAGCCCTAATGACCATACACGTGAAAAACGTCTCAAATAAACGCGTGATACCACGAAACTAACTTTAAAATACTTTTAGGGCTATCCCCTACTAATATATGAAAAATGGTTAGATTCTTCCATAAGGTGTAGCCGCAATCGAGGAATTAAAATTTGACCGCAACCGCGCGATCGGCTTGATTGTATTAGCTTTTCGACAAGTCATGAAATATCTTATATAAATGGAAAATAATGAAAGAAAAGCTCAGTACCATCCTATGACATTTACTCTACCATAATATGGAAAAATATTTCAATTACAACCAGTGTAGCATATGAAACTTATCGCTGCAAATGCCTTTGAAGATTAAGAACTGCACAAACTATAATGACTAAGCCTTTTCGCAATCGTAAAAATATCTCGCCTAATGCAAAAGTAAAATAAAAATATCGAGTTTAGTGTATATACTACCATATTCTGTAAAATTATTTTAATTAAAACTTGATTTGCATCTGAATCCTACTTAAACAAAACCCTAATCGACAACACGTCGTTGAAATCTCATGTATGGAGTTTTCATGAGTTTGTGTAGTGTGTAAGAAATAAAATAATTTTGAAGTTTACGTTAGAACAGATATCAGAGATTGTTTCTAAGCTATTCCGTGACTATTTCCCCTTTGCACAGGGTATTTCACAGGATGCCGGAAAGGCTTATATTACCATGAAAAAGATGCCACGAGTAGTGAATTCTGCCTGAAGAAGCTCAGAGCGATGGTAGCTAATCGACTTACAATTTACTTCACAAGAATAGCTACCAGTACAACAAGGATAGTCACACACACAATCTTCTCCAACCATTTCACATTATCTAAAAGGCGGTCCATCTTGAACATCAAGATGTTCACCTCCGCCGAGCATAGGGTCCATCCTCTCCATAGTAGGTTGCATCCTCTCGTGGTATCGTGGTTGTTGCACGCCCACCGAGGTGTCCAATGTGTCCGCCATCGGAAATATTGGCACCCTGCAGCCTACGTGATGAGGTTAACATGCTTTTAGGCCGTGCAAACAAATGAGATCTCCGCAAGGAACTACACAACTCCAACCGGAAAAAGGGAGCAAACGAAATTCTCACTTACGGAGAAAAAAGGGCATTTGTAGAACACCCGGCCGTTATTTGCCTCTCTGCCGAGTAGAACACATTAGCTTGCACATGGCAATTAGGACAATCGACTTGCCTTGCAAAGGGCAAGCGCATGGGCCCTCCGATTTCTCGAGCTCGCCGCTTGAGACATGGTCTTTGGAGGCAAGGAATGGGATGAGGATGAGGATATGTGAATGGGTTGAGGAGGAGGATATGTGCAAGCGGAGCCGGTATGAAGACCTACTTATAGAGGCAAGGCATACTTGTCACGATAGAGGCGTTGTTGCACAGCTTGTGTAATCGTCCGCATAAAGCGCTCCGCTATTTTCTACGCTACGCCTGGGCTTGACTAATTTACACCGCCCGACGTGCCAACGCTCCCGCCGACCGCCACTTGTCTAGACTCGCGCCCCACCCCTCGCCCTCGCCGCGCGCCCGCCCCGCCACGCCACGTCGCCTCGCCCCTACACCCGCGCTTGGGACAGGGAATCTCACGAGCGATTATTGGTACATGTCAAATCACCCATGTGAGAGCATCTAGGCCCCCTATTCTTTTTATTGTACTTATTGTAGGTTTTGGTGTTGATGATCAAGTAGCGCATGTACTTATTTCTGATTTAGGCGCTCAAAGATCCTAAGTTGTAAATTTCAACCGAGCGTACATCATGTATGCTGAACCGATATTTTCGGTCCGACGCTGAGAATTATCCTTACCGAGCGCACACCATGTACGTCGGACCAACTTTTTGGGTCCGGCGTTAAGAATTCTTTTCAATCACATTTAACAAGTGTTCATAGGACAAATCTAAATTATTTCTTCTATTTTAGTCCGACATAAGTTATTTTCACTTCAAATATAATTCTGGTCTATATTAAAATGTCAAAAAAAATAAGTCTGATGCAGACCTGAATTCTATGTGTACGCCGGACCAACTTTTCCGGTCCGGCGCAAACGTTGTTCGCTGGTACTGAGTTAGATTAGATCATGTGTACGCCGGACCAACTTTTTCGATCCGACGCTAACGTAGCTTGCTTGCCCAAGTAAAATCATATGCACGACGGACCAAGTTTATTGGTCCAACGCAAATCTTCTTCATGCCAGTATAAACGTCTGATGTCTTCACCCTTACAACGGACTGCTTTTTCCGGTCCGACGTGAATGGGTCTTTCTGAGTTCAACTACGCCTCTCAAAACTATGTACCCCGGACCAAAATTTACGGTCCGGCGTGTGTGTAGTTTGACTTCCGATCCACTCTGTCGAAAATCTTACCAAAAGGTAGCTATTGACCTACACCGTCTACCCTACCAACCCCCAACGGGCAAATGGCATGTGTAACGGTTATTTCTGTTCGGGGGCTATATATAGATCGCCTGTGTTCACAAAAGAAATAGAGCTTTGCACATTCACATCTTTTGAATGTGCCAACGCTCCTGCTGGTCGCCACTTATCCGACTCGCGCCCCACCCTGGGCCCCTGCCGCCGCGCCCGGCCTCCCGCCGCCACGCCGCCCTAGTCCCCCTATAGGGAATCTCACGGGATATTATTGGTACATGTCAAATCACCCATGTGAGAGCATCTAGGCCCACCATTCATTTTATTATACTTATTGTAGGTTTCGGTGTTGATGATCAAGAAGCGCATGTGTACGCTTATACTCTTTGATAAAATTGAACCGAGCATACACCGCTCACGCTGACCAATTTGAACCAGTCTTAGATGTAAATATTTTCGCGATTTATTTTAGCTTACGTATTTAGTTATTACATTGTGACATACTTTTCATCTCACCTATTTAGTTATATACGATATATTTTTGTTATGAAATATTGTTATTCTTTGTTACAGTAGCCCTGCTTTCAAGCATAACGGCATCGGCGCAGCAGCCTTTTCAGAGTGAATAGCCTGCTCACGGCCTTGTAGCCTTGCCAGGCCAATTAGACAAGTCACATGCATCAGCTTTGTCAGCCTTGTCAGGCCGATTAGATAAGTCACATGCATCATCTTTGTCAACCTTGTCGTGCAGCTTTCATGATGGGTGACACGTCGTGCAGCTTTTCACAGAGGATGCCGGCGCATCAGTGCTGTAGTTGTGTGGAGCAACCCCTCACCACCACTATAAAACCGGCCGAGGGGTAGACATCCAACACCGCCAAACAAGCAATACACATTAGCTGAATCTACACAAATTAGGGCGCGATGTCATTCTACCGTCGCCTCTTCAGCAAGCAGAAGTCATCCCGCCCCGAGTACCCGGATACTAGTAGCGTTGACGCCCCAGTTCTGCCGGAGTTGCCTCGACCCAAATGCGACTGCAACCTTCCGACGAAGATGATGCAATCTACCCATGGAGAGACGGCCGCCCGCGCCACTATGTTGCAGCCCGCCTACTGTGTAAACCCATCGTGTCTATACAATACAGGGTAACAATACTATTTCATGCATCGTTCTTTCTTTTCTCAGCACAAGGACCGGTGTTGCTTCTTCCAATGGATCGACGGCCCAGAACGACGTGACTACGAATTTGTCTACAACTACCACGACGCCGACCCCACTTCGCCCGAGAACTTCAACCGGTGGGAGAGGCCGCCAAGATACGTCCCGGTTCTAGAGCGACCAAAGTTCAGAGCCGGTGGGCAAGGGGCCAACCAATCAGTGAGTTCCATGCGACAAACTCATGCTTCACTCACAAAGTGGTAATTCTAAACCAGTTCATCGCATACAGGAGTTCAAAAAGAAAATTGCGAAATTGCTCGAGTCAAAGGAGAAACCTCCTCAGGGGCCACCCGAAAGCGCCGACTTTTGCGAACACGGCCTGCAGGTGGTGGTTGATACCTGCCACGACGAGCTAGCGGATCGGAGATTCTACCGATGCCCCTTGGCCGAGGATGAATGGTGCGGCTACTTCAACTGGGTGGACCCAGAGACGTACCACCCGCATCTCAAACTTCCAGCATGGGATAACTGGGGGGAGCAACCATCTCCGAGGTGCTACTACAGCCTAGAAAAGCCAGACCACGAGTACACCTACGGTATTATTCAACGACTACAATGAGCATCTCGCATTGATGCGCAGGCACGCCGGTTGTATAAGGATAAGCCCAACACACAGCTCCTGCACCATATAGTGGAGTGCAAGCCGAAATAAAGCAGGCGTCTCGGCAACTCTCCACCAACGGCCAACGCAACAGAGGTGCAAGAGGGTACCTCCTCTCGGAGAGGAAGGGACAAGGAGAAGCAGCCAGCCGAGGTCCGCACCACGCAACAAATCCTTGACACGTTACACAGACCATCCGGGAACCCGGGTGGTATTAACATAGGAGGCGCCGGGAATCGAAATGACCAAAAAATTCTGTCTTACGCACCCAAGACGTACGGCATAGGCCACCCATTCAGCGACAGCTGGGAGCACTGCGGAACCCCATGGAGTTCTTTCATAGTAGGGGTTGAGCGATGTCCGAGAACAAATCTCAAAATTTACACGGGCCAGGTAATATGCAGAAAATGTGGGACATCATTCTGGCTAAACCCAGATACGCGAAACGATCATCTGTTCCACCATGACAAACAATGTTTTCGTTAGTTAGTTAGTTAGTTCACAGCAATTTCATCCTTTGTTGTAATGCCCTTGTAATACAATCTAATCTATTGCTTATTCTATCATCTGAACTTTCGGTGCATGTGCCCTCATGTATGTTCAACAAATAGTTTAAGTGCTTCGTACGAACTATTCATAACATCAGTTGTTGTCGACTATAATAATTATGGGTTATTGCACTAGTGGAAATTACATGCAAAGCAAGGAGTAAATTTATTCATATGCAATAACGCGATTTTGTCCACATGCAATAACGCACGAGGCTACGAATTGTTCGCATGCAAAAATGCGATTTTGTCCACATGCAATAACGCAAAAGGCTACGAATTGTTCACATGCAATAACAAGGAAGGCTACGAATTGTCCACATGCAATAACGCGATTTCGCTAATTAATTAGTACTGTTATACTAATTATAATTTTACTAAGACCCTCATAATATGGTAGTGCATATATCAAAGATCAAATATAGTCCACTGTTCATAAAAATTTGCTGGAATTTTTTCAAAATATTTTAAATTCCTGCAAACGGAATTCGCAGATTAATTAAAAAAATAAAACTAGGACCCAAACGATGTTGAAAATTTTAAAATTTTTTGTGGAGGTTTCTGACAAATAAATTATATTATCATAAAAATTTCAGAATATTATAAGATCTGAGGAATTTTTAAAAATTCAAACATTACAATCGTTCGATAAAGCGATCGACGAGTTTGAACCGAATGAAAAATGAAACAAACCACGTTAGAAAATTTTGAATTTTTTTTCCATGGTTATGATGCATCATTAATATTCTCATAAAATTTTCATATGATGATCAAGCTTTATAAATTTGTGAAAATTGCACAATGCTACCGTCCCGATAAAGCCACATCGGACAAGAGCACCGTCTCAATTTTTAAAAATCATAAAGCTTGATCATCATATGAAAATTTTATGAGAACATTAGTGATTCGTAATAACCATGCACAAAAAATTTCTAAATTTTCTAACGTGGTTTGTTTCACTTTTCATTCGGTTCAAACTTGTCGGTCAGCGTTTTATCGGGATAGTTGTAATGTTTGAATTTTTAAAAATTCCTCACATCTTATAATAATCTGAAATTTTTATGGGAGTATCATTGATTTGTCAGTAACCTCCATAAAACATTTCAAATTTTTTCGACGTCGTTTGGGTCCTCGTTTTATTTTTTTACCGTGGTGTACTGTGCATACCCGAAATTTGAAATTCCGGGTATGGGGGCCCACCCCATCCCCGAAATTTCAAATTTCGGGTACCCATAACCGGAATTTGAAATTTCGGGTATGGGGTGGGCCCCCATACCCGAAATTTGATTTTTCGCTTAAAGTTTAGCCGAATTTGAAATTAGGGTAATCAAACCAATTTTCAGTTTCGTAACACTGGGTTTTTCGTAAATACGCGAACATGTTGTACCGATTTTTAATTACGGACCGATTCTTGTACTGTATTCCAAAATTTCCGTTGTACGTCGCAAATGCATGTACACGTATGTATGCTCTTATATTTTGTGGGAAAATTAACATGGTCGAACATTAATTTAATTTTATAGTTACGTAATAAAAATATAAAGTAAAAAAATTGCATCTACAACCAGATTACTAACGGCCAGTAAATATTCAAAGAACACATAACATGCTAGTAAAAAAGTCATGCTACACATACTAGTAGCTCAACTCACTACTAACGAAAGGCATATATTAGAGGCCCCTTCACACATGGTTTTGAAAAACTTCTGTGATGACAAACATCACTGACGGTTCTATAATGCAACCGTCAGTGATATCATCATAGACAGTTCTATAATACAACCGTCAGTGATATAAACCGTCAGTGATATAGAGCAATATCATATATGGTTTTATTACTAACCCGTCAGTGATACTATTATAGATGGTTTTAAAGTAAAACCGTCTGTGATAATATTATTATCTAAAATCGTCTGAGATAATAATGTAAATCACTGACGGTTTATGAATTGAACCGTCTGTGATATCCCCTAGAGATATATAATACATATACCCAAGCCACTTAGTGCTTTTTAGGGTTTCGGGATCTATCGTTGAGGTGGCTACGGTTGTGAGGCGATCTGGTGGAAGAAGATAATTGATTTTTCAAGGGTGATTGTAGATCCATTTGATTTTGGTGATCTAATGTTAGTAATGAGTTCTAATTGCATTATATTCAAGATCTAGCTTGGTAAGGAGAATTTGAAGAATGTTTAGATCAAGCTTGTAGATCCATGTGTGCTATTTGATCTAATGTTAGTAATGGATTCTAGTTGCATTATATTCAAGATCTAGCTTGGTAAGGAGAGAATTTGAAGATTGTTTAGATCTAGCTT
Source organism: Otatea glauca (assembly GCA_036346275.1). Taxonomy (NCBI): domain Eukaryota; kingdom Viridiplantae; phylum Streptophyta; class Magnoliopsida; order Poales; family Poaceae; genus Otatea; species Otatea glauca. Next base: position 69,067,450 of record CM070716.1, on the reverse strand, counting down.
GTAGATCATGTGTTCTTGGTGATTTAAGGTTAGTAATAGGTTCTAATTAATTGCATTACATTCAAGATATAGCTTGGTAAGGAGAATTTGAAGATTGTCTAGATCTAGCTCGTAGATCATGTGTTCTTATTGATCTAAGTTTTAGTAATCGGTAATTGCATTACATTCAAGATCTAGCTCAGCAAAGAGAGAATTTGAAGATTGTTTTCCGTGTGTTCTTAGTGATCTAAGGTTAGTACGTAATTGGTTTTAACTGCATTATTATATTTAAGATTTAGGTAGCAAGTTTGGTGAAGAGAGAATTTGATAAGATTGTGTTTAGATCTAGCTTGTAGATCCATTTGTTCTTTGTGTTCTAAGATAGTAATTGGTTATATAATTACATTATATTCAAGAAGTAGCTAGCAGTGCATAATTTAAGAATGTCTGCATGAGTACACCTAGTGTACTTCAATATTTAACACTAAATGTTATATGTGTAGCGTAGATGGACCAAAGTTGGATGTACGCTGAGAACCGTACGAATGCCGAGTACGTTAATGGCATCTTCACTTCTAAAAGAGCTACAGAGGATGATATGTTTAATAAGGGGGTGCAGTTTATGTCTTATCCGTGCATTGACTGCGAGAATCTGAAGATGTTTGAAAACTCTGCGCAGATCGAAGCACACTTGATTCTAAGGGGTTTCAAAAGGGGGTATACATGTTGAACTAGTCACGGTGAAGAGCAGGATATGTAGGAAGCAGGTAGTATTAATATCGTCGACGAAGTCAATGATATGCTGGATGATCATATCGATTGTGCTTTCGATGAGAATATATCGCAGGATGACAATCTGAATCAGATACTGCGCGACGCAAAAGGGAACCGTGACGATAGAGAATATGGTAATTCTCGGGTTTGATAGAGGACTCGGAGAAACCTTTGTTCCCGGGCTGCAAGTTGAAATACACAAAATTGTCATCTCTGCTTGAACTGCTAAAATTGAAGGCAAGCAACGGTTGATCCAACAAGAGTTTCATAGCGTTGTTATGTCTATTGGCGGACATGCTTCCAGAGGGAAACGAATTGCCGACAACTACCTACAAAGCTAAGAAGGTTCTTTGTCCTTTGGGAATGGAAGTAGAAAGAATACGTGCTTGTTCGGACGATTGTATTCTGTATCGTAAAGAGTACGCAAACTTGCATGTATGTCCTATGTGCAACGCATCCCGGTACAAGCGTAAGAGTCATTCAAATGATGACGGCGAGGGCATTGAGGTGAAGAAAGGACCTTCTGCTAAGGTGGCATGGTATCTGCCTGTAATTCCTCGTTTGAAGTGTTTGCTTGCTAACCCAAATGAGGCAAAACTGCTGCGTTGGCACTCGAAGGAGCGTAAGAATGATGGAATGCTAAGGCACCCTGCTGATTCCATCCAGTGGAGAAACATCGATAGGAGGTTTCAAGAATTCGGTGCAGATTCGAGGAATATAAGGTTTGAATTGAGTACAGATGGAATGAATCCTTTCAGTAATATGAGCAGCCGGCATAGCACTTGGTCTATGAATCTTTGTATCTACAACCTTCCTCCTTGGTTGTCTATGAAGCGAAAGTACATTTTATTGTCTGTATTTATCCAAGGACCGAAACAACCTCGGGAACGATATTGATGTGTACTTAGCACCATTGGTGGAAGATCTGAAAACATTATGGGTTCTCGGGGTGAAGGTAAGGGATACGTACAAACGAGAGAACTTCACTTTACACTACTTGTTGTTCTGCACCATAAATGATTACCCTACCCTTGGTAACCTGTCGGGCCAGAGTACAAAAGGAACCAAAGCATGCACTCACTACTTAGATGATTGTGGCTGAATCACTTGCGTAAAACTATGTACATACATCACCGTAGGTTCTTTCGAAGGAATCACCCATACCACAAGATGAAGAAACAATTCGATGGAACAAATGAAGACGGTTCAGCTCCAAAGCCTTTAAGTGGGATAGATGTTATGATATGGTTAAGAACTTGGATATTGCGTTTGGAAAGGGAAGTAAATCAAGGTCATGTGAGAAGAGCATAGGGAAGAAGAGATCATTATTTTGGGACCTACCTTATTGGGATCACTTAGAAGTCATGCACGTAGAGAAGAATGTCTGTGATAGCTTAATTGGTCTCTTACTGAATATTAAGGGTAAAACAAAGGACGGTATCAATGCACGACTCGTCTTGGTCGATACGGGCATAAGACCTGAGTTAGCACCGAAAGAGACCGATAAAGGCCGAACGTATTGCGAACTTGCTTGTTACACTTTGTCCAAGGCCGAGAGAACTGAACTGTGCCGATGCTTGCAAGGTGTGAAGGTTTCATCCGGTTACTCCTCCAACATGAAGAGACTTGTTTCGATGCAAGATTTGAAATTAACTGTCATGAAGTCTCTGATTGTCATATGCTGATGACACAAATGCTCCCTGTGGCAACTAGTGTTAGAAATATGCCCTAGAGACAATCATAGAAATGATTATATTTCCATAAATGTTCATAAAATATGAGATTGTTCTTTGAATAACATCATAGATATTGATTTACAAGTATGTGACTTGTTTGTGAAACTCTATATTCATCTTTATGATGTTCATTCTAAAAGGGGTCCCTAGTTGATAATCATATGAGGACACATATTAATAGACTAGCATATGTATTGGTCGATGACCATGTTTCACGGGTCATAGATATGGAGATATCAAACCAATAATATGGACACATGTTAGAGAACATGGTGTTGGACATCGACCCACTATGAGATACTGCGAGAACGTTGTATTATTTCATGTTATCAGTTGGTCTCATATACGGTGTGTATGTTGTATCCTTTGACTTGAGATTGTCGCATGTTCTCAAGATGTGTAATGGCTTACTTAGGGGTTGTCAAACACTACTCCGTAACTGGGTGGTTATAAAGATGGCTTTCGGGTTTGTCATGAAACATGCTGCAAGGCGTGGTCGATCAAGATAGGATTTGCCCCTCCATACAATGGGGGAGATATCTCTAGGCCTCTCGAGTGGTCGGATTCCGAAAACATATTGCCATGCTCATCGAGTAGAGAGTTACCCGAGTCACCGAGTTAAAGAGTTAACTCGATGTATTCAAGGAATCCAAGTTAGACAATGAGAATGTAACAGCCCAAAATTAATGAAATCATAAGTATAATATCCAAAATATTCATGTAAATTATTCTTGTATTTTCTGTTTTTTCCTGAATTATTGCAAATTCTTTTGGCATTCCTCTAATAAAAGAAAGTAAATTAAGGATATAGTAAAATGGTAAAAGTAAAAAGAAAACATCAAACCAACAAATATCTGCAAAAATCATAACAAATTATTAGAGCTCTCTAGAGCCAGCTTAAGGTGGTTGGAGACCCGAAATCATTATAATATAATAAAATCAAGGTGAAAACATGTGAAAGAAAAATCAATGCAGAATGAGATAGATTTTTGTAGAATTCTCAAGAAGTTATCCTGGGTTGACATTTTTACCTTGCTAACATCGGTAAATACCTTTGGTAAAAATATAAAAAATTAAAAGTTTTAATTTTAAAAATTCGAAAACAGAATTATTAAAATTTAAATATTAATTTTAAAAATTTAGAAATTTTACAGAAGATATTTCATACCATTTCCAACCCTCATAAAAAAGTTTTATGAAATTGTAACCTTAATTCAGTCATCAATTAAATATAAAACAAAATCGGCAAAAATGGAGAAATCCCATTGTCAGAATTTTAATAAAATTTCTACCTGGAGTTTTTACCTGGAAATTTTGCAGGATTCTTATCTTTGCCTTGCCGACTTAGTTAAAAATTTGAAGAAATAATTTAGTCAAAATGACAGTTTAAACTATTAGAACAATCTCGGTTTGTCCAGAGTTCTCCTCGGCGTTGTCGCTCTCTTTCGCTGACATGTGGGCCCGAGCTGCCAGGCGTCCCCTTGCCGACCTCCCTCTGCCAGCTAGCCCCCTCACGTCAGCCTCTCCTGTTCTTTCCCCTTTTCTCCCGAGCGTTCCCGCGCAGAGACAAGCCGTCTTGATCCATCGTCGATTGTGTTGCATCAAACTGCCTCCACCCCGTATATAAGCGTCGCGCATCGCAGCAAGCCACCATTCTTCTCCCACTTGCCTCCTGCCATCGTGTTTTCCGCTCGTCTCCTCCAACTCCGGCAAAATCAGTGAAAAAGGGGAGAAGCCTCATTTTGCCCCTACAGCCAACGTCACCTCGATCCACCTAAACCGAAGCTTCCTCACAACACCAGGAACTCTTCTCCACCTTCAATTCGATCTCTTCTTCCCCGACGAGGCGCCGCGTCGAGCTATTCCTTCCGCCACCACCGCGCACGATGAGAACCCACTCTCGTATAATCTTCTTTCCAACTAAGTGTCAAAATGAAACTTACTCTGTCTGTTGATGCTCGTAGAGTTGAGATTATGCTCTGAAATCACCTAGTTCATCCCTTTCGCCAGTCGGCTATGGTCGCCGCCGCACCCGCACGGTGGCTCGCCGTTGTAGACCACCCCCGGCCGAACCAATACCACCCCTGTGTGCACCGTAGCATGCTGAACCTTTAGGTGGAACCCATTCCTCCTCTCCGGTGGTGAATTGTCGCCGACGAGCCTCGAGCCACCACCCCTAGATGCGCGTGAGCCCCCTAGTGCTCGCCGTGGAACCCATTCGCCGTCTCCGGTGATGATTTGCCGGCGGCGAGCTCGGGTTACGTCTCCCTACTCCGGGTCACTGCCAAGCGGGACCGGCCGGTCAGCCTCAAGCTGTGCCGAGCCACTGCCACACGGGACCCCTAGTCGGCCGCGACGATCGCAAGAACTCGCGTGGGCCCGCTTAGCGATCGCCGCGCGACGCAGTATCATGTCGCGTTGGCCCCGCCGGTCAGTCTCGCAAGACGACTCTCGCGGGCCCACGGTCGATCGCAAGAATAGACCGAGAGCCCGCTGCCATCTGGGGCCCGGCCATCAGCGCCTCAACCCGGCGCAACCAGAAAATGGAAAGCGCCTTTTGGTCGCAAAAGCGTACTTTCCATTTTCGGCAATTTCCTGATTTTTAGTGTTTTCCAAAACCTAGAATATTCCAATGCTTATAACTTTTGAACCATCAAACCAAATATGATGAAATAAATTTATAAATTCATGATAAATCATGTAGATTCATAATATGCATAAAATATTTTGAAAGTGAACTCTTTTTAAATTTTAAATTCAAAATCTAAAGAAAGGGCTTAAAATATGTCATTTATGGAATTTTTGCAAATGACCACCAAATTGAGTAAAATAAATTTTGTTAGCCTCCTGGTAGTCCTAAGAACATGAATATGTAAAAATACTTAGGGTTTGTTATAGGAAAATTTGAGTTATTAAATATGTAGTAAGGCAATTCCATATTAGTCCAAATAGATTCAATCCTTTAAATTGCAAATAAGAATAAATGATCCATGCAACTATTCCTGAATTATGAAATTGTTTTATTTGAATCCTTCCATCTAATTTCTTTTGCCCTGTTAAAATTTGTTATTTGCTATGTATTGCCGAACGACGTTTAGAACCCAACGAATCTGATATAGTCGACGACCAGGAATTCGACTTCAAGGATAATCAACAAGGCAAGCACCCCATTTGATCATATTGATCACAGTTTTATAAATTTTTTCATTAAATATTTTACTGCATACGTTACTTTTATTAAAGTCTGCTATATTATGGGTATTGGTAGTTGTACCTGTAGTTTCATAGAACTTTCTTGATAAGTATGGATTTGTGAACCTTGATAACCCTAGAAAAACATAGACATTACTTGATGTCAATTGGGTTATTCACACTTAGTGTCATGCTTAGCCATGCTTAAAGCAACACAAAACTTTGACATGATTAAAAATGTTGGATATGACATTTTAATGGGTATGACCTCTCTTTATGATTGGTATTTTGGATGAAGATGAAAATAAAACTATGGTTTAGATGCGGGCAATTATTGGCAATAGCCGGAAGTGCATGTCTTTGCACGTAGTGTAAGGGGAGATTATTGCCCGTGTCGGATTAAGGACCGAACTATGGGTTGTTTTCAGGCCAAGAATTATCATACAACCACAGGTGCTAGTATGGGACAGCTTTAACTTATCAAGTTACTTAAAACTGGCTTTGCACTTGGAAGGCTGGAGTAGTACGAGCTGTTTCTTAATGGATTGCTCGAAGGGACGTCCGCACCGAGGTGATCATTGAATAAACGTTTACCAATATAACAGTGTACGTCATACTGTGGGGAGTTATATCATTTCTATGCTTTGAGTTCTTCCACCACAGAATGGGTTTATCGTCACCGTGTTGGTGCAAAGTCAAGGTTAAGTAATGTAACGGTTATATCATGACTCTCTGCGGCACACCAAAGAAAGTGTGCTAATATCGATTGCACAAAGAGTTAGTCATGTCTTGTGGGGAAAGCTGTATACCTCTGCCGAGTGTAAAACTAATCGATTAGCCGCGCCCGCGGTAATGGGTACTTGGTAAAGTCATCACATAGTTAGCTGTTTTTATTTTCGTAAAACTCTGGATTCTACCCGGTGTTGGTAGAAATTGGTTCGTCGATGTGGTGATGATACCCAGGTTCGTGATTTCACTTATTCATATTTACATACTGTTATTCTACATATGAAATTGTTTTTACTTAAAATTCCGTTTGCAATCTACTATTATGTACTTACCTTTCAAACTAGCTTGATGCAAATTAACCATAATGGCCTTCCATTGAAATGACTTGCATGTATTATAGGATTTGTAAAAGTCTTGCGAGTACATAAGTACTCAACTTGCCTTTGTTGATATTTTTAGGTGAAGAATCAGACTATCCCGACGACTCATACGTTGATACAGGATTCGGGGAAATTAACGATGAATTCTTCTAGGGTTTACCTTATCAGTTGCCTGTGGGGACAATGGGTTAAAAATGCATACTACAATATGTTGTCTTCACTGTAGTCTTTACTTTTGGTATTGTAAGAATATTATGTAACTTTGCTTCCGTTGTGTAATAAAACTTATGTGTGGTTGTGATATCAATCTGTAATTGTGCGTACTAGCTACTGATCATGGGACTAGTATTGTATGCACATGGTACCCATTATTGGTATTTATTATCAAAAATGGGGGCCATACAGAGAAAGAGCGGTCGAGCCATCCAAATAAGGATGACAACAACTCGCCTTGGGTTTGACCGATATCGTTGTAATACTCCGGCCCGTTAATGTGAAGGCCCATGTGGAGTGGTGGTGTGATTAGTCCCATATTGCTTGCATAAAGTGAGTTGTAGTAGTATATAATGCCTGTTGGGTCCAAACATAGCACCTTCGGGTTAACCCTTTTACACGAAGCGAGGACGAAAATGTAAGTGGGGTGTTATACATGCGTAGGTCCGCCCTATAGTAAGCTGGACTTTTAGCTAATTTGGGCCAGGGTGTTACAATCGTGAGGCAAAAGGAAATGCATATAGGATATTGTTGAGGTTCATCCAATCTTTGCATGTATTCGGGAGTCGGTAAGTCCTGCTAGCGGTCGCTATCGACTATTGGTCGAATGCTCATGATCGAGTAGGAGTACTCGATAGTTGAGTATGTGTACCTGATAATCGAGTAGGAGTACCCGATGGTCGATAGGGGTACTCCAGCCATGTCCGAGTGCACGTGAACCTATAGGGTCGCACACTTAAGGGGCTGTAACCAATTCGGATAGGATCCGAGCTGTAATGGGTTTAGAGTTCCTAATGGGCTTCAAGGGTTGAAACCTGTTATGGAATGTCTATATAAAGGGAGCTGGTGTTGGCTTTGCGACGAGAGACATATACACGAAGAGATACAATAGGAATTTGGAATTCCCGGAAACCCTAGCCGCCAGCCCTCCTCCGTCCAGAACAGCGCAATTGACGCTAGCACTCCGGCGCATGGTTTTCCTACCCCGTACGTGTGGATACCTTGGAGGCTTTGCTGCGAAGCTTCCACGCTAGAACGATCCACAACCTGCGACAGTCACAAGGACCTGTTGGGGAGACGCGAAGCTAGTACGACTACATCTGCACAACCGTCCTATATCGACTCTACTTCTATTACGGGTCTGCGCGTCTAGTGGTAATTCTCTGATCTATAACTTGCAGTGGTTCATTGGTTACGCGGTAGAAAATTTTGTAGAGTAGCCTACCCGTTCCCTAACAATTATAAAGTATTTTACCGGTCAAGATCCAGGAGACAATTACGAGGTTGTTATTTCTTTAACACAATTGCTCAGAAGATCAACAATCCCGAAGCACTAGATGCTCTGTAGGCTGAGGTGGTGATGACTCTATGTAATCTTGAGATGTATTTCCCTCCGTCGTTTTTCGATATCATGGTCCATCTCATTTTCACCTTGTGATAGAGATAAAGATGTGCGGGCCCTTGTTTCTATGAAGCATGTGCCCATTTGAGATGTATATGGGAATTCTTAAGTCCTATGTACGAAATCGAACTCGGTCGGAGGGTATCATTGTTGAAGGTTATGTAACCGAAGATGTCATCGAGTTCTGCGTCAATTACATGGCTCAGGTCGAACCAATAGGTGTACCTCAATCTCGCCATGAGGGGAGGCTCCAGGGCGTCGGGACCATCGGAAAAAAAGCAATCACGCCTGATCTAGTTGCCTACGCTCAAGCTCATTTCATGGTTTTGCAACACATGGCTGTAGTGTCCCCATACATCAACGAGCATAAGCACTAGCTACGGCAAGAGAATCCGACGTGGCACGAGTCTTAGATAATGAGACAGCATAACCTTTAGTTCAACAGATGGCTGAAGGAGCGACCCATCACTGGGACCTCGTCAGGTGATACGCTCACATGGTTGGCAAAAGGACTAACATTTACAGTTGTAACATGTAAATGATACGACTTAAATGGGTACACATTTTACACGAGAGATCAAGATATAAAAAGCACAAACCAGAACAGCGGTGTCTGCATAGCACACATCACCTATGTATGGTAATTTTTTGAGAATTTTACAGGACTTGTACATATAGTTTTCATGGATTTTCACTGCCAAATGGCTGATCTGTGTAGGATTTTTCGATTATACTGTCACACCTGCTGTAAATTTTTTACTATAGTGTATCTGCAATTTTCCAACTTTGATCGGTACCCTTTACTGCAATAGAAATAACCTTGGTACTAACGGGTCAGTGTGTGTATACGAATAAGAATGATTTATTATCGAGCTTTCTACATTTTACTATCTTCTATATATTTTACTATTATTATAGAATTAGTTACATGATCAATCCAACTAGTTAATGCATTTTGTAGTTTGTACATGAATCCGTTTCTTTTTTATTTTAGTGATATCTTTTTATTGGTAGCTCGGATTTGCAAATGGTTTTCACCGGTAGCTTACTAACAACGAGAGGAACAGAATGATATAAGTCTCACTATAAAAAAAGTAATTTTGCTGACTGGTAACAGAAATTACTACATCTACAATATATTCTGCATATATCAGTCATTTGGCAATAAATTCTGTGAAAACTATATGTACAAGTTCTGAAAAATTCACAAAAAATTACCAGACGTAGGGAATGTAAGCCTCTACAATCCTATAAAATTTGAAACCAAACTCAGTCACTTGTCAATTTCATATCATTCAAATGAGATTGATTTTTGTTTTTAAATTTTGCACGGATGTAGAATCTCACCTTCCCTATGTATGGTAATTTTTTAAGAATTTTTCAATCATTTTACTAAAGCGCCGACAAATAGAAATAAATTATTGTTCGTGAAAACCACATACACAAGTTTTCAAAAATTCTCAAAAAATTACCATAAGTATGAGAGGTGATATTCTACATCCCTATAAAATTTGAAGATCAAAATCAATCTCATTTGAAATATATGAAATTAACAAGCGCAAATCAGTGATGACTGGTAATTTTGTTATTTTCATATCTTTCAAATGCTAGTAAGTTTGGTCTTCAAATTTTACAGGGTTGTAGAAGCTCACATCCCCTATGTATAGTAGTTTGTTCAAAGAAATTTAGAACTTATACCTATAGTTTTCATGGATTTTACTGCCAAATAGCTGATCTGTATAGGATTTTCTAATTATATTGTATGGTAGTAATTTCTAGTTATAGATGTAGTAATTTTATGTTACAAAAATAGTAATTTACTTTACCATTAAGCAAAATTACTTTTTAATAGCAAGACTTATATCATTTTATTCCTCTCGTCGTCAGTAAGCGAAAACCATTTTCAAATTCGAGCTACCAATAAAAAGATATAGCTAAAATAAAGAAGAAACATATTCATGTACTGTCGGCGTTTCGAGCACCGGCAAGTAAATTTGTAAGTCTAAGGGGTCGCGCGTTCCACTCCCTGAATGGTTAGACCCAGAAGTCCAAGATGTATACTGGTTCGGGCAGAAGATCCCTACTCCAGTTCGTGTGGTGGCGTTGTATTCTATTTAGCACAGATGACTGCACAAGGTTTACAAGCGAGAGTGCCAATGACTTAGCGAGATGGGTTCGATGGCGCTCCCGGTCCTGTTGTTTTTTTCTCCCCTCTCCTCGTTCTACGGGAGCTCCTGCCTCCTTTTATACGAAAGGAAGGGGCAGGTTACATCGGAAATTGGGAGAGGACGAGACGACCTACACTAGGAGCTTCGGTCCTTCGTTCTGCTGACTGATCAGCGCTCAGTCTTGCCCATGCCGGGTCGGTAGCTTAGTTGGTCAGGGCGGTTAGGTATTTCTCCGAAAGCGGCGCACGCCCTCTGCGAACCTTACGGGTGTTGACGTTGCTGCGCCTGACGTGGGCGCTGCCTCGGGAGAGGGCGTGTCTTCGTACTGTATGTGACCGGCTGATGGGACTGGGAGCATGACTTCGGTCAGCCATGTAAACCTTCTGGGGAAGGAGCCACCTGCCCTCGTATAGTCACTTTGATTGACCCGTTAGGTAAGTGCGTGGCGATCGTCTGGCAGAGGCCGACACGTGACCCTTGGCAGGAGTGATCTTGGCACGATCGGAGTCAGGGGATTCCGACCTGCTGCGAGGGTCGGGAGCCCTGCTTGGTTGGAGCCGGGGGGCCGTCTCGCTGAGGAGGTCGGGAGCTTAGCTCGGTCGGAGACATTCCCCTTGGTCGGTCGGGAAGGGAATTCCCGTGTGGCTTTGCAGGTACTTCGGTCGGTAGTGGGCTGGAAACGGCCTGTTGGGCTTGAGCTGTGTTTGAGGCCGCTGGCTGGTCACCTTGGGCCGTTGGGGTACCCCTTTTATTAGTATTCGTCAGTAGCCCCCGAACCCTCGAGCGATTTCGGCAGATTCGGTTGAGGGTTGAGAATAGTGACTGGGCCCATGCGGTCAGCCCGACCGATTGGGTCAAGCGATTTCTGCCAGGTGTACCCCAACGCATCTGACGGCTGCCTTGGAATTTTGCCTGGGTCATTCGAACCGCCGGGGGCTTTGAATCACCTCGTCGCGACGCAGCGCACGACAAGCGCGCCTCGCCCGCCGTCTTCTGGATCGCCGGATTTCGTGAAGAGCGCCGTTTTCCGGACGCTTGCATTTATTCGAGGCGTTCAATCTTCCTTCGTCCGGTATATAAGGACGCCACGGCTCGCTTGAGCGATGAACCTTTAAACGAGAATCATTTTTGTTTTCTCGACTATGGCTTCGGGGCACCCTTTGGCCTTCGCTTTTGGTGGTGATGCCGGGGCAGAAGAAGAGGATCCCTTGGCTGAGCTTTGGGCTGAGTTCGACCAGGCGATGGCCGAACTCCGAGAGGGAGAAGCTGCAGCCCGTGATGCTGTTGCCATCGATGCGCTACTCGAGGTCGTCCCGAGACTTGAGGTAGCAAGGGGGGCCCTCCTAGAGGCGATGGAGCGAGGACGCCGACTGTAGTTGGTGCGGCTGCGTCGATGTTGCTGAACGGCAGGAGGCGCATCGGCGCACCGTTCCACATCAGCGGCGGCCGTCCCGTCGACTAGGCAAGGGCCTACCAATATGTCGTTGGTGCCGCCGGTGCCGTACGGATGTTAAAAGGCTTTGGAGCGGAGGAGGCCTCGCCAGTAGTGTAGCATAACAATTTTTGTAATCGCTCGAGCATTATACCGCAAAGTTGTGTAAAGTTTGAGCTCATGGCCTATAATGAAATCTCTTTTCCTTTATGGATGTCTTCGTTTTGAGTTGTTTGAGTTGCTTGATGCCTCTGCGCGAGGTTCGGGTGTCCGAGTGCTTGTTTAACGTTGTAGCTAGATCGTGCCTTGGTCGGCAGGGACGACCGCGATGCCTCGCGCGAGGTTCGTGTCCGAGTGCTCGCTTAACGTCAGAGCTAGACCGTGCCTTGGTCGGCAGGACGACCGCGATGCCTCGCGCGAGGTTCGGTGTCCGAGTGCTCGCTTAACGTCGTAGCTAGACCGCGCCTTGGTCGGCAGTGGACGCACCGCGATGCCTCTGCGCGAGGTTCGGTGTCCGAGTGCTCGCTTAACGTCGTAGCTAGACCGTGCCTTGGTCGGCGAGGGACGACCGCGATGCCTCGCGCGAGGTTCGGTGTCCGAGTGCTCGCTTAACGTCGTAGCTAGACCGCGCCTTGGTCGGCGGGGACGACCGCGATACCTCTACGCGAGGTTCGTGTCCGAGTGCTCGCTTAACGTCGTAGCCGGACGTAGGCTCGCTTTTACGCCATAGCCGGACGTAGGCTCGTTTTACGTCGTAGCTGGACGTAGGCTCATTTTACGTCGTAGCTGGACGTGGGGCATCCATCCCGAGTCCTCGTCTGGCGAGGGGAGCTGCGAGAGGAGTGGCCACCGTCTATCCCACACGTATACCCCATCCGCAGGTGTGGGACCTGGAGGGGGTGAGCGACGCGCGTTTACCCGCGTTGGTTTGAACGCCGTGCTCGTGGAGCTTTATAATAGGTAGTCCGAGTGGGTCCTGGGAGGTCCCGCCCAAGGGGGACCCTTCCGAGCGGACGGTCCCAGAGTAGGGTGTCCTGGCCCTGCTGTGGGGCGACCCATAAAAAACCTTTTCTACTCAATCCCGTATGGGCCCGGGTCGCTCACGACTGGGCACACCGGCCGTCGCTCATCGATGAGCTCCCGGGAGAGTGTTAAGTATGGTCTCGGACGCGAGTGGAGGCGATTGGGTCGTCAGCCGACCTAACCGAGGGCCCACCGTGGGGCTCACCTCCTACTTGCCCCTTGCTCAAGTTTCGCTGGGGCGGCCTTATGCCCATCTGGTGGGGTAGGCCCTTTGAACCCGCAGCTTTAGTCGGGCCTAAGCGCAAGCCACGGGCTTTTTGCCGTTTGGGGACGCTGGCCCAGATGGGCCTCTCGCGCGTGCCCGGAGCAACCGCCCCGCCTCGGGCGAGACCGAGAGGTTAGGACGCACTGCCCGGGGGCGGCGGCTTTTATGGTTCTGCCGTTTTGTCAGGATTAAATGCGGAGTGGAATTGGGAACCGGGAGTTACCAGGCTGGCGTGAGTGGGCACGACGCTTCGCTCGAGGGGGCGTCTGTTCGGTCGGTGCCTGCTCGTCTTCTATATATATACGCTGCCGGGGCGCTTTGAGTAGTTACGCTTGTTGGCTTTCCTCGTCTCCTGTCCCTGAGACAAAAAAGATCGACAAAGAGCCAAGGAAAAGGAAACTCAACCTTCTCTTCTCCTCGTCTTTCCGTCGTCTCTTTCGCAAGGATGTCGTGGCCGGAGTGCTCCGCCCAGAGCAGTCAGGCGCTTGGCTTGGTGAAGAAGGGCTTCCTTCCCGCGCAAGATCTCTCCGGTTGGATGGTGCCGACGGAGCGATCGCCGCCGAGGGATGACGAAGTCGTGGTGCTTGCCTCTTTTTTCGAGCGTGGCTTCGGCTTGCCGTTGCACCCGTTCGTCCGGGGGCTGCTCTTCCATTACAAGGCGGAGGCGCACCATCTTAACCCCAACGGGGTCCTTCACATCGCCATATTCATCACCCTTTGCGAGGCTTTCCTCGGAATCGAGCCGCATTGGGCGTTGTGGAGGCATTTCTTCCAAGCGAGGCTCTGGAAAGACAAGCCGACGGACGCGGCGGCGCCCATTGGTGGCCTGGCCCTCCAGCTTCGGTCCGGCCGGAGCACGGAGTACCTCGAGGTCAAGCTGCCATCGTTCAACAAGGGGTGGCGCTCTGAGTGGTTCTATGCTCAGAACGTCGGAGACAGCGCCCCGCCTTTCACCGGCAATCTTCCCGTGGCGGGGGAGGAGTGGAACTGGGGCGCTGAGAAGCGAGAGAAGAACAAGGTGGCCCTGATCGTGGAGCAGATCAGGGCCCTAAGGAGGCAGGGGCTCACCGGGGACGTGGTCGTGCGTGCCTTCATGGGGATGCGCGTGCAACCTCTCGCGCATAGGCCCCGCCCCCTGTTCCGGTACGAGGGAGCGTCCGACCAGATGAGGATGGCGGAGCCCGAGCTGGCCGCGACGGAGGTCGAAGCCCGGGTGACCGCCGTCATGGGAGGAGGCGGCAGGCGGCCACCCGGAGCCATTCTCGGCGGCCCGCCCTCCAAACCTGGTAGTTTGGCTGGACCTCTTCCCGCCCCTGTTTTCCTTGCGTTTAACACCTAATCTGATCAGTGTTTTTAATCTTCCAGGGACTCTTGGGCATGTCCTCCCGGGCACCGCTCCCAGGAGACAAGGAGGTGAGGGCGGCCGCTCGGGCGAAGGCCGCAGCGCTCGACTCCTCCCGCAAGAAGCGGAAGGAGGAGAGGAAGAAGAAGAAGAAGAAGGAGCGCGCGGCGAGGACGTGTCGGAGGCCACTGCTGTGGGTGCAACCTCCACCGACAGCAGTGGGAGCACCCCCGGTCACACGTACTGTGGGTTTCCTTTCGACCCGCCGATCAGTGGTGATCCGGTCGCGGATCCGCCGGAGGGGAACACCACAGGCACCGCGCCTGAGAGGCCTCAGGCGGAGGGTGCGGTCGCTGCCATCGTCGCGCCTTCAGTGGAGGCAGCTTTAGGAAGCGGCCGCAGATCCGCTTCTGAGGGGGACCGGTGAAGAGAGCGATCCTGCCGTGCACCCGCCGGCTCGAGAAGTACTTCTTTTGTTCAAACATCTTTGCGAAAAGCCGTCAATTGCTTTTAGAATGTCGCCACATGCAGCGCCTATCTTGGTGTGACCGTGGGCGCCTCGTGGCGGTTCCGCAGGGGCGGCCGCAGAAGTTCCGAGGCGCCGGTCGGGTCGGCGCCGATCGTGGTGCTGGCGACCGAGGGCACGCCTGCCCACGAGATCGAGGCTGGCGAGGAGCCTCCAACGCCTCGGTTGGGGACACCGCCGATCGATATGGTGGCCCCTACGGAGGAAGAGATGGCGGCGCCGCCGGTGATCGTGCCAGCCGAAACGGCGCTGGTGCCTGAAGTGCCCGACCCCTCGCCCATGGGGGAGGCGCCGACTGAGGTCCCGCAAGAGGAGGTCGCCGAGGGGACCCCTGGGGGACCGATCCTACCATCGTTGCCGATGGTGCTCTGGACGGGTGGCGCCCCGCCCGAGCAGACGACCAGGCCCGCTCGAGAGGCCCCGAGTCGGGCGGTGGCGGGACGTAAGAGAGCGAGTGGATCGCCTTTGACAAAGCGCTCGACGCGTCGGCGGAGATGGAGCTGGTCCGAAAGGCCCGACTCTTTGTCCGAATCCTCGGTAGAGCGTTGGACGCGATGGTCGGGGGAGTCAAGCCGATTAGTCTCGTAAGTTGGCGAAGGAACCCAACTTATAAAATTCTGACGCACGCGCCTGTGAGACTAATGGTTAGTCATCACCTTGCAGGATCTGCAGTCGGGCTCGAACGTACCAATGGGCGGTTGTCAAAGAAGAACGCGACCATTGCGCCTTGAGTTGCGCTGGCTCAAGAGCGCCGAGCGCGAGGCGATCGGAGCGGCGAAGGTCCGCCAGAGCTTGAGGGGCAGCCTGCACTCTTTTCGATGGCGCTGGGGCCCGGTCCCAAGGACGAAGGTGGCGGAGCTCGAGTCCTCCTGGCGAGGCCACCGCTGTTAGGAATGCCGCCACCACCGCCTGTGCAGTGCAAGCGCAGCGAACCGTCTGCAACCGAGCGAGACCAGGGCTCGGAAGGACACCGACCGAGTCCGCCTCGAGCGGAGGCCGCCGGAAGGATCTGCCTCCTTGAAGACTTCCTACGAGGCGGTCGGGCAAGAGGTTTCAGATGGCGGCGACCTCGCGGCGGTAAGGGTCTCGGCTTTTATTTAATTCTGCGGGACTTTTCGTGAGTCGTGATCATGTGGCGCCGCTGCCATCCGCAGAGACGCAGAAGAACTTGGGCCTTGCGTTGAGGAGCGGAAGGACGCCAGCAGCCCGCGGACGGCGGTCACGGCGCGGGACGCGACTCTGGCGCTGGAGGTTGCTAAAACGATCGGGCCGAGTGGCGCGAGCCGAGGCCTTCGCAGGCCGCCAGACGCTCGCGCCCGGTCCTTGGAGCCGCAGCAGGCCGAGTTCTCTAGCACCTCGCCGCCCGAGTCCCGAGCGCATTGAGAAGGCGGTGATGGCCGGGCGCGCGCCGGAGCTCTCGCGTTGGTCAACACCATCTCGCACTACGATGGTATTGACCTTGCGGTGGTGAGTAGTGGCGTCGCCGGGAATCGAACCGACGGGGAGATCGACAGGTTCGAGCTCCTGGTGGAGCCGCATGCTCGGGAGGTCGCCAGCCACGTCTCGCCGCAGGTCGCCCTCGAGGAAGGACGAAATAGTTAGATTTAACCTTCTTTAATTTGTAAAGACTTATCATGCTCGCAAGCAATTTTTAAGTTTATCAAATTCCAGTACGCTCTTGCCCCTTCTGTGTTTTTGGCGAGCGCCTGACCGGCCATAGCTCTAAGGACAGCAAAGGTCACTTATGCGTAGGTCGGATTGCTTCGAGGGGGCTAAGAGGATAGGAACCTTGGTTACTCAGCAGTTATGCGCACTTGTGAGGGATCGGAGTGTTCCTGACCGACAAAAGATCGCTCCACTTGGGCATTTCCTTCTTCCGCAAAGTATTAGAACCATAGCTACCGGGCGAGGCCATAGTACCGGGTCGAGAGGATTACCGCTTGGGAGGACTCGTGACTGGGCCGGGTCACCGACCCGCATAAGCGCGTGAGCTAGCCGAGTCTGCGCGGGGAGGAGTGTTCCCGACTGACTGAAAGGTCACTCCACTCGGGCACTTCCTTCTTCCGCAAAGCGCTACTTAGCAACCATAGCCGCTGGGGCGTAGGCCGTAACGCTTGGGTCGAGAGGGTTACCGCTCGGGATTGGCCTTATGGTTAGTCAGGTCACCGATCCGCATGAGCGCGCGAGCTAGCCGAGTTGGCGCGGGGGAGGAGTGTTCCCGACTGACTAAAAGGTCATTCCACTCGGGCACTTCCTTCTTCCGCAAAACGCTACTTAGCAACCATAGCCGCTGGGGCGTAGGCCGTAACGCTTGGGTCGAGAGGGTTACCGCTTGGGATCGACCTTGTGGTTAGTCAGGTCACCGACCCGCATAAACGTCAACTAGAGGCGGCCCGAACGGGGGCGCCAAGGGCAGCCTCGAGCGCCGCAGGCGACGTGTGCTCGAAAAGATAAAGGTAGAGAATACGCCAGGAAAAAAGAGTTTAGGGATAGAATCGCCTTAACTTTTCTATGTTCCAAGCGTTCGGAAGGATGCAACCGTCGGTGTCCTTGAGTCGAAAGGTGCCAGGTCGGAGAACCTCTACGACGGTGAAGGGGCCTTCCCAGGGCGGCGATAGCTTGTGCTTGTCTTTGCTGGTTTGGACCCACCGAAGGACAAGGTCGCCAGCGTTAAAGGATCGCCCTCGAATCTGGCGGCTGTGGTAGCGTCGCAGAGCTTGTTGATATTTGGCCGATCGCAGGATGGCCACGTCATGCGCCTCGTCGAGCTGGTCGATGGCATCTTGTTGCGAGGCGAGCCCCCGAGCCTCATCGAAGGCTTGTAGTCTTGGGGCGCCATACTCCAGGTCCGTTGGCAAAACGGCAGCGCCGAACACCATGAAGAACGGTGTAAACCCAGTCGCTCGGGTGGGCGTGGTCCGCAGCTCGCAGAACGGAGGGTAGCTCGCCACCCACCGCCGCGAAGTGCTTGAGCCGATCAAGATCCGTGGCTTGAGTCCTCGAAGGATCATGCCGCTTGCACGCTCGACCGCCATTAGTCCGCGGATGGGCCACGGCCGCCCAATCAACACGGATGTTGAAGTCGCCGCGAGCTCGAGGAACTCCTTTCCCGTGGAACTGCGCATCGTTGTCGGTGATGATAGAGTTGGGGACTCGAACCGAAAATGATGTCGCAGAAGAAGATGGTCGCTTGTATCGACGTGGACGCTCACGACGGCTTGGCCTCTATCCATTTGGTGAATTTATCCACCGCGACTAGGAGATGAGTAAAGCCCCCGGGCGCCTTCCTGAAGGGCCCGACCAGATCAAGTCCCCAAACTGCAAACGGCCAAGTGATGGGGATCGTCTGCAGGGCTTGAGCTGGCAAATGTGTCGCGGCAAAGTATTGGCACCTTCGCAGCGCACGACCGCTCGGCGTCGGACACGTGATCGCCAATAAAACCTTGTCGAAAGGCTTTTCCAACGAGGTATCGGGGTGCAGCATGGTGACCGCAAACCCCGCCATGGATATCGAGCAGCAGCTGCTTCCTTTGGTCGGCCAGAACGCACCTCTGAAGGACCCCTGAGGGACTCCTTTTGTAAAGGTCTGGACCGACCAGGACAAAAGATTTTGCCCGCCGAGCGAGGCGCCGGGCCTCGGTCGGGTCAGGGGGGAGCGACCCATCCGTCAAACGATTGATGAAGAGCTTCCTCCAGTCGGATTCAGCTGCCAACACGCTGCGGTTTGATCCGATCCAGTCTGCGCCCGACCGCGCGGCGGTCGGGGTGACCGTGCCAGGTGGATTGGGAGACCGCTCGGCCACCAAGTCCAACGAGATGGAAGGTCGCAGGAGGTCGCAGACGAAAATCCCGTGGATCGACCCTTGCCGGAGGCAAGATTGGCTAGGCAATCATCCTTACTGTTGTGGCGCTCAGAGTGTGGTGAGCTTGAAACCTTTGAACCGCTCCTCGAGCTTGCGTATTTCCTGATAGTATGCAGCCATACGGGCGTCTCGCGGCTCCGAAGCCTTCATGACCTGGTCGACGACGAGCTTGGAGTCCCCGCGGACGCAGAGTCGGCGAGCGCCGAGGTCGGCAGCGATCCGAGACCGTTGACAAGAGCCTCATACTCGGCTATGTTGTTGGTCGCATCGAAGAGCAACTCGATGGCGATTGAAGTTTGTTCCCGAGCGGGCAATGATGGCGACTCCCGCGCCGCGCTGTTCTTGGTGTAGGATCCATCAAAGTACATTGTCCAAGCTCGGGTCCTCGATCACCGGTGGCGCCTGGCTTGGTCCATTCGCGACGGTCTCGCAAGGACTCGCGACTTGATCGCTGTCCGAGGGACGTATGTTATCAGAATCGCTGAGCTCGAGCGCCCACTTGGCTATCCTCTGAGGCGTCGCGGTTGCGGACGATCTCGCCGAAGGGATGCGGTCACCACTGTGTGGCGCGGCCGGGTCAAGTAATGTACGAGCTTTCTCTTGGCGGTGAGCATCACAGAGCGCCGCACCTGAGGGTACCGAGCCTTGACTTGGAAAGAACTCACGATGAAGTAAATTGGCCGTTGTACCTTGAGTTCCCGACCTTCCTCCGCTGTTCCACCACAAGGGCCGCGACCGACGACTTGAGCAAATGGCGGCGATGTAGAGGAGCGTGGTTCGCGATGCCGGGCGACCAGATTGGAGGGGATAGGAAGGCCTTCAGCGTGAGGGCTTCTGAGCCTCTGGGTCCGGTGAAGCGATGGATTTCTTGAGCAACTCAGAGCGGCATTCGCGCCGCCGAGGCGAGACACGAAACGGCTCAAGGCGCAAGGCAACTCGCTAGCCTCGACCCCTTTGAGATTGGGAATCGGGCCCATTCTTGCGATCGCGAGATCTTCTCCGATTGGCCTCGATTCCTCGCTCAGAGACGATGAAGCCGAGCAGCTTCCCCTTGGGGACCCCGAAGACGCATTTCTCGGGGTTGAGCTTTATACGAACCGTCGGAGGTTCGCGAAAGTCTCTTCCAGGTCGGCAATAAGGTCGTGCGCATTCCTGGTCTTTACGACGATGTCGTCAACATAGGCCTCAACGTTGCGGCCGATCCGTTGTTGAAGCACGCTTGCATACATCATTGGTATGTAGCGCCGCGTTTTTAGGCCAAACGGCATTGTAACGTAGCAGAACGAGCCGAATGGCGTGATGAAGGAAGTCGCGAGTTGGTCGCACTCCTTTAGTGCTATCTGGTGGTAGCCTGAGTAGGCATCCAAAAAGGAGAGAGACTCGCACCCCGCGGTGGAGTCGACGACTTGGTCGATCGCGGGCAAGGAACGGATCCTTGGGACACGCTTTGTTGAGACTTGTGTAGTCAACACACATTCTCCATCGCCCATTTTTCTTTTTACAAGCACAGGGTTGGCCACCACCGGGTGGCGGACCTCTTTATAAACCCCGCGCCAAAAGCTTGGCGATCTCCTCCTATGATCCTGCGCCTCTCCTCGTCGAGCGGCGCGTTAGCGTTGGGCGACCGGCTTTGAGCCCAGTCGGATGCTCAGGAGTGCTCGCGACTTCCCAGGATTCTCGGCATGTCGGAGGTCCTCCATGCGAAGACGTCATTATTGGCGCGAGGAAGTCGACGAGCGCGCTTTCCTATTTGGCGGGAGCGTGGCTCGACCGAACGGTCTTGGTCGGATCGCAGGATCGACCGCGACCTCCTTCGTGTCTCGCGGATTTGAAGGATCCCGCCCCGACTTTTGGACTCGGGGCGGACTCGAGGCTTCCTCCTCGGGTTATCGAGCTCGGCAGACGCGATGATCGCCGAGGCGAAGCTCTGGCAAACTGCGCTCGCGATTGTAGGAAAGTGAAAAGATGATGCCACGTTGATGACTCCTCGGGACCGGGCATCTTCGCTTGAGGTAGGCGTAGGTGGGACCGCCATGAACTTGGCGTAGCATGGCCGCCCCAAGATGGCGTGATAGAGTCGGGAAATCCGCAACCTCGAAAGTGAGGGTCTCGGTGCGGAAATTCCTCGGTTCCCCAAAGGTGACGGCGGTCGACCGCCGAGCGGATGGGCTCGTTGGCGTGGATGACCCCATGGAAAGGAGCCTTGCTCGGTCGGAGACTCGAACGAGGAATCCCCATGGCGTCGAGCGTCTCAACGTAGAGGATGTTGAGGCCGCTTCCACCATCCATGAGCGCCTTAGTGAGGCGCTTCTTCCCCACGATGGGGTCGACCACCAGCGGGTATCTTCCCGGCTGGGGGACGTGGTCGGGGTGATCAGCCCGATCAAAGGTGACCGAGAATTCTGACCATCGGAGGTATTGAGGGACGGCTAGTGAAGCGGTGTGGACCTCACGGAGGCGAAGTTTGAGCCGACGCATCGGCGTAAGCACGCCGATCCGCCAAAGATCATGAGGCGGCCGTCGGGTTCGGGAACTCGTCGTCGCCTTCTTCTCCACGCACCGCGGGCCGTGATCGCTTCTTTCCTTTGCCCCGCGGCGTCGCGGGAGCGCAGGAAAGGAAGTGCCTCAGGACTTCGCAGTCTCGGTACTTATGCTTGACGGGGAACCCGTGGTTCGGACACGGGCTGTCCATCAATTTCTCGAAGTAGTCAGGCGCGACGGCCGGTCGCGCCCGCTGCTTGATAGGGCGATCGACAGTGGCGACCACCTGGAGCTCGCGGACCTGTTTTCCATGCCGCTTTCGCTTGTCGGAGCGGTCGGAAGTGGATCTGATTCGGACGCCGGGCTCTTGCTAGGCCTTTCCTCCTTCGAAGATAGCCCCCACAGCCTCCTCGTCGGAGGCGTGGTTGCTGGCGATGTCGAGGAGTTCCTTGGTGGTCTGGGCTTGAGGCGGCCCGGTTTGTGCACCGTGGCTTTGCAGAGGTATCAGATGAACGCTCCCACGACATCGGCGCCGGAGATGTCGGGAGCTCGCAGATCGGGCGGAAAACCGTCGGATATAATCCGGAGGGTTTCACTGGCCGCCGCTGCAGCCCTTCGTGTCCCGTGAGTTGCGTGGCGCTTGTAAGTGCCTCGGAAGTTGCCGACGAAGAGGGTCTTCAAGTCGGCCCAGTTCCTGACGGTTCTGGCGGGTAAGTACTCAAGCCAAGCTCGGGCCGAGTCCGCAAGGTAGATGGGGAGGTACTGGATGATGAAGAGATCATCCGTCGCTCCCCCCACCCGGCATGCGAGCCGGTAGTCTTCAAGCCAGACACCTGGGTTTGTGGCCCCAGTGTACTTGGCGATGTTAGTGGGCGCCGAATCGGCAGGAAATCCGCTGTCGGATCCCTCGGCGTAAAGTCCGTGGTCCGGACCATCGGGCTTGGCTGCGGCGGTGGCGCCCGCCGTCCACTATACGCGAGTGGACGGCTTCCTCCGCCGCCTTTCTTCGCGCCTCGAGGGTGGCGCGAACGTCGTAGGCGTCCCCGAGGCGCTGGCGCACCGGGGTGCGCGAGGCCTGGGGCAGCTCGTGGTGTGGCGCGCCGCCGCCGGACCAGCCGGCCGGGCGGCGGTGCGGGCCCGTGGCGAGGTGGCGCCGAGCGATAGGAGCCGGAGGCTGCATGTGTTGCACGGCGACGCGCTCTACCACCCCGGAGGTTACGGTATGTGGCCTTGGCCTCCGGGTCGACCGGTTCGAAGGCCTCGGCAAAGATCGCGGCCGCGCCACGCTCGCTTGCATGGGGGAAGAACTGAGGGCCGTCGGATTCTTTCGCCGGCTTGTGGTGTGCTCGCGCGCGCGCGTCGTGCGTCGCCGGCACTGGCGAGTCGCTGGCTCATCTGCTCCAGTTGGCACGAGTTGGTCGAGCTCGACCCTTTGCCTATCCAGCTCTTGGCGTTGTCGGCTGGAGTTCGGCGGCGGGCTTGAGCGCGTCAAAGATGATTGCGCGGGTGTTCCCCCTCCCGCGCCTCGGTCGCGCGGATGGGGACCCCGTAATCGCGGGGTTACGATTAAGTCGGCCGTGCTCGCCATGTTGCACTCGCGAGTGCCGTCCATGCGCGTGGTACTCCGTGACGGAGCTGGAGTCGTGGATGGAAGAGTCTTCCAACGGCTCGTGGATAGAGGCCGCATATAGCCGCCATAGCTACAAGTCGCGAGCTGCGAGGGTGATCTGATCACTGCCCAGGCCGCGGGAGCTTTCGCCAAACGTGGCGGAGCGCTCCTCGGGCCCGGCCTGCGGGACTGCAGGCGCCCCAAGCCGAGCCGGGCGAGGTCGTTGGAGATGGCGCCCAGGCTTTCGGTGGGCACCGGAACTCCAGTGGCGGCGGGGATGAGCGTAAGCCCTCCCGCCGAGGTGACGGCAAAGTTGAGGGAGCCGAAGCAAATCTGACTTCCCAGAGCGACCATGCGTCGCAGTGGAAGATGCCATCAGGAGGCAAGCGGAATCGGAGATGATGATGACGCACGACGACCCCTACCGGCGCGCCAACCGCCGGCGTTTGAGCACCGCAAGTAAATTTGTAAGTCTAAGGGGTCGCGCGTTCCACTCTCGAATGGTTAGACTCGAAGTCCAAGATGTATCTTGGTTCGCGTAAGATCCCTACCCGATTCGTGTGGTGGCGTTGTATTCTATTTAGCAGATGATCGCACAAGGTTTACAGTTTAGAGTGCCAATGACTTAGCGAGATGGGTTCGATGGCGCCCCGGTCCTGTTGTTTTTTCTCCCTCTCCTCGTTTCTACGGAGCTCCCGCCTCCTTTTATACGAAAGGAAGGGGCGGGTTACATCGAAATTGGGAGAGGACGAGATGACCTACACTAGAAGCTTCGGTCCTTCGCTCACTGTGACCGATCGCTCGGCCTTGCCCATGCCGGTCGGTAGCTTAGTTGGTCGAGGCGGTTAGGTATTTCTCCGAAACGGCGTACACGCCTCTGCGAACCTTACGGTGTTGACGTTGTTGCGCTACCGACGTGGCGCGCCTCGGGAGGGCGTGTCTCGCATCAGATGTGACCGCCGATGGGATGGGAGCATGACTTCGGTCAGCCATGTAAACCTTCTCGGGAAGGAGCCACCTGGCCTCGTATAGTCACTTTGATTGACCCCGTTCGTGGGGTACGTGGCGGTCGTCTGGTAGAGGCTTCGACACGTGACCCTTGGCAGGAGTGATCTTGGCACGATCGGAGTCAGGGGATTCCGACCTGCTGCGAGGGTCGGGAGCCCTGCTTGGTTGGAGCCGGGGGGCCGTCTCGCTGAGGAGGTCGGGAGCTTAGCTCGGTCGGAGACATTCCCCTTGGTCGGTCGGGAAGGGAATTCCCGTGTGGCTTTGCAGTACTTGATCCCAGTGGGCTAGAAACGGCTGTTGGGCTTGAGTGTGTTTGAGGCACGGCCGGTCACCTTGGGCCGTTGGGGTACCCCTTTTATTAGTATTCGTCATGTACAAACTACAATATGCATTGACTAGTTGAGTTGATCGACGCATTAACTAGTAACTGATTCGATAGTAATTGCATCTGTTGTTATATGGTAAAAAATATTCATGATTTACTACCGAATTGCAAAACCGGAGTAAATATACATACATATATATATATGTATATATATATATAGTATAATTACTTGGGACACCATGGTGCCTGGGCACCATGATATAAAAATGATATTTTTCTTATGTATTTTCATGCAATTTTTTTAAAATTTTTAGGATGCTGAGTTTAACCAATTTACAAACTAGTTCAAACAAGTTTGAACTGAAATTCAAACTATAGTTTCCCTTTTTGATGATAGTTTGGTTGTAGGTATGTGCTGATTATATATATATATCTGCAAAGCATGTGATCCAAACTCGTTCAAAATCTTTGAATTCGAGTATATTTTTTCAAAGGTATGTGTTTAATTTGAATTGTTATAGATGGGTATATACCCTAAAACTGAAATTTTTGAAAATTATACTCGAATATAGCTTGAATTTGTGCATTTGAATTCATGGTGCCCAGGCACCATGGTGCCCCATTTCGACTTCCTATATATATATATGTATATATGTATATATATGTATATATGTATATATATGTATATATATATATATATGTATATATATATATATATATATATATATATATATGTATATACAGACCTAGCAATATAAGTACCTAGGTGTGGTTCTTTGTATGTTTTTGTATGGTGCCCGCCTAGCATTTTCGTACCTGGTAAGCTCCAAAGCATCTGCTGTGATGAGAGACAGCACTCCTGTCATTACAAAAATTATTCATGTAGCTTTGTCCTTTCATTGCATGCTAATTCCAGCAAGCACCGCGACGCGCGCTATGTTCGAGCTTTGCAGAAAGAGGGGGGGGGGGGGGTTAATTGTTTTGTGCACTGCCCAATTTGTCCCTCATTTGAAAGAAATTGTTCTGATGCAAATAATTGAAGGTTACGTTGGACTAAGAGGACAAGAGCTCAGTTCACTAAATACATGCATGATACTTTATCTGTCTAAATTTATAACATGTATTTTTTATTGACATAAAGACTAAAAATATATTAGAAATAACTACATTATCCTTAATTATTATCACTAAACACTATATTTAATGCATGCATATAGAGAATATAAAATAAATATAGGTATTTGTTAGGAGTATTGAGAGAACATTACACTGATTTTATATTAAAATATAAAATACATCTTATATTTATTAACAAGACTATTAAAAAAAATAGTCTTGTAAATTTGAACGGAGAGATTATATGCAAGGGTTCTCTGTCGGTGACGTTGGAACTAAACATTGATCTCATGCAACATCATGCATGTAAACCAACTGAATTAAAATATGCATGTACAGTCTATTTGAAGCATTTCCAAATAAAAAATATTGTCTACAAGATCAAACGAAGGCAAGTGATGTAATTCAGAAAATCCTGAGATGCCAATGGACAGAGTGGCGAAACCCTCATTTTCCCGAAAGGAAACAATGGAGATTACAGACCAGCTGGCGAGGAATTAAACACAGCCTTGTAAGTTAAATACTATTTGACGCGTGACGCTGCGACGTGCGAAATTAAATCACAGACGTATTTTTTGTTTTTTTCAAATGCATTCTATAAAAAAACGATTTAAACGTCATTTATTTTTTTTGCGTAAAAACGGGTCGGTAGGACCCGTCGGCTAATCTATGGACTGCTATAAACCTTCGGCGAATATGTATTTTTTTTTTTTTAGAAAACCACGTCCATTCTGTAAAAAAACAATTTATACGTCATTTAGTTTTTTTGTGTAAAAACGGGTCGGTAAGACCCGTCGGCTAATTTATGGGCTGCTATAAACCTTCGGTGAACCTGTGTTTTTTTTAGAAAACCACGGATGTATTTTTTGTTTTTTTTTCGGGTTCATTCTGCAAAAAAAACGCCGAAAGGAGCTGAAAGTAAACCGCAGAGGAACATAACGTAATTTCGTTTTTTCCGGGTCCGTTCTTCTAAAAACCTCCAGAGGATCTGAACGTAAACCGCAGAGGGACCTAAACATAATTTCACTTTTTTCAGATCCTTTCTGTTAAAAACCTACCGAAGGACCTAAACATGATTTTGGATTTTTAAGGACCTTCTCGCGAATCCGCTGAGGTGGCACCTTAGCGCGCTCAAATCTCACCGCTTTAATATATAGTATACATTTCGATGCAGCAAAACCAGAGGGAATACCAAATCGAGCTTCTAGGATCGGATCCGACAACCGTGAGAGAGTTCGGAGTGTTTTTTTCCCTGACATTTTTTAAAAATTAGACCCTAATATATACCTCATCCCTGACCATAAATGTAGCGGCAGGTGACAGTCAAGTCATCGGCACCGCGGTAGCATCGTCCATTACGGCAAGTAGGGCGAACCTACCGTAACAAGAGAGCTACTATGTACGTTGAGTTTGGTAACACAGGTGCCGCGGACCAAAAGCTTGGCATGTCCCGGTCGAGCGCCACTGTATTGGCAAGTTGAAAGATAATTAGGAGGGTGGATTAATTAAGTGACTGAGTGGCATACTGCTTAAGATGTTGATTAATTAAGTGAGGTATTAAGAGATTAATTAATTAATTAATTAAGCAAGGTGATTAATTGATTAATTAGTTAGCACTTAGGAGTGATCGGCAAATTCCTGAATAGCTCGAGCTCGGGAGCTCGGCCGGAACTATGCTGCCGATGACTTGCCACGGTACAGGAGCACGGTAGGCATCATGTCTCGCTTGCCACTGCTTCTATGGTCCATGACAATACTATTTTTGTAAATTTGTTCGTGTAAAGGTCAGATTAAAAAAAAAAGTTGTATGGACGGGGCAAAAAAAGCTCCGAGATCACCCAGAGATAGAAGGAATTAAGAAAGATGCTCCTAGCTAGGTTAGCTTGTACCGGCCGGCCAGATTATTCTCTCATGAGGCACCGTCCTTGTTGCAAGGTACTGCATTGCGCCAAGTACTTTGAGATCAAAGAACAACATGCAGTCAGGGAACGCACCGCGGTTTTCGAGCATCTCGCGCCGATTCGGCTTTTGAAATCGAACTGTTTCTCGCTAAAGTTCAAATTTAAATTTAAAAATTTCAAAAAAAATTAGAAAAATTTAACCAAAAAATTCCTAAAATTAGTATTATTTGCTTTATGACCTCTGGTATGAAATTGTTTTGAAAAAACAAAATTCAGATACTTTTTGAGCCATTCAAATTGATCAAAATTGAAAAACACAAAAAAATAACTTGCATGTATACCGTTGAATATTGCTAATTTGTTACTCCCGTCATCCCATATTACTGTAGTCTATTGTAGTGTAGTATTCTCACATGGAGGATCACAGGTTCACAACTCACAAAGCAAACAGTAGCTAGATTTATATACATGTAATCTTGTATATTGTCAGAAGAAAGCATTAGGGTAGAGAAATATGAACAAACCCTGAATCAAAGAGCGTTGGGTGAATCATATTTTTCTTTCATTAAAATTTGTAGTACCCATATTTTTCACATCATAATGAAATGCACTGTGAGTTTATGATGAAATACTCACTGTGGCAAGTAGCAATATGATGAAATATTTGATTGAGTATGTTAAGTAACAATAATTACTTCAGCATATTTTCTTTTAGCAGATGGCAAAACATTTGTTCTAGTAGCGATATTTGTATGTATACTTATTTTTATTGTGTTCTTTCAACAGATGGCAGATTATTTATTGTGTAAATACCTATTTTTACACTTGTGTGATTGTAGTATTCCAATGAAAGATTATATATTGATATATTATTACTAAACGCCTAATTTACAACTTCCAATTGTCTAAAATATAGCAAAGGTCATGTCGAAATTTTTTCATATTTAGGAGAGATTATACTGGATTTTTTTTCATGTTTTCACATACCTTCTTTATATATTTATTACATTTTTACTAAATTTTAGCTTTCCCTTTATTTTTACAAATTTTACAATGTTTTTTTTTGCAATTTTTCCCTTTTTTTATTTTTCCAACTCGGCTCGGTTTTCGCGCATAGGTTTGACCAAAATTCAAAATTTTTGAATTTGCAAACCGTTCGATTTTTCGCGGTTTTCGACTCTGAAACGAAATTGTGAACCCTGCATGCAGTTCGATCCATGCATCTCTTTGCGTTTAATTCCTTGCTTTTCCAATGTTCCTTATATATATATATATATATATATATATATAGTATAATTACTTGGGGCACCATGATCTAAAAAGGATATTTTTCCTATGTATTTTCATGCGAATTTTTTTGAGATTTTTAGGATACTGAGTTTAACCAGTTTACTAACTAGTTCAAACTGAAATTCAAAATATAGTTTCCCTTTTTGATGATAGTTTGGTTGTAGGTATGTGCTGATTTTATATATAAATCAGCAAAGCATGTGATCCAAACTCGTTCAAAATCTTTGAATTCGAGTATATTTTTTCAAAGGTACGTGTTTCATTTGAATTGTTGTAGATGAGTATATACCCTAAAACTAAATTTTTGAAAATTATACTCGAATATGGCTTGAATTTGCGCATTTGAAATCATAGTGCCCAGGCACCATGGTGCCCCATTGCGCTATATATATATATATATATATATATATATATATATATATATATATATATATATATATATATATATATAGGAAACCTTTTCCGTACTCTGGGGAGTACATACTCCCACATCTAATATACTACTTAAATGAACACTTTATACTCCTTTATCACTTTCGGTATACTCCAATAATAATTCTAAGATACTCTAATACAATATGGTTAAAAAACTTTTATCACAGCTCTTTATTTTTTTGCTATGTACCCTTTTCCACATGTAAAAAAATATATAAACAAATTATGCTATAAAGGGTGAACTTTAATGAATTTTTTTTCATGGAACTCACTTTGGAGTATCTTATAATCACTATTAGAGTATACTCAAAAGGATAAAAAAGTATAACAACATCATTTAAACGATATACTAGAGGTGGGAGTACGTATGGAACCTGTGAGTATGGAATCATTTTCATATATATATATATATATATATATATATACTGCCTTTGCCTTTTCTGTTTTTTCCCTGTTCCTATTTTGTTCTTGCTCTTCAGATAATCAGATTCCTTTGCCTTTGGAAGGAAACTAGGTACTTGGGGTTGTACTAGCTGCAATCATTTGTGGATTAAGCATGATCAGTGCACAATCACAAGCAGACCAACCAAACTGTCCTGTTTTTGTAGGCTCCAACGACGACACTTAATTAGTTTAAGACCCAACTGGCCGGCGGCGGGAACGCGCGTCCCTAGATGGCACAGCAATTAACTAATACTACTACTATGGAGTAACAGTACCACGGTATATATATATATATATGCTAGGTGTCGTCGGACGATGATATAAGATTTGGCAATCTAGCTTTCTAATGTATGTAACAGCCCAAAATTAATAAAATGAGAAATATGATATCCAAAATATTCATATGAATTATTCTTGTATTTTCTGGCTGTTCTCAAATTATTATAAATTCTTTTGGTATTTCTCTAATAAAAGAAAGTGAATTAAGGATATAGTAAAATGGTAAAAGTAAAAAGATAAAAATACTAAGTCAAAAAAAAATCTACAAAAAATCATAATAAAATATTAGGGCTCTCTAGAGCCAGCTTATGGCGGTTGGAAGCCTGGACCAATTAAAATATAATTTAATCAAAGCAAAAGTATGTGGAAAGAAAATCAGGGCAGAAGGTAATGGAATTTGGTGGAATTATCAAGAAGCTATCCTGAGTTGATATTTTTACCCTGCCGACATAAGTACAGTTCCTACCTCCTGTAAAAATATCAAAAATTAAATGTTAAATTTTATAAATTTAAAAATTCGAAAACAGTGAAGAAATAAAGTGAAAATGGTAATGTCAGAATTATTAAAATTTAAATATTAATCATAAAAATATGAAACTTTTACATAAGGTGTATAATACTATTTTCGAATCTCATAAAAAGTTTTATAAAATATTAACCTCATTTATGTTATCAATTAAATGCAAAACAGAATCGGTAGAATTGGAGAAGCTCCATTGTCAGAATTTTTATAAAATTTCTATAGGGATTTTTTAACTGAAAATTTTACAAGATGTTTATCTTTACCATTCCGACTTAGGTAAA
This sequence comes from Otatea glauca, assembly GCA_036346275.1. Classification (NCBI taxonomy): domain Eukaryota; kingdom Viridiplantae; phylum Streptophyta; class Magnoliopsida; order Poales; family Poaceae; genus Otatea; species Otatea glauca. Next base: position 69,036,734 of record CM070716.1, on the reverse strand, counting down.
TGTTTTTATAAAAATAAAATTCCAAATGACGGTTTGAACTGGTGAGAAAGTCTCGGTCTGTCCAGAGCTTTCACCCGAATTCCTTTTCTCTCTCGCTGACGTGCGGGCCCAAGCTGCCAGGTGCCCCTCTCGCTGCCAGCTCGTCCCCACGCATCAGCCTCACTCCCACGCCTTCTCTCTTCTCCCTCTCCTCTCTGCTCTCTCGCGCCGACGCCAGCTCAGTCGCCGAACCGCCTCTCTGTGCTATTGCCGACCGACCTCGCCAGCTATAAGTACCCTCGGTTATCCATTCCACTATGGATTACTCTCCAGGTCGTCATTCCACCTGAAATCGCCCCATCCCTTCTAGCTCCGGCGAAACCAGGAAATAGGGGGAAACCGCAAGCAACTCGCCCGGTCCACCCCACATCAAGCCATTCAGCCCAAAGCTTCTCCGTAACGCCAAATCCTCGTCCCTGACCCCAATTGGGACCCATCTTCTCCGGCGAGCCTCTGCGACGAGCTCTTCCGTCCACCTCAGCCGTGCTCGGTGAGAACATCTCTCGGTTATTCATTTTTCTTGCCAAGCCCGAAAATGGAATCACTAAGATCTGATGATGCTTTAACCAGTGAAAGTGAGTACCAAAACCCCTTTGCTTAGCTTCTTCACCGCTCAGCCATGGCGCTGTCAAGACTCGCGACGGTGGTGCAGGCACGCAGAGCACCCCACCGAACCTGCACCACCCACGTGCGCACGCACCTTTGAAGCTTGCAGTGGAACCCATTCCGCCACCCCGTTGCTAGTTCGTTGTCGGCGAGCTTCGCCCAAAGCTGCTGCCGCACCTCGTCGGTGGCAACCCCTTCCCGGCCACCTCGACCACCGCGCGACCACCCCTGGGTTCGCGTGAGCACGCTGAAGCTCATGGTGGAACCGATTCCGGCTCTTCAGCGACGCTTCACCACCGACGGCTGAAGAAGCCATCGCCCCTGCTCTGGCTCTCTACCGAGTGGGCCCGAGCTGTCAACCGCTTGCGCTGCGATCTTTGTGCGGCGTTCGCGACTTGCAGCCCGGTCGGTCGATCGCTCGCATGTCGCCATGTCGCCGCCAAGCGGACCATTGTCACCGAGACGAGCCGCAGCCCGCGCGCCGATCGCGCGCGATCTCGCCGACACTGGGTCCGCGTGCCGATCGCGCTGAGCGCCACTGCCATCTGGGGCCCAGTTGTCAGAGACTCAGTCCGGCATGACCCGAAAAGGGAAAGCGCCTTTTCCTCGCGAAAGCGCATTTTCTGTTTTCGGCAAATTTATGATCTTTAGTATTTTTCAAAATCTAAAGTATTCAATAGATCATATCTTGCGCATTTTGAATCTAAATTTGATGAAATAAATTTATATATTCATGATAAATCATGTAGATTTAGAATATGCAAAAATATTTTCAAAATGATCTCTGGTTAAATTTTAAATTCAAATTTAAAAAGAAAGATTAAAATATACTATTCATAGAATTTTTGCAAATGACCTCCAAATTTAGTAAAATAAATTTTGCTAGACTCCTTGTAATCTCAGGAACCTGAATATGTAAAAATACTTAGGGTTTGCTATAAGAAAATTTTGAGTTGTTAACTATGTAGTAAAGTAATTCAATAATGATCCAAATAAACTAAATCCTTTAAGTCATAAAATAAGAATGAATAATCCTTGCAACCATTTCTGAATTGTGAAATTATTTTATTTAAATATTTCCATCTGATTTCTTTTTGGCCCTATTAAAATTTGGTATTTGCTATGTGATGTCGAACGACGTGTAGAACCCGACGAATCTGATATAATCGACGATCAAGAGTTCGACGTCGAGGAAAATCAACAAGGAAAGCACCCCTTTGATCATATTGATCCTAGCTTTATAAATGTTTTCATTAAATGTTTTACTGCATACTTTATTTTATTAAAGTCTGCTATATTACAGGTATTGGTAGTTGTACATGTAGCTATATAGAACTTCCTTAATAAGTATGAAATAGTGAACCTTGATAACCCTAGAATAACATAGACATTATTTGATGTGAATTTGGGTCACTTACACTTAGTGTAATGCTTAGCCATGCTTAAAGAAAACACAAAACTGTGATATGATTAAAAATGTTGGATATGACATTTAATGGGTATGACCTTTCCTTGTGATTGGTATTTTGATTAAAAAGGAAAATAAAACTATGGTTTAGATGCGGGCAATTATTGGCAATAGCTGAATGTGCTGGTGTTGCATGTAGTGTAGGGGAGATTATTGCCCGTGTCGAGTTAAGGACCGAACTATGGGTTATTTTCAGGCCAAGAATTATCATACAACCACATGTGCTGGTATGGGACAGCTCTAACTTATTAAGTTGTTTAAAACTGGCTTTGCACTTGGAAGGCCGGAGTAGTACGAGCTGTTTCTTAATGAATTGCTCGACGGGACGTCCACACCGAGGTGATCATGGATCAAACGTTTATCAATATAACGGTGTACGCCATACTGTGGGGAGTTCCATCATTTCTATGCTCTGAGTTCTTCCACCACAGAATGGGTTTATCGTCACCGTGCTGGTGCAAAGTCAGGGTTAAATAATGTAACAGTTATAACATGACTCTCTGCGGCACACCAAAGGAAGTGTGCTAATGTCGATTGCACAAGGAGTCAGTCATGTCTTGTGGGGAAAGCTGTATACCTCTGCAGAGTGTAAAACTAATCGATTAGCCGCGCCCACGGTAATGGACACTTGGTAAAGTCATCACATAGTTAGCAGTTTTTATTTTTATAAAATCTGGTTTCTACCGTATGTTGGTAATTTCTACTGTGTGTCAGTAGAAATGGTGCTTAGATATGGTCATGATGCATAGGTTCGTGATTTTTCTTATTTGTACTTACATACTGTCATTTTATATATTATATCTGTTTTTAAGCAAATTTTGTTGCAATCTACTATTCTGTATTACAATTTAAATTGGCTTTATGCAAATTAACCGTAATAGCCTTTCCATTGAAATGACCTGCATGTATTATAGGATTTGTAAAAGTCTTGCGAGTACGTAAGTACTCAACTTACCTATGTTGACATTTTTAGGTGAAGAATCAGACTATCCCGACGACTCTTACGTTGATACAGGATTCGGAGAATTTAACGATGAATTTTTCTAAGGTTTTACCTTATCAGTTGCCTGTGGGGCAATGGGTTAAAAAGGCATACTACAAGAAGTTGTCTTCACTACTGTTTTCACTTTTGGTATTGTAAAAATATTATGTAACCTTACTTCCGCTTTGTAATAAAGCTTATGTGTGACTGTGGTATCAATTTGTATTTGTGCGTACTAGCTACTGATCATGGAACTAGTATTGTATGCACATGATACCCATTATTAATATTTATTATCAAAAATAGGGGTCTTACAATTTAGTAACAGTACCACGTAATAATTTTGTATCAGTAGACAACCCCGAATTTGCACACCGAACAATTAACCTTTGTTCCTGATCGTTCTCTCTAACTGCGTGCGTGCTGTGATTAATCTACTAGCAAGTAGGAGTAGTCCGCTAATTAAACAACAGGTTTCTCCATCCGGTCTAATATACCACTTAAATGAACGCTTTATACACCTTTATCACTTTCAATATACTCTAATAATAATTCTAATATACTCTAATGCGACATGGTTGAAAAAATTTCATCAGAGCATTTTATTTCTTTGCTATATACCCTTTTCCATATGTAAAACGAATATATAAACAAATTATGCTATAAATGGTGAACTTTAATGAAATATTTCATGGAACTCACATTGGAGTATCTTATAATCAGTATTAGAGTATACTCAAAAGGATAAAGAGGTATAACAACATCATTTAAACGGTATACTAGAGGTGGGAGTACGTACACCCAGGAGTATGAAATCATTTTCCTATATATATATGAAGTCTTTTCCGTACTCCCGGGAGTACATACTCCCATATCTAATATACCACTTAAATGAACACTTTATACTCTTTTATCACTTTCGGTATACTCTAATAATAATTCTAAGATACTCCAATGCAATATGGTTGAAAAAATTTTATCACAACCCTTTATGTTTTTGCTATGTACCCTTTTCTACATGTAAAAAGGAATATATAAACAAATTATGCTATAAAGCGTGGACTTTGATGAATTTTTTTATGGAACTCACTTTGGAGTATCTTATAATCAGTATTAGAGTATAAAGAGGTATAACAACATCATTTAAACAGTATACTGGATATATATATATATATATATATATATCATGTGTTCAACTGGCCTCCGCTGGATGCACACCCTTAAATAATTGCACGATGTACTAGCTGTGATCTCCTGTATGGAGTATATCTCAGCATAACATCAACCAATAAGACAAGGTAGACTTGAAGGATCATGGTAGTTCAGTTGTTTAGTGAGGTCTACACGTAGTTCCATCTATCTCATGTTCTACTGGACTCTGTTGGATCTTCTTCCCCTACTAATAATTGCAACAAGAGAAAGAATTAATAGGACAAGGAGCAAATACGCTGGGCGATCTTATTGTTTGGATCACATGCATCATGTATATATGCGAGGAGCTTATGTGTAGGGGATTGAATTTTTTTTTCTTCCTTAATTGACATGTGCCTACTTGGCATATCCTCTATAAAATAAATAATCCACTGCACATTAGGCAGTGATGACGGAGACTTAATTGGGGCTTATGTACGTGTTGCCTTTATGATTGATCTTACCGTGAGAAAGAGAATTCTGAAAACTAATTTAATTAAAGGAGCGGAAAGAGATAATATTTTTAACTGGGAGTAGTAAACAAATTAAACAATTACTAGATAGGCCAAATCAAAAGGGTCTAGCTTTCAATCCATAAACGGATAATCAAGACATTGTTCGTAAATTAAGGCCATGTGTGCTTCGAAAGCAGGAATTTTTCGAGAAATAGTTCAATTCTAACAAGAATCTGGGGACATTTCCGTATTCCAAACTTGTCATGAAGAAAAATGTTGTTAATTATACGCATGGGTTATGACTTAAAATTTTTGTTGAGATTTCGAAACATAACGATGGGAGACGTGCAGTAAAACTTTAAAAACTTTGGCTTTCGATATATTTTAAATATTTATATGGGATATATAAAAATTATTGTAACATCCCGAAAAATAAAGTAATATAAAAATAAATATTTAAAATTTGAAAATATTTATTTATAAGTTTTATTGGCTTCATTGGTTCTTATTTGAATTTCTTTGGATTTTTGTGTTGTATGAAAATCCAACAAATAGAATTAGTAAAAGGGAAATGGTAAAAAGGTAAAATGGTAAGAAGATAAAAGGTAAAAGTAAAATCTTGAAAAGTCTATATATTTAAAATGATTTCAGCTGGTACATAAGTTTTAATGCATAGCATAGTGATTAAACAAATGAGATGACATCCCTTTGACCTCCAAATAGTGCAAGGACAGATTTATTATAAAATTTTAGAAATTCATCTGCTCCTGAAAATTTTACCATAATATACTTAAGGCAATATTTACCTCTGGTAAAAATATCAGGAATTAATAATGTCATTTAGACCATTTACAAATTCAAAAATAGAGGCTTGGAAAATCTGAAGATTATCACGTCAGAATTGTTGCAAAATAATTACAAAGTATTTTGACTTGAAATTTTTATAGAGACATTATTAACCCAAAAAAAGATAGTACAAAAAGTTTCAAAAAATAAATAATAATATTTGAATCCTTAAATAAATCAAAATCCAAAATCAAGATTCTGAGCAGTGCACAGTGTCAGAATTTTAATTAATTAACCATGCGGTATTTTAACCCCAAAATTTTACTGGAAGCTAAGCACTCCCAGTAGACCATGTTCAAAAAGTTTCGCAATTTTTCAACAAAGTTGAATGGCCATTTCGACGCCAGTACTGGAGCCATTCTCTTATCCTGTTCTTTGGGGACAGCTCGCCTAGTCCAGAAGCTTCAGCAACTAAACCAGCGCCAAGTCCAGAGCATCCTCACGCCAAGCCATCAAGTCTCCAAGCCAAAGCCAAGGCCAGCCATTTGAGTCGATCTCACAGCCAAGCCAGAGCATTCTCACGCCATCAGCTAGAAGAGGGAGGCAGGAGCAAATGAAGAGCATTCTCACGCCCAAGCCAGCCAATTAAATCCTTCCCACACCAAAGCTTAGGCCTTCATCTCTTCCATTCACTCAAGCCTCATCCAGAGAAACGAGTATTCAGAGGAGAGCAAGGAAGTCAGCCATCCAAAGCCCAGAAGCTAGAGTTTCATTTTTCTTGCCACTGTCGCCGCAAGCAAGAAGAAAGGGGAGAAAGCCGAGCAAGCAAAATCGGTGAGTCACTCTCAAATTCCACGCAATTGTGGCGTCTCTGAGCATCACTAAACTCATCTCGCTCATTGATTTCAGCTCTTCTTGCCTGTAGCACCGCCGCACCCCATTTCTTCTTCCTCGGCACAGGCTCACGGTGGCGGCCCAACTCGTCACTTCTCCGAACAAACCGACCCCCAAAATGGTACTCCCTAGCCTCAGTGATACTCACCCCGTTACCCATTCGAGCTAAAACTCACTGCTTCTTCTTCCCCGGCGAGTCACCCTTCCCTCCGCCGCTAGCCCAAGGTGGCAGCCCGCTCCGACTATTACCGGAAGTGATCGATTCCACCATCAGATGCGCGATGGTCCACTGAAGCTCATGGAGCCCTCGCCTTCGCCGGAGCTTCGCCGGAACGCCGTCGCCGCCGTGCTCTGGCCGCCTGCCCTGCTTCCTCTCCCTGCTCCTGGGTCCCTCCTGTCAGTGGCGTGATTTGGGGCCAGTTCAATCGGTAAAGACGTTTTCTATTTTGTGAAAGCGTATTTCCGATTTTTAGTAAATATAGTAGCCGAGCTAAATTCAATTAGCTATAACTTTTGAACCATAGATTCAAATTGAATAAAATAAATTTCTATATTCATCTAAAATCAAGTTCTTCCGTAATATGCAAAAACATTTTGAAAAACAGTACTGGGTTCATTTGAAATTTAAATTCAAACAAAAGGGCTCAATATAGGCTACATATTAAAATGTTGGAACCAAATTAAAAATGGAATGAAACTAATTTTATTAGAATCCTTATACATCCAGGAACTCAAATATATAAAAATATTTATATTTTACCTTTGTTTAAATTATTTCCCATTAAAGGTTATTCTCAATAGAATAAATAATCAAAAATGGACAACTTGTATGAAAGGAATCTAAATAAATAAAATTGATTTATAAACCCTGGTATGACAGTAGGATACCTTGTTGTGCTGAAATGATTAAAGTATAAACTAGATTTAGACTTGTTTATGAATAATAGATGATTCAAATGGAAAAGGTGTATGTATAGATATAGTGCATATGATAATTAGTAGCAACATATACATGCATGCATATGAAGAGCATGGTCATGATAAAGAAACTAGATTCTAAATATCTAATGTGATCAAACTAAATGATCCAACAAGAATCATTATAACAAAGTTATGAATAACACTTAAGCAAATAGTTGAAATTCTAATACTTATATAATCCGAATACTCATATCTTTCACAAACTAACTTCAAATCTAACAAAACCAAATCCTAGTAACTTGAAGTATAATATCTTTGATGTTTATGTAAAAATATATTATGTTTGAGTAAGTTTGAACTAAGTCCATATTAGGCCCTAGTGATCGTTTATTTGGAAAACATCTTGGATAAAAGCCAAATATCACGAAACTAACTTTAAAACACTCTTATAGTCATCCCAGGTTTATACCTGAAAAATGGTTAGATTATCTTATAAGGTGCAGTCGCAAATTTAAAATGAAAACCGAGTTGTTTTGATGTCACCTTTGTAGTTGTTTATACCTTTTCAGCAGCATATAAAATAACTCCTCTAAGTGTGAAACTTTATGAAAATAGCGTAGAGATACTCTATAAAGTGCATGCTACTATGTTCTGAAGAAAGAATGTTATTTCGTTAAGGTTTGTATATAAAAGAGTCTAGTAACATAACCCAAAATGTTATGTTTTCTAAATAAATGAAACACTTAAGCATTTTCAACACCTCGTAGAATATCTCGTCTAAATGCTAATATTATGAAGATCAGTTCAGAAATGATATTTAGGATATGGACTATCATATTCTGGAAAAATATTTAGTTTATAGCTTAATATTCATTTGAATCCAGCTAGTACTATAACCCTAAGTGATAATTGCTCACTACACTTCTAATCCAATTCCTTATAACATAAACCTTATTATCATATAAGATTTTCAACAATGAGTATAATGTCGCGTCTAAACACTAAGATGTATGAATTCAGCTTAGAAATGTTCTTCAAAGTATATACTATCCCATTCTGAAGAAATAATCTTGTTTCGTCATGTTTTGCATATAAATCCTAGTAGCCAAATAACCCTAAGTTTTATGGTTCATGAACTTCACAATATGAATAGCAACTTGGCAATAATGATGAAATCCATAGTTAATATATATTTGTATCACCAGAACCTTCTTAGATACCATAAGTAAATCCAGTAACCTAACTTATCAGATATACCTTATTCTGAATCATTCATTGTGTAATATCATTTCAGATTAAGTGATATTCGCATGACCCCTTTTTCTAATGTTTTAATTCTATTAATCTAAATAATTTTAGCATCTATAATTCAAAGTTATAAAAGCAAGAATTCATAATTTTAACCTCTTGAATTCATAAAGCAAGTATAGTTAATCTTTTAAAGGAACCTTGTTTTGTTCATCATAAAAGCCATTAAGTATATGAATATGTAATTATCTAATTCGTGAGGTCTTGAAATCATATAATTCAACCCTAATATATTCATGTTTTCTGTAGTGAGTCTTTATTTGATTTGCTGTCTATTTTCTTTTTGCCCTTATTAAAGCTTGTTATTTGCTTTATTTCTGTTGAACGACGTGTAGAACCCGATGTCGCCGTTTCCATCATCGACTTCATCTTTTGCGACCTCGTCTTTACCGTAAGCAATGATTAAACAAGGCAAGCGCCCCTTGACCATCTTGATCCCAGTATTTGATTTGCACTGTATTTACTAAACTGTTTCATGCATGCGTTTACTTTCAATAAATTCGCTATTTTGTGGTATTGGTAGATATACCTGTTGTTAGATGAAACTCCTTGATAATTATAGAAATGTGAACCTTGATAACCATAGAATATGGCTAGACATTACTTAATGCCAAATTGGGTATATGCGATCTTGTTAAACCTGCTTAGCCATGCTTTAGCTTTTTGTGGGGCAGATGATCATGATTAAAATTGTTTTCTGAAATATTTTATATGAAACCTAAATGGTTCTTTTCGGGAAAATGGTTGCTGGTAGTTTGTTAAAAACCCAAAATAAAACTATGGTTTGACGCGGGCGATTATTGGCAATAGCCTGATGTGCAGAGGGATTTGCACGTAGTGTAGGGTGGAGTATCGTCCGTGTCGGATTAAGGACCGAACAAATGGGATGTTGTAGATCCATGTTTCCGTACAACCACAAGTGTTGGTATGGGACAATCTTAAACCAATTAAGTTATCTAGTTTAACTTTGCATTTATGGAAGGCGGGAGATTGCACAGGCATTCCTTTCCAGGTCTGCTTGTAGGGATTTCTACATACCAATGCAACGGATTCATCAGAACGGGGTCTCACAATTATAAGTATGGATTTGTGTTGAAAAGTATTTTTATAATTTTATTAGATGTTATAACTAATTTATAATTTTTAAATTAGTGGTCAAAGTTATGTTTAAATGATATGTTAATGTCCAAATCGACGTGTATATGTGACAGAGTAAGTAGCTTGGAATCACAGTAGTTATATTTGACATGAAATCAATGGAGCTAATGGTTACCAACCCGATCGATCGCGCTAGTTCTCTATCCTGGCTAGCTGGTAACAACCAACGAGTTACCTTAATTAATTACCAACCAAATCGACCATGACAGATCGATCGATGCATATATATATGGGCAGTCTTAGAAGAGTTCAACTTTTGGTCCACATGACATTAGTTTATAATATTATGTCATAGTATTTGGGACAAAAGGTGATCGAGACTTCGGACCATTTTAGATATTAGGGGATTGTCGGTTCCACCGCATTGATCTCCCGAGCGGTAAGTTTTTGCTTCCGCTTGGACTCGTATCCGGTGGAGCCCCCGTATATGTAGTTCAGCTCGTGCTCGGGCTCTTGGTAATCGTCCTCGCCAGGAGGGTCTTTCTTCTTAGCAGCCTCATCCTTCGCTGGAGCCCGTTGCTTGTTGCTTTCACGCGCAAAACGCTTCAGGGTAAAGCAGTCTTTGGCGACGTGCTTTCCTTTAGGGTGGAAAGGACAGATCGCATCCATGACAGTATTGTAATCGGGCGCCTCCCTCCGTGTGGCTCGGGGCCGGCTGCATTATGCTACCGCAACTAGCTCCTCGCCTTTTCATTTTTTGTCTTTGTACTTGGAGGACTCGGCCTTGTCGCCTTTGTTCTTCTGTTGCGGGTGATCTTCTTGGCGCTCGGCCAGGGCGTCTGAGGCCGTGGCATAGCGGTCGGCCAACGCAAATATCTCCTTTACGGAGACCGGTGGTTTCCTAGATATTTTCTTGATCAGATCAGGATCGCTGACCCCTTTCTGAAAGGCTGCTACCACCACTGCATCACATACATCCCTGAAGGTGTTTTTCTTCTGCATGAAATGCCGAATGAAATCTCTCAGCATCTCGTCTTTCTTCTGGTGAAGCTGATATAGGTCCCATAGGGTGCCAGGCCTCTCATAGGTTCCCTGAAAATTCACGATAAATTGTTCGCAAAGATCGCTCCAGGAGTCCACCGAGTTCGCGGGAAGTCCTGTGAGCCATGATTGAGTTGAAGGGGTGAGATTGACTGGTAGATAATTTGCCATCACGTTTTGATTGCCTCCAGCCACTTTAACCGCCAGGGCATAGACCTGCAGCCAAGCTTCTGGATCTCGATCCCCGTCAAACTTAACGATGCCTTTGGGGTTGAAACCTTTGGGCCATACTACTCGGCGTAACCGAGAAGTGAACGCTCAGATTTCGTCGATGGATCTGTCGCCATGATGAGGGGGAGTCCGGCGTGGCGAGCCTCTGACTCGGCGATTGTCATTAACGCGTCGGGGTGGAGTTCAGCGCGGCGAGCCCATGACTTGGCGATCGTCGTTGTCGTTCCAACCCCGACGATGATGATCTCCATGGTCGTTGTAGTCGTCATACCGTTGCTCGTGGCTGGTACCGAAACGTTCGTGGTCGTCGTAGCGCCATCGTCGTTCTTCCTCGTCCCGCTCTTGCCGTATGGCGGTGATGTCTCGGCGGAGGTCGCAGTTGAGATTTCGGCGGGCGTCTCCGACTGGTTGTGTGGGGCGCCGACTGCCGATACTCGATCGTAGTACCGATCGCTAGCTAGCGCGAGTAGCCGCGTGGGAGCGTGAGTGCGCTTCCCCTGCCGGCTTTTCCTGATTCTGCTGAATTGCTGCCGCCGTCACCATGGCCTTGATCTAGGTCATGATCGGGGCCGCCGGGCTATCAGATGCAATCATCGGGTCCAGCGTGTCGAGAAGTGTCATGGAGGCGACGACGTTCTGCAGCGGTGTATGGAAGACAGCTTGGTCTCCCAATTTTGATTGTAGGATGTCCTCGTGGACATTGCGGCCACGAGATCGAAGCGATCGCGGCTGTGCCTCCTTAGCTTTACGAAGAAGGCGATCTTCCTCCGCGGCTTCTCGAATCTCTTATTGGCGTTGGAGATCGGTCTTTTGCTTTTCTATTGCGAAGATGCCACGAAGATTATAGAAATTCCTCGCGACGCCGACTAGTTTGCTGGCTGAGTCAGAGTGGCGTGCCTGAGATGGGTCGGCCTGATCTTTACCAGATTGGATCTGGTTTAGGTCTAGGCAAACAAGTTATCCGAACGCATCTGCGACGAAGTCTAGGCTTCCAAAGCGGAAAGTCTGACCGGAGATGAAGGTGGTGATATTCCGTTGATTGCTGCCATTGAGTTTGTGGAAAATATTATAGCGCTTCCCCTACCTGGAGCGCCAACTGTCGACTTTTGTGGTCGGCAATGAATTTATGGGGCAGGTGCTAGATCTCAAACTCGAAGGTCACACAAGACAAAGGTTTAGACAGGTTAAGGCCCTCGACGGAGGAGGTAATACCCTAGTCCTGTGTGTTGGAATTATTTGGATCTCTTGGATCTAAGATTTCTCGTATCTCTGTTGTTGCCCGCCCTCTCCCTTATATAATTTGGGTGGGGCGGTTTATAGAGTCCCGATAGGTTTAGGAATTCCGATCGGTTATTGGATTCTAGTCGGTTACAAGATAGAGTTTACATCTTTATCTTATCCTGCTAACAACTCGGATTACAATCATATCTCTTATATCTAAATATATGTTCAACTGTTTTTAGGATGTATCCCCTTGCGCACGGCAGCAAGACTTGACGCGGAGCTTATCCTCTGGACCTTCCACTCGACCCTGTATCTCCCTCAGACACTTCTGAGCTAGTTATGAAGATACCTGGGTTCTTATATTCCACAACACCAATGATCAAAACAAGTTAGACAGGGAACAAGGTAGCTAGTACTACCTCTATATATATATATATATATATATATATATATATATATATATATATATATATATATATATATATATATATATATATATATATATATATATATATATAGCTTCATGCCGTAGCTGCAACTGCAAGCATAGTATACAATGGCGGGCTCGAGATTAGAATTTAGGAGGTGCTTCGGGCTTCTTTTTCTACCTTAAATTTATATGGCTTGTATCTATAACGCCCTACAAAATAACGGGCGTTTGCAAATTTAGTTTCTTACCGTGCCCAGTGAGCATGAAAGCTTACCGGCACCGCGGCAACTCCAGCGAGTGCGGGGGCAGTGAGGGCCACCACAGCATGTGAGCTTGTGCGCTACCCAGCTACTGTAGCGGAGCTCGCCCGCCCACGCACTCCCATGGTCGGCAGGTGGCGCCTTCCGCAATAAGAGAGAGGGCTAAATCTGAAAATATATGCGCAAGGAAGTTAGATTTGTAAAAAAAAATAAGGTCAGAAAGCTAGATAAGCAATTAACTCTAATAAAATCATTTTTCGTGCATGTGTGTTAGCGTGTGTATGCCGGCCTTAAGAAAAAACAATTAGTTCTTTACGCACACATGAGTGCTACTGTGCAAGGATGCTACTTAACAACAGCTAGCAGTATTGCACTTGCACATGTAGCAGGTACCAACCAACACGCAAGACCAAACAAAATCCTGATGTACGTACGTACTATCATCGAACTCTTATGTATCGATCATGCATGCATGTATGTACCTCTCCTACCTACTAGCTGTAACACAAAAGTAGAAAACGAAAAGATCTACACCACTTCTTTGGAAGGGGCTAGAATATATCGATGCAAATTAATTGTATATATATTAGAACTAATGCAATTGTGTAACAGATACAACTATATTTTCAAAAGGCAATATAGTTACATAACAAATACAATCTGTTGCAAAATTTGTGAAAGAAACGGCAGGAGATCTGCCATGCATTAAAGAAGAGCGTTAGGAAAACAATAGAGCATTTGATTCAGATACATCATAAATACTTTTGAAACGAGAAAGAACAACACGAACTGAGGAATAACCCTAGCCCTGACCCAGCCTCGACCATGTGTCAACCATGGCACCATCAACTTTTAGAAGACTAAATCTCTTTCAAGAAAATTCGTGCAGTACTATCGAAATTTGGAAGCGACCGTGTTTCTTCGGCTCTGCACATCATCAACAATGGTATTAGCCACCAGCTGCACGGTTCGATACAAGTTATTGCAAATCCTGTTGTTCCTTTCCTTCCAAAGATTCCACATGGCTTACATGAGAATGCCATCCACATCCTTGCGATGTTGCTTGGTAGCTGAGCAGCGGATTGACCACCACCAAGCAGCGGATCCTAGGTCAACCAACGCAAGTTCAGGAGCAATGTGATTTATGTTCATGTAGTGGAGCACCTTCCTCCACACCTGCTTTGCAAAAGGGCAAAGAAGGAGGTGTCTGGACGATTCTGGCTCTGATCCACACAGCGCACAAAAAGCGCTATGAGGCCATCCCCTGTGTGCAAGCTTATCGGCTGTGAGAATCCTATCCTATAAGAATAGCCAAGCGAAGAACTTGTATTTCACTTCCGCATTGGTGTGCCAAATAATCATGTAGTTACGTCCAGTATAGAACCAAGGAATTGTGCCCTGTAGACTGTTCCGGCCGAGTACTCCCCATGTGACATCCATTTCCAAGTAATATTATACTACACATACAGTTGAAGCTGGACCTGTTGAATGGCCTGCCATAGTTGAACAAACTCCTGTAACTGTGTGTTTGAAGTGATCCTACGTAGTGGTCGGAGCCAATTCCTGGTGACTAGCTCGTCCTTGACAGGGTGGGATCACTTCAAACACACAGTTACAGGAGTTTGTTCAAGGACGAGCTAGTCAGGGTGGTGCCAAGTCGCGCGGTGAGACTCCATGGAGCCAATTGGACTCCCAAAAGCTTGTTGTTTCGCTGTTTCCCAGCGTGAGCGTGGTGCTCACGTGGAATAAGCTACGGTCTGAATCGTCACATGGCAGCGCCATCCCTGCCCAAGGCCTATGTTGATCTTTCTAGGCGTACCACAGCCAACAAAGTCGAAGCGCCCGTCCGAAGGTGGCGAGATCCTTTACTCCAAGACCTCCCAGGGTCTTGGGCCTGCAAACTTTCTTCCAACTTACTAAGCAATGTCTCCCGTTGTATTCCTGTTCACCTCTCCAAACAAAGCCTCTCCATAGTCTGTCAATTTTCATTGTCACCCATGAGGTAAGCGGGTACACTGTTAGATGATAGATTGCGAGCGACGTGAGGACAGAGTTCGTTAGAACCATCCTGGCAGCCCTAGAGAGAAATTTTCCCTTCCATCCTGCTAAGCGGTTTCTTACTTTATCAATAAGCGGTTGTAGGTCGGAACATTTCAATTTTGTAGATCACAACGGCATACCTAAATACCTGCATGGGAAATTTTTGGATAGGGCTGGAAAGTCATGTAGAACGGACACCATGTCCAAGGCGTCGCACTGAATGGTATATACCTCACTCTTTTGAAGGTTTGTGTGAAGCCCTGTCGCCCCTCCAAAGATGTTTTAGCAACTCCTCTATTAGTTTTAGCTCCTCCCAAACAGGGTTGGCAAAAATGATAGCATCATCGGCATAGAATTAAGGATATCCGCATTGTTGTCGACCTGGTAGGTATCTGCGTAATGAGCTTCTCGACGGCCGCCTTGGAAATTAATCTTTGCAGCGAGTCCATAGCCAAGATGAAGAGCATAGGAGAGAGAGGATCGCCCTGCCGCAACCCTCTCCTATGTTGAATTGGCCGTCCTAGGATGCCGTTAAGCAAGATTCTGGAAGTAGTTGACACTAGGATAGTCGAAATCCACTCTCGCCATCGTGTGCCGAATCCCACATGTCGAAGGAGTTCCAAGAGGAACTCCCAGCTGACGGAGTCGAAAGCCTTAGCTATGTCTAATTTGACGAAGAGGGCCGAAATCTTTTCCTGTGCAGCTCGGTGATTAGATTCTTTGCGTAAAGGAAGTTGTTATGGATAGATCTTTTCTTGATGAATGCAGATTGGTTGGCGGGAACCAATCCGTGCAGAAAAGGCGCCAGCCTCCTCGCCAGGAGCTTTGAGAATATCTTCCCTACAATATGAATGAGACTGATAGGTCTGTAATCAATGATCCTAGAGGCGTCCTGTTTCTTAGGCAGCAAAACGATGTCAGACGAGTTGAGAAACCGTAAATGCCGACCATTAAGGCACTAGAGCTGCAATAGAGCCTCCATGAGGTCGTTCTTGACTATATCCCAGCAATTCCTGTAAAAGAGCCATGTGAATCCATCAGGACCAGGAGCCTTCTCGGGGGGGGGGCATAGAAAACACGGCATCCTTGACCTCGGTAATATGGAAAGGTTCTTCTAGATGACTCAAGTCATGTTGAGGGATGTCCAGCACTTCCCAGTTTAGTGAATGTGCCCTCTCTTTTATAGTTCCTAGAAGTGCAAAAAAATAAGTATATAGTTCGTCCCGTTTGTCGAGGTGATTGTGGACTGCACCCCTGTCGGTTGTGATTGACTGTATATGATTTTTTCGCCTCCGTGCGTTTGTCTTTATATGAAAGAACTTTGTGTTAGCATCCCCTTCTCTAATGAAGATCATTCTTGAACTGTTGCAAAATTTAGCCGTGCAGTTACGCAGAAAATTACGCTGGTTCTAGACTAACGACTAACTGTAACTGACTGCATGGTACCGTAAGTACGGTTTACCTAGCTTGTAGGAAGTATAATTCGGTTAGAACCGACCGGCCGGAGTATATATTATACATAGGGTCTGTTTGGATCCATTAGCACTAATAGTTAGCTGCTAAAATTAGTAGTTATGAATCTAAACATGTCTGCTAATAGGCCTACTAATTATTAGCAGTCCATCCTGCTAACAATTAGTTCATTAGCAAGTTGTACCCTACTAAGAGCTGCTAATAGATAGCCAATTGACACTTTTGCCCTCCCTCCAATTCGGTCAGACTCATGCAAAAGGACATTATGGTCATTTCTCCTTAAGTGGCTGATTTTATAGACTTTATTAGCAAGTGTATCCAAACAGCCCCTACTAATAATTAGCCAGCTAATAGTTAGCTAGCTATTAGCTATTAGTCAGCTAACTATTAGCACTAATGAATTCAAACAGGGCCATACTCACCTCGATCCATTTGTAATTAGCTGTGGTTTTAGCATTTTACCCGCAGAATAAGGTGGTAATTAATGATTCGTCATGTTTACCCTTTGTCATCACTCTGACGTTCATCAATGGCACCCAAATTACTCCAGGTCGGCATGAGTTTGCATCTACTGCAGAGAGAGGCGGCGTACGTCAAAGCTTGAGCACGTACGCAGCCGAGCGGCACAGACGACCGATCGAGCATCGTCGTCACGTCATCCTACATCATCTTGCTTCTTGTCTTTTGCTCCTAGCCATGGCCTGCTTCATCGATCTCTTCTAGCTTGACATTCAGATCAGGCAACATCTGATCTTGTTTTCTACTCTTTGCTTAAGTCACTCATTCTCCCGGTAGCATCAAAAGCCAAATGCATGTAGTATACACATTACTAGCAGTACTACTCCACCAACCAGTTTGTCGAGAAGGGTGGACAATCTGTGACAAATGTATTGGTAACATTTGATTTGGGTAGACCAGAGGGAAGACAATTATGCCATGCACCTTTAAATAGAGGTATCTTGGGAAAACACATGCAGCCACCAAAAACTAAAACAGCATCTATCTGAGAACAAAACTAACATCCTAAAATGATACAACCTCTATCCAAGTTTATAAGACGTATTTTTTTTAATGTTCTTATCTATAAATATGGAGCGTATTTCATATTTCAATGTAAAATTAGTATAATATTCCCTCTATACCCCAAATAAATATACACTATCTTCACTACATATATGCATTGAATATAGTACTTAGTGATAACAAGAAGAGTAATTTAGTCATTTTTAATATCTTCTTACGAAGAAAAAAATACGCCTTGTAAATTAGAGGTAAAAATATTATAATAACTGCACATTTGATCTCCCCAATTGACATGTACATTGTGGGATGATGATTTTAAAAAATAAGAATTTTTATTGTGAGACGGAGAGAGTATTTTCTACATAAATTGTGCCGACAGGCAGAAGTTACAATTAACCTCACGTGGGACCCATCAGTTTTAGATACTAGAAAGTCGAACCAGATAGCTGGAGAAGATGACCAGTACAGATTCGCGCGTGTGAGTAGAGGTGGACACTCGGACCGAGCTTTTTTGGGCCGGTCCGAGGTACGACATTATGGTTTGGTACGAAGTTCGACCCGGCACGAAGTGGGCTGTGTCGGGTCGGCACGACACTGTAGCACGGGCCGTGTCGGGCTCGAGAATCAGGCACGATGAGCGGCACGGTCCGGTACTATACTGTAGAATGGACTGTACCGGCCCGATAACCCAGGGCATGAGGAAGAAGCTTAGCATGAAAGTCACTGGCTCACAGAACATGACCGCCATGGATGCACCCAGTAGTATGAACGTCACACATATCGCCGACACATGAGAGAGACGGACAAAACAGGAGAGAGAGAGAGCTGAGAGAGATTGAGAGACGGTGCAAGAAGTTGCTCTCTCTCTCGCTCGTCCCTCTCAATCTCTCTCAGCTCTCTCTCACCAGTCTCTCTCAATCTCCCTCACAATCTAGCTCGTCTGTCTTGCTCACTCTCTTTCTCGCCCATTGCCCCCTCTCTCGCCTATGTTGAGACATCCTTCTCGCTGTAACTGTTCAATAATAAATAAATTTTAGTTCCTTTTCTCATAATATTTGCATTCACTGCCTCAATTCTATGCATCTCCGGCTCATTTCCTCTCGTTGCAATAGTGCAAATGGATCGGACCTAGGCCGGCACGGCACGAAGCAGGCATGAAGCGCAAATGGGCCGTGCCTGGGCTCGCCGAAGGCGAGCTGGGCCAGCATGGCCCGGCACGGCGAGCACGACGGGTCATCGCTGCCCGGCATGGTTCAAGCACGAAGCACGATAGACCCGTGCTGGGCCGGCCCGGTACGGCACGCCCACCTCTACGTATGAGCAAAGCAAATTAAAGCTGACGTCGGCAACTGATCAAGCGCTCGATCGAGCTGCAAAGCAATTGTTAGCTAGATGTGCAGCAATTTGACTTGGCGTTGAATAATATACTTTATACCCATAATCAGAATATATATATATATACAACCCTTTTTCATGCTAAGAGTACATACTCCCACTTATAATATACTACTTAAATAAACGTGCTACACTTGTTTATCACTTTTGATATACTTAAATACTAATTATATATACACACTTGAATTCGACAACCTACAATTAATAGCGCACTCTCTCTTTTTTAAGAGAAAAATAGTTCACTCTTGAATGACATGCAAATATCTGCAGATCAACTTGGTCACACTACAGTAGCTGTCGGCAGACACTCGTGGCAAGTATGATGAGGTTGATATGCGTGGAGATCTTATATATTATTCCGCAGAAGAGAAGAGAAGAGAAGAGAGAGAAGAAGAGAAGAGAATTTGTTAAGTTGGAGTCAGCTCTGTTAATCTGCACGTACCTGATGAAACGAGAAATGGCATGCAGCATCTGTATGTATACTCTCGTCTCGTGTCGTGTCGTTGAATTGCAGCGTCACGTGTGAGGACCAAATTAGTTGGATAAAGATGGCTCATATATGCATGTCTAGATCTATCGTTCCCTGGTAATATTGCCATTCCTTTGCATCTTGAGAGTGGCTAGCTAGCATTAGCAAGATATAATATGGAGTAGCTCTTGTTCCTACACCTACCCATTGACAGTGTGCTTTATTCGCGTTCGTACATATATATTTGGGCGGCCTAACCAATTCGACAGATATCGTGGACAGCTAGCTAATTAGTAAATTAGGATGGAACGATTCCGAGGGGGAAAAGCATGCAGATTTGGTTCAGTCATGATCGACCGATCGATCTCGATTGGCAATTAAGATTCCGATTTCTGGAGTATAGTACTTTGTAAAGATATACTAGTGAGCTACATCGACCTGGCTCAAACAAGAGGGAGGGCAGCCACTCACGTAGTACGTTCACGCGTCGCGTAGCCAATTAAAGCTGACAACCAGATTAAGAGAGATGCCTGAAAGGAAAGAAAGAAAAGATATGTGCGATGACATCGATTGCAAATTCCATCTGTAAAGCAAAATGCATGCCGACAATAGGCAAGTAGAGTAGGCAGGCACTCTACGTAAATCGCAAGCTTAGTACGTAGAGTAGGTGATTTGAGTTATATATATATATATATATAAGAAGTTTAATTCGTTCCCTTGATTGGTGATTGAGCTACTCGGCGACTATTGCTATATACTAGATACTATAGCGCGCTATGCTGCGTCGTGCAAATCTCCCTCCGAAGTTTTTTGTTGCAAAAATGGTAGATGGATATACATGTAATTTTAAATATTTTAGGCTTAAAGAATCGACGCCCACGAAAAATTAGCCTACTAGGAGTCGTCGACGAAGTAGAGAAGCGCGCAATGCAGAGAAAAACGTAATTTCGTTTTCCTCAGCGTTTTTTTTTAAAAAAATGGCTAGCTAGGAGTCGTCGGAAAATTTGCGTAACCACGTTTTTTTCTGTAAAGACCCACCCGAAATCTCTTGAGTCTAAAGAATCAGGTTAAAAATTGGTTGGATAGTCTATGTTTAAAGAACCAATATCCGTATCGAATCTGCGGAAGCTTTTTTTTATGAAATAAACGGACCGTAATTTCGAATCTTTTGGGTCGAAAGAACCGACGTACATGTCGAATTTGCAGAACTATGGGGTCCTTTCTAAAAAATAACCGGTGGAAGGTGTTCGTGTTTTTTTTATGAAATAACCGGATCTAAACATAATTTCAAATCTTTCGGGTCGAAAGAACCGGCACTTGTGTCGAAAGAACCGGCACTCGTGTCGAATTTGTGGAACTGAGGGGATTTTTTGCAAAAGAACCGGTGAAAGGACCTGTTCGTGATTTCTGAATCTTTCGGGGCGAACGAAACGACGGTTTGTGATTTCAGAATTTACAGGGTCCTTTTTGCAAAAAAAACCGATGGAAGGATCTTTTCGTGATTTTGGATTTTTCGGAGAATATTTTCGAAAAAAAAAACCGTACTTGGGGCCTTGCATGCGCGCCGATTCTTTCAGGCTTAATAGATATATTATTCCCTCTGTTTTAAAATACGAAGTCGTGTGATTTTTTCAGTTTTATTTGAAAATATAAGACATTTGTCGACGATCGGAACCGCCGACCGCAGAGGGGGATGTGAGTAGATCGTGTGAGGGCGAGGCCCGAGGTCGTGCTCATTCGGGAATGGCGCGCGTCGCGGAATGTATGTCGGGGAAGAAGCGATTAACACGAGGTTTATACTGATTCGAGCCCCTGAGATCGGGTAACAGCTCTACTCCAGTCTTGCCCTGAGGCGAAAGATGTATATGAAGCTCGGTTGGAGAATACAAGCGAGAGCGTCTCTTCTCGAGGTCTAAGCGTTCCGGCTGGGAGTCCCCTTTTTCTTCGGGGGGGCCTCTTCCTATAGCCCTCTGGGAGCTCGCGCCACCTAGTCGCGAAGCTTATGTCATGTGACCGTGGTGAGTCGACAGGAGTCGCTGAGAGATGACGGTAGTCGTTAGGAGTTGACGGGAGTTGTTTGGTCCTAGTTCCCGCGCAGGGGCAGGTTTGGCGCTGATTCCCACGCAGGGGAGAGTTCTTACACGAGATAGATAAATTATTACAAATGCCGTTTACCCCGGGAGGTGTGAGGTCGTGGCATTGAGGTCGAGCCGGGTCCTTGTCCTTGCGCTCGAGCCCGAGCTCGCTGGATCTGAGCCCAGGCTGAGGGAGAGCACCCTCTAGGTCGGAGACAAGCCCCGAGCTCATGGAAAACCGCCATGAGACCCGGGGGAATGCTTACACGTGGCGAGGGTACCGATCCTCGACAGCTAGCCCCCAAGGCTCAAGGGACGACCCTGAAGTTCGGGACGTTCTTGAGTCAGATGTTTTTCGAGGAGGGATCGGCTCCTTGGCCGAACTCGAAAGCCCTCGAGCCCGACCTTTCGCCCGGGGACCTCCCAGAGGTCTTCGATGTGGTCGCACCCGGAAACGCTCGGGTCTTTAATCGAAAAACGTGCCCGGGGACGCCTGGGCTCTGCTGCTTTGATTTCCTGCGGAGTAGTCGAGGAAACGATTCGCGATGCCTCGTGTCCTAACAAGGAGGACGGGGGACACGGGACGCGACGCCTCGCGTTCTCGAACGAAAAAAAGCCAAAGGGACGCAACCATGGCGCTTCGCGTTCCCTGCCCGAAAGTTCTGACGCGCCTTTTGAGGAGTAACCGACTCCAGCTGTTGGAGATCGGGCTTCTTATAAAACTCGAGCCGACGCATACTCCGAAAATGCTACATTTCTGCGCCGTGCCCTAGTCTTCTTGTTTCTCGCTTGCCGTCTCTTTTTTCCCCGATCCAACTCCTTTCCTCTAAGCGCCATGGCCAAGTTTGGAAAGAGTACTCTGACCGTGGAGAGGATGAAGGAGCGGCGCTGGGACTTTTGGACCCAGCGACCTGGCGGCTTCCGGCCGGGGAGGCCGAGCCGTACCCCCGGGAGGATGAGATCGTCAGCACGGAGTAGTACACGCTCTTCGGGCTACGGACCCCAGAGAGTGACTTCTTGGTGGCTGTTCTCGCACAATGCGAGATCGAGCTCGTCAATCTGGTACCGAACTCGATTCTTTTTCTTTCTATCTTTTTCCATCTTTGAGAGGGGTTTCTGGGGATCCTTCCCACCCCTCTCTCTTTTTTCGCTTTTACTCCTTGTTCCGCACCTCGAAGGACCCCGTAGTCGGGTGCCTATACTTCCAGCTCCGGACTGGGCTCCCTTGCACCTTTCTTCAAGTCCCGACCCGGGACTCCCTCGGGCCGTGGACAGAGAAGTGGTTTAACTTGAAGAAGGGAGAGGGAGGCGGGCTCGCGTACAATGGCGCCGCCGTTGATAGCAAGCGTGAGACCCCAGAGCCCGAGGACTCGGCGGCCGACCAGCAGGCCCTCGCCGCCATCCACATCTGTGCGACGCGTGGCCTCTCCGGCCAGGCCGTGGTCATCGACTACCTGCGGAGTCGGGTGTCCCCTCTACGGAAGAGGGTGCACCTGTTCTTCGAGATTCGAGGGAGGGATGGCCCCACTCGGGAAGGCACCAAAGGTAAACTTTTCTGACCTTGACCTTCCTCGAGCCCGGGTGAACTCCTTTTTGACGGCTCCCCCCTCCATTTTCACTTCCCTGCAGCCCCGACGGAATCTTGGGTGGCGGCGAGGATGCAGGAGGTGTTCGGGAAGGCGGCTCACGCCTATACCCTCGGCGACTCTGTCCCCAAGAACGTCTTGAGGCGGGGCGCAGAGGTAACTTCTTTTTGCCCTTTTTCTGAGCTCGGTTTGGGCTCGGGCTTGCTCTAACCACATTGGGCCATGCAGGAGAGTCGGGAGCTCCTGGAGACGGCGAGGCATCTGCTGTCGCTGCCCGGACTGGGCAAGGGCAAGAAGGTGGGCAGGAGGCCCACCCATGACGCCCCGAGCCATGCCGTCAAGAGGCCCCACGTTGAGTGGGGCGACCGTGCGATGGTAAGCCAAATCCGCCGAGCCCGGGAATGCTCGGGCTCGGTCTTAGCTATTTCTAATTTTTTCTTCTTCTCTGACCTTCTCTTCGTCTCCTTGCAGTAAGAACGGGCAGTGGCTATCGTCGAGCTGCCAAGTCCGCGCCCAACGTCGCGGCCGCAGGGTGCTCAGGGAGAAGATGCTTCCCTTGCCGCAGCGGGGGCAGGACGCCGAGCCACGCCCCCTCCTCCCAGAAGATGGAGGCTCGTTACCTAGGTACGTGCACGTTTTTGCTTTAGATTCGTAGTGTAGGTCTTCCCCTTTTCTAGTCTTAGCGACCTTCCTCGTTACAGACCTCGGGCGCCCGACGGGCGGTAACTTTGCTTGTTGTCCAGGGCGAGTCCGAGGATGAGAAGGAGGGTGCGGGGGACTACCTCTTGGTCCCCCGGGCGCGCCCACAGCAAACCCGACCTACCGCGATGCCTGCGGAAGGCGGCGCGGCCGGGAGGTCCGACCAGGGGCCCCTGGGCCAAATGCTGGTCCGGAGGGAGCTGTTGCGGGGGCCAAAAAGGAGGAGGCCTTGGTCGCCGGGACCGACACCACCGGGGCCGAGGCGACTGAGGTCGAGCCTCCCTCCGTCGGCGAGGATGAGGCGCCTGCGAACGCCGCCAAGCCCGACGGAGCGTCAAGGACGCCAAATCTTCTTATTCACCGTTGCTTTTGTCTTTACATTTTTGTTTCCCTTATGATTTCTGTCTTCCCCAGTAAGCTCAGCTCTGCCCGTGTTGCCCTCCATCCCGAACGAGGCAGCCTGGGTCGATGCTCCGCCCGGCGTCGCTGACCCCTCGCCGGGGGTGCCATTGAGGGGAGCTCGTCGATCCTTGGTGACGACCGCGCGAGCCTCGAAAACCGGCTCCAGCAAGTTTTTATGGTCGTCGTGACCCTTTCCATGTTTCTACAGGGCCAGGACTTGGTTGCAAACGGGCTCGAGGTCATGCGCGGCCACACCAACCAGTTTCGGGTGCTGTACGACTTGGTCGAAGACTACGACGATTACGTCCTCAACCTCGAGGAGGTTCAACAAGAGGAGGTTCAACAATTGAAGGTGGAACACGCCTTCGAGCTCACGAAGGCCGTCGAGGCCGAGCAGAAGCGATCGGGTGAGGCTCTCACGAACGTCTGTGAGAAGGCTGAGAAGACCCACGAGGCCAGCCGATCGACGGCCGCGGAGATCATCGAGGCTGCCAGGGCGGATGCGGAGACGCTCCGCAATCAAGTTGCAGAGCTTTCCGCTGCTTCTGTGAGGGCCCCTACAGAGCTCGAGGCGAAGCTGACCGAGCTCGAGGAGAAGCT
The DNA here is from genome assembly GCA_036346275.1 of Otatea glauca. Taxonomy (NCBI): domain Eukaryota; kingdom Viridiplantae; phylum Streptophyta; class Magnoliopsida; order Poales; family Poaceae; genus Otatea; species Otatea glauca. The sequence continues at coordinate 69,012,038 of CM070716.1, read as the reverse complement.
AGGGCGAGCGACCCGGACTGGGAGGAGCGCTCTAGCCCAGCTTCAGGAGGAGCGGAGTCGCGTCGCCAACGTCGAAGCCGAGATGCTGGCCTTGAGGGCAAGAGTAGCCGCTCTTGAGCAGGAGAAGCTTGCTCGCGAGATGGCCGACCTGTAGATAGGTCAATAGATAGGAAAAGGGACGGGGACAACTTGGCCCCTCTTTTAAATATTAGCTATGTAAACTTTGATAAGAAGAAATAAAAATTCTTTCGTGCTCAAAATTTAAGCGCGTCCCTTAGGACTTAGCCGAAAATCTTAGCTAAAAACTCGGCTTTTGCCTTTATCGCCTTATCCTTATCGCCGGTCCGGGGCGCAGGAGGTCCTCGACCTGAAAAAAGGGCTCAATGCGGAGTCAGGCCATTGGACACGCCTTTGATCGAGGACAAGCCTTAACCATAGCGTTAGGTCAAGATGGCCGAGCCCGGGAATACTCGAGCTTGGGCCAAGTTTTGGGCATTAGGTCAAGTTAGCCGAGCTTGAAAATACTCGAGCTCGGGGCTCCCTCTGAGGGCGATCTCCAATTCGAGTCCTGCTACGGGGGAATAGTCAGCTTACTGTGATAAGGATCGACTTACTACGGCCGAAGCTTCCCCGGAGGCAAATTTAGAGACCATGACCTCTGAGCCCGAGAACGCTTCAGGCTCAGGGCGCCCTCTGTGAGGACGGACTCTGGCTGGCTGTCTACGGGGGAATGATCGGCTTACCACGATAAGATCGACTTACGGCGACCTCGACTCCCCGAGGCGAACCTAGAGATCGTGACCCGAGGCCAAGGCACTCAGGGTGCAGAGAAATATACACAGATACAGATAATGAAGGAAAGCATCTAAGCATCTCGAGGTCAAGAAGCTCTCGGCGTGACCTCTGGTCCTAGCCCTGCTACAGGGGGAGTCGTAACGCGATAAGAATCGACTTACAACTGACTCGATCACCTGGAGGTGGTCCTTATGGTCACGTCTCGAGTTCGCATTACTCGAGCTGCGAGGAGACGTGAGCGCAGGCAATAAAGAAGAACTTTTATTGCAGGAAAGTACCAGGTCAGGCCTCAGGCGCGAGGCGCTTACCGAGCATAGTCTCTGGCCCGAGCCCTGCTATAGAGGAATAGTTGGCTTACTGCGATGAGAGTCGGCTTGCTGCTGATTTGACCCCCCCCCCTTGAGGTGGACCTTGAGACCGCGACCCGACGTCGCGTCCCTTGAGATGCAAAAGAGGTGTCGGTATAGGCAATGAAGAAGAACTTTTATTGTGGATTAATACTTATGCCGAGCTTGATTCCCGTGGCACGTGAGCGAAGACCTGGGCACCCCGAGGTTGCGGCCCTCAGGATGCAAGGAGACAAAAAGAGTGTTGTGAGCATGGACGATAAGACAGACCTTCTCACAGCAGACCAACGCTAGGTTGGCTCCCCAAGCTCGAAGCGCTTACCGAGGGTGGTCTCGGGTATGAGTCCTACTACAGGGGAATAGTCGACTTACTGCGGTCATGGCCCCTGGAGGCGTACCTCAAGACCGCGATACTTGCCCGAGCGAGGGGCGTCTAGACCGAACCCGAGTATCTCGAGGTCGGGGAACTCGTGGACGTGGTAGCCAGAACGAGCCCTGCCGTGGAGGGAAGCCATGATGCGATAAGAATCGGCTTACTGCTGGCTTGACCCTCCGGAGGTGAACCCTGGGACCACGACCTGGAGCCACATTTGCTTGAGATACAAATGGACATAAAGGACAGCATGAGCATAGATGATAAAGCAGAACCATTTCATCGTAAAAATAAAAAGGCAGAGCATCAGACATAGAATTTTCGGAGCTCGTCAATATTCCACGAGTTCGCGAGCTCTCTGCCTTCGGGCATCGCCAGCCGGTAAGCACCCGTGGATCTGCTGAAATGACACTGTAGGGACCTTCCCACTGCGGGGATAGCTTGTTGGTGTTGGACCGGTCCTGGATCAGTCTTAGGACCAGATCCCCAACAAGGAGCTCCCTGAGTCGTACCGATCGAGAGGCATGCCTACGAAGCGCTTGCAGGTAATGCGCCGACCGTAGCAGCGCACGTCACCTTACTTCTTCCGTGAGGATGAGGTCAAGAGACCGTTCTTGCTCGAGGCCGACCTGGTCGATTGAGCTAACCCTGGCAGAGCCCAGCGTGACCTCGTAAGGCGTGATACCAAGACCGAAGACAGTGAAAGGGGTTGCCCCTGTCACTCGGCTGGGTGTGGTGCGGATGGACCAGAGAACGGTGGGAAGCTCATCCACCCAGGTCCGGCCCCGTTGCTTGAGCTCGTCGAAGACTCGCTTCTTAACACCTTGGACGATTTGTCCGTTGGCACGCTCGACCGCTCCGTTGCTCTGGGGATGACTTACCGAGGCATAGCAGACCTTGGTTCCCATGTCTTCGCAGTATTCTTGGAACAGTTCGCTGGTGAACTGCGTCCCGTTGTTGATGATGATCCTGCAAGGGACCCCATACCTTGTAACCACAAATGAGCGGAAAAAACTTACCGTTGCCCGAGCCGTGATAGCTGAGAATGGCTCGGCCTCGACCCACTTTGTGAAGGTGTCGATGGCGACGAACAGGAACTTCTTCCCTCCGACCGCTCAAAGGAAAGGGCCGAGGATGTCGAGGCCCCTGGTTGAGAACGGCCAGGAGAGAGGAATGGTATAGGGGGCGTAGGCCGGTTGGTGTGTCTTTCGGGAGTGGAACTGGCAGGCTCGACAGGCGTGGACGATGTCCCGAGCGTCCTGGAGCGCTATCGGCCAATAGAAACTCATCCGGAACGCTTTTCCGACCATGGTCCTGAAAGAAGAATGAGCGCCACAGAGGCCCAAATGGATGTCGTTGAGCAAGTACTTACCTTCCTCCGGGGTGACGCACTTCGCCAGAACACCCAAGGTGCCCTGCCGATATAATTGTCCGTTGACGAGACCGTATGAGCTCGCATGGCGCTTGACTCTGCTGCTCTCGACTGGATCGAGCAGGAGCTTGCCACGGCCGAGGAACTTGATGATAGGGTCCATCCACGAGGGAGCGCTCTCGAGGAGGGCTACCGAGCCTTCCTGGTCGGCGATGGACGGTGCTGCCAAGGTCTCGAGGATAACGTCCGATGGAACCTCATCATCGGACGACCCGAGCTTGGACAGAAGATCGGCACCGAAATTGTCCTTCCTGGGCACGTACCTGACCTCCAGGTTCCGAAATCACCTCTCCATTTTGCGTACTTCGGCGAGATACTTTGCCATTGAGGGCTCCGAGCACTGGTAGTCCTTGTTGAACTGGTTGACGACGAGCTAGGAGTCTCCTTTCACGACCAACCGGCGCACGCCTAGCGACTTGCATGCTCGAAGACCGACCAGGAGAGCCTTGTATTCTGAGACGTTGTTGGTGGCGGGAAAGCTGAAGTGGATCACATACTTCAGATGATCTCCCTGGGGGTGATGAGAATGCCAGCCCCCGAGCGCTTGAACGACCTCGACCCGTTGAAGAACATGGTCCAGGGGCCTTCTTCCTCGGTAATGTCGAAGCTTGCGCGAGGCCATGAAAAGGGCGTAGAGTAGCTTCTGGACTTGAGGGTAACGCTCCTTTGGTCCATGGCTTACCTTGCTGACATAGTAAATCGGTCGTTGCCGACCCTCTCGCTCGGCCATCAGGACGACACTGACGGCCTGGGTCACGGCCGCGAGGTAGAGCAGCAGCATCTCGCCCGGCTGTGGAGTCGTGAGCAGCGGATGGCTCGAGAGGTACGCCTTCAGCTCATCGAAGGATCGCTGAGTTTCGGGGGTCCACTCGAAGTCCCTGGATTTGCGTAGGGTCTTAAAGAACGGTAGCCCGCGCTCTCCGAGCCTCGAGATGAATCGGCTGAGGGCGGCCACACGGCCGGTGAGGCATTGGACCTGTTTTGTCGATGTCAGGGTGGTCATCTTCTCGATCTTTTCTGGGTTCGGGCCTACTCCCGAGCCCCTGATCATGTAGCCGAGTACCTTGCCCGAGGTTACACCGAAGACGCACTTCTCAGGATTGAGCTTGATCCCATGCCTGTTCAGGTTGGTGAAGGTCTCCATGAGATCATTGATGTGGTCGGCCTCAGAAGAGCTCTTGACGATGATGTCGTCGACGTAGACCTCGAGGTTCCGGCTGATCTGGGGGTCGAAGGTCCTGGACATCAGCCGCTGGAACGTTGCCCCAGTGGTGCGGAGACCAAACGACATGGTGGTCAAGCAGAACGTCCCGAAGGCGTGATGAAGGCCGTTTTATCTTCGTCGCCTACCGCGAGCTTGATCTGATGGTAGCCGAGTAGGCATCGAGGAAGCTCAACATCTTGGCGTTGGCGGTGGAGTCCACGATCTGATCTATGCGCGGAAGAGGGAAGTTATCCTTCGGGCATGTCGAATTCAAACCCGTGTGGTCGACGCACATCCTCAATTTTTTGCCTTTTTCTGCACAATCACCGGGTTGGCCAGCCATTCGGAGTAGTCAATCTCGCGAATAAAGCCGGTCTTCAGGAGCTTGTCGAGATACTCCCTGATTATCACCACCTTTTCGGGGGAGAAGCGCCGCAGTTTCTGGCGCACGGGCCTGCAGCCAAGCCTTGTTTGTAGTTTGTGCTCGATCACCTCCCTCGGGACTCCTGGCATGTCTGCCGGCTTCCATGCGAATACGCTCTTATTGTTGCAGAGGAAGATGACGAGCTCGAGCTCCTATTTCGAATCGAGCCGGGCGGCGATGTGGACGCACTTGTTCGGGTTGCCCTCCTCGAGCCGCTGGGCTAGATCACCGCCTTCCGGCGGGTGCTCTTCGGGGTCACCTCGGGACCCCGCTGGGGCAGCACGCCAGTGATCGTCAGGGCCTTCTCCTCGCAGCAGTGCGCTACCTTGAGGTCGCAGCGGATGGTTATGACGCCGTTGGGCCCCAGGAGCTTCATGTAGCGGTGGTCATAGTGGTTCGCCGCCATGAACTTGATTAAGGCCGGTCGCCCGAGGATGGTGTTGTAGGGGAGATCCCCATCGACCACCTCAAAGGTGATCAGCTCAGTGCGGAAATTCACCGAATCGCCAAAAGTGACGGACAGAACCACTTGCCCGAGCGAAGTGGTTGAGCTCCCCGGCACGATGCCGAAAAAGGGGACCGCTATGCTCCTGATCTTCGGCTGGGGAATCTGTATCCAGTCCAGCGTGCTAACCAATAGCAGGTTGAGGGAGCTCCCCCCGTCAACCATGACCCGCCCGACCACGATATTACTCATGGTCGGGGCCACGACCAAGGCGGTCTTAAGGTCCTTGGATATTCCCGAGGCAGCGTCATCCCGGGAGAAGGTGATCGGAGTACCAGCCCATTTGCAAGGCTGGTCGACGGGCTTCCCAACAGAAGCTTGGTACACAGTACGCACGGCGTCCTTGAGCTCGCGTTGTGACCGGTACGCGGACGAACTGCTGAAGATCATGTCGACGTGGCAGTTGCCCTACTAGAATTCCAGGTCGAGACCTTCCAGGCCCTCACCGGCATCGCCCCCGTCAGGCAGCTCATCTTCCTTTGGAAGCGTGGGCATCTCTCCACGCCCATCGTAGAAGGCGTCCAGCTTGTATTGCCACGTCCTGCAGTTCCACAGGTCGTGGCCATAGGCCTTATGGAACGGGCAGAACTTGTCTGAGTCATACCTGGGTCGGACCTCGTCGACCTGAGGTCAGGTGTCGCCCCGCTGGGGTCCAGCCCGACGCTGTCCCTACTGCGGCCCGGCGCGATGCTGCCCCTGTTGGGGTTGGCGTTACGCTTGCTGGGATCGTGGCTGACCGCGTTGAGGTCGAGGCTCATTGTGGTTGGATTGTCACACCTCCATCACCTCACGTTCGCTGTCCATTTTGGCGACCACGCGCAGCTGGCCGCCGTCAGTATTGCGGTCTCTCCTCCGCTTTTTGTCGCACGGGTCTGGGCCAGCACTTTTGGCGCCAAACGGTCCGGCCTCGCCAGGGATACAGTCGAGCTTGCCCTGGTCGTAATCACGCTTCCAACGGACGGCGTCGTCCGCGTTCGCGTATCGTTCCGCCATCCGGAACAGCTTGTTGACGCTGAGGTTCGCGATGATCTCCAGGTCCTCAGGAAGGCGCCTGTCCCGAACGTCGAACTTGAAGGCCTTGATGACGGCCTCGTTAGAGACGTTCGGAGTCGAATTTGTCGTTCGGGTGAACCGACGCATGAAGTCGCAGAGGGGTTCGCCCTTGCCCTGGATGATGCGATCCAGGTCTCTTTCTCGTCCAGGGCGCTCGTAGCAGCTCTGGAAGTTTGAACGGAGGGCGCTTCGCACCTGGCACCATGACCGGAAAACTTCAGGCACCTGGTTGAAGAGCCAGGTGCGCACGGCGCCGTCCAGGACTGTAGGGAGATAGTTGGCCATCACGGCCTCACTCCCGCCGGCCGCCAGAATCGCGGTGGAGTAGATTGAGAGGAACTTGTCGGGATTCTTGGTCCCGTCAAATCGCTCCATCGCAGCGGGCTTAAACCGGGCTGGCCAGTGCACCCGACGAAGGTCGACGAAGTACGCCAGACAACCGTAAGCCAGGGCAGCGCTGTCGCCGCTGCTGGGGTCATAGTCGCGATCGGCGGGGTAATCGAACTCGAGCCGACGACGTACCTCACGTCCGTCTTGACAGTTAGGAAGAGCGTCATTAGGGCAGTGATGCGGGCGATCATGAACCCTTTGACGCCTAAGCGGAATGTTCGGAGAAAGGCCTCCGGACGTGTTGCTACTCGAGCGAGCGCCGCTATCACTCTGCTAACAGCGGACACGCTCGCGTACCAGATCCTAGTCCCATCTAGGCGGGGATGGTCGCGATGGACTCTGGACCTGCGGGTACGGAGTCGGCCAGCGAGTGCGACGGCGCCCGCGCGATGAGTTGCCATCGCTTTCCAGGGAGCGGGGCTCGGAGCGTTGGTGCCGCTCTCGCTGCTAGGGGGTGACCTTGTTGGCCGCCCTGCCAAGCTCCTCAACGAGGGACCACCGAAAGAGAGCCGACCTTGTCTGGGCAGGATCAGCCATGACCCGGGCGATGGCTCATAAGCGTTCCCGATTGGGATCGTCCAGGCGGGTAGGGCTGTGGTGCCCGGACGAGCTGTGGGGCTCTTCGCGTTCCTCCCGTCGGAGGGCGGTGATGGCCTGGTTGATAGCGACCTGGACCAACCGACGCGCCTCCTCCAGGGTTTCTGGGTCGCCGTCATTTGTCCTCGCGCTCGCCTCGCGGCTGTCAGCCATGAAGGCCAGGCGCTCGCGCGGCGGCAGCGAAGGCGAGAACATAGAGGTGGAGCCTTGGCACTCGGGAACCGCATCCGAGTCCAGGCTTGCCGAACGTGACTTGTTGTCGTCGAAGCCGAAGGTGTTGGCGACGCTGAAGCAATGGACTCCGAACGAGTGAAACTCGAGCCCCACGGTGGGCGCCAGCTGTCGACGATCGGAACCGCAGACCGCAGAGGGGGGATGTGAGTAGATCGTGTGAGGGCGAGGCCCGAGGTCATGCTCGTTCGGGAATGGCGCGCGTCGCGGGATGTATGTCGGGAAAGAAGCGATGAACACAAGGTTTATACTGGTTCGAGCCCCCGAGGTTGGATAACAGCTCTACTCCAGTCTTGCCCTGAGGCGAAAGATGTATATGAAACTCGGTCAGAGAATACAAGCGGGAGCGTTTCTTCTAGAGGTCTAAGCATTCCGGCCGGGAGTCCCCTTTTTCTTTGGGGGCCCTCTTCTTATAGCCCTCTGGGAGCTCGCGCAACCTGGTCACGAAGCTGACGTCAGGTGACCGTGGTGAGTCGATTGGAGTCGCTGAGAGATGACGGTAGTCATTAGGAGTTGACGGGAGTTGTTTGGTCCTAGTTCCCGCGCAGGGGCAGGTTTGGCGCTGATTCCCATGCAGGGGAGAGTTCTTATACGAGATAGACAAATTATTACAAATGTCGTTTACCCTGGGAGGTGTGAGGTCGTGGCGTTGAGGTCGAGCTGGGTCCCTGTCCTTGCGCTCTAGCCTGAACTCGCTGGACCCGAGCCCGGGCTGAGGGAGAGCACCCTCTAGGTCGGAGACAAGCCGCCAAGCTCGTGGGAAACCACCATGAGACCCGGGGATGCTTACACGTGGCGAGGGTACCGATCCCCGACAATATTCATGTAAATTTATGGATGTTTTCTCTTGTTTCTCCTTATTTATGACATCTTCTCCCCCACACATCTGTACGTGTTCTCTCTCACATTCCTAATAACGTATTTATAGCAGACAGCATGATCATTTACTGTATTTTTCTTCTGGTTTGCAACCTCCTTGATCCTGTGTTAGTCATATATATATATATATGAAAATGATTCTATACTCCTAGGTGTACGTACTCCCACATTCAGTATACCGTTTAAATGATGTTGTTATACATCTTTATCTTTTTTAGTATACTCTAATGCTGATTATAAGATACTCCAAAATGAGTTCAATGAAAATTTTCATTAAAGTCAACCCTTTATAGTATAATTTTTTAATATATTGTTTTTACATATGGAAAAGGGTATGTAGCAAAGAAATAAAAGGCTCTGATGAAATTTTTCAACCATGTCGCATTGGAGTATCTTAGAATTATTATTAGAGTATACCGAAAGTGATAAAAGAGTATAAAGCATTTGTTTAAGTGGTATATTAGAGGTGGGAGTATGTACTCCTGGGAGTACGGAAAAGCCTTCCTATATATATATATATATATATACTCCCACTAAGTATGCCACTTAAATGATATTGTTATACCTCTTTATCCTTTTGAGTATACTCTAATACTGATTATAAGATACTCTAAAGTGAGTTCCATGAAAAATTTTGTCATGATCCACCGTTTATAGCATAATTTGTGTATACACTTCTTTTACTTATAGAAAAGTGTATATAGTAGAAATAAAGGGTTTCGATGAAATTTTTTCAACCATGTCGCATTGGAGTATCTTAGAATTATTATTGAAGTATACCGAATGTGATGAAAGAGTATAACACGTTCATTTAAGTGGTATATTAGAGATGGAGTATGTACTCCTAGTAGTACGGAAAAGACTTCATATATATATATATAGGAAGCCTTTTCTGTACTCCCAGGTGTACATACTCCCACCTCTAATATACCACTTAAAACTAATATGTTATACTTCTTTATCACTTTCGGTATACTTCAATAATAATTATAAGATACTTCAACGCGATATAGTTGAAAAAAATTTATTAAAGCCCTTTATGTTTGCTATATGCACTTTTCCATATGTAAAAGGAGTGTATACATAAATTATGCTATAAAAAGTGGAGCATGATGAAATCTTTCATGGAACTCACTTTAGAGTATCTTATAATCAGTATTAGAGTATACTCAAAGGATAAAAAGGTATAACAACATTATTTAAGCAGTATAATTAGAGTGGGAGTACGTACACCCACGAATATAGAATCATTTCCCTATATAGGAAAATGATTCTATACTCTTGGGTGTACGTACTCCCACCTTCAGTATATCGTTTAAATGATGTTGTTATACCTCTTTATCCTTTTGAATATACTCTAATACTGATTATAAGATACTGCAAAGTGAGTTCTACGAAAAATTTTATCAAAGTCTACCCTTTATAGCATAATTTGTTTATATATTCCTTTTACATATGGAAAAAGGTATGTATCAAACAAATAAAAGGCACTGATGAAATTTTTTTAACATTGTCGTATTGGAGTATCTTAGAATTATTATTAGAGTATGCTGGAAGTGATAAAAAGAGTATAAAGCGTTCATTTAGGTGGTATATTAGAGGTGGGAGTATGTACTCCCGAGAGTATGAAAAAGCCTTCCTATATATATATATATATATATATATATATATATGGCAACATATCGAGTGAAAACCACTTTTACCGAGAAACTCACGTGTACAAGTTTTGAAAAATTCTCAAAAAAAATTACCATACGTAGAGGAGGTGAGCTTCTACAATTTTGCAAAATTTGAAGACCAAACTCAATCGAATTTGAAATGTATAAAAAAGACAAATAGCAAAATAAATAGTGATAAACAGTGAAATCACTATTTATGCTGAATTTTTCTTTTTCATATCTTTCAAATGCGATTGAGTTTGGTCTTCAAATTTTACAAGATTGTAGAAGCTCATTTTCCGTACGTATGATAATTTTTTGAGAATTTTTTATAACTTATACACGTGAGTTTTAAGGAGTTTTTACAGCAAAAATGGTTTTCACGGGATATTTTGCCTAGCGTGCTGCTGCCGGTATATACGAGCAGCTAGCGTTGGGCGACGCGTAGGGGTGTGCATGTGTTGCTCTGCTGGTTCATCTGCAAGTGCAATTGTGTGTGTGGTGGACCAAACCGAAACCAACGAGTAAACCGATGAGTCGCGTGGAGCCAAAGCTGACGTGAATTCATGCGTGGGCATCGCATGGCGTGGTCGAGTTTGTTTGGAACAACAAATTGGGCGTCAACCAAGGGCCTCTTTGTTTTATCTTTTGATTCTGGATTCTGATCTCAAAAGCAGAATCAGAAACAAATTCTAGAATCCGATTCTGACAATCCACCCTACTCATATACACTAGAATCCACAATCCACTTCATATGTGCTTTTGGATTCTAGCTTTTGGAGAATCAGCTTCTCAAAAACCATAATCCAGAATCAGCTTTTAGAGAATCCAAAGCTGAAACAAACAGGCCCTAATAATAGCTAGCACGGGCCTGCAGACCAAGGTTCAATATCCCAGCGAAATTTCGGTTGGGGATGAGATTTCAAATTCCAGCGAAATAAAAAAAAATTGAAAATTTTCAAAAATACACATTACAGACGGTTTTAACCAAAAACTATCTGTGTGAACATGAGGTATTTTGGCGGATTTTAAGTTTTTTAGGCTGAGATTTCAGCGTTTCTCACCGAGATGATCTCGGAAATCTCTGTCAAAAAAAAGTCGGATTTGAAATTTGCATTTTGGATTTCGTCCGAAATTGCGAAACCTCGCGAGGATTTTGGATTTTGGTCACCTTCAAGATACGATCGGAAACCGAAATTTGAAACCTGCTGCTGCAGACCATGTGAAGCCCGGTCCGATTAGCAGCAATTTGCGAGCGACGCACACGAGCAAGCACGGCGCTCCCTCCGTGCTAGTTTTGCGGTTGCCTGGCGCGCACCATTTTCTCCCTTTTCCTTGGCTAGCTGAAGGTTGACAACCACATGATCCAATGAACTACTGTGGCTGATCATGCATGCCATGGGTGCTAGTCGAGAAGCAGGAATTAAAGAGAGCTCAGTAGCCAGCACTGCGGCATACGGCACCATCATCTGAAACATGAAGCATTTACAGGCAGACATGAGAATGAGACGGATCGATTGATACTGGAGCGACGAGGTCGAGGCAGCATCCTAGACGCATATGCAGCTCTACTGGAACTGGAACTGGAACTGGAACTGGAACTGGAACTGGATCGATCAGCCAGCAGAGGGGGGCGAGGGCGCTTGGATGGTCTCTTTCTCCACATGGCCGTCTTCCTTGGGGATGATCAGCCCGTATCCTCCCTCTTTCCTCCTGTACAAGATGTTTACCTCGCCTGCGCGCCAACGCATACGCAATGTGTCATCATATATCATCGTCCAAACCTGCATCCATCTCCGGAGCAAAGCAAACGCAGTTGAACGCACCGCACCCACTGCTGGGCCTGGGCTGGCTAGCCACTTACCCGTCTCCTCGTTCCTGAAGGCGTAGAAGTCATGATCAACGTTCTCGAGCTGCTCCAGCGCCTCGTCCACCGTCAGCGGTGGCATTTCGAACATCTTGGTGCGCACGACCTGCGATACAATCAGCATCCAATTCATCAATCTCGAGCAATGTCAGCTCTCTCCGATCGCACTACTCGTTAGGAATAATAATCAGTAGTCGTGGGCTGGGCACAAACAAATCAAGCGAGAGTGATGCACAGATTAGCTGTGGTACCTTGGTCAGAACAGTCTCCTCGTCCTCGGCGCCGACCAGATCCTGCTCCTCCTCGTCCTCCTCCTCGGAGAGCCCTGTGGCGGCGGCGGCGGCCTTCCATCCCTTCATGTGGCGCACGTCGGTCTCCTTCTCCTTGATCTTCCTGAGCTTCCTCTTGATGATGGAGGAGGCCAGGTCGATGCTGCCGTAGGTCGACTCCGAGTCCTCCTCGGCGCGGACCACACCGTGCCGCTTGCTGAAGAGCGTGATCTGCATTGGAGCGAGCGAACGAATGAGAGAGAGAGAGTGTGTGTGTGTGTGTGTGTGTGTGTGTGTGTGGTGCAACAAGTGGACGAAGCTCACCTCGCATCGGGAGGTCTTGGGGCCCCGGCCGAGCTCGCCCCCGCGGGCGGAGAGGCGGACGTCGACCTCGCGGACAAGGTGGCAGTGCTTCCCCACCGCTCTCCCCACCTTGTCCTCGATGTGCTCTTTCAGCTTGTCAGTTAGCTGCCCCAGGCCCAGCAGCAAATGTTACTTACGTTTGCATCGCGCAGGCACGAATGCATATGGACTGGACTGGAGTGGAGTGGAGTACAAATTTCCGATCCACACCACCCAACTCAAGCTGTAATGCTATGCCTATGCCTATGCCTATGCCTATGCCTATGCCTATGCTGCAGCCCCCCTAACTTGGTAGATTATCTTGATTTGAACACCACCTTACATGATTTTAACTTAGTCGCTGTACAGAATCTAATCTACAGAAACCAGCTCCAGCTCCAGCTCCAGCACCAGCACCAGCAATGTAAAAATAAAGAAGAAAACATGCATGCAGCAGCAGGCAGACATTAGTTAGTACCACTGACCTTGACGTTCCTGCCCTGCATAATGAGGCGCACCGAGGAGAGGGGCCCGTCCCACGCCATCCGCACCGAGAAGGAGACGGAGACGGAGGCGCCGCGGTTGGTCCTGGCGGCCACGGGCAGCGCGCGGGCGAGGAAGCCCGAGCGGAGGGACACGGCCGCCGAAGCAGGAGGAGAAGGCCTGGGGCCAGCAGGGGAGTGGTGGCTCCTGCGAGGGTGGGTGAGGACGGCGCGGGAAGTGGAAGGCCACGCCGCCGTTGCTGCTGCGGTCGGCGCCATAGTATATTTTCTGTATTTATTGCTTGCTTGTTGGATTAATTGCCGCAAGAGGAGAAGAAAGCTGGGATGGGAGACGAAGAGGAGAGGAAGCTCGATGGAATGGAATTGGATTGGATTGGATTGGATTTGATTTGGATTCCTTCCCTTGAATCTGGTCTGGCTTGTACGAAACAGGACGAGAGGCAGGCGGCGTATGTCATGTGTTGATTTGGATTGGTTGGCCCTTCCCTTCCTATCCGATTCCTATCGTGAACGCCACCACGCCAGAGCCCGCCACTTGGCCCCATTTCTATTTCTTACTGCGACAGGCTTGTGTTATCTAGTCTTTGTCTTGTGCACCTCGCAATCTTTACCAGTGTCGGTTGGTGCTCATCGACCAACGACACTGCTTCATCTACGAGGTCAATCCAACAAGACGAATCAAATCTCCCATGGCCTTTGCCGACCACCACAACATAGTATGTACACTAGTCTACAAGACAACATTCGCACTACTAAAAATATACAATCACAAGGAAATGAACAAGAGGTTTAAATATAAATGAGGCCCAATTTTACATTCGATCTCTTTTTTTCCCTTCTAACAAGGTGGTGCATGTTCCGAAATCTTTTTCAAGGGAATAAAAGATCTCCATAGTCTCCTTTTTCATGGTTGCAACACTGCCCGCCAAAAACGGTTGTTGAGCGAAAACAACACATGGTGCACTGGCTCAATCTTGGTACATCAATCCCCCCTCAATTCTCTCTCTTTGATGCTAAAGTCTCTAGTACCACAGGATGTGACACAACGAAGGGCTGGCTCCTTGGGGACTCAGAAACCGAGCAAACAGCAAAACAATCCAATAAATAAAAATCACCAGATATTTGGGTAACAAAGGGGCAGGAAAAAAAAACTTTACAGACCCTGAATGGTCATTATCGGGAAAGACAAGCCTCAACTCCTGTCTTATCCAAAAGCCAGAGATCCATTGTGGCTCCACAATCTGTTCGCTACTGTTAACTCCGGCAGTTGTGAGAACAAAACAGAGATGACTTGACACTTCTGCTAGCGCAGCAAGAAGTTGAAAATATCACTCAGTGATATTATGCCTTCTACACGCTTGCTACCAGCTTCCACGATGAACACACGACGCACCCCTAAGAACAACATAAAATTTAATAAATTAACTGAGGACATAATCATGCAGCACTCATAGTCGCAAAAACTTACCAGGATTAGCCAATCGCTCCATCACTTTCAGCAAAGTATCAGACCGGAGACACATCTGGCATCTTTGCCCGTTAAAAAATCCAAAAGGTGAATTCGCATCTTGTCCAAGCTGCAAAGCCTGAACACAGCAAAGGAAAATGTTCATACCGCAAAAAAAAAATCTAGATGGATGACAGATGCATAATTCATGAGACAGCCCTGTTTGAAATTACATAGCGGAACCGGTTCTCTCCCTAATATTTTGTTTCACTATTCAGTTCAACTTCAGCAGGTTTGAATAATTGAATATCATTGGTCTGATATCAATCAATCCTAGTGAAACCACAAAAAGAAAATTTGTATTTGGACAAATGAACAGCTATACATGGAACAAAACACATGGACATGCGTGCGCTCCACACAAGAGAGGCTTGATCCACATGCATACTTTAGGTACCAACACACACACACACACACACACACACACACGTCATATACATAAAACAGTGAACTAGTCATAGTTCCAAAAGAACTGAACTATGCCAACATTTTTGGTCATTTTCCAGATTACCAACTCTTCTTTGAAAAAAGTTCCATACCAAATCACAAAATTGTTGAACAATTAATACCAACTAAAAGTTTCAGTCTAAAATTTGATTAAGCTAGGAATTGATATTTACAACCATACCTGATGAATGGTCATATCATCTAGGCGAATATGTGTGTAGACCCTGTCTTTTGCAAGAGCTGTGATGTCACTACACAATGGAAGAAACTCAATAAATATATGGACGAAAAGGTAGCATCATAGCACAATAACCCCTACCCAAAGAATGGTGGTGTCTGTGGGTCAAAATGGTATACCTTCTGGAATATGTGTCGAGCAGTGAGTCATTTTCATCCACAATTGGTATTGAACTAACTCCAGCTGCATGAAACAATTCGAGCACAGAAGATGTAAGAGATAAGTTTCGCAGCAATATATAGCAAATAGTTTCACGCTATATGGAATATCAATGTAAATAGTGCTGAACTTGAATTTCAATAATTACACCAAGAGCTGTCTTGGGAAATGCAAGCAAGAGCACCTTTATTTACTGTTCTGCATTTCCCAAGCATAAGTTTCAGTTGCAGTAAAGCAAACAATGAACATACCTTGAACCAACAAGTCAAGGGCAGAGCTAAGTGATGCATTAGGCCGCAACATAGCCAATGGATGGCCATTTGGATCACCAATTTTTGGAACCCAGGTACCCAGCGGAATTGTGCAGACTGGTTGGTTTAGAATAGGCAAGTTACCAGTAGAGTTTTTAAAATATCTACAAATACCTGGAAAAAAAAAAGAATGTTACTAAGCTTTCTTGCAACAGGCCGCTTATAGCATATATAAAGCTCCACTCTTCAGACAGATAAAGAGGGGAAAGGGCTTACATTTCAAAATTCCAGAAAGGGATGCAAGATGCAACAGCTGTGGAAATGATCCATCTGATGATGATGAAAAGATAATTGGAACTGTAGAAACACCAGTTTGCAATATCTTCGTAGCAATGTCCCTCAAGGACTCATAAGGTGTGGCCTAGAAAACAGGTTGACCCCAGCATGAGAGCATTTTCCACATAAATCATAACAAAACTGAGCATAATATAGGAAATTAGGGATGGAACGAGTAGAAGAAGAAAATCAATTGAAGGGGTTCAAAACAAATTTCATGCCAAACAGCTGATTCATACTTCTCTGAAATCACTCATTTGAGTAAGTGATTCTCAAAGCTAATTAAGAAAGAATATATAGCAAGATATATTTCATTAAATTAGTTTTAACACAGAAGGTAAAATGTGTGAAATTGTGGGTGGCAGAAACAGTTCTCACCAACTCAAAACATCAGCAGTGCCAACTACAACTTGTCAAATGCAATTAAATCAAAAACAATTTCATCTTTCCGCAATAGGCATGCAAAGGGCAAATTGTATCACTAGTGTCAACTACAACATGTCAAATGCAATTAAAATCAAAAGGTACCATTTCATCTTTCGACAATAGGCATGCAAAGGGCGAATTGCCGAATTCACAATTTCATGAAAGCATAATTGGTCATTAACTCAAGACAAAAGTTGAGTCTATGAGTCCCAATAATTGCGGTGCAATAAGGCTGAAAATTCAAACTACTTAGAAATTTGTGATTCAATTCTCAACCAGAAATAGGTACAAACTTACATGCACTAGATGCTGATTTGACCTCAAATGGCCATCGTTTCTTCCATAAGTTTGCCGCTTAGCCTCCTTCCATGCAGAAATAGTGTGTGTTTCAAGCTGTTCCTCTGTCAGGTTTGAGCCATGGGTTTCTAGCTGCAACAAAAACAAGATATTATAAAAAAAACTCAAAGAAAATACCTTCCAAAAATTACTTTAAGAAATAAAGCACATGATAAGAATTAATCATGTTTCATGTGAAAGGAAACCAGATGGATGGATGTTCATTGGCAGTATAGAAGTGCTCCATTTATTGAACTTCTTGTTTTCACAAAATTGTTATAAATTGTCAGCGACCAGGCAACCAGCAGGCCCGGGGGAATAGCATCAGTGGATGAGGATAACCTGTCAGTGCAATTTCGTACAATGAATAATAACTAAATAGGCACATGAGCCTATCATCCACAGCTTCTGAAAATCAATAAGTGTGTGATATAGCACCTGTCCCTATGTCGATATGAAGCAGAAACAATTCAAACAGCAGTCCAACAAAGCAACAAGTCAACAACCAAGCAGTCCAACAAAGCATCAAGACAAATATCCATCCCAAGTGGAACAAATTCCAACAAAACTTAGACAAACCAAGATTGGGCCATTGCTACATCCTGCATTCAGCAATTCACCCTTGTTCTGGCACATCTAAAGTTCTAAACCGAGAACATATATAGGAAAAAAAGATATGTGAATGTTCTGTCAACAAATTTTTAAATTTATAGTTTATATAATGTAATTGAGTCCCTACAAAATTGGCACATATTTGTTCACTCCTACATGCCCATCCAGGCCATGTTTAATTGCTGCTACTAACAAACCCATTTGAGCTGAGCTTCTCTGATATCTACTCAGCTCAATATATCCACATCTAGTTGAGTTTACAAACTTATTCAAGATTAAGGTCAAGAAAACACTCAGAATGCATATGAATGAACTGAGGTCAAAAAAAGCTTGACATAAAGCAAATGAACTGAGAAGAGCCATGCAAGCTTGCTTGAGCTTCTCTAAGATATATTCAGTTCCAAATATCCATGTCTAGCTAGGCCTACAAACCCCTTCAAGCTAAGGACCTAAGGTCAAGTCAGCACTCAAGACATGTCGCATGTGTATGTACTAACAGAGCTTGAAACAATCTTGCTGCCTGGAAATTGTGCCGAGCAGGCGAGCAGAACCATGCGCACTTGCTTGATTCCTTCATTTCAGCTATTTCCCACCCCTAATGGGAGACACTAGAACAGATAAGCACTACTCAAGCATCCAAATCCTGCTTTATCAGTATCAGTCAAATTCTATCAGACCTTGTTGTGGTCACCCGGAAAGAAGGCCATGAGATGCATAATGTACAAAGTGAAATACAACAGAATAGGGGTCGCTTCTAGGTGTTTAAATGCCAGGACTCTCGTACTGCTTTAAATGCACAAGTGGTTCTTGCATCTTACATGAGGTTGAGCATCCAAGTCAATACTAACAATCAAACAAAATTATTAAGGTGGTTCAGCTAAAAGAGGCTGCACAGTATTTATTTGCAGTGCTAATAAATTGTCTTGGTGGCAGAATATTTGAAATAAACAGTAAGCCATCACATTAATGAAATGCACATCAGGGCCATTTTGCCTCTACTAGAGAGTACAAGAATGACACATCACACAAAGTACTCATCAATATAATAAAAAAACTAAAGAAAACTAAGACCAAAGAGTAGTTGTCAAAATAAATTACCTCTCTCAATATGAGTATAAAATCCAGTGGGCTCAGAAGGCCAACAAACTGACCCCTGAATGAGTCCCACAGAGGAGCCACAGGAATTCCCTGCAAGGTGAACAATTTAAAGTATTTCTTGCAACTTCGAAAATATTGATGGTGACTTAAATATATCATAAAGGCAACAATGAGATTCCACTCCTATCAAGGTGCCAGAAATAACAAAATCAACTTTAACAGAATCTAGACGACAGCTAATGAAGCATCATAGGTACACTGAACCTTTAAATACCTATATGGAAATGCTTAGATGAATTCGAACTGCCATGAAGCCAAACAATGTGTATGTGTCAGTGTTCTCCCATATTTACAGCCCAAACCCATTAAGAACAGAGGCCAAATTGCTGGCTAAGCATCATATGCTTATGAATGCTGAATTGTAATATACAACCAGAACAAGTAGTAAAAGAACGGAGTGCTATAGCCTACAGTAGGAGCAAAGTGGTTTCTTTTGTATTGTTTGTGCTTCTTTTGGCAATTAATTCATGTCAATTTAGGTAGGTGGTATAAAGCAACGAACTGAAGAACAATTTAACATGTCTCCACTCTCCAAAAATACAGATCTAGAAGGAGGAAATAAGGTAAGATTGAATACCTGTTCATGCAGAATATGAAAAGATTGCTTCACGGGTAAATTGATGTTCAAAGCAACAACCTGGGTTGAAAAAAGATAATGTTATAAGAATATACCTTTACATCAATAGAATTCATAGAAGGACAGCTAGTTTTCCATACCTTGCCCGAATCTGGAAGTAAATCATAGCCAGTATGCCCATTCAGATACTCAGAAACACTACACCTAGAAATGTGTGTAGCAGCCTCTGAAATTCTCGGAAGACCTTCAAGAAGAGCACCGTCCGCCAATGAAACCTGTTTGGTGAAGAAAAGGAAGGTCATTCTCACCTAAATTTTGTGTCTACTCAAGAACTCGCTATTCTACTTACCTTATATGAAGAAAGCTAGTAGAATCGCAAAGCAGAAACCAAAATATAGCCACCATTACTGGGGCACATGAACTTTCAAGCGCAGATAACAAGATATATTTGAATAAGTATTGCTTTCCTACAAATTATCTAAAAATAAATAAAGGACAGATAACACTTGTCTCTTGCACAGACACAGTGATGGTTACGACTCCACCCTCCTCTCCCACAGAATAACATTTGTCAAGCGATCACAACACTGAGATGGTTGTACATGTACACTATGCTTCAAAAATATGTCATCATACCACTTTTATTATCAACCAAGAGAAACACTACAGAAAGAACAGGTATACCACATAACGTGGATGCTCACTTGCAACTTGATCAGAAATTAGCAGGTATTCCATCAAGTATCCTTAAAGTTCTAGCGAAGATAAGTGATCCTTACCATACGTTGAAAATTTTCATTGTCCACATCCATGTTCGTCCTGCTTCCAGGTGTACTTGGGCTCGATACTGTATTTATTTGGTCAAATTCCCTTGTCAGGTATAAAGTGTTAACTACCCCATAGTCTCCTGTTATAGTAGGTTGCCTCTCATCATGCCGCCATTCCCCATCCACAAAAAACTTGTACTGCACATCAATAATCAAATAAGGAGGTTCTTACATTAGATGTGACATCACACAGATGGCATGCGCAATTCATTCACAAAATATAAAATTTTATACATGAGAACAAGGATAAGTTAGTCAGGCATGTCCACATCAAAAGAAAGAGATGTGAGGGGCATGAATGTAGCACACAAGCATTGCACTAGACAGAAAAGTTAGAAATAGCAATCTTAGCAAACGAGATGGAGATTTTACCACAAGAAAATAAACTAAACATGAGATAACAAAATATGTTAAATGGCAAGGTAAGCACAGGACAACTGTAAATAGCTTGGAATAAAGAAGGGCACCTGATAAACCCCTGGAGATAAACTGCAGATAGCCTGAAATACGGTGGGACAACCCTCAACAGGAGACATTGGCAAATGCTCTGTCCACCTAAGATAAAATTGTGGCCATTAGGTGCATAATAAGGACACATCATGGGCGCTAAAGAGTCAAGCGATTCGCAGAAAGACAGGGAACATATCCCTTTTTTGTCTCTTCGGGGATTTCCTGTTTTTGTACGCTAGCGCGCTGACCAGGATTCGATCCTTGGTCGGCTGGGTGTTACCAGCCGCACTCAACTACTGGGGTGGGAACATATCCCTCCGTAATTACCCATAAGTATGTGAACTAATAACTAATATAGCCTGCTGTGTAAGGAAGCTGCATTGCTGGAGTAATGCCCTAGGGTCCTATCATGCATGACTTCAAAAATTAGTCACAGCACATACTACATATCTTGACCAGATAATACATCCTACAGCTCCCAGCAAGACAGCAGACAGAAAATTTATCCATCACTTACAGAAAGAAAAGAAAAAAAGATTGCAATATACGGCATCAGCTCGTAAACATATGTAGTGAGCAATGTGTAAATGCAGACTGCACTGCATGTGATTAGGCACAAACTAGTTCCGAGCACACATGGCACACTAGAACTAATACAGTTCAAACGGTCATGAACAATCCCAAGCGAGCGAGCATAATAATTGCAAATAAACAAAGTAGGAGAAGGAGAATAGAATGGTAATCACACAGGAATATAATATGATAGGAGTATAAGATGGAGATAAAATAGCCAACCTCGTAAAGGAGCCCGTTAAGAAGACCCTCTTGCCACCATAGGGCCAAACGAAGCGCGTCGGGACGACGGAGCCGCCGGAATTGACGCCAACACTGCCGCCGGCATCGTGGGGGGAATCGGCGCCGTGGGAGAACATCTGCGGTACTAGCCCTAGCGGGACACCACAGCAGTCGGCAAAGCCAAACAAGTGGACGACAAGAGACCAAGCAATCGGAAGACGAGATCGAACCCCGTGCCTCGGGAACCCGGGCAAACCCTAGAACGGAGTGCCGCGAAAAGGGTCCGGCCGCGACGGGGTCCTCCACGTGGGCGCGAGAGGGCTCCCCACGTGAGAGAGATCACCCGCGCTGGGCCGCGCAGGGAACGCCGCAAAGTAGCATCCCCGAATCCCTTGGGCTGTCCGTACGAATCGGGGCGGGGCTAAGGGGGGATTCGAGGCGAGATCGAGAGGCGGTAATGGCGAGGCTTGCTGTGGGGGGTGGGGGGAGAGAAGGGGGGGGCGGCGGCGGCGAGGCGAGGAGGCGCAGGGCGTAGGGATCCGGAGATGCGAATGCGGTGAGGAGGGTGGAGATGGAGGCGGGAGGAGGAGGAGGAGGGGAGGAGAGAAAGGAAAAGGGTTGAAAACGAGACCTAGACTAGGATCTTCTGCGCACCGCTGCCTCGCCTCGCCTCGCCTCACCTGTGTTTATATATACAGTACAACCATCTTTCCTACTCCTTGTGCAACCTCAAGTCATCGTATATTCCCCACATTCCATTCTATTTGGCTAATTTGTATGATTTCCGTACTAAAAATTATTATATTGTCAACCTAAAATGCATCACAAATTTATGTAATCAAATATTGCGTTCTTATATATATCCATTAATCCCAATCTAAGTATATATTAGTTAAGTGCCCGTGCGTTACTACGAAAATTCTCAAACACAACTTTATTAAGAAAAGTTTTTCAAAACAACAGCCAGTTGGTTGATGAGAAAGACATGTATGAAACGAACCTGTTAGCTACTTAAGAGTGCTTCAAATTATCAATTAATCATTCAAGCTAGTATGATTTTAAAAAGCCTCGACATGATAGTAACGACAACTTTAAAGAATTTGGTCTTTTTTCTTTCTTTTTCCTCCCCTTTTGTCTCGAGTGTAGTCTTCTGCACCTTGTAACTTTAAACTTTGTTTTCTATCCTCATAATTTAATCACAGCTTTAGCTGTCTTAAAAAAAAGAGAGAAGGAGCCATGGCCATAATCTCCTTCCATATCGTTTCTTGCCCCCCCCCTTCTTGAATCTTTTGTATCGCTTCTTTCTCTCTTTCTCCTATGTGTGTATGAGTCTTCCTCTCCTCTGTCTCTTTCTGCGTCTCTTCGTATATCCTCTGTGATGGAGATGAAGGTGGTCTTTTATAGGTGAAGGAGAGGGCAGCCAGGCGTGTGGGTGCTCAGCCTCTATGATACGGTGTCTTGTGATCTCCAAAATTGGCATGTGATTTGATTATGCAATTCTTACCTTTTAATCTCTGCATTTCCATCCGAATGAGATACAATGAAATAGGATTTTCATGTTATGGGATATGGTGAGTATGTCATTCCATCCAAGTGGGATATGATGAGGAAACTCTTTCATTTTGTAATAGATATGAATAAAATCCTTCCATTTTAAGGAGATGTGATCAATAATATTTTCATAAAATAGAGGGAATCTGGATCGGGTGGGGGGCGGACTGAGTGAACAGAAGGAAAGATTGAGCGAGAAGGAAAGGGGGATAGGGGCGGGCTAAGCGAATAGAAGGAAAGAGAGGGTATAAAGAACGGACCGCTGCCACCATATCACGCCATCTTTTTTAGTTGCGATACATATTTCCTTCCTTTTTACCACTATATGGCATCCCCATCCCCTAAGCGAGATGACCTCGATCTCTAGTATCAAACCCTTTTTCTTTTGTTTTCGTTTTCTTTTTTGCGAGGAATCAAACCTCGACTCTACCATTCACATATCTATGTATGGCATTCTGACCTGTTGTTGATACTTACAAGAAAAAAGCTTCAGTCTTTGAAACTGCCACATGAAACTCATTATCCATGATTGCCCGGCCCCACTTAATTATTTGTTCTATGCTAGTTTGAATGCAGTGCGTTGCTACATATAGACAAATCATATACCTGGCACATCATGCCCAAGGTTACAAAAACCGCCGAAATTCGGCGAAATCTCGTCGAAATCTCGGATTTCGGACCCCAGCGAGTTTGCATAGACCGGCCGGATGTAAAAATCCGAAAAAAAATTTGAAATTGCTACAGTATATTTCGGATTTTTATTTTTAATGAGATTTCGGCAAAACCGCCGAGATTTCGGAATTTTAAACCGGAATTTGAATTTTTTTGGCCGGATCTGACCAGAATTATATCAATAAGTTCTCAGGAAGTGATCTTCAATGATAATGTTTCGAAAAAGTTTATTTTTTAGACTTTTTGGCACTTGTGAAACACTCTCGAATTTTAAAAATTGAGAATGCATTTTCATGCTATGAAAAATTTATGGGAGTATCATAAGATATGTAGGATAATACATAAAATTTATGAAAATATTTTAACATCATTTGTTATGTTTTAAAAATAAAAATCGAAATAGGATAAAAGTCGAGTTCACGCCGGACCACTTGGAAGTAGTCCGCGTGAACGACCTTTGCGCCGGACTACTTCAAGTGGTCCGGCGTGAACGAGCTGTTGCGCCGGATGGAAAAATCCGGAAAAAATTGAAATTACTACATGAAATTTTGAATTTTTATTTTTTATGAGATTTAAGCAAAAAGCGCGAGATTTCGAATTTTAAACAGAATTTGAATTTTTTGGCGGATCGACCGGAATTATATCAATAAGTTCTCGGAAGTGATCTTCAATGATAATGTTTCAAAAGTTTATTTTTAGATTTTTGGCATTTAGTGAAACACTCTCGAATTTTAAAAATTGAGAATGCATTTTCATGCTATGAAAAATTATGGGAGTATCATAAGATATGTAGGATAATACATAAAATTTATGAAAATATTTTAACATCATTTGTTATGTTTTAAAAATAAAAATCGAAATAGAATAAAAAGTGCATTCACGTGGGACCACTTGGAAGTAGTCCGGCGTGAACGACTTTTGCACCGGACTACTTCCAAGTGGTCCGGCGTGAACGAGGTTTTGCGCCGGATGGAAAAATCCGGAAAAAATTGAAATTGCTAAAACTTAGGTAAAAAACAGAACATTTAAAACCAGGGGCGCTTTACTACTCGTAGGTATGTGATGCAAACATACATTCATTTAATTGTCATATGCGAATATGTGAAGACTTGTTGTGTGTATCAATTTTATTACATTCTTAATAATTTTCATGTCAATATACATTAATTGTTTGAATTATGACTCCCAATCTTGAATTTCATCAAAATGTCACAAATTTCTTACTTCACGATATACGAATTCCACAATTTTAAAAATTCCTCGAGCTTCAAATAACAACTCAAAATTTTATGGCAATATTATTCACATGTCGAATCATGCTATTAAAATTTCAAATATTTATAACATGCTTTGTCTCATTTTTCATTCATTCTAAATTGCGGTGAGCGTTTCATTACGACGATACAGTGTTTCAATTTTTAAAAATTTACATGATTCAAAAAATCTGAAATTTTTATGACAACATTAATAATACGTCAGAACTCTCCACAAAAATTTCGAAATTTTTCTCCATCTTTTGGACCAATTTTCGGGCTTGTCCATCCGTAGAAATTTCGCCATTTCTCGGTGAGATCTCGCCAATTCTCGCGAAATTGAATTTCGGTAGAAAAAACCGGATTCAAATTGAATTTCCGGACGAGATTTCTCCGAAATTACCGAATTTCGCCGAAATTTCGTTTTCCGGGCGTGAACGGTATTTGATCCGAAACCGAAATCCGAAACCCTGATCATGCCATTGCTGGTTTGCTAATTGCTACTTTCCAATAGGAAGAAATTTTATTTTCTTGAGACGGCCGATTTGCTAATTGCTACATTCCAGTAGGAAACATGGTTAGAATGGAAAGAAGAAGAAGAAGAAGAAGAAGAAAAAGCTGAATTGTTGTCCGTAGCAATCGATCTCGTGCTCCAAAGTTGTCCATGTGCCACGATGGTGATAAACAAGGAAGTCTTCCTCGTTTCCATCCAGGTTTTGAGAGATCTCCCATGGGGAAAATCAAAATGGTGATCCCTAGGCTGGAAAACATACCATGGGGATGGCCATCGATGGTCGATACTAACAAGGCGAGGCGCGGCGCGGCCGCCGCCTTCCTTCCCTGGCGTCGCGTAATAAAACACCCGCAACTCCGCTCCCTCTCGCTCTCCCCCCTTACACTCATCATCACTACACTAGTAGCTAAGCTAGCACTGTCTCCGCTCACCTCTCGGCCTCCTCCATGGCTTCTCCCATCACCGCCGCCGCCAGATCGGCCGCCTCCCCTGCGCATCGGGTTCAGGTACACCCAGCTTTCTTCTTGGACCCTTCCCCTCCCCTACTGCTTCTTGCTTTCGAGGCTTTGAGCTCCTCGTGGTGTTCGGTTCTTCATTCCAAGAAATGGAGGCGAGTTTAGCGGCGGCGACATGCTAATCTTAATTTGCTGCCTGCTCAATTTCCTACAGGCGATGGCCGCAATGCTGAATCGAAGCTTGGCATGTCTTCCAAGGCAAAGAGCAAGCTTTCCATCGATTCGGTTACAGACGATTCCAAAGTGCTTTCAGGTGTCTTGCTCGGTATGTATGTATCAGTATCAGTGCCATATTCTTACTATGCCCTCACTTTTACGCTCTGTAGATAGCGTAAAAATTCTCCCTACCTTAAGTTTGCGATCATTCAAAGAGAGCTCAACTGCAAATTTCTTCCATACGTTCCAAGAATGGCCTATTGAAAACCACAAACATAGCTTTTCACATACACGATACGGAATCAAGAATCTTCTCTATGTTCTCATGTGTCATGCCATCACCACTAGCTGCATTTTACATTTTTAGTTGGTGTGAAGGGGATAAGGAAATTTTTCCGACATGATATACCAATATATGTTTGCTAAATTTTCTACTTTATTAACCTGATACGCTTCCGAATAATGTCAGTCTTACACCGTTTGAGATCAAGAAGATAGTTATTTTATCAGTCACAACTCACAAATTTACAATGACAGCATAGCAAACACTTTTACGGTAAAACAACAGTTTGAATGGAAAACTATCCGCTTTTATGAAAATACCATTTGATAGCTACATTTTCATAGCTATTCTATGTTAGCATCCCTGAGAGTTCACTCCCCATGATTCTATATAAATTGAGCTATAGAAGAATGCAACCTTTTATGTTTGACTGCTTGCAGATTTTCATAGCGCTATCCGCTACATGCATCGATTAGGCCTTGTTCTTTGAGCACTGTAGCCATATACTGATGCAAGAAGAACCGTGATGAAGTGATCTGTTGTCTATGTATTTTTATGAAGTGCGAGAAAATGTGAAAAATTGCAGCTGGTCAACTTGGCTTGATCTCAAACGGTCAAACCATCCAACAATTGTTTGAGCCACCTTTTCTCTTAGTAATATAACATCAAGGGCCTTGTTTGGGTGACCTATTCCCGGCCGGGATCCATATGGATGGGCCGGGGTTTTACCATTCTCAGCCGGGATCTCTATGGATGGGCCGAGATTTTAAGCTAAAGTCCCGGCTGGTAATGGGACACCCAAACAAGGCCCAAATGGTGTTTTTCCCCCTTTTTTGAGTGGGGAATGAATTATTTTCTGCACTCAAATGTCAGGCCTGTTAGATCAAGTTAGATCGGTATTTTGAAGAAAATTCCATTGTTTATGGATAAGGCGATTGAAGTTTGAAACCCTGTCCCTGCAATTAAAGAATGTACACTAACATCTTTGGCACATCACACATGCTGTGCTCATGGTAAAATATATTACCATGGTAAAACTGGAATTCCCATGTTTCAGCACTTTGTTTAATGTGGTTTCATATTCCTTAAATCATGCAGTACGTCCAATCTATTGGGATGATTTTTTTTGGTCTTATGCTGATAAGTGCAATGGGTAGCAGTACATAGTTAAATGCTCAAAATATTTACCAGCAAATTTTTGCTGAATACTTTAAACTACTTTGCTTGATGTCATATTGATATTATTAGTGAAGATTCATTCCAATTCTTGAACAGGCCAAACAAGACACTATTGAGAAGGTTTGTGAAATAGTGAAGAATCAGTTAGCAGTAGCTGAAGGCACAGTTTTAACTGGAGAAACAAAGTTTGTAGACCTTGGGGCCGATTCACTTGACACGGTAATCCCTTGGACTAACGAGTTATAATTCATATCATCTAAATCCCTTGGACTGCTTTATTCGTGTATTTTTTTTTAAAAAAAAATGGAAGTAAGAAGATACATCTTAGCTTGGATTGTTTCTATTCAACGTCTATCCAGGCATGTGCTTGATGCTAACAACAATACATTTTGTACAGATGCTGCAATCAAACGCCTTTTATAGTCATTATATAGTAAAGCTATTCTTCTTCCATAGTGGAATTAAGAATCAATTCCATATCTTGTTATTCTCTGCTCCCAGGAATATGTACTGCTTGTAATCATAATGTCTCTGATTAGTGTTGGATTCCATTTTGAATTCTATGTAGGTTGAAATTGTGATGGGCCTCGAGGAGGCATTCCAGATCACAGTGGACGAATCGAGTGCTCAAGTGATCCAGACTGTGGAGGACGCTGCTGCTCTTATCGATAAGCTTGTTGCAGAGAAGGATGGTTAAAACGACGTCAAGGCTTCATTTCGTCTTCTGTCTGATTAGCTTTGTGGGCGCCGAGCTCAGCTTTGTTGTTGTGCTCTAAATCTAAACGTGGTGTATGGGCTATGGTTATTCTCTCGATCGAAATTAGTCAGGGTCTCTGCTGGGGTTCCCTTTATATATGCTTTCACAGATTGAATAAATCTGATTCTGACACTCAAGACGAGGAAAATCTGGTCCTTCTGAGATAATTAAGGAGGGGAAAAATGATTTTACCAAATTACCACTGAATAAACAGTGTTGGGCAATTGGGCCACCTCATCACCGGTGCTTTTGCTGGGTCGCTTCTGTTGCTACAAAGCAACGGGTTTCTAAATGCCATTTAATTTCCAAAACAGTTACGAATAAAGATACGTACTGGGATTCCAAGATTAATAGCTCAGCTCCTAGTCTGTTCGTCATAACTCATGACACAGCTATCAAATCATACCACATCAGATACCATAACCAAGCTTCAGAACATCACTATGATCCGGACTAAGCTAAATTAATGTAAGTAAGCAGTAGGATAGCTTGACGTCTTCCGATTCTCTGTTTACCTGGCTTCCAGGCGTTGAGAACCCAAAACCATACCGTGCTTTCAGCTACTGCGAGGATGGTTCGGGTTTCAAATAGAAGTTCCTTGCCATCTCTTCCGTCACATCACTGCATGCACGTAGATCGCGAAAATTAACAATGAGAAAGAAAATCATGATAACCGAATTTTCTGCATTAGATTCATAGGAGTTTTCAGTACCTGTCAGGTGCTTCTTCTTTGCTTATAAGTGAAACATTCTTAGACGAAAGAAGTTGAAAGAACTTCGCAACATCACCCATCATCCTCAACCTCTCATAAAGCCTAGTCAGAAATCGGTTGAACTCCTTTGGTTCCTAAGCACAAACGACAGATGAGATACAACAGAGCAAGCATGTTTAAACTACCCATGTGGTCTTACAATAAAACTAGGACATTGGCTACACCTCACTGCCATGCCCTGAAATGAAAATAACCATAGGGAGGATTACCTGTTCAATAATACAGGCCTTCCGTAGAGCAGCAAAACACTTGAGCGCCTTTTGGTAATCATTTCCCTCACGAGAATTTTCTAACAAAGCAGTTGTGTACTTCTGCATCTCTTCAATTGCCTTCTGAACCCACGTTGAGCTAGATCTCGATGTCAGCATGGCTTCAAAATCTTGAACAGGATTTAAATCCCCGATCTTCCCAACATTCTCTGTTGGAGGATATAAAATTTCCATCGTCCCAACCTTCTCTGCAGAAGGTTCTTCTAACAATTTAGGTTGATCATCTGCACCAGTAAATCTCTCCTGTGTCCTTACCTTCCTTTTCTGGGACCAATCAAACAAGTTAACGTTGCAGTTGGTTCTCAAATTAATGAATTAAGTCTATAACACAAATGTCAATCTTTGACCTTGGGGTTCTCCTTCAGCTCAAATGCTTTGCTTAAATTTTCAATTAATGGTGCTTGATCAATAACATCAGGATCAGGCTCGGTTATCCTCCTTAGACATCTATCAAGGGTTGGGACATTTGCATCTGGCTGCTTTGTCTTCAGGTGAAGGAAATTGTAGAATCTCTGAAATGGGGCAACTGAAACTTAGTCAACAAAACAAGAGATACACACACACTGTCAACAAAACAAGAGATACACACACACACACACACAAAGAAGGGAGTAGACTGTGATAACCCGGAGGATTATCAGTTTAATTAAATAATTAATTAAACAACAAAATGTGACTAGGCACGAAAAATAAAATGTAAGGATTAGAGAGTGCCGTCAGTCCCGCAGTGAAAGGTATCGCTCATCGAGATACCCGACCTATCCGAGACCTAGGCAGGCACCTCTCGCTAATTTTTAGGTTCATCATTCGGCGCTTTAGAATTTACCTGGTACAATTGCGGGTATCGTTAGTAAAAATAGCGGATAAGGACCATAATGCCCTTAGAACCCATGGGGTGCAGTAAAAAGCCCAAGGGCAAAATGGTCATATGCCGCAATGCCAATTCAATAAAGCCAACCGAACCAACCAACCAGAAGCCAACTCTTGCATTTCTGTCTCCCATTCTCCACACAACCCGAGAGCCACAAGACCATAGCCAGTGCTTCCCATTCTTCCAACACAAGAACCAGCACAGACCTCCAACCGAAGCAAGAAGAGGAGGGGAGGAGCACCAGAAGAAGAAGTAGAAGAACTCCAGAAGAAGGGGTGCCATCCCGAAGCAACCAGAAGAGGTGGAGGCATCCTGAAGTAGGAGGCCGACTTCAACCTCTTCTTCACCATCATCCAGACCACCAGCAGCTAGCTAGCTTCAACCGAACCCCAGGTGCACATACCAGTAGTACTAGAGTAGCTACAGTGCGGGTTTGTATATGCAGAAGGTAGATCGGGTAGCTAGCTAGGCAATGGGATAGGGTAGATGGTAGATCAGGTCATCCCCGTGTGGTCTCAGTAGTTGGGGCAACCATTAGTGTAGCATCTGTGTTCTTGTATTAGTACCACCCCCCAACGTTCATCATAGACCCTTAATCTAGAGCTAACTCAGTAAGCATCCAACAAAAATCATCAAAATGAACATGGGTAGTAAACCCTAGTTAGTATATTAGAGTCGGAGGTAGAGTAGAGAGGTGCGGCCGGCCATGCGAAGCAAGGCCGAGGCATCTTGACCTCAAGGTAGCAAGGTGGTGCTGCAAGACGCCAAAGAAGCGCGGCGAGCCGCATGGACGTGCCAACCGGGCCAAGGCCACGTGCAGGGAGAAGGCCGCAAGTGGTTGATCCGGTCAACGGCAGGCCATGCAGGTAGCCGGCCGGGCCGGCGCAGGGCTACGGGGTCAGCCCAGGACCGACGCTGAGCCGTAGAGGGGAGGGCTCGCGCCTGGTCCAAAGGGAGAAGCCGTGTAGGAAGAGGAGGATGGCGGGGAGAGGCCGGCACAAGGGAGAGCTGAGAAAGGAGAGGGGAGAAGGAGCTCATGGGAGAAATAGAAAGGGGGAGGAGCAACCGAGGCCAAGCTCGGTTTCAGTAAAGAAGGGGAGAGGCAGCCGAGATGCTTTCGGCCAAAGAGCAGAGGCAGAAAGAAAAAGTAGGAAGGAAAAAGAAAGAGAAGAAGAGAAAGAAAAAGGAAAAGGAAAGAAGAAAAAAAGGAAAAAGGAGAAGAAAAGGAGAAGAATGAGAAGAAATAAGAAAAGAGAAGTGGTGAGGTAGAAAAATAAATCCAAGCCGTGGACCGCGTTGATTTTTGTGATCAACTCGCGGATCGTGTAGAAATCGAGAACATATGTTAATTATGTTGTTCAGATAAAAGTGAACAACAAATCAGAATCGGTTGGACGCCAAATTAAAATAATCTACATTAAATGCTCTAGTAATATTTTATGTATCAGGTCTCGACCTGAATCGTCCCGCTAATCAGAACCAACCTTCGAGCGAGGTCGAACCGTTAAATATTATTCCAGGCAAGATTCTTTGATCATCTCTTATGAAATGATTTTTAATGCTTTCGTATAATTCATATATCATCACTGCATCAAAAATCTACTTTCAAAACTGAAATGTTGAATCGGATGTGGATGAAGGAAGTGTGGTGAATGAAAGGAAGGGTGGAATTGTGGTGTTGTGGTTTTGGAAATGGTTGAGATGGAGTTTAGCGTCCACGAATGGAGTCGTGGATTTATTAATAGAAATAATTATGACGATAGAGAGGGTGCCAAGAAAAGCAAGAGGCCTATGCCGGTGGGGCCCTCTACATAGGCTATATAATATAAGATCAAATACCTACACTCGAACAATGAGCCGTATTTCAGTACCCCAACCATAGCGAGATAAATCGCTGTCAGAAAAGGTTTTCCTACGAAAGTATTATGATCTCCACGGTAGGTAAATTAATTATGGTCGAGCTGGGAAATGCCGGTATGACCCAGGTGTCGGCGATCGGGACCGCCGACCGCGAGGAAGATGGGCAGGATCGTGTGAGGGCGGAGCCCGAGGTCGTACTCGTCCAGGAAAGGGTGTAGCGTGTATGTCGGGGAAGAATAGGGGGGAGAAATAGAGCTGGGGACACCAGGATTATACTGGTTCGAGCCCCCTAGTCCGGGAAAAAGCTCTACTCCAGTCTGGCCCTGAGGCGAAAGATGAGTATAACGCTCTGTGTGTGAGTACAATGGGGGCTCAAGCTCGGTTATGCTCGAGTGTCCCCGCTTGGCTTTTTCTTTCTCTGCCTTTTTTCTTTGTTCCTTTTATCCCTCGAGAGCCCCCTTAGGGCCCCTGCTGCTTGGTCCCGAGACTGATGTCAGGCAGCTGTTGAGAGCTGACGCGAGTTATTGTGAGCCAACGTGAGTAGTTGTGAGCTGACGGGAGTTGTTGAGAGTTGTTGGCCCTAGTTCCCACGCAAGGGTTGGGTTGACCCTAGTTCCCACGCAGGGGATTGGTTGACCCTAGTTCCCACGCAGGGGATTGGTTGACCCTAGTTCCGGTTTCTACTTCTCCAAAACAGACCGTTACAAGAAATGGCTCGATCTGGAGGGTACGAGTGTTACGGCCTCGAGCTCGGGTTGGAGCCTTATCCTCCTGCCCAAGCCCGCGCTCGCCGGATACGGACTCGAGCCCGGGAAACGCATGCTCGAGCTCGTACGTACGAGCTCGAGCTCGGGGACACGCGCTTCGGACTCGTGGGAGACGGGCTTGAGTCCGAGGGGTATTCACCCGTGCTGAGGCTACCAATCCCCGACACCAGGGGACTGTGAATGGAATGTGTCGAGGGCGGTATATGTGAAGCCCGGTGGTGTACTACCAGAGGTGCCAGAGTACAACTGTATCTGAGGGTCGTGGAATGACCTAGTAGAGACTCCCCGCTCGAGTAGAGGGTGGAGATCTAATACTGGATTAGCGATAAATGTTCTGGAGCCTCACAGGATGGGGCCATTATGGGTAAAGTGGTACGAACCTGCGCAGGGTCAAAATCTGGAATTCAAGCCTGTCTCCTGGATTTGAGGCTACGGAAGCCAAGTCTTCTCATCTACGAGTGCTGGTAGTTGATTTTCAATAACTAAAATTTCCAACCTTTAAAGAAAACCAAAAACCTAATTTCTGTAAAATGGAGTTTGAGAGAAGAAAGTGGTAGTTGGAGAGAAAAACATCATATTGCATTGTTATTTAATGCTTACTGAGTACTTTGTACTCACTCTTGTATTTCCCCCTTTTCTAGAAGGAAATCCTGATGGATCGGCTTATGAGGCCTATTCCCAGGAGCAGTATCAGGGCTATGAGGCGGATCCCTCTGCGAGCTACTACTCCGACTATTACCTAGAGAGATAGGAGTTTCTATAGACCTTATTATGCTCCTAAGAGGTATCTAATTAATATAGTCACTATTGTGCTCTTTTGGCTGTACATGTTGGGTTGTAATATTATGTACTAGACATATAGCTCTGTGTAGCTTAAAATGAATATATTTTCATTTAGTCTCTAATTATTGTTCTATTGTAACACTCTGAACACGGCATAGTAGCTGATAAAGCATCGGATATTCCGATATTTTGCCGGCGGCTGTGCCGAGATTCGTGTAATTAACTTAGGGTGATGACAGCATTACTGTCACTACCCTGAGCTAGTTATACGGGTCGCCACATAGACCAAATGTCAAGTGATCCAGAACCTAATGGTACAACTTAAAAGTGAATCAAAAAGCAAAAATTACATGCAGATTACCACCAGAGTCACTAATTGCACCTCCATGATCACCAAAACACAGATCAACCCCCATGCAAAAGATCCCAATGGCATTCCAGAGATGTTTACTTTTTTAAAACAAAATATCAAGTCTTTTTGTTAGCCAGAAAACCCTCCATTTTAAATTGCACCCTGTTGTACCACAAGGTAATCCTACTGTTGTTCCTACTCGCTTGTTGATCACATCTTTTTTCTAGGATGATCAATGGATATAGAACAAACTGAAATTCAATAATCATACGTACTACCAGTCCATGAAAATCATTTCCACTTTAGATCGAGTAGACCTACTACGACTTTTTTGGGATAAACAAAACCATCCACTAGATTTGTCTACCAGCCAAAAACCTTTCCTGAGCACAGCACAAACCAACAAAAAAGTGAAAACAAGATGGGGAAAAATAGCATAAGGTATATAAGAAAGAATGAATAAGAAAATATCTAAAATTTGTTTTGGTGAATTGCAAGATTCTATAGGAAGAATAACACCTCCAGCATGGGATTTGGTGTGAAATCAGGCCTGAGAATCTCTTCCCTTCCAGGTGGTGCAAGGTCTAACATCTTCACTAGGTTATCTGCAGCTTCCTGCTGTTCTTCAGTAGGCTGAGATGATGATGGCAGGCTGCTGAAGGAGCGAAACTGAAACTCTCTAATGTCCTCAGCAAATGGAAGTATATTGAAGTAAAAGGAATCTGGCTGCAAGGTAAAGAGTTGATTGAATATATGCATAATCATCCATCAAACCCTTCAGGTGTAACTTGTAAGTTGTAAGTAAAATACATACGACATTATTCACTGATGAAATGTTTGGTGTCAATACACCAAAAGCAGCATTCCCTTGGCCTTGCCTCCAGACGCATCGCAGAATTGCAACCTTGTTCAATTCTTGCATTGCTCTAGCTATGGCAGAAACTGCAACAGTTGCTTTTGTGTTTCCCGGTTCAGGTATAAAGGAGTACACATCTTTCATAAAATAGTGCCTGTCAAAGTAGAAAAGGAGGACTCCATTACATTACCAGTATGTGGGTCTTAAAACTGCAATACAAGAAAGATATTTGTTGTGCAATTCATACACAAGTTGGGAGCACCTTATTTTACCACACATGGAAATGAGATACTTTCAGAAAAATGGAAATTAGACTAGCTTTTAGAACCTGAGCTCCCTGGCATTTCTCATAGGATAATATGAATTTTAACTGAGTGCCAATCTGAGTTATGTAATCTATAACTATATACATATATTTATATGTTCAATGTAATAATTGAAATAATGATGGGTTGACCATGATAACTGAAATAACTGTAGAACATAATGGCACAAGCCACAAGCTCAAACCAGCAGAAAACAATGCTAACTTTACAGTAATGTTAACCATACCAGCTCCAGCAAGAATTTCCTTTGGAATGTTTTGATTAAGAATTTCATTTGGAATGTTTTGTTTCTTAGCATCAGACCACTAAGGTTTGTTACACACCAACGATTAAATTAAATAAACTTCATCTGGCCACAACTATTGGTAAAATGGAATGGCATTTAAAAATCATAATTTTTAGAATATGCAACACTTGGTCTTTAGATTTATCATTCCTCTGGTCATACTAAAGAAAGGCAACTCAGGAAAACCTATCACCGAAGAGGCAAATGGTATAACATGGTTGCAATTTCTATGTCTCAAAACAACAGCTAATTAAAAAAAAGGGGAAAGTTTCAGCTCTTAAATGAACAAATCAAGGACTAGGTGTATCATTAGTTCCAAAGCCGATAATAACGCAGAAATCACATTGGCATCTACAAATCAATAAGTGCCAAAGAACAATATCTAGTGCCAGATGCCAAGTTGAAGGATATAGGATACCGCAATATGCTGGATCTATCTGCAAAGCCTAGAAGCTTGACACCTTTCTCTGGTTTGAACTTGACAGCCTCCCATTCAGCAGATGATATAGGAACAACCTGAGGACCATAATGATATCCCTTAATTCTTTGATCTGGTGGGACAACCGTGTCTGGTTCTAGAACGCTTTTGTACTCATAATCCACTTTGACTTCGTGAGAGGCAAATTTATCGCTTGGAGGAGCCTTGTCGGAATACTTCTTCAAAGTGGGGAATTTCTCCTCAGATGTTTTCTTATAGACCCACACCTGTTCACAAGGGCATCAAGCAGAAACATCACTGTAAACTAAGTGGAACGGTAATGAGATTATTTTGAGTTAGTAATCCCAAACCAAATTGCAAACTGAACCAGAAACATTGAAGTTGAACTAATATAAACTTCCTCAACTGACAGAAACATTACATTTAAAAAAAAACATCTCACCTTGATTTTAAAATTAGAGCTCACTTCCAGATCTCCTCTGAAGACAGTAACTGGCAGTACATTTCTAGTCTTGAGAGCACCTAAGAGTGATGTCGGGCTGTCAACCTGCACAATCTTTGCTACCGACCTATCTCTGAAGTGATACAATAACTGGTCATTTTCATCCATTACAGCATTGTGATTCACTCCAGATTCTCTGAAAACAATGCAGTCCATTTTGATATCGTGTCTTTTCATCTGGTCTGAAATAGTGTCCACCTGATCTTCTTTTGTCCCTTGGGGCGGATCTCTTAATGGATGTTGTGCATCAGTGATTAGACAGAGACGCTGCTTTCCTTTGGTATTTCCAAATCTCTTTATCAGCATATCCAAACCAACAACAATACCATCCAGAACTTGCTTTAGTCAAGGAATTCCAATGCCTGGTTTTGATCAAGCTCCATAAGAGCATAGAACAAAACCACGTTCCATGTTAGATTAATCTTGTTGCTTACTAATTTGTTAAATATTAAGTTTGTTAGTTGAGATAGATGCATGCATGAAGTTGGTTGCATGCTGGTTTGGTTTTAGCGGTGCATGTGGAATGCTAGTGCTGCATGGACCTTTGCATGCATGCATGAGAAGAGAGCACTTCATGAGGAGGCGTCGTGTGACTAATGGACCGAGTAATGAGGGGCAGCCAACATTCCACTCCACACATCAATAATAAGGTAAATCAAAGAAACCATATGATGTAAAGACAGGAAAAACAGCAAAAGATGCAAATGAAGCATGTAAAAAACAGTTTGCGACGGACCAAATCTGCTACATAAATAACCAAGTGTTAAGTATAATTCATGGATGGCAAAATAACAACAAAGGGAACTCCTCATAATGCAAAAACTTGAATATGATGGATCAAAGAACTACTTTAAGTTTCAGTGTTGTAGATATGACATAGTAAATATAAATGTAGGAAACACCACAAAAAGAAATTGCTTAAAAAGTGAAAATCCAAAACAGGTATCGTGCACTGATAGTGATAGTTACAGCACATGCAGTAACAGATGTGTACTTAACATTTGACTAAAAACCAAACACCAGCACATACTGTTATTTATGGATACAATCACCAGCTGCAGTTCCTCTTGGAAGATCTTGAAGAGCAACTGCTGTTCCTTCATCAACAACTTTGATATCATGTTTAACCACCACATGCTTATAGCCCCCAAGCTCCTTCGCAAGGTCATTGCACGTCTCTGCATAAATCAGAACAGATCAAGTTGCCCACTTTTTTACTTTTAGAAGCAAGAAAAATGCAGCCCGGGTAATCTTCTTGGCTGGTGTTGAAGGCTCAATCAATGAAATTCGAATATTGATGTATAACTAGAACTATGGTGCAGTAGTGACTTCAGAAGAAATGCCCCCAAAGTCTAGATGCATGACAAGGAAAACATTAACTTATGTGATCCTTTTCCATTGGAATACTTGGTCAATGTAAATATATGTATGATAAGGCTTCCTTTAAGTGACATAATCAGGACCATACAAGCACTTGCAAATAGAATTTATATTCAGTTCATCATTGCATCATAACCTATATGCAGTAGCAAAAAGAACAAAACAAAACAAAAACAAATCACAAGATAGTTTAGCTAACGGCAAAACCCGGATATCTTAGGAAAGCTAATCACAAGATCAATGTTCTAAATAACGGTAAACATTAACGAACAGTCACCCCACCTTTTAGTGTTTATACGGTAAGCGGCCTTGCACTACTTAAAATTCAGAGAAATATATACATGTTTATAGTAACAAAATAAGCATATAATTCATCTTCTTTCATGCATACCGAATAGAACTACTAGGCTATCAATAATTGTCCACAGCGGTGATATGAAGAAAAAAGATGATATGGTGTGAATGTAATTAAAGAATCATAATTGAATGAATGAACAACTCGAGTGACAATGAAAAGCAAAGCTAGATTCATCTCATGTATGTTAATTTTCCATGTCATATGGCGGCAATCTTGCAACATTACCTAGATAAACGGCCCGATAAAACGGGTCTATTAAACTTTAACTGCCGTTAAACCGAACGAATGGCCGATAAAACGGGCAAACCTTGAAATGTCTATAAACTTAATGGGCATGGGACCTTTACCATTTTAACTGGCGTTTACAAGACCTTAACGGCCTTTATTTAGAACACTGCACAAGATCAACACAGGAGATTTGAAGCAAAAGCAAAGGTTTAGTTAATGCAATTGCAAATAGCTATTATACCTTGAGTTCCAAAGAGAACGACACCGACCTCATCGCTCCTATTATAAACTAGCTGCAGAGCAAATAAGCGGAGGCGATTAGCTTGTCCTACTGATGGTTTAGGATGAATTGACAGACAATAGCATTTGAATTGGGGAAATTGCAAAGTTTTAAATGGAAATAACATGTGCCTGCCTTCTTATGCACAAGAGTCGAGCAGACGTTTTCAACTTCCTGCAGCGCCCCGTGCATCGATGGCCCAACATCCAATAGCAAAACCAACCCTTCCTACACAATAATTAATTAATTAATTAATTAATTAATTAAAAACATCACTGTATGTACTTATTGGCAATTGAAAGGAGGTCCACTTTTAATAACGGCATCAACAGGGGAGGGGTAATGAATCGCACTTTTGGAAGCAAAGTGCCTCGCACTATTTTGAAGGAGGGGGCTATTGCTGAAACCCATGAAATCAAGCATCAGGTGAAGATGCCGATGGGAAGGGCGGGCGTACCTTGTTGCGAGCCATGCGATCGGAGATGCCGACGGAGGGTTTATGGCGCAGCAGTGGAAGGAGAGCGGAGGGTTTATGCAGCCTCCATCTCCATGGGGATGGAATGGAGAAAAATCCGAAGCGGTCGGCGGTGACTCCATGGGGATGGAATGGAGAAAAATTCGGCCCAGCCGTGCACACAGTCTGCTGGGCCGGGCCAGGCCAGGCCGGTTGAACCAATTCGTACCGCTCGTACTAAGCAAAGCATAAATGGACGAAACTGCAATAGCAGCAGAATGCAAATTCACACGCTCATGCCTTGCAACAGAATCTTAAAAAGGGTGATACGTATAAACAGGAAGAATCCTAAGCCATACAATAAAGTACAATTTCTTTCGTACACACATCAAGCAGAGCATATCTCGATAACATCTCAACCATTCGTGCCAGATCCAATCATACACCAACTCCTAATTAGAAGTTATCCTTTGGAAATGTTTTCACATACACACAATCATCGAATGAACAAAGCTATCATCTTGCACATATATAGCCCGTACAGGTAGGAACAGGAGCGAGTGTGAATAATTTGTTCTAATAAAGCGAGATCGGATTCCAGCGACACACATCCAAATCATGGCTCAACAGCGGGCTTTAGTCTAATCAACCTCCAGACTCCGTCTTTCTCTGTGTTCTCCAGCACACCCTGAATCAACAACAAACACAGCTGGTCAAGACATCATAATGGTAAAGATAGGAAGCCAACATATATATATATTTTTTTAACAGAGGTAACAGGTCCTGGCAGATAAATACTCTGCACGCAAGCATAACAAACATAACATCAGTATTCTCTTCCTCAAAAGAAAAAAAAAAGACATCATGATTCCCTAAATTAGATCAGAACGGAAAACATTGGGACATCGAGTGTATGGGACGACCGTAAGAAGAATTCCTAAAAGGCTAGGCATTCAACGGACACCGCTATTGCCATTTCGATAGGCTAAGCAGTTTATAGTATACATTTCGTAATGTATGATCCTTTCCTTTTCTAAGACGTTTGCTCCAGGATATTTGCAGGATATTTGTTTCCTTTTTTGAGATGATCGGAGGTAGTAGGGATGATTAGACACATAAACAATGGCCATCAGTAAAGCGAGAAAGATCGAGAGGTTAATTTTGATAAGCAAAGAAGCCATCCACGTAAAAGAAGTGACATTATAAAGGGGTATAGATTCACAATAAGCAAGTCCACAGTGAAGACACATGGGAATGCTACGCAACCAGAAAATTAACTAGAAGCTCTACCTTCCGAACAGCCCCATCAAGGCACAAGCAGATCCTCCCGTATTTGTCAAGGAAGAGACGCTCAGTAGGAGGTTTTCCACAGACATCCTTCACTGCTGATGTAATAGCAAAAATCACCTCGGACACTACAAATGATGCATATACCAAGCATACGGAAAAAGTGAGGTAAGATAGTCGAAGTTTGAAATGGGAGAACACTTAACGAGAAGAATATCAGATAATTCAACACTCACAAGCAAGCTCGTCATATTCATCCTTGCCAACAATGTACAGGCAGACGTCCCCAATCATGGTATAAACAATAGAGACTGACCTGGGAAAGTGTCAACAATCAGTAATTCTGGATGGGAAGAATTTGGAGAAGACAAGCATGATTCAGCAACACAACATACAATAAAATTGGAGCCATGGCAACCATGGGACTGGAATTTAATATGCATATGCCGAGCTCGCTTGCTCTAGCATATGGTTAATTCTACGGTTGCCTGAAGGTTGATTTTAAAAATTCGTTGCTTGCAGTTTGCTGGGCTCAATATCAATAGACAGTTACGAAAGTAACAAATTGAGGTCGGTGATCTATCTGGAACTCTGCATACATGTATAGAGTGATGCTAAGAATGATGGCACAGCATACAAGAGAGCAAATTAGATAATGAATGACGTAGTTTGTGGTATCACAGAATTCAATAGGAATTCGAGTAATGCAGACCCACATAAGTGAGCAGTGGTATTACAGCATTACATTACTGCTATTGGGCAGATATGACAAGAAGAAATGAACCAACTACTGACACTGACATACAGGTGTATACCAAAGGCGTAGTTAGAAACTGATCTGGGCAAAAATAGACCAGTACTCACAGATCATAGTAGCATCAACTTAAAATAGGAGTGAATAGTTAATTGTTGAAGAACCTTTTGGTGATAGGAGAATAATGACAGGAGGTTTTTCCTTTATATCCCAATCAGAGTGTTATACTTTCCTGGAGCTGCCAGTCAATTGTTAAAATTGTTGAACAACGTTTTGGTGAATGAAGACAGAATTTTTCAGAGCCACTACCACGATTATTAAAACTTAGAAGAGCATAAACAAAGCACTTTTGTTTAAAAAAAATGTAATGACAACCAACAGAACAATAAGGATTAGCTTGAGTAGAACAATGCAATAGTAGGGGGGAGCAGTAGCACTGGCACATATATGTTTTCCGGAGATAGACATCAAGAAGGGTCAATGAGAAAGGGGAAAATGCATTATGATCACATGTACTTGCAGTGATATAAATCTCAGTCAGTGTAAGTGTTTCCTATCAGTGCGTAGCATTGACCGTAACGTGAAGACCAGCAAGCTAGATTTGCTTCTTGTGCGGTGAGGTAAATTTGGTGGGGGGAGTGATTCATTTTTGTGGGATGCAACCAAGAGCTCCTCGTTCTTTGCCCCTCTCGAATCCTAACTTCATCAAGAAAGAACGCCAGTGCAGCCTTTCCTCCGCAGGAACCCCATGGAAGCTGTAATTTCAAACACCCGCAAGATCACTTGGTAGTTTAATTGGTATGGAAGCAGGGGTAAATCCAGATTCTTCTTCTCAGAGAGCAGAGGAAGAGATTTGTTTTGTACAGAATTATGCTTTAGGTAGCGTTGATAGAACTGGTAGAGATCCCAGGAGGCGAGATGAGATATCGAGGTTTCAAGAAATGGGATGTGGAGGGAGAGGGACCGTGTCGCTTGATGAGGATGTTGTCGTCGGAGTTGGCGAAGAGCACGGCCAGTATTATCTTCTCGCTCTCCGATCTAGCTCTTCTTCTCTCTCGCCGGCTCTTCTCAGAAGGAAGAAGCGGAGGCATCGACGTCGAGCAATGCATCCATGGACTCGTGGGAGCATTCAGCGAGGCAGGCCGAGGTCCACTCCAGAGTCCAGACTCCATGCCCAGCACAAACCGCCTGTGGCTCTGAGCATCGCTGCTTCCAGTTCCAGGGCACGCACAGGCAGCACAGACCACTTGTCTAGTGAACAAATATCAATTGAGGCAGGCAAACACAATACAGAGGTGATCGAGATGGACGATACCTCCATTTGACTGAGGCCCTAGTGGCAGTTTCAGATCAGTATACTAGTGGCCAAATCAACCCCTACCATTATGACAGTTTCAGATCAGTATATTAGTGGGCAAATCCAAGAAAAATACTCGTCCAATTTCCACCAAAACAAGAAAGAAAATAAGAAATGCTTGCACCGATATAATAGTATTCGGGAAGTGTCATTCAAACTTGGATAGAAAAACATCATCGTGAGCATGGCCATCATTTTCAGAGTGCCTTCGTCTGAATTCTGTAATTTATGGAAGAGTTAAGTATCCTTACGAATTTCAGTTCTCTTCCTACAAACTACAACGTTGGCCATGGATCATGAGCCTAACACCACCATCCAGATCCGGTTCGCCCATTCATCCCTCCCCTCATTAGGAGCATCATTCTGCAGCTAAACCCATGGCAGCTATATTCAATTCAGTCATCCCGCGACAACTGCCGATGAACTGCTCATCTGCAACCATGAGACCAGATCATCCCTTGAACTGACGAAGCTGCCGACCTGAGACTCGCTGGGACGGAATGGCACTGCCATTTGCTCAAGATGAGCGGCGAAAGCACTCGCCAGCCCCTGTGCGAACTTGTGGGTGCTGGACCCGGTGTAGACGCTGAAGTTCTCTGGCAAAGCCTTGTGCTGCATCAAGCACTCCGAGACGGTCTCCATCCAGTCGTCGAATGCTGTCTTGGCTGCGCCAACCGAGAGCGACCGCAGGTCCAGCGACCACTCCTCATCCTTTCTCGTATGAAGCTTGGAGTAGAGGCCGTAGAGCTGGGCAAGATGGAAGAGTTCTCTCGCCCTCTGAGAAGGGAAGAAATGGTTCTGGCATATGTCGATCAAACAGTTGCAGTATGGCCGCCGCACTTCAGGGGCTGCGGCATTCAATACGCCCTTCAGCTCCTCCGTGAGATGGTCGACACCCACCTGGGCATCTCCGAGCATCCTGATCAGCTTGACTAGATTTTCGTTAGCCTTTTCCAGGCAAGCAAGCACCATCTCCGTCTCCTCCTCCCCGCTGCTCAGAGCGACGACGGAGAGCAAGCACCCACAGAGCCGGTCATCGGGCTTGAGACCCCTCTCCAGCCCCGTCTCGAGCACCCCCACCGCATCTTGTATCCTGTGTGCCTTGCCGAGGCATTGGATCACGATGGTGTAGCTCATTATGTTGGGCTCTATCCCGCCCTCCACCATCTCCGCAAACAGCTGGAGCGCGCGGTCGTCGTCCCCGCTGCTCCCGTAGATGTTGATCATGGCCGTGTAGCTCCACTTGTCAGGCTTCGGGACGTCGCTGCGGTCCGGATCCTTCATCTCGCCGAACAGCTGCTCGGCCTCGGCCACTAGCCCCACGTCGGCGCACATGCTCAGCAGCGTGTTGCACAGGATGCTATCGGCGGGCAGCTTCTTCTCGCGCATCTGCTTCCAGAGGTGGAGCGCGTCGCGGCCCCAGCGAGCCCTGCCGTAGACCTTGGCGAGCGCGGTGAGCGTGCGCGCGTTGGGCTCGACGCCCTCGGCGGTCATTTCGTCGAACAGGTTGCGCGCCAGGCCGGGCTTGCCGGTCTTGCCAAGCGCCTCGAGCAGCGCGTTGTAGACGAAGATGTTGGGCTTGACCCCGACCTCCCGCATCTCCCTGAAGACGAACTGGATGCCGTCGTAGTCGCCGGCCTCGCCGAACATCTTGGCGAGGACGGCGAAGGCGACGTGGTCGGGCTTCCAGCCGCTGCCGCGCGCGCGGTCGAAGAGGGCGAGCACCTCTTCTTTCATGCCGAGCTGCGCGTAGACGTCGAGGGCGGCGGAGTAGGTGACCTCGTCGGGGAGGACGCCGTCGGCGGCGTACATGCGCTCGAACCACTCGACGGCCTTGGCGAACTGGCGGCAGCGGCGGGCGGCGGTGATGAGGGTGGAGTAGGTGATGTTGTCGAGGGGGACGCCTGCGGCGAGCATGTCGAGGGCGAGGCGCTCGGCGTGAGGCCACTGGCGGGCGGCGCGGAGGGACTTGAGGACGACGTTGAAGAAGATGGTGTCGAGGGGGAAGGCGTCGGCCTCGTG
This sequence comes from Otatea glauca, assembly GCA_036346275.1. Taxonomy (NCBI): domain Eukaryota; kingdom Viridiplantae; phylum Streptophyta; class Magnoliopsida; order Poales; family Poaceae; genus Otatea; species Otatea glauca. Next base: position 68,967,967 of record CM070716.1, on the reverse strand, counting down.
GAGGGAGCGGAGCCAGGCGAGGAGGGAGAGAGACTTGCGCCAGGACGGGTGGAGGTAGTTGAGGAGGAGGAGTGCGTCGGGGGGGGAGGGCGGGGACTGCGGCGGGAAGAAGGCGGCGAGGGTGGTGGCGAGGTCGGCGTCGTCGGGGAGGGCGCGGATGGCGCGGAGGAGCGGCTGGAGCGGGGCGGAGGAGGGATGGGAGGAGGGGGAGCGGCGGCGGTGGCGACGGAGGGAGAGGACGGTGGGCTTGGGCTTGGCGGGGTTGACCCAGGTGGGCTCCGGGATGGGGCGCGAGGCGTGCTGCTTTGGCTTGTCGTGGAGAAGCGTGCGGGAGAGGGGCTCGAGCTGCTCGGAGAGGGACGGCGTGGAGGAGGAGGAGGAGCAGACGATGATGGGCTTGGGCTTGCTGGGCAGCTTGGAGTGGCTCCGCGGCGGCGAGGAGAGGCCGAAGAGGAAGGCGGAGGCGGCGGTTGGCGCCATGGCCAAGATGGATGGATGGGTGGATTTGTTTGGGATTGGGTTGCGCTGTGCAGTGCAGCTACGGGTAGAGGAGGAAGAAGAGAAGCCGACAATCCTATCCGTCCGTCCGTCCATCCATCCATCCATCCATCGTCCAAAAAATCTCCAAAAACAGTAACTACTGCATAGCCCAAACTCGGATGTTTTCGGTCTCCTATCTAAACGGGGAATTTTCCCACATGTGGAAAACTGACTGACTGAACTGCAGTGCATGTTCATGAATTTTATGTCAGTCCATTCATATACTGTTGATCTAAGTGGAAGAATTTATGTTAAATCGGTCTTGGAATTGCAGCTTAATCCATGCGCATCTATAGAAATCAAGAAAGGAAGGCATTGAAGACAGACTTTTCTTCCGAAAATTGTAACATGGGCCTGAACCATGGTTTCGACACGCTGAAAGGCCTAAACTGTTCCCGAAAGTATTTGGGAGAAGACACAACGGACCCTGACATTTTGCACCAAACACGAAGCACTAATTCGGCCACATTCTCTTAACAAACAAGGTCTGACTTGTAAGTCTTACTGATTATATATATATATATATATATATATATAGTACTACTATACGCTACACCGTTGGAATTGATTCCAACGGTATAGCGTGTTTCACTGGGTTTCAATCACGTCCATCCATATTTTATAGGTTTCATTAGAGTTCTAAAAAGGTTTTACAAATGTTTAATCATGTCTCAACAAATTTCAATGAGTTTCTATTATGAAACTATAAGTTTTGTCCAATTTCAAATCTGAAACTTGATTGAAAATGAGCTTTAAAATAATTTTAACTGAGTTTGAAGAGGCTAACTTCAAAGTTTCAGAGCACATTCTGCAGGTTTTAAAAAAGTTTCAAACTAGTTTCGCAAGGTTTCAACGTGTTTAAACAAATTTCAATGGGTTTAAAATGATTTGAAGCCTTACTAAAAAAACGAGTTTCAGAATAATTTCAACTAAGTTTCAAAAAGGCAAACTCTAAAGTTTCACAGCATATTTCATAGGTTTCAACACATTTCTAAAAAAATTTAATGGGTTTCAATCTAAAAAAAATAAGTTATGCCAAGTTTCAAATCTAAAACTTGATTAAAGATGAGTTTCAAAAAACCAATTTCAAAAGTTTCAGAAAGATCCAATAAGTTTAAAAACTCAATGAAATCTATTTAAACTTGGTCGTGAGAGCTATTAAGAGCTGAGGAAACTAAATTATATCGATGGAACACTATAAAACCTAATTAAACTTATTTGTGAAATATCATAAAACTTATCCGTAAAACATCATGAAACATATCTGTGAACCTCCTGAATCTCAAGAAAATTGATGAAATTTAATCATGAAACCTATCTCAGAACATCATGTAACTTAGTCATAACCTCCTGAAATTAATGAAACTGTGTGAAATTTGATCACGAAACCTAGTAAAACCTGAATGAAATCTATTGAAACTTAGTCGTGAAAGCTATTAAGAGCTAAGAAAACTAAATTATGTTGATAGAACACTATAAAACCTAATGAAACTTATCTATGAAACATCATGAAACTTATCCGTGAAACCTAATGAAACTTAGCCACAAACCTTGTGAAACTTTTAGAAACCTGATGAAACTTAGCAAAGGAAACTTATTGAAACCTTTTGAAACATAGATGTGAAAACTCTTGAAGTTTGATAAAACATATTCATAAAACCTTATTGGAACTTCATGAAAATAATCCAGGAAAAGGAAAGCTTTATAATGAAAACTAATGAAACGTAGTCATGTAACCTATCGAAATTTATTCATGAAACTAAGATACGAAACCAGAATGAAATCTTTTGGAATGTAGATGTGCAAAGGCACAACAAACATTAATAATTGGTTGATTAATTTTGGCTAGTCACAGTCAGTCTAATTACTACAGATTTGAATGTACAGTCTAGTTTGATTCAATGGGTACCTCGTTCATCACAGTAGCCAAGGAAGCGGACAATGTGCGGGTGGCGGAGGAAGAGGAGCACATCGAGCTCCTGACGGAAGGCGCGGTTGAGCCACTCGCTGCTGCAGTGGACCTTGACAGCACCTAGGCGGGAGGAGGACAGCGAGGCGAGGTACAACGTGCTGAATCCGTCGTACCCTCACCCGAGATGAAAATCCCCTGTGACGGATTCCACCTAGAATCACTTCTAATGGTATAGCATGTTTCACTAGGTTTCAAGCGTGTCCTTCCAAGTTTCGTAGGTTTCATTAGGTTTCATAAGAGTTTCAAACAGGTTTTATAAAATGTTTCAACATGTCTCAACAAATTTCAATGAGTTCTTAATATGAAACTACAAGTTTTGTCCAGATTCAAATCTGAAACTTGATTTAAAACTAGAATACTACTAGCTAGGAGAACGATTTAATTATGAGATGGACTTTGCGTTCACTTTTTCGGCATAGCCGACGAGAGATGGATGGAGAATGGTTTCTTCTTTCTTCAATATGTTAACTGCAACTTCCATTGCTGGCTAGCTATGTTGATCCTACTTTTATCCATAGCGTCCATTGGAAATATTCCCAATCGAAAGCTCAGATCAAGAAGTCTAGCCAACCAGAATGCATGCAAGAGCTAGCAGGTCTAATTAACAAAGCCTGCATAGAGGATGCATAGCAGACAGATCCTTTCTACTTCTGCCCAAGTGAATTGAAGCAGATTTTACTCAATCAAGTCTCTTGTCTCTCTCATGTCTCATCTCCCGAGTACCTTCATCTGTATGCAAGCATTACGGCACCTTCCCCTAGTAGCAGGCAGCCGGAAGCTACGACTAGGTTGGACAAAGCAGGTTGCTCGCCAGAAGGTTGTACCGTTGGAAAGCTATACTGTTCCCTAGTATTTCTATTTTTAAAAAATTAGTTTTTGACAATCGAGGCCCTGTCTAACTTGGAAGTAACACTAAACTTTAGTGGACTTGATACCCATGATCAATGCTGGATTGATTGATCTTCATGGCGTCCATGCTGTTCTTGCCATTGGAGAGGACGAGCTTCACGTAGCCTGATAGTCCTGTAGCGCACCTCATCGTTGAACCTGGGTGGTGTGGAACGCAGCGACGGACATGCGCTCCTTGTGCACGCTGACAACTGCCCTGTGTTGGATGCTCTTGTACTTGCCATTGCTCAGAACCTGCAATGCAGGAGGAACAAAGATAGCAAGCTGGAGATCGATACTGATGAGACGAGTGAATTCTGTTGAATGATATCGGTTGATCTATTTGTCCATGATCGATTACTACGTACGCACCTCAGTGACATCGCCGATGTTGGCGACGAGAGCGCTAGGACGGCCGAAGGATATGTATGTATATATCTATTTGTTGAAAAGAAATCTATGATATGATTTTGTATCATTTCAGTATATGTAAATGATTCGGAGATCATTGAAACCAATGAAGATATCATCAAAGCTACCTTGTATTTAAAGACGGAGTTCGAGATGAAAGATTTAGTGAAACCAAATTTCATCTCAGATTGAGAATCTGTCTAGTGGCATACTCTTACACCAAACTACATACATCAAGAAGACAATAGAGAAATTTACTTATGATGAAGCAAAACCAATTAGTGCACCAATGGTTGTTAGGACATTTGATATAGAGAAAATATATATATATATATATATATATATAGTATAATTACCTAGGGCACCAGGATCTAAAAAAGATATTTTCTCTATGTATTTTCATGAGAATTTTTTTGAAATTTTTAGGATGCCGAGTTTAACCAGTTTACTAACTAGTTCAAACAAGTATGAACTGAAATTCAAACTAGAGTTTCCCTTTTTGATGATAGTTTGGTTGTAGGTATGTGATGATTTTATATATAAATCAGCAAAGCATATGATCCAAACTCGTTCAAAATCTTAGAATTCGAGTATATTTTTTCAAAGGTATGCATTTCATTTGAATTGTTATAGATGGGTATATACCCTAAAACTAAAAGTTTTGAAAAATATACTTGAATATGGCTTGAATTCGTGCATTTAAAATCATGGTGCCCAGGCACCATGATGCCCCATTTTAAACTTCCTATATATATATATATATATATATATATATATATATATATATATATATATATATATATATATATATATATATATATATATATATATATATATATTCCTTGACAAGAAGATGAGGATTTATTGGGGATGGGGACTCCATATTTGAGTGTTATTAGTGCACTTCTATACTTTGCCAGTTTTACTAGTCGTGACATTGCTTTTGCAATGAATTGTTTGGAAAGATATTCATTTGAGACTGTAAAGAAGCATTGGACTAGAATTAAACACATTCTCAGGTACCAAGGTACTGTGGGTCTTGGATTTCTTTACCCAAAAGTTCATGATACTAAAATAAGTGGTTACTCCGATACTAGTTGTTTGTCTAATCCACATAATGCCAGATCTCAGACTAGATACTGCAATTTCTTGGAAATCAGTGAAGCAGCCAATAGTTGCTACATCAGCTAATCGTTTTGAGATAAATTGCGCTATATGATACGACTCATGAGTGTATTTAGTTTAGAGGATTGATTCATCGTACCCAAGAATCATGTGGTGTAGAGGTGGATAAAATCCCTACAATTATTTATAAGGATACTGCACCATGCATTGCACAAATGAAGAGCAGTTATGTCAAAGTGAATAGGACAAAGCATATATTTCCTAATTATTCTATTCCCATAAGCAACATAAGATAGGAAATGTTGAAATACTGAAGATTCATACTAGTGAAAATCTAGTTGATCTATTTACCGCAGCCCCATGAGCAGCATGAAAAGGGGAATGTTGAAATACAAACTAGTGAAAAACTATTTGATCTATTTAATAAAGCCTTATCGACTTTCATACTTGAGAATCATATGATAGACATAGGTATGAAAAGACTTATAAAGTTTTCAGATGAGATATTTGAACTTTATATGTGATAATCTATGGAGGTGGATACAATCCAAATTTATTTATTTTTCCAACTTAAAGCCTTTTTGGCCTTATATATATGCCTATATAACCGTACGGGAATACAGGATCAGTTGATGCATTATTGTCAAATCCCATGCTTCTAACCCCCTATATTATAAACAATTGATAATCGTCTTTGTTTGTTCGTAGTTTTCTTGATTTGGGTTTTACACAGTGAATCCGTATCATGTTCTTTATTATTTTCTCCATTTGTCATGCGTACATCCACAATATTTGTAAAGCCATGGAAGTATTTTTGAGTATAATATATTTAATCGAGTTTCTTCTAATAGATGAATATTTCAGTTGCCATTACTCATAATATATTACAAAAGCATGACTCCCCCTAAGAATTTGTATTTATACACAGTCCCGTGCAATCGTTGGTGATCTGCATCCTGACATGCGGGGAGCATATGACTAGATTAACACAAATGAGTCGACTGTGCGTGGACGAGCTGGTTAGTATGATCACCATCTGTCCATCTCCCTTTTCTTTTTGGGCTTTTCAATTAAGTTTTTCTATAAACCGTAGCTACTTACCATATATTCCTGCCCTACATAAGCGTATCAATTAAGCATGGATATGCAACGCAATGCAGTGTAAACAAGAGCAACACACACTTTGAAGAACATGTTACGTGCCAAAGAGCAAAGGTACTAGTTCTAAACTATATAATATAATATAAATTTCCCTATGATTTCAATACTCCAAATTGAACTAGTGTAATTAAATTAATCTTTGTGCTCCACAAACAAAGTTAGTCGTAGTGTTCTTGATAGCTAGGTTAGCTAGGCGCCCTTCTTCCAACGAGCCACCGGTTTAATGAGTTCTAGTGAGCAATTTTTGCTTCTGTCAATTGCCTCCCTTTGATGGACAACTTGGCTAATTAATTAAGACTGTATGTATATCTTTTTTGAAAAGAATTTAACAAAAGTGTCTAGAAAAAAGAGAGAAAAATATTTGACAAATTCTGTATAAAGTAGCTTGACTCTTTCTGTCTCCATCCAGTCTCCTACTGCAAAGGTCTTCATGATCTTGTTGTTGTTATGCAAAGGTCTCCCAAGAGCATGTACAATAAGGCCACCTCAGCCTACTCTTAGCATGTACACATCAACTATATCCTATGTGGAGGAGTGAGAGAAGAGAACCGACGCTTCATTTGCCGCCAGTGATGCACGCGAAAATAGGCCCCGTCGCCGGCCAAGAGCCGGTGTTGGAGCCAGCCAAATGCGTTTTGTTGACGTTTGTGATCCCATGCTCTCTACAAATTTCGTCCCCACCACACCACGCGTGCGAAAGATTTTGCCATGGCCCGCCAAATCCTCTCTTTCTCAGCCTAAATTTCATCCCCAATGCTAGATCCACTCCTCCACTATCGTTTCCTATCTGATTTGAGGCATCCCACATCCACATCTCGCAGTGGGAGTCGATGGTTGGCCGGTCAAAACGGGAGGTTGCACCGACACCGCAGTCGATGTCGGGGTCCTCCTCCGTCGGTGGTTGGTTGGGAACACCATCAATGCAAGCCGATTCCTAGGGCATGTCGACGTCGCAAGGGTCCTCTGAATCCAACTTCTGCTAGGGACCGTCGCCATCCCTGCCCTTCGGCTTCCCCTCCGGCACCTGCTCGGGCACTTGACCCACCACAAGCCCCCCTTCAGTTCCTGCAAGATCTTCTCCTCCTTCCAAGCCAGATTTCATACCAGATATGGAAAAATAGTATGTGATTTCATCCAAGCCGGATTTCATGATCTCCTCTAGTAGCTAGAACGAGTTGATTTCTAAAAAAAGTGCATAGATAGAGCCATTTCAAGAATTCTAAGTTAAAGCATTGATTGCCAAACAAAGACATCTTAATGTAAATCTTATTGCTAAACGGTAAAGTATATGTTGATATACTCCCGAGAGATGCCAGAGTTCTATCATCTTGCACATCATACAAGGAAATAACCATAGTTACATAATTAGAGTTTATAGCATTCTGAATGCGCAAACCTTTTTGGGTATTGGAGTTCTGAACTTCTAATACTTCATGAGGCTTTAGCAGCCACCTCCCCAATTCTATTCAGGTCAAATATTTCAATCCAATAGCCATCAGGGTATGCCTTTCATTTTCCCTGCAACCAAACATGTCAATTACATTACTATCCTAACCAACAAATATGTGGAGTGTAAAGGAAAATGATCATCTGAGATAAAGGAACACTCGACTAACATATCATGATTAGCTAAAGAATAATAGTCAGCTAATATTATTAACTAGTAAGCATGAATTAGAGCATCTCAATTATCTTCATTCTTCAAGATTTTAGGAGAGAAATTTTAATGTGGTCGTCAATAAATGATTTGTATGCATCCATTCTACTTTTGCATGCATATATTGAACTGCCAAATGCAGATAATGTGAGAGAAAAATTAAACTAAGTTGGCAGAATTTCTATGCATGTCTCCACTTATATCAACTTGTCAAATGCATCTAGCAGCACATATTCACTGCACTCCTAACAAGAAATTAACAAGAGCATGATACATATTCACTGCGATACTCAACTGCACTTTGTCTAAACTATTTTTACTCTGTTTATTATGTTGGCATGGTAGCAACGAATAGTGATATGATGTTTAATCTGATGTTGTATGCAAGTTGACTACTCAGTCTTGCAGATAACATAATATTCTCATATTTTGTCTAATTTTCAGTGATATGGATTTTCGTTTGCACGGTGGTTTCCTAAGTTATTTGCAGAGTCCATCTAATTTCCCTATTAACCAACAAAGTCCTCAACAACCCTTCATGGCACCAAATTATCCATTTAATGGTGCTCCTCCACAATATGCATCATCAAGTCCGAGAGATGAACCCCCTATTACCATTGATAGTGACAGTGAAGTAGCACCTATTGGTAGGACTAGGAAGCGGTCCAAATGGACCGAAGAGGAGGACTTGAGGCTGGTAAGTAAATTGGGTAGTAGGCAGTAGATTGTGTCTCTGTTTCATGCTTTATTATGATCACTGCAATATACAACTAATCTTTTGTTGCTAATATTGTAGGTGAGTGCAAACCTTGTTAAGTTCTATTTTTGCTTATGGTTACATGGTCGATGAGATGACTGCCAAATTATTGTAATAGTCTGTTATTATCGGTTGTTGCTTGGTTGGTTGGATGAGATGATTGCCAAATTATTGTAATAGTCTATTATTATCGCTTGTTGCTTTGTTGGTTGCTTCATTGGTTTTGTTGCACATATTGGTTGGGCTTGTTGAAGCATCGAGTTGATGACATGGTTTGGTGGCCTTGCAATGTTCCAGGTCTTCATTTCATTCATATTCTGGTATATGTCAGCATGTTATCTTTGTTTTCTTAGCAAGATATTGTTGTCACATTACTGCCTTATATCTATTTTGATTAATTGTTGTTACTACACAAGTGCATCCTCTGATAACGTTTTTTTAAAAAAATTGGGAGAAAGACAATTAGCCGCAAAGATGAAGTTAGTGTTGATGAAAGCATTTTAGATGTTAATGCCTAAATTAAATGCTATAGTGTCTCTCTAGAGATAACCTTTAAAGATAGCTGTTGTACAAGCTGACTCTATTGCTTACTCTAGATGACATGATAGGAGATGGAGTAAATAGTGAGCTTTATTATTGTACTTGCTCTAATGCTTTAGAACAACAAAAGTAACCATCCAAATTTTATCAAGTGGACATATTTTGTTTGTCCCCTGTTTGTTGATGCTATTAAACCTTCCAATGCTCTTTTAAGTCTCCAAGAACATTTAGTTCGGATGATCGAAGAGAACAGGTGCGAAAAGGAGAACTAGGGTTATGCATAGGTATGTTTAGTAAATATGGTTTTTCTAATACGGTAAATGAAACGTGACACCAAATATACTAAATAGAACTTCGGTTCGGTATCAGTAAATACCATAATATGTCAGTTTGGTATCGGTAAATATCATATTTACCAAACTAACATGAATTGCTATTTTTTTATTTTTCATTTTGGATATCAATACGGTTTCTAATACACATATTTAACCATTACTTTATCTAGTTATTCGTTAGTAAAAATTATCACACACCTTTGACCATTACTTTGACAAATCTAGTAATGTTATTTCCATGTGAAATCATACTTTATACACATTTGACTATTACTTTATCTAATTATATATGTATTTTTTTATTTTGGTATTCGGTTTACTCTCGATTTTTACCGAAAAAAAATCAGATTTTTACCATACTGTACCGAATATCATAAACCGGTCAAACCGAGTTAACCGGTTGATTTGGTTTTTTGACACAGTTTTTTGGTTTGGTAAAACCCTACACAGCCCCCTTAGATAACCAAAACAAGCTAGTCGGCGAATTTTTTTAACCGACCATGGATCGGTGCAGTGAATGGTTCACCGACCAGTTGGGGCTCGCACGAACGGTGGCGCCGGAGCTCCCTACTGTCCTCATTCGTCTCCTGTAAGCTGGAGATGATGTCGGGGAACACATCGATCATGTTTGTTTTGCCATGATGTTCGACTATCATTGTTTGTTTTTCCATCATGTTCACACCTCTCAATAATGTGTTAATGCTATATATATACATTGGGAGCAGGAAGCAAATTCCATCGCACACCGGAAGAATATTTCTGACATTTCATAATAGTTCCTGGACTGTATAGAAACCGCTGGTGACTCACCCATACATGCAAAGCACTCAATCCTCTGTTTTGCATACAGACATATCCAACAGCACAAGTTGTTGGTATTCTTCAGACCAACTCCGTAGGTTCCATTTCCACATCTGTTGATCACTTGATCCTACTTGCTTAGGCCTGCACCACATTAAAAAAAATGTAGATAGTATGATTCAACTGGGGTCGCAAAATAGCCTTGTATAGTTGTATATATAGTTATAGGATTATGTTTATAGGGAGGAGCCTTGGGGGTGAATTTACATTTTTTTTTCCAAGGTAGGTAACTAACAGCAGGTCCCTTTTTTTTTTCTAAAACAGAAATTAAAATTTGTGACAGTTCTTCAGGAAAAGAAAGATGTTGTTTGTTTTACAGTTTCCCTCTCGGTGATGTCATACTAAAAGGATAGCGCAGTAGTGTAAATATAAACCAAGGAAGGAATTGGCCAATCTACATGTAAGTATATAACGAACCATGGTTGCGATGTTGGTGTAAAGCCAATCCAGCCCCTCGTAGAGGCCTTCTCCTGAGATTGCACAAGCACTCTGAATGTACCTGTGGAGTTAATTGCAAATTAAGATGCAAGAATGAGTGGAACAGCAAACAGAGGATTTGATATAGTGTAAGATCACAACTCAATACTGCACACACAGCATTGGGAAGGTCTTGCTTATTTGCGAATACAAGCAGCGCGGCGTCTCGAAGTAGTCATTTAGACAATTGATTGTTTGATGTGGATACATATGAGTAATGATATCTCTGTAAAGTACTACTAATACATCATTGGGTTGAAATGCAGAATATATATACTTCAGTTACCTCATTCAGCATTCTGTGCAACTCATCCCTGGCTTGAAGAACACGTTCCCTGTCGTTACTGTCAACGACAAAGATCAAACCTTGGGTGTTTTGGAAGTATTACTTCCATAACGGGTGGATCTGCAAGAAAGAAATTAACCAAGAGTTATTGATTGGTTCCAATCATGCTCCTACTTAGCTGAAATATTTGGTCCGAGCTGAGAGTAGATGGCTGTATATGCCTTATCTTGGCCGCCGACATCCCAAACGGTGAAGCTAATGTTGTCGTATTCCACCGTTTCGACATTGAATCATACAAAAGCAGTAAGTAATTGTACTTGTTTCTGTTAATAGAAGATCGATGAATCCTACGGTTTCAGATGGTGGTCTCGCCGAGCTCGAGTTTGTAGAGGATGGTGGTCTTGCCGGCGGCGTCGAGGCCGACCATTAGGATCCGCATCTCCTTCCTCTCGAACAGCCGGCTCAGCAGTCAGCAGCCGCCCCATCGCCAGGCCCATCGATCCGAACCAACCGTTGATTTGTTAAGCGTATTTCTACTACTTTATTATCATTGAAAGCATAAATAAATTCTAGCTAATCTAATCTATTAGACCGATAGAAAAAAATAGACAGTTTCTATTGAATTAGTGTACCGTAAAATAGCTCTAGAATTAATAGTTGTGTGTTTCACAAGCGCAGCCAAGTGCTAATAGCAGTTTTATGCACAGAGATCCAATGCAGTGTGTGAAATCATGTACTGAAAAATTGGCTGAGTAATGAAATTAGCATTGCAATGTGGTTGTGCTCATGGCATGTGTGGTGCTTTGGCATGTGCTGTTTCAGATGTTTACTTGATATGCTTGTGATAGCATGGTAATGGTTTTGCTTGATGCAATACGCTCGTGTGAGTGGTTGCATAGACTGATGTTGAGTCAAGTTGTGGACTTGTGCTCGGAATTGTTTCTTGTTTATTCATGAGCAGGTGTTGTTTGAGGGCGAACGTGGTCGATGACGGGACTGGAACTAGGTTCATGGAGGAACTGAGGTTCGGGACTAGATTCAGAGAGGAATCGAGGTCTTGGTGGTCAAGGATGTTATGCGGAACGTTCGAGCTAGAGAACATGCACATGGAGGCTGGTTAGTCACGTATTCTGACATGTGGGTGTACATGTGTGCAAGAGTTGTTTTTGGCCATGTTGGGCCAGGTTGAGATGTATACAAACTCTTTTCATGTTGGAAGTGGAGTTGTACTCAATCTCTTTATGTTTGCTCAGTATAAATAGGGGGAGGTGTCTCCTGTTTATTGTGAGCGTTGAGGTTTTTAGGGTTTGTACTCTTTTGTTTGGAGTGCTGTAACCAGACTAGACAAAAAGAAATAAAGATCGATTTCTTTACGGCTGAAAAGTTCCCCTGCGGCTGATTTTTCCTCATGCTCAGAAGTACAGGCGGCGACACCCGAGCGAAGGAAAAATTGACGATATAGTGTCCAGCGTAGCTACAGTAAATGGTGTACTACAATATTTCGTTTCTACAGTAAATCGCGGATTACTGTTCATGCGCGCTTTGATTCAGTGATCGTCTTCTGGTTTGTTTGCCCGATTTTGTTTTTATAGATTGATTCATTGTCTCTCTTGTTTCAACAAGTTTAATATTGATTTGATCCATACAAAACCTTCCTAGAGTATCAACTTAGAGTTCCTGAAGGTTTCGTTGGTTAATCTTTTGTAGATTGTGATTAATCACGAAATTAGGGTTTGGTCAGTTCTCGTCATAATCTGTCTTAGCATGCTTGTGAGGTTAATAACTTTTGATCCGTAGGTCCGATCGCATTGATTCTTGTTGGTTAGATTCATAATTGAATCTAGTTTCTTCAGTTAAAATTTCACCTTAATCCAACGGTGGGATCTTCGTTTAATCTCATTGTTTGAGTTTGGTCCGTCGCTAGTTTGATTTTGGTCCGTCGCTGTTAGATCGTTTTTTCAGTCGTCTTGCAAAGAATATAACTCTAGATCCATATGTCTGATTGAGTTAATTCTTTTTGTGTTAGCTTCGGAATTGAATATAGTTTCTACAGTTAAAATTTCATATCAATCTAACGGTTAGATATTCAGAAATCTTAGTTTTAGTGAACATATATCAGTCTGTCTCATTTGGTCCGGCGTGAATTGATTTGGTTTTGCTACAGTAGAAATTTGGTCCGTAGTGCATGTGAAAATTTGGTCTGGCACGAAGTTTGGTCCGGCGTACAAGTAAAAGTTTGATCCGGCGCAATAAGGTTTCTGTTGAATACAAATTAAGCGATCTAAGTTTGTTTGGGGTGTTTCAAAAATCATAAAAATTTTATTTTAGCTTCCACGCAATCATTCACCCCCCTCTGATTGCTAGATTAGTATATTTCGATCCTACACAGTGATTATACGATTAGCAGTTGTACGTGGACCATTGGAAGTAATTTTTCAAAAAAACATTGCACCGATTTTGAACCGTAGCAAATACTGTAGTTGAGCGGCGTTGAACAATCTGAACCGTTTGTCATCTCGATCAAACGTGCTAAAGATCGGGAATCACTTAAATTACAGTCCCTCTATAATTGCACAGGGACACATCTCAGTTTTATATACACGATGGTATATATATGCTAGCTAGAGCGTCAAGGAGCTATATAATAGCTAGGCTAGATGAGGATGCTTGCGTTTTCAGGTTCCCTGGTGCTTCAGCTGTAAGCGAGCCAATGAAGCAACGGAGGATGTATGTCGCCGTCGGCCCAAGTTTTCCTCCTTCCAAAGCAGCGCGGCTTCGCATGGTCGTCGTCTTTGTCGATCATCTACTTAAGCGCTAAGCAAGGCTCAGTTCATCGGACTCCTCTCCGAGCTTTACCTTTCTCTTCTAGTTCTAGGTTTCTGGGCTGTTTGTTTTTGCTTTGGATTCTCTAAAAGCTGATTTTAGACTGTGGTAGTAGAAAAGCTGATTATCTAAAAGCTGGAATCCAAAAGCACATATGAAGTGGATTGTGGATTTTAGTATATATAAGTGGGTTGGATTGTGAGAATCGATTTTTAGAATCGAACTGTTTATTTTTTATCTTACTTTTGAAGCCAGAATCTAGAATCAAAAGTAAAAACAACTATGGAGCTAGCTAGCTAGCTTCGAAGATGCAGTGCACTGTCCCCCACGCATCTGATTCTTCCCTCTCATGACATCCGTTTCCCACACCCTGGGACCCACTACCTATTCCAAATTCCAAAGTTTTGAATCTACGATGCGAGGATGTACAATAGTGTGATGTCAGCTGTCATATATGATTTGCTATATAAGTTTTTTGCTGACATGGAAGAAAGAAAGTATAATTGTCTCTTCGTGAAGAGACGACATACAAATAGTATAAAATATTATTGTATGAGTTATTATCTATATTAAACATTTTTTCATGTCATGATTAAAAGATTGTAGGATCTCATAGAAACAACCTTAAGATACCATTTATTGTAGAAACTGTCTTTAGTTTTGTCTTTAGATGATATAAAAGAATACATAGACATGATCGTTTCTACTATTGTGTATCACCATATGCCTAGTATATAGGGGTGGGCGTTCGGTTAATTCGATTTTTTCAATTCGGTTTCTTCGGTTTAAAAATATTTTGGTTTTTGAGAACTGTCAACCAAACCAAACCAAATTAACCGAATAAATTCGATTTGATTAATTTGGTTTTTCGGTTAACTGAATCATAAGCACCCATCCCCTCCTCCTCCCCAACAGGCAGCAACCGGATTGCTCACCGTTCTCACATAAACTAGGATCAATTCACAAGATATTCATCCTGTTTTTGAGATTATGAGGTAAAATAAACTAGGATCTTGTTCTTGGCGAGTAAAAATTACACGACGTGGAGTTTCATTTGGGCATTCAATCATCATTTTGTTGCAAGAAAGGGGGGGAGTACCTTAGCAGGGGTTAGAGGTTAGTGGCATGGTGCCATAGGGGTTTCTCACCATCGGCCGCTGCAAGTCGCCGCAAGCCTCAAACCGCCGCACCTCAAATCTTGCTCGTGCGTAGCAGGCTCACCCCCTTCTCTGTTGCGCTCGCACCTTGATCACTAGTGGAGCACCCTCTTCGAGCACTGGCTCCACCCCGCCCGCCGCTACAAGGAGGAGGCAGAGGAGCTATGGATGCCGCTCGCGCTCGAGTCTCTGTCCTGGAGCCTAGAGGGATGGGATGGGCCGGCGGTCTGGACGCGGTGGACGACGACTCCACGACGGGGCCATGATGTCATGTGGTGGTGGCGCTGGATCAAGAGTCGAAGCCGAAGGTAGGGTTAGGAGCTCGAGGGAGACAGGGAATTGCAGGTTGTGCCTGTGGATGGCGTGGTGATTCAAACTTCGAAGGAGGGGATTTTATGAAGCTGGCACTCGAGTTATTCGGTTTTAGGTTATTTCAGTTTTTGAAATGTAAAAACCGAACCGAAAACCGCAAACCAAATTACGTCAAAATTAAAACCAAACCATAAACCGAAAACTGAAAAAACCGAATTTTCGGTTAATTCGGTTCGGTTAAAAAAATGCCCACCCCTACTGGTGGTATACGTCACTAGGTGATGCCACAAAATGTTGCCAAAAATTAATACCATAAGCTACACAACACTAATGCTGCTTCCACAGGAAAACATCACACGTATCACTAAACAAGCAGCAATCACCATTCCTGGGATTCTCGTCACAAGACCATTTTGTTCAATCATATCGTGTATGCATACAAGGGTACTCGACTCGGTGTTCATTTCCAATGTCATAGCATCGCCGATGACAACTCCGTCGTATGACGGGCAAAAATGAATAACAGTAGCAGACATGTGAATAATGTTGCATCCAAAATGAATAGTTCCACGGTACGAGACACAGTAAGCAGTATGACAAGGGTGTTTTTTATGCAAGAGCTGCCTGCTGCTGGCAGAAGCAATCAGATCTCAAAATTCCACGTACTCTCCGCTATCAGCTTCGGTGCTTTGCTTTGATCAGACAAATCAAATGTTGTTGCGACCTGGGCCAAACAGAGCATAATACAATCAGGATTAAAAACGCGGTCAAATATAACCAGCCTGCAGGCCATACAAACACCCAAGATGAAGATAAGTAGATACACAATATAGGAAATACTGTCACATTCTTTCTTAAATGATGTCAAACAAGAGAAGCAACAAACCAACATATCCAGCCAAACAATCCATTTCCTTTGCCATCAATAGCCCAAGACCATCTCAAAAATACAACTCGTATAGCACATATCATAGTGTGTACGTGTGTGTGACAGGTTCTACTGTAGATACACATGAATAAAGTCTGCATCCTTCAATCTAAGCATTTTCTACCTATATTCATCTAAAAGTTGATACAAAAAAACCATATTCATCTTAAGTTTAGATAAACTACACAAATTAATACCCGCCTTACCTTTTTTTTGTGCAGTTCTAAACCTCCAAAACAAGGAACCTTTAAAAAAACCACCGAAAAATACTTTATTTCTCCCTAAATAACTACTAGTAAATCTTTAGTCAGTTATCTGCATACATAAAAGATATAAAATGGAAAATTTCTAGACACAGATTCTAAATTACAAATGTACATCACAAATCACAATAATCTGCACTCTCTCCTATTTCACCATACTTCAGGCCCTCCATGCTTTTTTACTTACTCAGGCAACAAACAACCTTAAAATCATCGAGTAACAAACTTCTTATAGCATTTGTACTTGAGCTTCAAAAGGGTAAACATCTTAAACCAAGTTTACCAAGCTTTTGCTGCACTTCAGACTCTCTATCTGTATCATATGAGGTGGCGAGGTGGACATTTGATGGTTTTGTTCTGGGATTTTGTGTTCAATCGGACATAAATTTCTGGGATTTCTAACTAAATGACTATCACTTTTCCCATACAACAGGTTAGCAAACCTTTATCGGACTATGTACATCCTTGTGGGGCCAACATACTACCTCCTCTCAACCCACTCATCCTGCTTTCTCCCATTTTATCTGTACCTCTTCCCCTCCCTCCAGCCATCCTACTTCGATTCACCACTCACCAGTAATGGTCATTCAACGAAACAAAATAAAACTTGTTCTCTGGACAGCCCCAACATCTTCATTAAAATGCCTACGTAGTTTTTCAGAAAGGAGGCATCACGCCCATGGTTTCCAATTCCATAGAAACAAAAAAACAAGGTCTTTATACAGCGTAACACACTGCTGAGAACTACCCAGATAATAGCACTTTTGGTGCACAGCAATTGCAAAACACCAGAAAATATCCCCTATTACATAGGACAATGTAAAACATTGAAACACGTAATGAATTTTAGAGGGGTGCTTAAGGGATTAGAACTAGATTTTTATAGAAACGGAACTATTCCCAAGTTGCTCATCACAAATACTACATAATTTTTTAGGGTGAGTTCGGAAAGACTAAAGAAACTAAATTTAAATAATATAGGTTTAGTTATGTTGTTTGAACTACTTTAGGATTAACGAACCACATAGGGTGCAAAATTTATCTCTCCACTCCCCTTCCACTCTATTTCCCAAACCCAACACCACCAAGATATCCCCTCTTACACATCCATGGCACCACCTGTACTCCACAGTCCACACACAACCTCTTATTTCCCCAAGTACCCAAGAATGGGATACGGATACCCTCCATCACCGAAGAAATGCACATTTTGAATTACTTCCATCAGGCAATGCTCGATTGAAAAGTGGTGATTTGTGATTACTATTGGACACGGGAGTGTGAGAAATTGGCATTTGAATTCCAACACAAGAAATTGGCAATTCCTCGTCTGGTTGTGATTACAACCAGCAAATGCAATAGGCAGCTAGCAAGAGGTTCCGCTCCAACCACATCCCTCCATCCCCCAACTGCCCACGATGAAATGTGCAACATGTGCAAATGCGCCGTGCATCCCCAACTTCACCCCCTCCCTGCGGTTCGTGCTTGCACAGTTGCGCGTACTCGAGTGGAACGCAACAATCATTACAGTAGAGAAACGGAAATACATTGCCCACAATGATTTGGCTTTAGCTAGTCATGGACAAGAAGATCAGTTCCATACCATTTAAAAGCTACATTTAAAAAAAAAAAAATTGTGCATCCTAAGTTGTTGAACATGACAATTACATAGAGGAGGGGAGAAGCAGAGAGAGACGCACCTTAAAGGATCCACCAGTCTTGGAATCCTTGTTCCACTCGAGGCCCAGCAGCTTGTTGGAAGCGTGGTAGGTGCCCTTGAGAGCATCCCCTCCCTCAAACTTCCTGGTGACGGCGAACTCCCAGGCGTTGTTGGCTGTGTCCAAGCAGGGCTCCATGGTGGTGAGGCGGTCGGCGCCGTGCGCGTAGGTGTACTTGACGCGACAGCCGGCGGAGCCGAGCGTGTGAGCGACGCTGACCCTGTTGGCCGGATCGAAGGTGACGGTGCAGTCGAGGGCGGTGCGGCTGGGCGGCGCGGCGGGGGCGGGGGCGGGGGCGGGGACCGGAGCGAGGGTGGTGGAGTGGGTGTAGGTGAGGCTGACGCGCTTGTCGAGCACGAGCGCCGAGTTCATGAACTGGAAGCGCACATCCTGCACATCACATGCGAGGGGAGTTTTGTCGGTGAGAATGATTGCGAGGAGGGGAGAAGGGAGAAGAGAGGAGCAGAATTACTTGGTTGTGTGGCTTGAGGTCGAGGAGGAAGGAGCCGGGCTTCTCGAGGGTGAGGGTGAGGCCCTTGAGGGAGGGGCCGTTGGCGAAGGCGGCGTCGGTGGCGGAGGCCTTGAGGCGGAGGTCGCCGGCGGCGGAGACGGCGAGGGTGGCGGCGGCGTCGGCCTTGTCGCCCTCGTAGCGTCCCTTGACGGTAGCCTTCATCTCCTCCCTTCCCCTCCCCTAGGTTGGTGGTCGTTCCTAGGAGTCTCCGCCGACAATGTCGATACTCTCTGCCTTTGGACCCGACCAAAGCCGACCCCCTATCTCCTCTCTTCTTTTCCTGCGGCTGCGGCCTTCTCCTTGAAGAATGAAAAGCCTGGCGCAGCTCGTTGTTGACACGACACCGCACCTCGAGGAGCTTTACGAGCGACCGGTGGGATGGCCCACCATGGGCCACCTCGGGTCCGACGGCGTGCACGCTCCCTCGTATCTTTTCCCCACTAACGCACTTGAATAACCTTCGCCATTTCTTATTTCCTCGCGGAGGTTCGCGCGCCTACAAGTGAGAGGTCCTATCGAGTTCGTTCGGGAGTTCGACCGCCTCCACGACGAGGCGTGCGGTGGGCGCCATACACCGCGTCTGGCGTCCACGCCCGAGCACCTCACGGGTCTCCGTGCTTTGCACGCGAGATGAGGCCTTTGGCTCACCCGTAAGGTGCTCGTCTTTGACCTTTGTGTCGAGGAGTACTCCCAGCACCGAGTGCCGTGATTCGGCTTGTTCGGTCCTTTCCTTTGCCGCCAAATCACGTTGTCGCACGTGGCGCTCACAGTACTTGCCCCGATCCTACTACTCCGCATCTTTGCGAAATTAATGTCTTTGCGTGACTTACTGCTTTTTGCATTGCGGATGACCGGATGGGTCTTTGCGGTGGGCTCGATTCACGACCGTATGCAGACCATGGGCCTGCGATGGGGACGCGCGACTCGACGAGAGGGTCACGAGACCCGGCCGACGACCATGACATGTACGATCGGTACATGGGTGGTTCGCCCATGACTTCTCGCCTCAGGTGGGGTACACACCAAGACCGTCACGTCGCTGGCGAGCATCGGTAGCGGACACGTACCACTTCACAGATGTCCCAGAGGGACAACGCCTCGGTAAGTGTCAATCGAACCTACATGGGCACGTCTTTTCATGTAACTACGTAATGCCAACCGACGTTACATGCGGACTCAGCTCTTGGCGGAGATTGAGGTGGAGGCTGTGTCCATGTTGACGCGCCTAGAGGGCATCTGGTGACCACCGCCGAGTCCGAGACGGCTTGGGTCGGGTCCTCGCTACTCTGATGGCGGTTGGCTCGCTTAGCACCGCCGAGGGCGCGCGAGACGTCGGCGGACGCAAAGACACCACGCCACTTCGCCCCAAAGACCTCGCCTACCCACCCGGTGCCTCGTCACGCCCCAGCGCGGTGCGGGGGCGGTGGCCGCGAGGCTCGCCGCGTCTCGCCTACCCCGTCGGTTCCTCGCTCGCTCCCCGCGGCGGCGGATGGGGGCGGTGGGCGGGAGGCTCCTTCCGTTCTCGCCCTACATCGGTTCGGTTCGCTACGCACGCCACGCGCAAGAGTAGAAGCGGCGAGGCTGCGGAGGTTCTCCTCGCCGTCCGCGCCCCAGCCGAGACCCGAAGGTGGTTTCGACGAGCCTTTCGGCAGCGAGTTCGACTGGAGGAGTACCTTTCGACCGACTACCTCGACCCTCTCGGCTCCGGGTGCGCGCCACGGGACTTGGCCTCGCCGCAAGACTACTCTACTCTACGCTGCGCGCAGGTGGCCTAGGAGGGACGTCCGTCGCCGTCGTCACTCTCACCTACCCCACGGGCGATTAGGAAGCGTGGCGTGATTGACTTGTTGTACGGATGTATTTTTAATGGCTTTACGTTCGGCACATTGTATAACTCGAGTTAGTAACATGACAGCGTTATCACTATAAATTGTTCAAATCATTTATGCATTGCTTGCCTATGCCACACGTGACAACACACCAACGTTTGGTGCACCTATCCCTTCTTTGCGAGCTTGTCCGCTCTTGGGAAATTTCAACCGCATTACGCCTTCGATCCGCGGAGAAGAGCTCAAGGATCGCCGCATGGTAACAATCGTACGAGTTACATAATATTTGTGAATGAAACTTTGCTAATTTACGTTTCATGCGATACCACCGCCATCTGTGTGAAGAGGTGGTTTGATACGGAGATCAACCCCGAGGACCAACGGCTTCTTGACCAAGCCAACCGGCAGGATGGGCCTTTGGCTTTGTTCCTATCGTCGTCTACCTTGGGTCCAACGAGCGAGTGGACTCCGTCTTGTCCCCTAGTCATGTCCAAACGGGTGGCCCGACGAGATCCGTTTAGATTTGGTTAATAAATGAATCGTGCCGTGTTAGGTCTACTCCAGATCCTTGACTCAAACACTCACAGATTGTGCCGGCACGTAGCCTCGCCAGCCGACGGACTGAGCCCAATCAGTTTGCCCGTTTGGCGCTAAAAGATTCGGAAAAAGAAAAAAATTGGACAATCGTAGACGACGTTTGAATTTTTTTAGAAAAAATAGAAAAACTCAAAGGAATATAGAAAAACTTTTCAAATATATATATATATTAGAAAGAAAAAAAAAACTAAAAATATGAAATAAAATTATAAAATGACAAATAATTCGACCTTGGGTCCAACGACTACTCTCGCGCTGCCAGCGGCCTAGGAGGGACGTCCGTCCGTCGCCACTCACCTCTGGCGTGATTGACTTGTTGTACCCATTGTATAACTCGAGTTAGTAATATGACGTTATCACTATAAATTGTTCAAATCATTTATGCATTGCTTGCCTATGTCGCCTAGTAGGGCGATCGCTCTATGTGAGCGATCGCCCTTACATGGGCAATCGCCCAAATATGAGGCGATCGGCCTTTATAACATTCGCTCACAAGCGGTCTCGCAAAGAACAATGGAGAAAGAATAGAGGGTGAGCATCAATCGAAAATGCCGAGGCGTGCAAGTGCAAAGGGTAAGGGAAGGCAAAGGAAGAAGCGAGTGCATGCGCGCTGAATTTAGCGCATCAAGATCTCTTCCTACCTCGTGGAGTCAGAGCGCCCATGTGTATGTGGAGAGATCCGAAATTTCAACTTGGAAGAGGAGGATTTGCCGGCCTTTCCGATCCGGAGAAGATAGGAATGGTAACAAACGGGGTTACATAATATTTGTGAATGAAACTTTGCAGTGAATTTGAGCAAAGGGTTTGATACGAGATCAACCCCGAGGACCAACGGCTTCTTGACCAAGCCAACCGCAGGATGAGTTCACGCGGCGGTTTCAAGAATAAAGCGATGCCGCACGCGAGGAGGCATGTAGGAAGGAAGCGAGGAGAAGGAGGCGAGAGAGAGAGGAAACGAGAGAGGCGCGACGTGCGAGAAGCCCACGGAGGCATGGGCGAATGGGAAGCCTCAAGCACTCAATACGCCCGGTGTTAACTTTGGTTTTCCTTGTTCGTGGTACTCCTTTTAGTTTTAAGTCGTAATAAACAAAGCGCGCCCAACCTTCAAGAGTATGCTCACCGTCCGGAGGGCTAGTATGTGTCCTAATCGCCTGTGTCCCAAATGATGTTATTTTTCTCCATCGAGATAGGTTATAGCATTTTCATTCATCATATCTGATTTCATCGAGTTTTACCAGCAATTTTCATGTTTTCATTGCAACAACAATAAAATAGTGCACTAAAGTGACATCTAAATATTTTTACATAATTGTGACCTATGCAAGCCCAAGAATGCAACAAAACTGCAAGTTTTGAGGTCGATATTATTCTACCGCTTGAACAATGATTGTTATAAAGGGTTTAAACTAGCCATCTTTTATTCAAAATGCAATCATATTTAGATATTTTTGCAAAAATGAAGTGCATAAGGTTGTAGTAACTTATTCTATTTATTTCATGAATTATGGATCAACACACATTATAATTCCTTCACAATCCCGTTAGATCTAGCAGTGCAAACAACACATGGATTTTTATTTTACACTCTAATTCTTCATTCCAAAATTTAAATTTAGAAACAAGTTTCATTTAATTTGGACACTCCTAACAAAAGTTCTGGGTTTATATTAAAAGCATATAGTAATTACAAAACAAAACTAAAAAAACTCAAAATGGGGGCCCCACAAGTTCGGAAAAAGAAGCGACGGGGCATTTTGTCATTTTTCATTAAAATTATGATCGAGCCCAAAGCTTGCCCGCTTGGCGCTAAAAGATTCGGAAAAAGAAAAAATTGGACAATCGTAGACGACGTTTGAATTTTTTTTAGAAAAAATAGAAAAACTCAAAGGAATATAGAAAAACTTTTCAAATATATATATATATTAGAAAGAAAAAAAAAACTAAAAATATGAAATAAAATTATAAAATGACAAATAATTAGATTAAAATTATGAGTTTTTATTAATCTTTAGCTGTCTCGTTAAAAATTTTACCAAGTAAAAACTCGATATGAGTAAACCTTGTTAAAGAAAAAAGAGTACAGCCTCTAGCTCAGTGATACACGATAAAAATGAAGATTACAATTCTTCTTCTTATCTAGATAAAGATTTACAAACATCTCCGCCAGCTCAACATTTTTTTGTAGTGTGTTGAGGTCGTTGATGAGCTTGTTCTCGATCTTTTATAGTGAAAAGTATTTTCACCATCTCATTTGTCAAATTTGTTCTTCTCTCCTCGATTATTCTTCCAGATATATTGAAAGCAGACTTCGAAGAAACTGTCAAGACAGAAACTCTTAACACATCTCGTGCTAATATGGAAAGCACCGGATATGTTATCATGCGCTCGTGCCACCACTGCAAAATACTGAAGTCCTCTTGCTGCTCTTTGTAGTTGACAATATCGCTGTTGAGATATGCAACTAGCTCCCCACCACTTGTTGTTGTGTCCGCACTTGACGTTGTTGTAGTCAAACTCTTGAGGTAGAGCCACCTACACCTCATATATTTTTCCATGCGGTATTCTTCTTACCTGTTGTGGGTGCTGGAGGAGGTCGCTGAATGCGAACTCCAGCAAACTTCTAATCGTACTTAGTATAAACTTGAGATAAGTTAGCACAAACATTTAAAAAATAACTAAAATAATCAGTACCCACCGCATCACTTAGAAAGTGAGAGAACATTAGCAAATCCTCGAACTTTAGCTCTAGGATCTAAAATAAATGCAAATGAATATAACATAGAAATTTCTTTCCAATATTTCAAAAAATTAGTTTTCATAGCATAAACAGATTCATGCAAAATATTATTATTTTTGTGGTTCCTTAAGTGGGTAGCAGTTTCTAGAATATGATGCACAATTAAAGGAGAGGTTGAGTAATAAACTCCAGATAAAGCGACAATGAAATCATAAAAAAGTTTTAAAAATGACAGCAAATATTAAGCAACATACCAATGTTGCTCTGTGAGTAGCGGTTGACCATCCTGGCTACGATAGTACATGTTTATGAAAACAGAAAATATGCTTTTATAAGATATGAGAGACTTAAGAATCAAGTAAGTAGAGTTCTATCTAATAGGTATATCCAAACCAAAACTTACGTGGACGTACCTTCGTTGCAATGCAATAAGTTTTATATGCTGTTACTCGTTGATTAAAATTATTTAAGAAAGATATTGCTGTACAAAAAGGTTCAAGATGTCTAACCTCTCAAACTAGATTTAACTATAAGATTAATAATATAACAAGTACAAAACTGATGTAATAAGAAAAATTCGGCGTACGAATTAAAAAGTGGAGTAAGAATGGTCATTGCAGAAGTATTTGTTGCAACATTATCTAATGTTATTGCAAAAATTATCTGTAAGGCCAAAATCTTCTATAACTTTTTACAATACAATTAGCAATATTCTCACAAGTATGTGTTACATTAATTAATTTGAATCCTATAATTCTCTTTTCTAGTTGCCAATCATTGTTTATATAATGGTCAACTACACTAAGATAATTCTCTTTAGCCCTACCACTCTATATGTCTGATGTTAAAGACACAGAAAAAGTACATAAATTAAAGAGCTCTTTTAGCTTACTAGACAATTATTATATTATTTAATCAGATCTCTAGTTATTGTATGTCTAGAAACTACAGAAAACCTAGGATTCAGTCCTAATATAGTTTTCAAATACTGGTGACTCACCAGAGTTTAAAGATAGATCTTGAGAAACGATTAAATGACAAAGGGATTCACGAGCTACCTCGGGATTGTAGTTCCAGTGATGTACCATACCATCAGAGTTGTACTGTATTTGCGTCTGTCTCAAAGCCACCCCCGTTTTTTTACAGCTCTCAGTATGTCTCTTCAAGTACTCCGTTCCAGCTGAAGATTTCACAGTTAATTTGTGCTTACAATATTTACAAATAGCATACCTGCTCTGACCGCTGTTTGATGTCTCGAAAATCTATTCGAAATCTTCCCAGACTCCCGATGTACTACGCCTTGATCTTTTTGCCCCAGTGCTTACCGACGCAGTAGCACTTGTAGAGCCTAAAGATGGTACAGGTATTACAGCTTCTTTAGCTTGATAGGATGCAAGAAGCTCCTCGGGTGAAATCCCGAAATCAGAAGCTAGGAAGGATTCCCGGTGCTCCATATAGAAAACTATAAGAAATAATTACGCTATTAATACTTTAATTTCATTTAAAATAATAAGAACAATGAAAAATTAAATCACAATTCTTACCTTGATTTCTTGATAGAAACTGGAAGCCGGATTTTGGATTTTGGATTTTTGGCAAAATTATTTTGAATTTTATCAAATTATCAGCAAGAACAAGAGAATTTTTACGAGAGAATGTAGAGAAGAGTTTGCAAGTTTGCTGATGGGGAAATGAGGGGACTGCTACCCTATTTATATGAAAAAATGTATGGTTTTTTTGGAATATTTTGAATTTTTTAAAACCTTCAATAACTAAAAACAGCTATTTTCGAATAAACAGGCTAAATAGACTGTACTAGATCGTATCGTGCCGACCGTCGTGTCGAGGTATCAGCCTAAACATAGCACGGGCGTTGACAGTCGGACCAAGCCGTGCCACCATCTGGCCACTCTAGTGCCAGCCGCTCCTCGCTCCGTCCGTGGTCCCCTAGACATGTGAATTGGCCCGGGCTTTTCCCGTATTTGGCGGGCAAGCCAGTGGCGACTTGGAACCACGTCGACGGCAGCAGGCATCCAGCTCCAGTACATGTGCCGTGTCCGTGTTTGCAGGGCCCGGGCCGAAGGCCATCATGCAGTGCTGGACCCTCGCTGACTTCCGGCACGGCCCAACTCCCAGAGGACTGACTATCTGTTCCAGTTCCACTGCTCGAATTTTTATTTTAAATAATACATTTTTTTATTCAAATTGCAAAAATATACGTCGATCTCAAAAAATTACAAAAATATACTTTTGTCGCCCGAACATGAGGCGATCGCCCCATACATGGGCAATCGGTGCGGTTTTCAACGCGCGATATTTCATCTGTCTGCGGTCAGTTCCTAAAGAAAATCATAACTTTTTCATATGATGTCGGATAGAGATGAACTTTATATGAAAATTGTAGCTCTCGACGGGATCTACAACTTTTGTATACAAATTTTTTTCATTTGAATCCATGTAGCAGAAGATATGTGTATTAATACGACAAATCCATGACGGCAGCATAAGATATGTGTACTAATACGACAAATGGTGGTACACCAAATTGTCCCACTTCTCCCCCATAGCATGGTGTACACACCGCTCCGGCCTACCAATGTGCAAAATTAAACTAGATAACTTAATTGGTTTAAGGCTGCCCCATCCCAGCACTTGTGGTTGTACGGATTTTTCTTAGATCATACATGTAACAAACCAAAATTCAATAAAATCAGAAATGCAATATTAAAAATATCCATATGATTTGTTGTCCTGTTTTCTGATTTTTCTTGAATTAAAGAAATTCTTTTGGCTTTTTCCTATTAAAAGAAATCCAAATCCTCAATATAGCAGAATGGTAAAAGACAAAAGGTAAAAACCTAAAGTCATTAAAATCCTTAAAAATCTAAGAATCATATTTGTGCCACTTGCTCTGTCCTGGCATTAATAAAATAAAATAAAATACAAAGATAATCATGAGGAGACAAGTGGAAATCTGAACCAAAAGATTTGTTCAGGATTTTTATTACCTTAACCAGAGTTGAAATTTTAACCATGCTGACATATTAACTTAACCCAACCCTGGTAAAAATATCATGAATTTATCTCTTCATTTAGTAATTTTAGAAATTCAAGAACAGTCAACCTTAAAAGCTGGAAAATGCAGTGTCAGAATTCTTTAAAAATAAAATATCAAATATAAAATTATGAATATTATACATAAAGTACAAAATATTATTAGCAATCTTGTCAAAAAGTTTCATAAAATAATAAATTTAATTTACCCTTCGATTAAATGAAAAACAGAATCAGTAAAAACCTTTAACAGTGAATTGTCAGATTTTTAATAATATTTATATTCATCAAATATATTTGAAAATTTTAGTAGACCGTAGTCTTTACTTTGCCGACCTCATTAAAAAGTTTTGTAAAATTTTGATTTTATCTTCTAGCCTAAATTTCCGGTTTTACCCTGGCCTGTCCAGAATCATCCTGAATTTAAAATCTTGTCTCGCTGACATGTGGGCCCGCCTGGACAGCTGTCCCTGCTGCCGACTTTGGTTTCTCTCTCTGACCGCCCAGTCCCACCTGTCAGCTCCATCTCTCCCGTTCCTTTCCCGTTTTCTCTCGCGTCTTCGCCGCTCTCTCACCGAGCCGACGCCGCCCTCTCCGTTTTGTCTTGTCCGCGCCGCAACTCTTCACCCGAGGACGCCAGCACGTCGCCCAGACACGCAGCACCTGCCTCGGTCTTCGTACTCTCTCTCTCACGCGCTGAGGAACGGCCGAGAAAGCTCGTCCGAGCCGCCGCCTTGCCCCCCCTGCGTCCAAACCCTGTGCCGCCGCCTCTTTAGCCTATTTAAACCCCGCCAAAGCGTCGCACACACTTGTATTTCCTCCTGGAACCAGCAAAGCCACACCGAAGCGCCTCAACGCCGCCAGAATACCTCATTCTTCCCCAGCTCCGGTCGAACACCCGAAAAGGGGAAACTCGCCTTTGCGCCGCCTCAGTCCATTTCACCCCGAACCAATCAACCCGAAGCATCCTCATAACACCCTGAACCTTTCCCCCACCTCAATTCCACCTCTTCTTCGCTGGTGAGCTCCCCCACCGAGTTCCTTCCGCCGCCGCCGAAGTCGCACGGTGAGAACACCTTCCCGATGTCCCATTCTTTGCGCTAAAGCCAAAAATCGCATTCTAGAAACTCGCTGATGCTCACGGTGGTATCCATTCGTCTCGAGAAGCCGTGGTTTCGCCGGAACACCGGTGAGCCGTGAGCTCCGCCGCCCCTCACCGGTGGCAGGTCGTCTCCGGTCACCCCTACCAAGCGATACTCTCACGGATGCGCACAAGCACGCCGAGCAAGAATATGGAATCCATTCCACTTCTCCGGCAGTGCTTCGACGCCGGCGAGTCTTGCAACCGTGCCTCTGTCTCGGGTCACTGACAACCGGGTCCACCTGTCAGTCGTGTTCACTGTGTTGAGCCATTGTCACGCGGGGCCGATCGTCGACCGCATCGCTTGGTCATTGTGATCCGTAGCGTCGGCCGCTCTGCGTGCTGTGGCGTGTCGCCGCTAACGGGCCCTACCCGTCGAGCCTCGATCGAGAGCAGCAGAAAAGGGAAGGCGATTTTGGGCAAAGGCGTACTTTCCGTTTTTAGTATATTTACTAATTTTCTGTATTTACAAAACCGAATGCATTCAAACTTGAATATCTTTTGAACTATCCAATCAAATGAAGTAAAATAAATTTCTAAATTCGTCTAAAATTATGTAGATTCATAATATGCAAAAATATTTCAAAAATGAACTTTGTTTGAATTTCAGGTTTAAATTTAAAGAAAAAATTTGAAATATGTTGTGAATAGAATTTCTGCAATTCAACTTCAAATTAAATGAAATAAATTTTATTAGATTCCATGCTCTGCTAGGAACCTGATTATGCAAAAATACTTAGGGTGTACCATGGAAAATAATTGAAGTATAATGTATGGAAAGAAAGTGGTTCCATAATAGCAATTTAAATAATTTCAGAATTTAGAAATTGAAAATCCAGACTAATGAAACCTGTAAAAATGGTCTCTGAAAATGATAAACGAAAGTGAATTATTGAAGAAACTAAGATTGGCTATTATAAGAACCTAATCAGAAAATGTTCAGAAAACTTGTAAATCAATGAACAACAAATATGTTAATTCAAACAGTTGATTTTATTTGGTTCTTATGTCTGATCCTTTCATTTTGTCGAAATTGCCATGTTATTATTATTCGACGTGTAGCACCCGACGAAACCTGTGAGTTTGACGATCAGGAGTTTGACGCCGAAGATCATCAACAAGGCAAGCACCCCCTTTGATCATATTGATCCCAGTTTTATAAATGTTTTCATTAAATGTTTTTACTGCATACTTTACTTTTATTAAAGTCTGCTATATTTTGGGTATTGGTAGTCGTACCTATTGTCACATAGAACTTCCTTGATAAGTATGAAATTGTGAACCTTGATAACCATAGAATAGCATAGACATTATTTAATGTCAATTTGGGTTAATCAAACTTAGTGACATGCTTAGCCATGCTAAAAGCAAAATAAAATCTTGATACGATTAAAAATGTTGGATATGACAACTTAATGGGTATGACCTTTCCTGGTTGGTATTTTAATCAAAAATGAAAATAAAACTATGATTTTGATGCGGGCAATTATTGGCAATAGCCGGGTGTACAAGGGACTTGTACGTAGTGTAGGTGGAGATTATTGCCCGTGTCGGATTAAGGACCGAACTACGTGTTCGTTAAACCCAAGAATTTACCGTACAACCACAAGTCTTTGGTATGGGACAGCTCTAACTTATTAAGTTGCTTAAAACTAGCTTTGCATATTGGTAGGTCAAGTAGTACGAGCCTCTTGATGGATCGGTTGCTCGTAGGGCGCCACACCGAGGTGTTGGGAGTCACGTTTGCTAATACAACGGTGAATGCCATACTATGGACATGCTTAATCATTATTGTGCAAAGGATGTGCAAACATAAATACCATAGTACGGGTTTGATGTCACCGGTGGTGCAAAGTTAGGTTAAACAATGTAACGGTTTTGTTATGATCTCCTTGCCGACACACCAAAGGAAGTGTGTTCTTGGCCGGCAAAAGAGGTTGATCATTACTTGTGGGTAAAGCCGTACAACTCGCAGAGTGTCAAACTTTTCAAAAGCCGTTCTCGCGGTTATGGGAATCTTAGTGCGCCAAAGACTAGTTAACTGCTTTATATTTTCATAAAACTCGGATCTCTACCGGGTGGTAGGAATGGTTACTTGGCAATTCTCGCTGTGTGATGAGAAATGATTCTTGAAATGGTTATGATACCCATGTATTTGGTATTTACTTATGCTTACATTCAGTTACTTTCAGTATTAAGCCGCTTTTTCTTAAACTTCGTTTTACGATCTATTATTCTGTATTTACATTTCAATTTAGCTTTATGCAAAACAACCATGAGCTTTTCCTTGGAATGGCCTGCATATATAATAGGTTTTGCAAAAGTCTTGCGAGTACGTAAGTACTCAACTTGCCCATGTTGATATTTTTAGGTGAAGAAACAGATTTCTCCGACGATACCTTTTATGACGCAGGATTCGGGGATGCGAACGATGAATTTTACTAGGGTTCTCCTTGTCAGTTGCCTGTGGGGATTTTGGGATAAAAGGCATACTATAAGATGAATGCCTCCACTGTTATGCTTTTACTTTTGGTATTGTAAGAATGTTACGTATTTGCTTCATTGTAATAATAAAGTTGTGTATGACTGTGATATCAATTTGTATTTGTGCGCATTTAGCCATCGATCATAGGACTAGTCTTGTATGCACATGGTATCCATTTTCGATATTAATTTATCGAAAATGGGGCCTTAAGTTGGTATCGAGCCATCTTGGTGAGGAAACCTTAGATAGTTTGGGCGTAAATAAACTTAAAATTTGAAATTAGGATTCCAAAATTAAAATGATGAATTAGGTCATCTCTTCAATTTATTCCTTAAGTATGTTCTTTTGGTTGTGCCAAATAAATATTTGTTATTAATTCTTTCTGCTTTAAAAATTCTGCTAGAATCTTTTCCTTCAATATTTTCTTATCTTACATTTAATCGGAATACTAATTCCTTGTTAAATGTGCAGATGTGTGCTATGCGCCATGCTATATGTCTACTCGTAGGAAAATTCGGCATGATGGGATACCTTACTCGTCTCTTTGGAATTTGCCCATTTTTCTCGAGAATCCTAGATATATAGTATTCCATGCCCTGTTAGTTCATCTCGGTGGAGTATATAGCAAGGGTAGATATCCCCGCCAGAGTCGAGTATGGCGAAGGGGATAGATCATTTGAGGGTCCAGGATCTTCCATCACGATGGCCATGAACGAAGCGGCCTATAATGCAATTGTCAGGCTACGTCATGCATTACCTGAATTGGCAGTTGCATATAGGAGAATTCCTTCTCGGCCACCGGGTGGGGAAAATTGTTATATGGATTCCACTGGGTTATCAAATACCACCTTAAGAAACTTAGTGGAATTCATTAACACCTCAGATTAGTATTGTCGACAAGTAGTTTCTGAATATAGGGAAGCTAGGCGTAGGATAGCATACTTGGAAGAAGCTATTGCTCCTTGTGAATACTAGTAGTTATGCCTTTTGCTTGTACATATTAAAAGTTGGAATAAAAGTTTTTGGTTGTGAATTTTATTGTGTGCTTATGGCTCCTACTCGTAAATATTTAACATTTTGTTAATATTTTTACGATGTTGTGATCCTTAATAATAATAATTCATGAATGATAATAATGAGATAACTAATAGAAATTAAATGAATAAAATCTTACATTACTCTCCTCTATATGCCTTTCGGATGCTACCACGGATCTCTAAACGAGATAATGGAGACGGAGGCAACTCCTGAAAGTCAACCTCCAAGGGTGGCTTTAGCCACTCCAGCTTTGCCAAATCCAGTTCATCCTTCTGTCAGAGCTTCTTCGTCGCGTCGACCTTCTCGCCAGGAATCTCCGCCGCCGCCTCAAGCATCAGTCCAAGCCCAAGGGAATGTCCCTGAAGAGCAGTTACCAGGACCGCCTACGATGGCTCAAGTTTTGGCGATGATCGAGCAAGGACGGCAGACGAATACCCTCCTTCTTCAGCAGCTGGTGTAGAACACGGCTAATCTCGGTGCCGTGGATGCGGGAGCCAGAAATGTCGAAGCTTATCGTCAATCCAAGTTGGGCGAGTTCTTAAAAACTCGACCCCCAACTTTCTCTTCTGCTATTGACCCTTAGAAGCAGATGACTGGCTAAGATCAGTGGAAAGCAAATTGGCCATTGCTCAATGCAGTGATTATGAAAAAGTGCTTTATGCTTCATATCAGTTGCAAGGTGCAGCTGCTTCTTGGTGGGAAAATTTTCAGTTTATTCAGCCCGAAGGCCAGCAAATTTCTTGGACATCTTTCAAGGAAGCTTTTAAAAGGACTCATATTCCTTCTAGTTTGGTTAATCTAAAGAAGCGGGAATTCTTGGATCTTCGTCAAGGAAATATGTCTGTAATGGAATATCTCCACCGCTTCAATTATCTTGCCCGATATGCAACCTCAAAAGTGGCGCCTGAAGCGAGAAGAATTGAACGCTTCAGAGATAATCTAAATGATGAAGTGAAGCATATTTTGGCTATTCATGATTTATGATTTTCAAATCTTCGTGGATAAAGCTATTATAGCCGAACACAGTACCAAGAATATTATGGAGAATCGTAAGAGGAAATGGATGGCTCGCAAGTCTGTAAGTGCTAGCCCTGCAAGGCCGCGCATTGGTCAATCAACCAATGTACGATCTTTCGCCTTTTCAAAGACAAAGCGGCAAGGTCAACCTCCTCGACCTCGGCAGCCTCCTGCTAGGCAGGCTGGTACATCTGAAAGGAAGCCTGCTGGAGTTCAGAATCAAGCAGCGGATGTCACATGCTATCGGTGTAATGAGCGTGGTCATTTCGCTAATGCATGTCCAAAGAAGAATCAAGCTTCAAATCTTGGTAGGCACAAGGTGTTGGCGTCCCCTCGAAGACCGCAAGGTGCTTTGGAGTAACTCAAGCGATTAAACCAAGATCACCGAACCGAATTTGAGTAGCGGTCGCTCGCATCATGTGACCGCCGAGGAAGCCAGCGACGCCCCTGATGTCGTGTTGGGTATGTTCCCTGTTCATTCAGTATCTACCTTGGTATTGTTTGATTCCGGAGCATCGCATTCATTTATTTCAAAGAAGTTTGTCGATCAAAATGAAATCAAACCGACCTTCTCTCTACCAAAATGTTAATCTATTCCCTGGATCAACCATGAAGTCAACAAAAATTTGTCCTAGTATCGTATTGAAATAAATGGGATATTATTTCACGATCTCATCCTCATAGAAACTCTGGTTTAGATGTGATCCTTGGCATGGACCGTTATCCAAATATAAAGGATGCATAGACTGTGCTAATCGATCAATCTCTCTTGTTAACTCTGAAGGTGTCCTAGTAAATTTTTCTTCCATTCAAAATTCAGAAAAATCCCAATCCTTCCTTGGTTCAGCCATAACCAAAGAACTCAGCCAAATTCCTATAGTCTCGAATATCCCGATGTATTTCGGATGAGTTGCTGGACTTCCTCCGCATGAGATATGGAGTTTGTTATCAATCTTGTTCCCGGAACCGCTCCCATTTCTAAGCGTCCCTATCGTATGACCCCTCATGACTTGGTCGAATTGAAAAAGCAAATTAATGAGCAATTAAAGAAAGGGTTTATTCAACCTAGTTCTTCTCCGTGGGGTAGTCCAGTTCTTTTTGTTCCTAAAAAGGACGGTGGTTCACGCATGTGTGTGGATCATCGAGCCTTAAATGATGTGACAATCAAAAATAAGTATCCTCTTCCTCGTATCGACGATCAGTTTGATCAATTGACTGGTGCTCAAGTCTTTTCAAAAATTGATTTGAGACATGGGTACTATCAATTGAAAATCAGACCCGAAGATATTCCAAAAACGCTTTTACCACGCTACTACGGATTGTATGAGTACAATCGTAATGTCTTTCGGACTTACTAATGCTCCTCGCCCACTTTATGACCCTCATGAATAAGGTATTCATGGAGTATTTAGATAAGTTCGTCGTGGTTTTCATCGACGACATCCTCATCTATTCCAAATCTAAAGAAGATCATGCGCAGCATTTGCGTATGGTGCTCGAGAAACTTCGCGAGCATAAGCTTTATGCCAAATTTGAGAAATGCGAATTCTGGCTAAAAGAAGTTGCTTTTCTTGGGCATATTTTATCCAATGGAGGCATATCTGTCGATCCCAGTAAAATCAAAGCAATCATGGATTGGGAATCCCCTCAATCTGTACCCAAAATTCGAAGTTTTCTCGGTTTAGCGGGATATTATCGCCGTTTCATCGAGAACTTTTCCAAAATAGCTCGACCCTTGACTCAGTTGTTAAAGAAAGAAAAGAAGTTTGATTGGACGCCAGAATGTGAAGAAAGCTTTCAAGAGCTCAAGAATCGGTTAACAACAGCCCCAGTGCTAGTGTTACCCGACGTCCATAAGAGCTTCGATGTTTATTGTGATGCGTCTCGAAGTGGATTAGGTGTGTTCGATGCAAGAAGGCAAGGTTGTTGCTTATGCCTCTCGCGTCGATTCGACCCCATGAGCTTAATTATCCAACTCATGATCTGGAATTAGCTGCCGTGGTGCATGCTCTTAAAATTTGGCGTCATTACCTTATTGGTAATCGATGCAATATTTTTACAGATCATAAGAGTTTGAAATATTTCTTCACCCAGCCTGATTTAAATCTAAGACAACGAAGGTGGCTGGAGTTGATAAAAGACTACGACCTTAATATTCAATACCATCCTGGTAAAGCTAATGTCGTAGCTGATGCTCTGAGCAGAAAACTTCATTGTCTTTCTGTTTCCTATCATACCAACCAATCAGATCTCATCATTGAATTCCAAAAGTTTAATCTGGGAATTGTTGAAAAAGGATTTTTGGCCGCACTCGAAGTGCAACCAACCTTAAAATCCCAAATTAAAGCTGCTCAACTCAAAGATGAATCTATCATAAAAATTCGTGAAGAGTTGAGGAATGGAGCCGAATCCGAATTCCATGAAAATTCAGATGAAGTGCTCATGTTCAAGAATCGAATCTATGTTCCCAATGACCCTGAGCTTAAGGACTTAATCCTTAAAGAAGCTCATGAGTCCCCTCTCTCAATCCATCCCGAAGTGCGAAAATGTACCAAGATCTCCGTCAGAATATTGGTGGCCGGTATGAAGAAAGATATTGCTGCATACGTTGCTATTTGCGATGTGTGTCAGCGTGTCAAAGCCGAGCATCAACGTCCTGCTGGACTTTTGCAACCTTTGAAGATTCCAGAATGGAAGTGGGATGATATCAGTATGGATTTCATCACTGGTCTGCCAAAGACTAGAAAAGGTCATGATTCTATCTGGGTTATCGTTGATCGGTTAACCAAGGTGGCGATTTCATCCCGATGAAAGTCACCAATCGAGGAGATGAGCTTGCGTAACTCTATCGAATAACATTGTTCGCTTGCATGGTGTTCAAGACCATTGTTTGGATCGAGGATCTCAATTTACTTCTCGATTCGAGAAAGTTTGCATAATCTTCTAGGGACTAAGTGAATTTCAAGATGACTTATCACCCCTGCACGGATGGGCAAACCGAAAGGATAAATCAAATTCGGAAGACTTGTTGAGAGCCCGTGTGTCATCATATGGCTCTAATTGGGAGAAAAGCTTGGCGCTTATTGAATTTTCTTACAATAATAGTTTCAATCCAGTCTTCAAATGTCTCCTTTGAAGCCTTATATGGAAGAAAATGCGAACTCCTCTTTTGGTCCGGTTGGTGAAACAAAATTCTTTGGTCCAGATCTTATTCAAGAAGCGCAAGAGCAAGTAGACGTGATCAGAAGCCGTCTAAAAGAAGCGCAATCTCGTCAAAAGAGTTACGCCGACAACCGTCGACGTGAACTTAGCTTCGAGATTGGTGACCATGTCTACTTGAAGGTTTCTCCTCTTCGTGGAGTTCGTCGTTTCCAAATTCGTGGCAAGTTAGCTCCGCGATATATTGGACCTTTCCGAATCCTCGAGAAGATGGGTGAGATGGCATATAAATTAGAACTGCCACCTCAACTGTCAGAGGTTCATAATGTCTTTCATGTGTCGCAACTCAAGAAATGTCTTCGTGTTCCCTCCGAGTTGACCAACCTGGAGAATATCGACCTTCAACCAGACCTTTCATATCGAGAACATCCAATTCGTGTTCTGGAAGAAGTGGAACGTCAGACAAGGAACAAGACTATCAAAATGTTGAAGGTTCAATGGAGTCATCATACAGAAGACGAAGCAACGTGGGAACGTGAAAATCATCTTCGTAAAGAATTTCCTGATTTCTTCTAATCCTCCTCAAATCTCGAGGACGAGATTTTTTGTAAGGGGGGTAGATTTGTAACAACCAAAAATTCAATAAAATCAGAAATGCAATATTAAAAATATCCATATGATTTATTGTCCTTTTTCTGATTTTTCTTGAATTAAAGAAATTCTTTTGGCTTTTTCCTATTAAAAGAAATCCAAATCCTCAATATAGCAGAATGGTAAAAGACAAAAGGTAAAAACCTAAAGTCAGTAAAATCCTTAAAAATCTAAGAATCATATTTGTGCCACTTGCTCTGTCCTGGCATTAATAAAATAAAATAAAATACAAAGATAATCATGAGGAGACAAGTGGAAATCTGAACCAAAAGATTTGTTCAGGATTTTTATTACCTTAACCAGAGTTGAAATTTTAACCATGCCGACATATTAACTTAACCCAACCCTGGTAAAAATATCATGAATTTATCTCTTCATTTAGTAATTTTAGAAATTCAAGAACAGTCAACCTTAAAAGCTGGAAAATGCAGTGTCAGAATTCTTTAAAAATAAAATATCAAATATAAAATTATGAATATTGTACATAAAGTACAAAATATTATTAGCAATCTTGTCAAAAAGTTTCATAAAATAATAAATTTAATTTACCCTTCGATTAAGTGAAAAACAGAATCAGTAAAAACATTTAACAGTGAATTGTCAGATTTTTAATAATATTTATATTCATCAAATATATTTGAAAATTTTAGTAGATCGTAGTCTTTACTTTGCCGACCTCATTAAAAAGTTTTGTAAAATTTTGATTTTATCTTCTAGCCTAAATTTCCGGTTTTACCCTGGCCTGTCCAGAATCATCCTGAATTTAAAATCTTGTCTCACGACATGTGGGCCCGCCGACAATTTGTCCTCGCCGCCGACTTTGGTTTCTCTCGACCGCCTTGACCCACCTGTCGCTCCATCTCTCCGTTCCTTTCCGTTTTCTCTCGCGTCTTCGCCGCTCTCACCGAGCCGACGCGCTCTCCGTTTTGTCTCGTCCGCGCCGCAACTCTTCACCCGAGGACGCCAGCACGTCGCCCAGACACGCCGCACCTGCCTCGGTCTTCGTACTCTCTCTCTCACGCGCTGAGGAACGGCCGAGAAAGCTCGTTCGAGCCGCCGCCTTGCCCCCCCTACGTCCAAACCCTGTGCCGCCGCCTCTTTAGCCTATTTAAACTCCGCCAAAGCATCGCACACACTTGTATTTCCTCCTGGAACCAGCAAAGCCACACCGAAGCGCCTCAACGCCGCCAGAATACCTCATTCTTCCCAGCTCGGCGAACACCAAAAGGGAAAACTCGCCTTTGCGCCGCCTCAGTTCATTTCACCCCGAACCAATCAACCCGAAGCATCCTCATAACACCCTGAACCTTTCCCCCACCTCAATTCCACCTCTTCTTCGCTGGTGAGCTCCCCCACCGAGTTCCTTCCGCCGCCGCCGTAGTCGCACGGTGAGAACACCTTCCCGATGTCCCATTCTTTGCGCTAAAGCCAAAAATCGCATTCTAGAAACTCGCTGATGCTCACGGTGGTATCCATTCGTCTCGAGAAGCCGTGGTTTCGCCGGAACACCGGTGAACCGTGAGCTCCGCCGCCCCTCACCGGTGGCAGGTCGTCTCCGGTCACCCCCGGCCGAAGCGATACCTCCCCTGGATGCGCACAAGCACGCTGAGCAAGAATATGGAATCCATTCCACTTCTCCGGCAGTGCTTCGCCGCCGGCGAGTCTTGCAACCGTGCCTCTGTCTCGGGTCACTGACAACCGGGTCCACCTGTCAGTCGTGTTCACTGTGTTGAGCCATTGTCACGCGGGCCCATCGTCGATCAGCATCGCTTGTCATGCGGTCCGTAGCGTCGGTACCGCTCGCGTCGCGGCGTGTCGCCGCTAACTGGGCCCGCCCGTCGAGCCTCGATCGAGCAGTGCAGAAAAGGGAAGGCGTATTTTGATGCAAAGGCGATTTTCCGCTTTTAGTATATTTACTAATTTTCTCAGATTTACAAAACCGAATGCATTCAAACTTGAATATCTTTTGAACTATCCAATCAAATGAAGTAAAATAAATTTCTAAATTCGTCTAAAATTATGTAGATTCATAATATGCAAAAATATTTCAAAATGAACTTTGTTTGAATTTCAGGTTTAAATTTAAAGAAAAATTTGAAATATGTTGTGAATAGAATTTCTGCAATTCAACTTCAAATTAAATGAAATAAATTTTATTAGATTCCATGCTCTGCTAGGAACCTGATTATGCAAAAATACTTAGGTGTACCATGGAAAATAATTGAAGTATAATGTATGGAAAGAAAGTGGTTCCATAATAGCAATTTAAATAATTTTAATTTAGAAATTGAAAATCCGACTAATGAAACCTGTAAAATGGTCTCTAAAAATGATAAATGAAAGTGAATTATTGAAGAAACTAAGATTGGCTATTATAAGAACCTAATCGTAAAATGTTCGAAAACTTGTAAATCAATGAACAACAAATATGTTAATTCAAACGATTGATTTTATTTGGTTCTTATGTCCGATCCTTTCATTTTGTCGAAATTGCCATGTTATTATTATTCGACGTGTAGCACCCGATTTAAACACGTGAGTTTGACGATCAGAGTTTGACGTCAAGATCATCAACAAGGCAAGCACCCCTTTGATCATATTGATCCCAGCTTTATAAATGTTTTCATTAAATGTTTTTATGCATACTTTACTTTTATTAAAGTCGCTATATTTTGGGTATTGGTAGTCGTACCTATTGTCACATAGAACTTCCTTGATAAGTATGAAATTGTGAACCTTGATAACCATAGAATAGCATAGACATTATTTAATGTCAATTTGGGTTAATCAAACTTAGTGACATGCTTAGCCATGCTAAAAGCAAAATAAAATCTTGATACGATTAAAAATGTTGGATATGACAACTTAATGGGTATGACCTTTCTGGTTGGTATTTTAATCAAAAATGAAAATAAAACTATGATTTTGATGCGGGCAATTATTGGCAATAGCCGGGTGTACAAGGGACTTGTACGTAGTGTAGGGTGGAGATTATTGCCCGTATCGGATTAAGGACCGAACTACGTGTTCGTTAAACCCAAGAATTTACCGTACAACCACAAGTCTTTGGTATGGGACAGCTCTAACTTATTAAGTTGCTTAAAACTAGCTTTGCATATTGGTAGGTCAAGTAGTACGAGCCTCTTCAAGGATGGTTGCTCGTAGGGCGCCACACCGAGGTGTTGGGAGTCACGTTTGCTAATACAACGGTGAATGCCATACTATGGACATGCTTAATCATTATTGTGCGGATTGTGCAAACATAAATACCATAGTACGGGTTTGATGTCACCGAAATTTGGTGCAAAGTTAGGGTTAAACAATGTAACGGTTTTGTTATGATCTCCTTGCCGACACACCAAAGGAAGTGTGTTCTTGGCCCGCAAAAGAGGTTGATCATTACTTGTGGGTAAAGCCGCATACAACTCGCAGAGTGTCAAACTTTTCAAAAGCCGTTCCGCGGTTATGGGAATCTTGGTGCGCCAAAGACTAGTTAATATTTTATATTTTCATAAAACTCTGGATCTCTACCTGGGACTGGTAGGAATGGTTACTTGGCAATTTCTGCTGTGACAGTAGAAATGATTCTTGGAAATGGTTATGATACCCAGGTATTTAGTATTTACTTATGCTTACATTCAGTTACTTTCAGTATTAAGCCGCTTTTTCTTAAACTTCGTTTTACGATCTATTATTCTGTATTTACATTTCAATTTAGCTTTATGCAAAACAACCATGAGCTTTTCCTTGGAATGGCCTGCATATATAATAGGTTTTGCAAAAGTCTTGCGAGTACGTAAGTACTCAACTTGCCCATGTTGATATTTTTAGGTGAAGAAACAGATTTCTCCGACGATACCTTTTATGACGCAGGATTCGGGGATGCGAACGATGAATTTTACTAGGGTTCTCCTTGTCAGTTGCCTGTGGGGATTTTGGGATAAAAGGCATACTACAAGATGAATGCCTCCACTGTTATGCTTTTACTTTTGGTATTGTAAGAATGTTACGTATTTGCTTCCGCTGTAATAATAAAGTTGTGTATGACTGTGATATCAATTTGTATTTGTGCGTACTAGCCACTGATCATGGGACTAGTACTGTATGCACATGGTATCCATTTTCGATATTAATTTATCGAAAATGGGGGCCTTACAATACAACACTACATTTGGTACTTAATCCGATACGGGCGATACTTTACCCTACACTACGTTCATTTCCATCTGCACAACAGGCTATTTCCAATAATCACCCGCATCAAAACTATAGTTTTATTTTTTGGGTTTTTAAGAAATTACCATTGATCCCATTAACCATCATCATGTCTCAATAATTCCAATGGTCAGTTTATCCAATTTATTCATCCCAAATCTAAAGCATGGCTAAGCATGATTATTAAATCGTATATGCCCATGATGACATTATGTATTGTCTAACCTTATTCTAGGGTTATCAAGGTTCACATGTCAATACTTATCAAGGAAGTTTCATTAGACAACAGATATATCTATCCGTACCACAATATAGCGAATTTACAGAAAATACGCACATGCATAAATTAATTTGGTAAAACAAAGTGAAAATTAAATACTAGGATCAATATGATCAAAGGGGGTGCTTGCCTTGCTGACGATCATCAAAGTCGATCTCAAGGTCGTCAGTGTTCATATCTAGGACGTCGGGTTCTACACGTCGTTCGACGATAAGAAAGCAGATAACAAACTTTAATAAGGACAAAAGAAATCAGATGAAAAATCAAATAGAGACTTGCCTAAGAAGGCAGATGTGATTTAGGGTTAGGTTCTTATGATTTAGGTATTCGCTTCTTAGACTGTCTTTATTTTTATATTATTAGTAGTTTCTAAGCTAAGTGGTATCATAACTTCTTATTTTTATTGATAAGTCTTATTTAGTTTACAAATTCAAGAATCTAAAATCATGTGTTTTTGTGCTTATATTTTAGAATTCTAGATGCTAAAATTATTTGGATTAATAGAATTAGGACATTAGTTATCATGTTATATGTTACGTATGAATAGTACTTAGTCTTCAACTGACTTGCATAAGAATTCGTTTTGACTAGATCTATTAGGTTGGGCTATTGGTTACATATTCTGGTTTTTAAGAAGGTTTCAGTGAAACCAATATCTTAAGTATTAATTTTTCTATTATTACTAAGTTTGTTTATTTATATAAAAGATTTTTGATATCATAATGTCTAGGGTTATTTGGGTGACAGAATTTATATGCAGAACATGAGGAAACAAGATTATTTCTTCATAATAAGGTAGTCTATACTTTGGAGAGCAATCCTAAGCTAATTTCATAAATTTTAGGATTTAGACGAGATGTTTTATTCATTGCTAAAATAGCTTAAGTGGTATTAAGGTTTCCGATGGCCATAACATTTAAGGGTATTGAGCTAGCAAGATTCAGATGCAAATGTGCTCTCAAGAATACACGATTAGAAACATGGCAAGCAGTAGCTATAGCCTCAGCCCAAAACTTCCTAGGAGTACTATACTCGTCTAGCATCGTCCTGGCCATTTATACCAGGGTCCTGTTCTTCCTTTCCACTACGCCATTTTGTTGAGGGACGTAGGGAGAGGAGAATTGATGCTCTAAACCAGACTCCACACAGAAACTCTCAAAATAGGAGTTCTTGAACTCCGTGCCATTGTCACTGCGTATAGCTCGTAGGGCACCAGGGAGCTCAAAAGACAACCTATGAACCAAACCCCTAAAATGGGTAAAAGTCTCATCCTTCGAGGACATGAAAAAACACCCAAGAATACCTCAAAAAATCATCAACAATGACAAGAACATACCACTTCCCACCCATCGATCGTGACTCTAGCCGACCAACAGTGTCCATATGTAAAAGCTGTCCTGGTGCATCAGTCATCACAACAGTGACTGGGGGATGAGAAGCAGCAACCATCTTGCCATGTCGTTAGGGAGAGCAAACTAAGTCTTTGACCATTTTGAGTTTAGGCAAACCTCGAATGAGATCGTGGCTGCTAACTCGGGTTAAATGATCAAAACCAATGTGACCAAGTCTCCTATGCCAGAAGGAGAGATCACGAGACTCAGAAGCAATCAAACATCAAGAGAGTCTCGGAAGAAGCGAGAAAAATCAGCACGAAAGACTCTCCCAAATCTAGAAATCCAAGAACTAACCCTCCTGAAGAATCAAGGATTCTCGGGCATTACTCTTGAAGCTTACCTCAAAAGAGTCATCGATAAGTGAGAAGCAGATAGCGATTGTATTGCGACTTACTTACTAAGGCAACATCTTTAAGAATGAAATTTTGGTTAATGCAGATGGTACCTTTAGCAATGACTCTACGAAGATGCATCCCGAAAGTGATCAACTCATCACGGGGCTCGGACTAGGAAGAGAACCATCGAGAATCTCCGGTCATATGACGAGAACAACCGAGTCGATAATCCAAACATCTCCTTCCCATCCGACGAACTCGATCAAGACACAAGAGAGAAAGATGACTCGATCTTGGGATAGAGTGAAGACTTAGGAACCCAATCTTGAACTATACGACTCCTAAGAGTACCATCCACGAAGAAGACTAGACTCGAGTGTCTCTCCGACGCTTAACCCGAACAAGATCAAGAGCAACTCTAGTAGATGATCTAGAAGTCAAATCGGGTTGGCATGCCGTGGTGCAAAAGCCGAACCACCCGGTGAAGTCGCCTAAAACTCCTACCGAAAACACATCACGTCATCGATATCCACCTCGATGAGAAAAGCGAGGAATATCAAGAGGACGGCGGAAAGACCGACTACGAACGACTCGGGACTAAAACTCAAAGAACTAGCATGAAAACCGAGTCACGGGACTTTGCCTAAAAACAGGCGACTCTCTAACCTGTCTAGAAGCAGTGTGTGCCTTAGGAGCACTCAAAGTCTGAGGATGACCTTGAATACCCTTAAGGGCAGCAACACGCTCACGCCGATTGATCTTGGCGCGCAAGGTAAATCTACTAGGTGACCATCCTTCTTCTGAAGGTGC
Organism: Otatea glauca; assembly: GCA_036346275.1. Taxonomy (NCBI): domain Eukaryota; kingdom Viridiplantae; phylum Streptophyta; class Magnoliopsida; order Poales; family Poaceae; genus Otatea; species Otatea glauca. The sequence goes on along the minus strand of CM070716.1, from coordinate 68,924,503 downwards.
ATGTGTACTTCGCCTTGCTAGAGGCAGAAGCAATAGGAGTAACACCCTTCTGGTCAGAAGTCCTATGGACAACCCCAGCAGACCTAAACACGGTGGTACTCACTCTGGGAGCTACCACAATTTCACCACTCTTGGAGCCGCGCACAATGGTGGGAGGATGCGCCCGAGCTGCTCTAAGGGATCAAATCCTAGACCTTGATTGAATCTACTAATCTTGGATTAGTCTAGAATAAGATTGAGCTTCTTCTTGCCTCCAACAAACTTCTCGAGAGTGCTCATAAGATACTGGCAATCTTGAAAGAAAGAGGCATAAGAAGAGCAAGGGGAAGAAGAAGAAGAACCAGAAAGATGAGCTCTCTCAACACGTGCATTTTTCTCCCTGAGCATGGCTGCCTCAATCTTGAGGGCCTCACAAGAAACGCAAGACGCATTTCTAATTCTATGGGCTTGGTCTTCTAATTTCTTCCTAAGCTCGACATGGATTTTATCCAAGTCCCCCTCAATCACAGAACATCGCAAGCAACTTTCTTGTGACTTATCTAGTAAGTCCTTAGCAAGTTTAGCACACTTGATATTTAAGGATTCATTGTCAAGTTTTAGTTGCCTACAGCCCTCACATGAGCTGACTCGGTCCTTAGAAGCATGCATTTCAAGTTCATCGTTTCTACAAGAAAGCTTCCTAAGGTGATCTCTCATGGCATCAATTTCAGCAAGCAATTTAGGGCAATTAGCACAAGAGGGAGTAGAGTGAGCATGAAGAAAACTAGCATCTACAGAAGGAGTATCAACAGATTCATTGCTAGCATTCTTCAACCTAAGACTATCTAGTTCAGACAACACACTATCATGCATGGTCCTTAGGTTCTCTAACTCCACAAGCAAAGCATCACACAAAGTACAGTCATCAGTGACTCGGGAGGGAGAAGATCTAAGTGAAGCTAACTCCCGAGTCAAGGTACCTACTTCCTTCTCAAGCTCCGTACACCTAGCTCTAGCTCTAGCATGAAATTTTCCTAATTTGCAGAAAGCTTCATTGAGGTGGTCATAGGAGGGTACCTCGTCCGTGTCGCTGTACAGCTCGGAGTCGCTGATGCCGTTGACGTCGGCCATGAAGCACATGCCGGAGAAGTCGTCGCCGCCCTTCTTCTCTTACGGTTCATCCTCGCCCTCATCGCTCCATGTCTCCGTGTCGGAGAGGTTGATGTCGTCAAGCGCGGCGAGGACGCGGTGGAAGAGCTTCTTGTTCTTGGAGAAGTTGCGGTACTTCTCACACGTCGGCTCACGAACTGGAGGCTTCTTGTTGCGGTTCTTGTCGATGTAGTCGTTCTTGCCCGAACCGCCTTTTTCGTTTTTGCCCTTCTCCAGCTTGGGACAGTTTGCTCGAATGTGGTTGGGGCCACCACACTCGAAACAGGTGATCATCCCACATCTCTTCCTCTCTCTCACTCTCTTGTATACATATGAAAATTTGCGAGCAAGAAGAGCAAGCTTATTTTCTGGAAATTTTTCCAGTTGGTCATCGCTTAGCTCGCAAAGGGCGGAGAGAGAGAAACCAACAGAAGAATCAGAAAGAGAGGATCCAATGGGATCGGTGACCAAGGCCATCGACTGAGATTTCGTCTTCCGCGAGACGACGTCGATCTCATGAGTCTTGAGACGGGAATAAAGCCCGTCAAGAGTCAAGGTCGACAGGTCGGTGGTGTCCTTGATGGTGGTCACCTTCATCTCCCAAACGCACAAATCGAGTGCGGTCAAGAAATGTCGAGCATTATCCGAGTCAGGGTATATACAACCAACTGCTTGAAGATCGCTCAAGATCTTGGTAAAACGACCGAAGCACTGATCAAGACTCTCACCAGCGTGTTGTTCAAACTTGTTGAACTCACGCTTGAACTGATCCTGCCTCACAGTCTTGATTTGAGTAGTGCCCTCATGGTAAGCATCGAGGGTCACCCAAATATCGTGAGCAGAATGGAGGTGAGAAATCCTATCATACTCACTGCGGCTAAGACCCTGTATGAGGATGTTCCTTGCCTTAGCGTTCGCTTCAACGTCAGCCATATTTCTAACCGTGACGTTTTCATCAGGAGGAACCTCATACGGGAGTTTCACCTTCTGCCATATCAGGAAGCCCTGGGGAGTGATGTATGACTCCATCCGCGATTTCCAAAACGAAAGATCTACTCCAGCAAAAATGGGAGGCTTGGTGGAATATTTGTCCGTCGCCATAGCTCTTGAGTCCGGTCAAGATCTAGAAAGAGCAGAACCGGCTCTGATACCAATTGAAAGATCGAAATGGCGAACAGAGGGGGGGGGTGAATGGTCGCAAATAAATTTCCCCCCAAAATACTCCAACAAAAACCTCGACAAGATCGCTCAAAGGAAATCGTGAAAAGCCCGAAAAACTAGACAACTATGTGTACCCCTAGCTTGCATGGATAAGTACCATAAAATATGTGCGAATTTTTGAGTCACAATCCTGGTTGTCTAGTGTCCAAGATAAAGAGGAATCAATCAAACTCTTGCTTTTAGAAAGGACATCAATTCAAATCACAAAAGTCACTTTCAGAAAAGCAAAAGCAGAATTTCCAGAACTTGTCCTCAATTTGAACAAAAGGTTGGTGGGTTTCTGCAGCTCACAAAATTTTGAGAATTTTTCTCCCTATGATAAACAGAGTCTTGAAGAACTCCATCAAATTTCTCCTCAAAAAACCTTACATAAAAAATAGGAGAAATCGAAGAACACAGTCAGTCAAGAACTTCGAGCAGAAAATTTGGGGCTCGGTTTTCACCTCATGGCGCCCGAAAAGTGCAACAAGAGAACACCAAAATTTTTTGCAGGTGTATATCAGAGTCCCGCACCTCCTCCAATAAGAATAACTTAAAAATGATTTTTATATATTTTTATAAAATTCAAATACTAAATACTACGCAAAGAACAAGTTCTGAACAAAGTTGGAACTTGAAAGAAAAGATGTTCTCTACTCAATCCAAGAGTGCAAAAGAGATGTAAAACCATATGAACACACTCTAAACATCCAAAATCAACAGCATTTAGAAGGAGAGGAGGAAAATCCAAATTGCGTGAAAGTAAATTGCGAGAATGTAATTGTGGAATATAAGAACCCGGGTACCCTCATGACAAGCCCAAGAGGGAGGCCCAGAAGATACTCCCCGCGTCAGGCCCCACTGCCGTGCGCAAGGGGACATATCCTAAAGGAAGTTGAACTTATATTTAGATATGATAGATACGGTTGTAATCCGAGTCGTTAATAGGGTAGATAAAGATGTAAACTCTATCCTCAGAATCGACTAGAATCTTGTAACCGATCGGAATCTCCAAAGCGATCAGACTCAGTAAGCGCCCCACCCCGCTATATAAGGGAGAGGGTGGGCAACAACGAGGATCCGATCATCCAAGCATAGAGCGATCAAGCCATAGAGCATAGAACACCTCATATCGCCCAGAGCATATTGCGCTTTGAACAACCCCTGATCCAAGAGATCCATATAATCCCAGCACACAGGATTAGGGTATTACCTCCATCGCCGAGGGCTCGAACTCGTCTAAACCCTCGTCTTGTGTGACCTTGAGTTTGAGATTGAGCGCCTACCCCATAAATTCATTGCCGACTACAAAAGTCGACAATTGGCGCGCTAGGTAGGGGAAGCGCTATAATCTTTTCCCATAGACTCGATGGCAGCAATCGGTGTATTCGTCACCACCTTCGTCTCCGGCCAGGCCTTCCGCTTCGGAAACCTGGACTTCATCGCAAATGCGCGCGGAGAGCTTATCTGTCTAGTCCAAAACTAGATCCGATCTGGTAAAGATCAGGCCAACCCATCTCAGGTATGTCACTTTGACTTGGCCGGCAAACCAGTCGGCGTCGCGAGGAATTGCTGCGATCTTCGTGGCATCTTCGCGATAGAAGAGCAGAAGACCGATCTCCAACGCCAACAAGAAGAACAGGAAGCTACGGGGGAAGATCGTCTTCGTAAGGGTAAGGAGGTGCAGGTGCGATCGCTTCGATCTCGCGGCCCCAATGTCCGCGAGGACCTCCGCAATCCGTGTTGGGAGATCGCCGTTTCCGCACACCACGCGTAGCGTCGTCGCTTCCAAGCGCGCTCGACAAACTGGACCCGATGATTACATCGGATAGCCCGGCGGCCCCGATCGTGGCCCAGATCAAGGCCATGGTGACGACGGCCGCAATTTAGCGAAATCAGGAAAAGCCGGTAGATGAAGCGCACTTGCGCTCCCACGCGGCTTTCGGCACGGCCATGAGCCACGCTTGCGACCTGAGCGCCACTTTCGGCATGACCAGGAGCCACGCCTGTGCCCCGAGCGCCACCTTCGCCACGGCCACGAGCCTACGCTGCGCTCGAGCGCCACCGCCGCGACGCCACGAGCCACGCCGCGCCGAGCGCCTCTTTCAAGACGGCCACGAGCCACGCTGCGCCCAGCGCCACCTTCGCAGACGACCACGAGCCTACGCTGCGCCCGAAGCGCCACCATCTAAGACGCCACGAGCCACGCTGCGCTTCGCGCCGCCTACAGCTCATCTACAAGCCTACGCCTACGCCACGAGCAAAGATGGCATGATCGTCAGCAACATATGGAGCATAAAGCAGCTAAGTCGCTTTTTTATGTCATTATAAATAAAATTGTTGACTTTCCTGACTTGCTGCTTAGTTGACCCACAACTAAGCAGTAAGTCGGGGGGCTACACCTAATAGCGTGCGCATGCGCACATCTTTTTTGAGTTGTATTTTTCTTCTTTTGCTTAACGATTGCGAGTGAATCCGAGTGCGATAACTCCAAATTGTGAAGCTCTGACCCCATGAACGGTGAACTTTAATCACCCAAAACACGTGCCTGGGAAAAAGAGCCATGAGCCGACTCCCAACGCTCGGGGGCTAGACTAGTCGGGCAGAGTGCTTAAACAAAAAGAGTCAAACCACTCGGATGAATTCAAAATCAATAAGGAAAAAGAGTAAAAAACTCTAAAATTATATATACACCAGTCGGACATCACATCCGAGTGAATTGTTTTTACATTGCCTAAGTTCTGCATATACATGATTTCAGGGCTACTAAATTTGGATGCGACGTGTGTGAGCCAACGCTTCAACGACGACATCAGCAACTTCGGCGACGAATGAATTTAAAGGGAGCGGCGCTGAATTTTGCCTTGAGCGGGAAAAGCGTTTTGACTTCTGCATATCGTTTGGGATACGGTATGCCCCAAGATGAGCCGACTACCAGTATTCCAATAATGGGACTAGGTACCACTCGAAAGGTTTAACACGTGGAGCTCTATTGAGTCCTTCACGGTCTCTTTGCCTACAACAAGGCACTCCTACCAGAAGGAAAACTAGTCGGAAGCTGCATCAAGAACTGGGAGCACTCGGCGTGAAGCATGACTCAGTTGGGCTGCAACCAGGAAGGCGGCAACTCGATCGCAAAGGACTCGGGGCTCTTGTGGAATATAAGAACCCGGTACCCTCATGACAAGCCCAAGAGGAGGCCGGAAGATACTCCCGCGTCAGGCCCATTGCTGCGCAAGGGGACATATCCTAAAGGAAGTTGAACTTATATTTAGATATGATAGATACGGTTGTAATCCGAGTCGTTAATAGGGTAGATAAAGATGTAAACTCTATCCTGTAACCGACTAGAATCTTGTAACCGATCGGAATCTCCAAACCGATCAGGACTCTGTAAGCCGCCCCACCCCCGCTATATAAGGGAGAGGGCGGGCAACGACAGGGGGATCCGATCATCCAAGCATAGAGCGATCAAGCCATAGAGCATAGAACACCTCATATCGCCCAGAGCATATTGCGCTTTGAGCAACCCCTGATCCAAGAGATTCATATAATCCCAGCACACAGGATTAGGGTATTACCTCCATCGCTGAGGGCCTGAACCTATTTAAACCCCTCGTCTTGTGTGACCTTCGAGTTTGAGATCGAGCGCCTACCCCATAAATTCATTGCCGACTACAAAAGTCGACGGTAATTGCGGGAAAGTAAATGCTGAATTTAAATTGCGTAAAGTAAGGACATAATGTAAATGCGCAAAATAAATTCAGAGAAGAATGGATAAAACTTTCATTTCTGGAAGGAGAGGTTACAAAGCCTCACTTTCATGTGGGCAAAGCTCAAAGGAGCATTCACAAACCTCAAAACCTTCAAGGGGAGGAGGCTACCCCTCCACCCCTATTTATACTACTCTTGGGCCACCTACCACCCTTGGATGAGTCCTCAACCCTAAAGCACTCATCTAAGGGCTAGGATTAACCCACACACACAACCATGCAAGGGCTAACCCAAACCCACACACATACGGGTTTTCTTGCAGTTTTCAAAGCATACTACCTAGACCCGCTAACCTATCAACTAGACCTCAATCCGACGGCCCTCATTGATCCACGCGGTATCTAGCTAGCATCATCTCCTTTCCTTGTCTTCTTGACTTGCCCGGACTCCGTCTCCGATCATCTTCCGGCGATCTCCCAACCGTCTGGACCTCCGACGCTCCTCGCCTAGTCCCGGTCATCCTCCGCCTCATCATGACCTAGCACCGTCCCCCTGCAACCATCAAAGACAAGGAAACACATCACATAGCAATGCCTACAATGATATGCAATAAACCATCCAACTCATCACTACCGCGCCCATACGGTCGGTACTGCCACTCCTGGCAGAGACAACTCAAATTGCTTTATTTTGAAAATCAATCCAAATCAAACTCAAACTTGAGCACACCTTGCTCAAATAAAGTCAAATACTCATTACAAACATGGATGGACCTCCACATGGTGTTTCAGATAGGTCGCACCAATAACTTTTCCAACCGTCTAGGAACAGCTAGTTCCAAGAGTAATAGACTATCCACAAGCCCTGTCTCTTGGTTCAGTAGCTAGGTGCAAACTAGACTCAGCTTGGAGCAAGAACTCTAAATGTTCAGAATGAGTGTTTGTGGTTTTTGAGTTGAAGCTCAAGCTTTTTGATGGAATGAAAGCTCAGAAATGCTAAAGATCAAAGAGTTGTAAATGATTTGAAAGATGTCAACGATGTTCAGAATGTCAAAGATGTGTATGTGCAAAGTGCTCTTTTGTTTTGTGAACTCAAGCACTGTATATATAGAGCTTGAATAGAAATAACTGTTGTACACGCCATTTGCTGTTGGGGTTGGCGGGATGGATGAGACAGGTCAACTACTACCTCTTTTATAAGTATTTTAAGGTGTATGAGACATACCGGGCTGATATGATGAAACATATTCACGCACTGGACTGAAATTGTTAGTCTGGGGTACACAAGATTGGAGAAGTATTATTGTACCCAGTCTAACCCATTTGCGTCGGACCGACAAAACCGGTCCGTCGTATACATGTACTGGTAAAAGTAAGTTTGTGTCGGGCCAACAAAATTGGTTTGGTGTACACATGCTTTGTTCTATTTGGATACCAGCAAAATAATGTTTGCGCTGGACTGAAAAATTGGTTCGGCGCAGAAGGGAAAATCAGCTGGTTTTATCAGAGAGAATCACGTTTGCGTCGGATCAAAAAATTTGGTCTAGCGTACACTTAGAATTTGGTCCGCAGCAAACGGCATGTTCTCGGTTAAGATTTGAGTAAAGGAATTCTTAACGCCGGACTAGAGATGATGGTCCAGAGTGAAAAACAACATACGCCGGACTGAATATAAGTCTAAATTCAGATTGGTCCGTCGTGAACAGTGTACGCTCGGTTGAAATAAATCAGAAGAGAGTTCTTAGGACCGGACTGAAAGAGTCGGTCCAGCGTACATGGAGTGCGCTCGGTTAGAACTTGAAACTTGATTTTTCAGCGCCGGACTAAATGTAGTTTGTCCGAAAAAGAACTCTTTTCGGCTAAAAAAGGGAAGATCTGGATTTTGAATGAGATATATGAAATGTCCTATGCTCCAAGTAATCTTAATGATTTTTTGCATATGAACCAAGATTATTACTTATGTATAATCCCTCTTAATAGTACGGTTATTCTAACTATATGGCTTGAATCAACTCCCAAACCAAAACTAAGAATAAACACCTTAGCCTTGTTCTTCAAATATAGCTGTTATCATCTTATATTAAGTATGCTTCTTAATCATCAACACCAAAACCTGTATAATAAGCATAACTAACAAAAATAGGGGGGATAGATGCTCTCAATCTCCCCCATTTTGTGATTGATGACAATATCTTTTATTTTATACTTAGAGAGCTAAAGAAGAACTACTTATTTCTTTTCCTGCAGATAAAAGTTAGTCTGATAGAACAGATAATGTTTGTAAATGATAAAGAGTACTTCATACTCCCCCTGAATGAATGCCTAGGATGAATTTTATTTGAGAACATAGAGAAACACAAAAGTTATTCAGAAAGGGTTCTTCATAAAGTTCAGATTAACTTGAGGTAAAATCAAACAAATATCAATAAGCCTAAAGATTCAGATATTTCACTTATTCATAACTCAGAAGCAAAGCAAGATCAAACAAATATCAATAAGTCCAAATATGAAGCAACAAAATCCATAAAATCATTAAGATCTTAATAGAGACTATTTAGAGAAGAGACTAGTAAGAGGCCTATTTCACTATTCTAAGCTTATTTCACTATTAAGAGCCATTTTTCAAAATGTTTTTTTACATATTCTGAAAATAATTGATTTTAGATGAATTTATAAATTTGTTTCCCCTTATTTGGATTAAAAATGCAAAAGATATTCACATTTGAAGTGCCACGGGTATGAAAATCCAGAGAAAATGGAAAAATACGTTTTCATTACTTTGAAAGCGATTTTCCTTTTTTGCAGGGTTTTCTTTAAATCCGCCCAACTGACCAATGGGGCCCTCGGGTCAGTGAGGGAAGGGTGGTTGGCTGACATGAGGGTCCCGTCAGTCATCGACTCAAAACAGAGTGGTCGCCTGCACGGCTTGCCGATGGCGAAGCAGCTCCGGGGAGGTCCAACCGCCGGTGCGACGAGCACCAGAAGGTCAAGGAGCTCATGGCGGTGGCTTTTTCTGTGGCTAGTGGTGACTGAAGCGATTCGACCACCGTGTGACAGCACCAGAGGAGAGGGCGGCGAGCCGCGTCGGTGACAGAGGGTTGCTTAGGCGTGATGGGTTCCAGATTCGGTATCTACGGATTCTACACGTCTCATTTTACGTGTTAACGATTGCTAAGTGCTATCGAATGATCTCGCCACCGATCGCCGGTTCTGGAGAAGAAGGACCACACAGGCGATGGAGTTTTGTTTGATGAATCCTGAAATAAAGAGTTTTTTTTATCCTCGTGAGTCACAGATGCTAAGGTGCAAAAGAATTAGAAGGAGGTTCTGTATGCCGCCTCAAATTGTGTCGATCCGAAGCTAGGGTTCTTCGACCGAGGGGTAGACAGATGAAATTGGTAGCTATTCTGTGGATGAGAGGGAATGAAAGATGAAGGGAAATGACGAGCTGTTCTCTGCAAATCGGGAGGCAGTATTTATAGCTGGAGGATCGCTGTAGGTGAGCCCAGAGCCTAGTATGAACACGCTGGGGTTTTGCGGTGCTCGCACAGGAGAAGGCATGGGCAATTCGCTGGAAATACGAAGAGAGCTGTGGCGTGGCGACGGAATGATGGCGCAAGTGCCTCGGTGGTGCGGGATGGCAGCGCTGACACAAGCTACAGGGAGTTCGAGCTCCACAAACAGCGATCTGGTCCCACGCACCGTGAAAGAAGGAGCAAATATAAGAATTGGCTGCGAGCTGGGTTGGAGAAGGTTCACTAAATCAGTTAGCTATCAAATCGTAAATTTTATGATAATTTTTCTGAGGGATGGTTGGATATTTTTATTTATCCTTTCAAATTTTTAGGCCGAGATATGACATACAGAATTTATAAAAATTATGATAAGGCACTGTGCTTAAATTTCTATTTTCTGATTTGATTTTTCTGGGACTCCATATCTATTCAATAAAATTTGAAATTTTTTACAGAAGTTCCTGACAGTTATAATGATCTCTATTAAAAATTTCAACTTCATGTATTTTATATTTAATTAATAAAATTTTTGACATTGTTACTTTCATATTTTCAATCTTTCTGTTTTAGAATTTTTATAAACATCAAACTAATTTATTAATTCTTTTATATTTTTACTGTTGATAGGTATATACATGAAGAGGATAATATAAAATTTCATGTCGATATAACGTTGTGTTATTTTTATTTGAATCTGACAAGATTAGTGTTGCTAGTCAATTATCATTAATTCCCTTCCATTTCATATTAATTTACTTTGATATGACTTTTTAAATTCATAATTGAGGTTCTAGTGATTTATTAAGATTAGCTAGAATTTTATACATTTTATTATAATAATATTTTTTATTGCTATTTATCTATTACTTATAAAGATTTTTCCTTTAAAGTAAAAAACAAGGAAAACCATGAAAAATACAAGAAAATCCAAAAAAAAATCTATTAAATGCAAGATTAAATATAATTAAATCTTATAATTTAATTTCTTACTTTATTTAAAATTTCAGGATGTTACATTCGTGCATGATGCATGTGTGTGTACGAGAGTTCTTTTAGATGTCTCCAAGTTCTCTCGTGGGTAAGTTCTAATCCGAGTTTGTGTCGCCGTCAAGTTGTGTCACTTGTGAAAAGACAATTGGAGCTGAGGCAAAGGTCGTAATCGCTGGCAAGGTGTGTCACCAGTGGTTTGGCCAGCAAGAAGAAGGCGAAACTCCTTGGAGATGCGTTCGTCAACCTGTGTCGAGTATCAGTTAGGCAAATCATAGTTGAGATCAATTGCCTCAACGAGTTAGAGTCGACAAGTCTTGATTAGGGGTGAGATTGTTGGAAACTAATCAAGACTTGCTAAAGTTGTTGATTTGACATGTCGTGCAAGGCAAGTAAAGATCACGATGCAATCGGCAATCGGATCAAATCAGTTGGTTTATTTTCTTAGTTAGGCTTTTCATGTTTAGTGTTTGCCTTGGTTACCAAGTTGATTAGGTGGTCCACCCACTATAAAAGAGCATATATCCTATGAGTTTAGAATATAACACAAGAGAAAATTACCCTAAAACTTATGTGTTTTTTTTTCATGTTCGTATGGGCGTATTCATGATCCAGCGCTAAAACCAACAGACAACCAGACGGACACGTGGAGTAGAGCAAGCGAAGTTTCACGCGCGGGGCACTCGTGGTGTGAGGGAAGCAGTTAGGCGAGGGAACCGGAGCGTGGTCGCAGCGGCGCGAGCCGCGAACGCGTGGACGAAGGGTGCGGTTCCGTGAGACGGAGCAGGCAAGCGGAGCGCGCCACACGCGTCAGGCCACCGCGGAGCGAAGGGTGACGTCGTGCCCGGCCAAGAAACACGTGGAGTAGAGCAAGCGAAGTTTCACACGCGGGGCACTCGTAGTGCAAGGGAAGCAGTCAGGCGAGGGAACCGGGAGCAGCGGTCGCAGGCGGCGCGGAGCCGCGAACGCGTGAACGAAGGGGGCGGCACCGCGAGACGGAGCAGGCAAGCGGAGCGCGCCACACGCGTCAGGCCACCGCGGAGCGAAGGGTGACGTCGTGGACGCCGTGCCCGGCCAAGAAACCCGCGGAGCGTAATATCGTATGCGCGTATTCATGATCCAGCGCTAAAACCAACAGACAACCAGGCGGACACGTGGAGCGGAGCAAACGATGTTTCACGCGCGGGGCATTCGTGGTGTGGGGGAAGCAGTCGGGTGAGGGAACCGGGAGCAGCGGTCGCAGGCGGCGCGGAGCGGCGAACACGTAGACGAAGGGGGCGGCGCCGTGAGACGGAGCAGGTAAACGGAGCGCGCCACATGCGTCAGACCACCGCGGAGCGAAAGGTGACGTCGTGGACATCGTGCCCGACCAAGAAACCCGCGGAGCGTAATATAGGTAGTATTCTGAACTGCACTTCTGTTTATTTGTATGGGGATCTAGAGACACAACATTTTTCAGTGCCACTTAATATAATTTAATCAAGAGATAGCCATGCGATTTTGAAGGACTTGGATAACACAACACAATCATTCCAAATTAAAATAGCTAGGGCAGTATAAATATTTCCAAAATCATGCATGCCTGTCGAAGCTGCTAAGCTAGCCGGTTTTGATTATCCGAGTGAAAAATGAAAGGGCCCTTTGAAGTATGGAAATGGAAAAGTACGTACGTGCAGAGATCGATCAAAGGTCGGTTCTGCGTCTGCATGCAGTAATTAAATGCAGTAGGTAATGTTGTGCAGCTACTCCTATACTGGAGTATGAAGCTTTTTCTTGCATGCTCACTGTCAGTCAGTCACCTCTGCGCACGCGTTACCGATCTGTCATCAGAGCTGATCTGACCCGAGCTCTCAGTGCATCACCAATGGAGAGGCGCCAGGCGCTATATATAAACGACTAAGCTACAGAGATACTAGCTGTCTGTATAGCGAGGAGATGCTCTATCGATCTGCGCTAACTGCTGGTGATCTTCTTTCTTCCTACCATGGCACGGCCACGGCAGCGCGCTCTCCGCCGGTAAAGCTAGCTAGCCTTCGTCTCTCTCTCCTGATCACTTCTCAGAACGCACGAAACGATGCGTAGTGCGCCTCAAAAGTGGGGTAACAGTAACACACACCCACACCCACACAGCCTAGACAGATCTGGAGAAAAGATAGTCACAGTTCACAGTTGTAGTTGGGTCGTCGATACATGCAGGCGCGCCAGGGGGCAACATCTCGCTTCCAAGTTTGTCTTTATCTAGCTACTAGTAGGCAGTGTTGTGAATGCTGGTTTTACTGTGCGCCCCATGTACACAACAGTGTCCGTGAGCCAGCGAGTAAGCTCGCTCGCTCCAGTCTCCACTGTCAGTTCCTCTGACCAAAAGGCTTGGATGCATGCATGCGAAAACAAAGACACAGAGAAGACGCCAGGATCAGAACGAGCGATTGGGCGAGGACATCATGCATGTACAATTTACATCTAATCCCTTTTCAGTCCTAGCAGCCGGTCAGCAGCTGCCTCGCTCACTCGATCTCCATTATTCAATTAATGCTCCATTTCCTTCCTAGCTGAGACTCTCTTCAGCTCAGCATCAAGCGTAGTCCTGCTATACATAGCGCTATTCGCCCTCGATCAGTGCGCCGACATGTCGTCCTTTAGCCTTTTTCTTGGACGCTACAAACCGTTCGTTTGCTTTCTCTCTCTATATATATTCTTTTCAGTTACGATTAGGAACAGTGTAACAGTAGTTTTCTCGTGACTAGATATATACTTCTCTCTCTGTTACGAGTCACAAATAATCATTTTTGACCTTTAACACCCAATAAAATTATAACATTATAAAAATATTTTTTTAGACAAAGCTATACGCATTATTTTCATGCATCCAATATCTATATTTAAAAAGACATCGATAGCTAGAGTTTTAAAATTTTAACTATACGTATTCTAAAACTACGTGTATTTGTTACTAGTAGGAGTATATATCATTGTTTAGGGAATATAAGTTTTCGGCTGACTCAGCTATTAATGCACAACTGCGATTAACCAAGATGATCTTTATATATAGTCGAGTAAATTTAATAAAACTACAAGTTTCGTGTACAAATTATCAAAAAAACTACATGTTTTAGCTCTTATTTCACAAAACTACAGATTTTAAGGGAACTTGTGTCACAAAACAACATGTTTTAGAACTAACCTATTTTTGTAGCAGGTCTGACAGTGTGAACCCTCACAGCAGCCTCACGTGCCCTAATTTCCCCTTTCACTTGCAATGTGAGGTTGGCATGTGGGTCCAGACTGTCAGACACTTGACAAGAAATAGTCAATTCTAAAAACTGTAGTTTTGTGATACAAATTCTCTTAAAATCTATAGTTTTGTAAAATAGAAACTAAAACACATGCAGTTTTGTGAAATTTCCTCTATATAGTGTAATTGAACTAGGTTCAAACATGCTACTATGCGTAATACTCCCTCCGGTCACAAAAGAAAGTTGTTTTGCGTATTGATACGATCTCCAAAATACAACTTTGACCATCCATTTCTGTTATAATATGTTTATAAAACCTAATAAAATCATAAATCCCCATGGATTTAGTTTAACAGAAACATATTGATGCAGGGATGGTTGTTAATTTCGTGCATAAACTGATCAAATTGCACTGATCCCTGCAAATTTACGTGGAAACGACAATGTTGTAAACAGAGAATTATTATCCATTCAAATTATTTACGACATTTAGATTGAAATACCATCAACCATTTTGGTACATAATGACTTAACATTTATTTCGTAATCGCAGATTAGTCAGGCGCAACTGCAGCCAGGCACTTCGAATACCATCTTGTGGAAGTGGATGACCAATGGAGATCGATTATATGGCAAAATCAACTTACGATATACAGTTCCAAGGTCCTTATCTTTGGATAGTGCTTCTTCCATAATTTGGAAACCACAAGCGGCGAACGAGTGCAGATTTTTCTCATAGCTTTTTGTGTAGAAAAAAAATATTAACGGCAGATAAATTAATGATTAGAGGCTGGCCTCGCAGCACACTTGCCTGTCGTGTGGACAGGAAGAATAGTAGTCCACCACGCACTTGGACACTTGGTGCTTCGCTGTAGTTTTGCCAAGCAGGAGGTGTTCATAAGGAATTCTGAGGGTTTTGAGATGAGAAAAAAAGTGCATATATGCATTACACTTTCAATACAAACTATATAAATTTTAAAGTAAAGGAAGCTATAAACAAATTAAAACCATCTATTTTTCATTTATACTTTTATATATATATATATATAATATTCAAATAGTGATACGTAAAAAGCATCTTCTACGAGAAAAAGGTCGCGCGGCTGGATAGTTATTTTGTTGTTTTTCACCTTCTGGTCTGTTGCCCAGTGAGTAGCTGTTGGTTTTCAGATTTATGTTGTGGTTATTTTGAGTTTGTTCCTTAGACAAATTTATTGGCCTAGTTGTATTTTGAACTGTGTAATTCTTTCTTTCTCCTGTTAGTTCTTCCGGAGAGCTTCTACCAATTTTTTCAGAAAAAAATAATTGAAAAATAATAGGGATCTCGCCTAATCCAACTTGTGAATAGCTATCTTGGAGAGGTACTGCGTCTTCGGGACGCCCACTTCTCGGCTACGCGCCCGTTCCGCGCTATAGAAACTACGGTGTCCACTGTCCAGCTTTAGAAACTACATAAACGACAAATGCATCAAACCACAGTAGCTTTGGTGGCTCAGTTGGTTGGAGCAACGCTTCAGTAAACAAAGAGGTGTTGAGTTTGAATCTCAACTAGAGCAATCTCTCATTTATTTTTTTCTCTCTATGTTAAAATGATAAAGTCCAA
The DNA here is from genome assembly GCA_036346275.1 of Otatea glauca. Classification (NCBI taxonomy): domain Eukaryota; kingdom Viridiplantae; phylum Streptophyta; class Magnoliopsida; order Poales; family Poaceae; genus Otatea; species Otatea glauca. The sequence continues at coordinate 68,909,124 of CM070716.1, read as the reverse complement.
TTACCTTTTCTTTTTGTTTCATTTGAGGTAACACTTTGGTTGTTTTTTCTATCCGCTTCTACAGATTTCAGTACATTTAGAGTCTATTTACGTAGAGTGGACTTATATTCAAGTCTCTTTGAGTAGTCATTCATGGCAACGCGCGGGGTTTTAGTTAGTATATCTTTAATCTTGTAGAGGTAAGCGCCGTCCTGCCACGTAGCACATGGCTCGTAGTTTCCATAGCATCATGCTACAGTACCATTTTGCTACGATACTTTTTTGTTTTTTCAAAAAAATATTTTCCTCTCTTCCCTTTTTTTTCCCTTTGCTTTTTTCAATTGTTTAAAGCGCTGCTTTTGTTATCCACGCTTTTTTGCGTCTGCAGCAGCGCACGGGCTAGTAGAGCAACTAGTTTATTTATGGTTTAGGTTCTGGGGGTTCAAACCACGTAAACATAGTACAATGGTTTTTGAAGAAAACGAGGGTGTATCCTTTAAATAAAAGGTGCTTTTGACCATTATTTTTCTTAACAAATAGTAGAAATATATACATCGTACGTAGAAGTATAAATGAGTAATAAATTATGATGCTGTACATGAATAATATTATAGGAACACATTGACTTTCGTATAATTTGATACTTGATGGAATGCTCTTTGATTGCCGTGGACATCCTCTATTTACATTTTTATTCTTTTGAACTAGTATTTTAAATAGCTAGCTATAGTTTTTAGACCCCAAACGCGAAGCTACGGACCAATATTCCACTATATTAGGCAATAACCCAATAGCTAGCAATATTTCCGTTATTTAACGTAGCTTGTAGTTAATGATAGCTGCGCTATCCTACATAGATACTCATGAGTCAAAATATTAGGCTCATTTTAAAATCCAATATTACTAAAGGTCTTAAATGCATCTCTTATAAGGCTAAACTATGAGAAAACATAATAATAAACCTCATCTCTCCTTTTTTCAATAATCTAATATTCATATTTCTCAACGATTAAGTACTTATTGTTAAGAACATTATAATATAGTTATCATTTATGATCTTTTGGACATGTATTAATATGTTTGTTGATTCCGGACTTGATTCATATTCTTATATTATATACATATTTTTTTTAAAAAAAATAATTCTAAAAACGTGGAGAATTATAGCTTTCACGATAGTTAGCGATAGCTATTGTAACTTTTTTGGGACCTTGGCACGAAGTCACGAAAATCATGATTTAAAACCTTGTTTTGAACGCTGCAAATATATCTTGTCGGCATCTAGAATATTGTTGCTCGCACACTGTATATCCTTGATTTCATATAACACAACATATGACTCAACCATAACAAAAGTGAACTTATCATCTATCTAGACCCTAGAGTTCATTTATTATTTATTCTTAGAGGAGTGCTTCTACAGCATAGTGCTAAAAGTATATCACACAGGAAAAAAAACTAAGGTTAGTAATGGATTAGAGCACATTAGTTTCTAAACTCTTAATTTTCTTTAAAATACTTGTACCTTTTTTTGGAAAATGATGTTTCTATCAAATATGCATGAATATAGTCTATAAATTAAAGCTTTCCTTTGTTAAAAGAAAATCATGTTCAGAATTTTAGATAACAGGCGGGAAATCAGTACACGTTATTTCATGGACTATGCACATCACTAGTATATATTTAAAAATTAACTTACAAAATTCTTATCGAAATAATGCACACTGTGCCTTAAAAGTACCTCTATATGTATCAGAAGCAGCTGGTTGTTACATGCATGAGAGTATATTCACTATTTTCTTCAATGAAAATTAACAAAAAGAATGCAGCACAGAAAGTGCTTCAGACATTAAAGAGGCAGTAAGGGTACGGGTACGAGTAGTCCCCAAATTAAAGAGGCAGTCAAAACATTTCACATCTGATCAGTAATATACATATGTACTTGAATAGATACACTGGTGCATGGTACTGATACTATAAAACTAAATGGTCGATGTAGACATCACTGCATGTAGATTTTATTTTGTCTTCTTATCTTGTAAATATATAGTACGTATTAGTTTAGCATCACTGGCGCAAACAATATTGTTTTGTTCTACTAAGAAAAACTCGTAGGTATTAAGATATTTTCAATCGAGCATGCTGTCATAGTAGTGTCTTTCTTATGTAGTGGTGCTCCCCCTTCTCTGATTAGAAGCTTAATTAGAACCTATTGTGCCACTGATCGAAACTTGCCCCCCTGGAGTGGATGCTTGCATTGATATTCATGGAATTGTCAGGCTCCAACTTCTCCAGCTCTGCGAAAACTTCGTCCGCGGGCTGGATGCCGTTGCAGGACTCATACATCACTCCACCTTCCCCGCTGCCGAGGGCATCGACGGCGCCGACGCCATTTCCGTCCGCAGCCATCATGTTCGCCGGCAGGCCGTCGAGGTCACCGCCGACCGCATTCTGCTCGGAAGCTGAATATATATGAATATTATTGTTCGAAGATGACGAGCTTGTGATGTCGGTCCTGTTGACCTTGTGCTGCTTATTCTTGGTGGATGCGTGAGTGTGAGCCCGCGTGTATCCGGCAAGCACGTTGCGCTGCATTGGCCATGGGTGGTTGTGCTCCGCCGTGTAGGTGATCACCAGCATGTTGGGGTCGCTGCGGCTCCGCTCCACTTGCTTCCTCGCCATACATCCCTTGGAGCTGCTGCATCTGTAGTAACCCCTGCATAAATTAATTAAATAATATGATCGATTAGTTTCAATCGCAGGAAGAGATATATTAATGCATCTAAATCAATTGTATCTCGATAGATATAAACAATGAGCTAGTGATCTTCAATTCAGTTTATTAATTAACATACAGAAACAAGATGGATCGAGCGAGTTGTGAAACAACTCATCAAATAGACGAGTGTACGTGCGAGATTGTACCAGCAGCTTTCCTGCTATATATATTTGCAATTCTCTTAGTCATGAGCTAATCGGCTCACGATCTAAGCGACTGTGCGCACAGAATGCACAGTCGGTCGCAGTCTATGAATGGACTGATCAAAATCTTAAAGTGGCACAGTAATGTCAAACGACCTCCTTTCTGTTGGAATTCAGGCCCAATCAACATAATCTTTTCGTGGACACGCGCACATGAGATTGAAGCATATCCTGGTACACGAGAGAGAGAGAGAGAGAGGATTGGTGCTGCGCAAGGCTTGCAGCGTTTTCTTGTTTTCTCTCTTTATTCTCTCTGCTGTAGAAACAACATTGAGTACAATATATAAAGCATAATTGGATGCATGCGGCAAGTAACAAACTTGCACCGAATCCCTACATGCACACGGCTACATGCAGCTAACTACTAAACAAACTAACTAACTACCTACTCAGATGCTAACTAAGCAACTTCCTAACCATGCTAATGCACGTCCACAAGCAAACTAACAAACTTGCCGTGCACATCTAACCAAACAAACTAAATCTTATCATCGTACAGACGCATGCTATCCTGACTTTAAACGTTTGCACAAGATTAGTTCTAACAATCAACCTCCTAATCTTGTTGCCATTATTTTGAGTTCCTTCTAGGCAAACATCATAGTAACGCCGGCTTGTCATCTGCTGCAGCAAAGTGCGCTTCTTCCTTCTTCGGCTTGTGTCACTCAACGGCAAAATGCCCACGTATGCCACAGTTATAGCATTTTACCTTTTTCCTATCGAACTTGCGCTCACTGACGTCGAAGTCGCCGCTGTCCTCTTCGTCGTCATGGCCGCCGCCACGGCCACCACCGGTTTTGCCGTGGCCACTGCCACAGACATAGTTCTTCTTCGCGCCGTTGCCTGACCCTTCTCCACTCTTATTCTCCTTAGTGCTGAAGGTTTCCCATTGTGTTCGCTTGAGCAATAAATGCTCACTCTCCTTCGGGTCGCCGAAACTCATTCGGACGCGCGCTCGTCGTAGGTTCTTCCCTACAAGGTCTTCAACGGTGAGGGTCTTCAAGCCCACGCACTGCTCGATGGAGGTGACAAGCTACATGTAGCGCGCTGGGGTAGCACGAAGAAACCTGTGCACAACAGCAATTTCGTCCACCGTATTGTCGCCCAACGCGCGGATGCCGATGATGACCGACATCACCCGACTGGCGAAATCTTCGATGGTCTCCCCTTCCTCCATCTTCAGCTCATCGAAGTTCCTCTTGAGGGTCTGCAAATTGGCCTCGCGCACACACTCATCTCTCATGTGCGCCGTCTTGATTGCTTCCCATGTCGACTTCACCGTGTCTTTCCCAGCGAGGGAAGGCATGATTTGCTCCGGCACGGCCTAGTAGATGGCATAAAAAGGCCATCCGATCCTTTTGGTACTCCATGGCACCAGGTTCCACAGCTTCCCACACGTTCTGCATTTGAAGAGTGACACGCATCTTCATCGCTCAAATCGTAGTTCGTGCGGGTATGACATATTCACCACACTCTCTTCACCACCTGCGAGACGGGTGAATCACTTCACAGCAAGCGTCGTGACGTTGGACGGAGACAAACTCCTTCCTTCCCTTAACATCCTTTCCGACACACGAAAACACAAGAAGGTCCATCTACACAATCTTTTCGTGGACACACGCACATGAGATTGAAGCAGATCATAGAACACGAGAGAGAGAGGATTTGGTGCTGCGCAAGGTTTGCAGCGTTTTCTTGTTTTCTCTCTTTATTCTCTCTGCTGTAGAAACAACATTGAGTACAATATATAAAGCATAATTGGATGCATGCGACAAGTAACAAACTTGCACCGAATCCCTACATGCACGCGGCTACATGCAACTAACAACTAAACAAACTAACTGGACTCTACTAACTAACTGGATCCTATTCAGATGCTAACTAAGCAAATTCCTAACCATGCTAATGCACGTCTACAAGCAAACTAACAAACTTGCCGTGCACATGCATCTAACCAAACAAACTAAATCCTATCACCATGCAGACACGTGCTATCCTGACTTTAAATGTTTGCACAAGATTAGTTCCAACACTTTTGCATAGTGTGTAACTGCGGATGCCCACATTTGAAAAAGAAGTTGGGATTAAATATACAGAATGAAAACTTTACTATGCCAGATGAAGGCCGGGTTCCTGAAGAAACTCCCTTAATGGTGACACTGCAAATCATACTTCCTTAATAGTTTGAAAGCGATCGTGCTTAATTATTTTGTTGTATCTTATCTTAATTGATCTGAATCTGTGTAACTATCTTACCTTGTCTGCACTTAAAATCATAGTAAATTTCCTGTTATCTTAGTTTGAAAGCGATCATGCTTAATTAGTTTGTTGTGTTTTAAGGGGAGGATTATTTTGCTGCAGAATGCACACACACACACATATATATATATATATATATATATATACACACACACTCACAAATAATGGAATAACAATTAAAAAACGGAAACGCACATTTGATTTGCATAAGAAACACACTAGAACTTATCACACACACGAATGCATGCACATAAGTTAATTGCTTGGATGTAACTCTTTATAAATAAAACCGAATAATAACATAAATTTATTTTGCTCATAAACTTGGTAAATTTAAACTAGAGCAAACAAGGTGATTCACTGTTCTTGTTATAGCCTTAATCTTAAGTTATATTGCCCATCAACTTAAATAAGCCAAACAAGCACTATTTGTTAACCATAGAGACATGCACGATTTACTACTACTTTAGGCCCTCTTCAAAAAACGGGACTTCTTTAGGAATCTTTCGAAGCAGCAAAATTACTGTATATTCGATTCTAGACGATTTAGATACTCTGCCTTTAGAACAAATTAATGGCATTATATATATTTGCCTTTCTCAACCCTTGGACTATCTCACTGGAAACCAAAACAAACAATCCAAATAGAGGCAGAAAAGAAATTTGGCGCATGCATAATTGCCTCAGCATAATTTTCAAAAATTACGTTCTTTTCTCCATCCCAACTACTAAATATTGATGAGTAAATTGCACCAGTATCATAAACTTGCACCCAATCACTTATATATTAGCCCCATAAACTCTTATGATCATTTTAGCAGGTCCTTTAACATTTTGTCGCCTATTAGTCAGGCATTTAGATAACATGAACAAAATGCAAATTCCATCAAGGGGTCGCCAGCTTAGGTGGCCTAGTTGCCATCGATGCCCATGCTAAGTTTCAAAATTTAGGTCCATGCATAATAATATCGTTGGAAGTTTCAAATGAAGCACTTTCTCTATCTCAAGTTTCAACTACTACGTACATTGATTGCCTACACCTCTCCTCACACCCAACCGATCTTGTTCGTGACTTATATTATTTGCGGGGTTTTGGGGTACATATGTGTGCAATCACTAGGTCATTTGCTAAATTCATTGAATACCTATTTGGCTAACGACGACAATTTTAAAAATTGCCAAATTAATTTTGTGCAAGTTTGGAGATTGTTGTAGGGATAGCCCACTGCCCTGCCACTACAGCCAAGCAAAGAGAAGTCAACCTCTTCACGCCACGATTGAAGGGGCTAAATTTAATGGAAGTCCTCGACACAATGCCCTTCTTTAGAGAGGGAAAGGGTCCAAAACGATTTGTACCCCTTTGGCAAGACGGCCAGCCACCTCGGTGCCTTCCGAAAGGGTCCCTTGGCCTAAAGGTAAACGCCTTGGGAATGCAGAAAGTGGAGGTTGAAGTCCCAACGAAACAACGTGATGGACACAATCCATAGGTGTCCACCATGCACCAAGGCTACTGCTGAAGAGGGAAAAGACCATGAAGCACCTATAGTTGTAGGGCCTTTACTATGACATTGTTGTTATTTTACATCCCTATATCGTAACACTATAAATAGACCTCTTCTGTATGCTGAGAAAGGGGGATCGAAGAGAATATAAGAAAAAAAACACATTTTATCACTTTTCCACTGTTCTCCATATCCAGGGACCTCAAGGCCCTGACCCCTTGTAGAGGGTATCGGCTAGGGTCCTATCTTTTTATATTGTTTGGTCTGTAGCCACAACATGGATCTATAATGCAATTTATGTAATTCCACATCTGTGGGCTACAGACAAAAATTTGTTGTTTCAAATGAAAGGTGGGGCAAAGTGAATTTATTTTTTTGAGGCTATATTTCGAAATTTAACTATTGCTGAACTAATTAAAATGGTCTGATCAAGGAATATGCACGGTAGATGCCTCATATGTAAGATGGCCATGCATGATTTCTTTGTTGCCCTTTTCAGATACTCTACCTGCAGACATGAGCAATAAATATCAACAAAATCCCCACATTTGATGTGCAACATATCTGGTAAGTTAGAACCTGTAAGCGTCTTCTGGAAGAAAGAAGGATAAGGAACATAAACACAGTACCAAAGAAAGAGATATGATGTTGATGAACTTCAATTGGATCATTATACCTTGGATAAGGAGAGCCTTTGATGGGTTTCTGCCCGTACTTCCTCCACGCCCACAGATCAGACGGAATCACCTCTCCTCCACCTGCCCGGCCGCTCATCGCCGGCGGCGCTGGGATACACACCACCTTCTTCACGTCGTTCTTTCTATTGTATATATGCAAGGCATGCGGCAATAACTTTGTTAAAGATTCGGTGAAAAAACTACTTAACTAAAGATTATACATAAATATACACACTAATCGGAATTTAAGATAGTAATATATACATATCAGCTAACACATGACTGTTTAATGCACTGATAGAATAGTTAGGGCTTTTGGAAATCAATCTCTCAGCAAAGAACATGAAACGAACTATATAATTAAGGTGGGAAACCTGATTTAACAAAACTTAGCAAAGAGATCTACACTGGCTACTAGCCTTGAAACCATGTAAGAGAAAATATATATTCTGACTAAATGACAAGCAGCATATATATGCATGCATCAGATGTCAGGAATCAGATATCTATTTAACTCAGCTAGCTTGACACTCAGAATGACAATCTCCTAGATGTGAGGTCCCTCAATATATATGCTGGAAAGCAATGCTGAAATGGGTCAACGAAAATATATAGAACCATAGATATATATATAGTTGAGTATACATGAACTAATGGTAGGGAAAGTGAGAAGTTAGTAAACGAAGGAACAAATGGATCGAGCGGAATGGCAAAGTGAAGCAACAAATGTGAAATCAAGTCTCTTCTCTTAGAAAGGATCGATGGATCGATGAAGAAAGAACAACACCAAGAAATAAGTTACAGAAAAGTATATAGTTAGTAGATTAGTAACCTCTTGATCATTTGATGATGAGCAGCTGGCGTCAGCGGCGAGATCCTCATGGCGTCGTCGCCGTCGTCGGCAGCAGCGGCGCCGCCCATCAGCACGTCGCGGCCGCAGCAGGCGTGCTGGGACTGGGAGATCTGGACCGCCAGCTGCTGGTGCTGCTGCGGGAGCCGGTAGCCGGCGGGCGGCGCCATCGCCGACGACAGGTATGGATCGACCGTCGACGGCGCCTCAAACATCACCACGTCGCCGCACACGACGCTCATAGGCCGTCGCTCCTCCTCGTAAGGGATCATGATCTGGCTGGGATAGTGAGGCGGCATGTAAGCAGCCGCTGCTGCAGCAGGAGCAGGAGGAGGTGGCTGGTGATGGTAGGTGGACGCCACAGCGGCCATTGCATTGGCACGGGTCACGATGTCGGCGAGGTCGCCTTGTGCAGTGGCGGCGTTGGCCGCCTCCATATCCATTGTGATGTGCTCACTCTTTCTAATTTCTACTACTAGCCAGCCAGCAGGCTGCGGAGCAGTACACGCACTCACAGTGCGAGCTTTCTCTCCTTCTAATTCTCTCTCTCCCCTCACACAGTCACATGAGCGTAAGCAGAGATTGATCGATATATGGATGGGATGTTTTTAGATACTAGTGAGTGCGTACGTGTGTGTCGTTTCAGTCGTCGCAGGCTATGGTAAGGTGAGAGGGACCAAGCTAGCAACCTGTATATTTATTTGGGCACCAACTGTGGGCAGCTTATTGCAGCACAGGGAGTCAGAGTGAAATATATGCCTGCCGCCACGAGATGACGACCATACGGCCGTTTCAACTTTCATCCATCCATCTCTATGCAAGGACTACTGCTTTTGCCTTTCCTAGGCTAGTCCCCTCTCTCCTCTCTTCATCTCGTCCTCCTCCTCCTCCTCCTCCTCCTCCTCCTCATGAGAGAGAGACAGAGAGATGGAGAGAGGAAGACGACAAGGGGACAGGGACATGGTGGCACTTATGATAGAGAGAGAGGGCAGTAGGGCAACCATTGCCTTCATCTGTTGGTTTGGCTGCTTCTCTCCCCCCTCACTCTCTCCCTTCTTCTATCACCTTTTTATTTTCCGTTGCGTCTATTTGCAATAAACTTAGGATATTTTAATAATTTGAAGGAATCATAGGCACAAGATATTTACTCCCTTCGCTCTTTTGTACTGTCATTTTGATCATCAACATAGTCTCCAATATATATACACAGTAGACCGCTGTCTTTTTAAATATAAGTTAATAATTAATAAAAAAAGTAATTATATGAAATAATTTTGATTTTGATGATAAATATACTAATACCATTTTCATATAAGAAATATAAATATATTTTGTGCATATTAGCGACTTTTAAAAGTTTGGCTGTACATTCTAAAATGACATCTATTTGAGAATGGAGGGAGTGATACCACATAGCAATGCTCTAAAAGGCTGTAAGCAAGCAGTCACCCTGCCCGTAGCGCTTATGCGACCTTATAAAGCGAATAACACAAGGCTTTTTTTTTATTTGTAAGGTGGTTGAATATTTCTTAAGCACAATTCACATTTTCATCTATTGAGAGTCAACACCCAATCGTATGACACATCGGTCTTCATGCAAATCTAACCGTCATAAAGTTTGACTTCGAGTTAAGAAAAGAATCGAGAATTAGTTGAGTCCCAATGATAATTGTGTTAACCAACTATACCCTTTGAACAAAATATCTATGGCCATTAATTAATTAAGAGAATTTGACGGCACACACCACACGTATTTCCTAGCAAATAATATATAGGTATTTTCATAACCGTCTTACAGTACATCAGAATGTAATCGAAAGAAAACTTTGTGCTTCAAAATGGTACCTTGGTATTTGCACATATAAATATGTTGTTTAACTAAAAGCAGCGGTTCGTACTTATAGCATTTGATGAGTGGGTTTTACATGAATCCAAAGATTTCAAACATGCATACTCAGACGGCCTTGTTCGTGATCGATCAGACACATCGATCGTCGTTGCAAAATATATTGAATACAAAATTTATGTTCCGCACCGGCCGGATTCGATCGCCCTATGCATGTTAGCATGTACAGTAGCACTTTTGGCTTTAATTTAACTAACTTTGTTGTGTCATTTAATTTCTCTCTGTGAGCATGTACTCGAGCATTTTATGGCAGACTGTTGCTTACTCCTATTTTGTCAAGTTTATATAAGATGTGCATGTTATATATATATACGTCAACTAAATTAATTAACCGGTTTTTAGCTACCTGTTCCTCCCTGCTTGCGTCTGTGTCCGTTTTCATCCCTTCGTCTATCTATGGCTGTGCTTAGAATTAGTGTAGATCAGGAGGGTTCACATAATATTATACACTAGTCCTATAATATAAAAGTATTCTCCAATAACACAAACCAATGCAAAGAAGAACACGTAAATGGACACACAAAGGGAGCACGTACATCTCTTCCAAATTAACCAGATCTGCACATGTTTCGGACTTTCAGTTAGTGACAAAACAAGCATAATCGATGTAAGGTGTTGTAGGCTCTCTCTAGGAGCTGTTATCGCACAAGTGCTGATGAGATTCGGATGGTGACCATATGAAAAAGTGGAAAAGACTCCTCTGCCGCCCCCAATTGTATCGCGGCGGATGGTACATCGTCAAATACTAGTGCCCATTTGGTTTGGGAGTATATCTATGTATATCACTAATTTATATCATATAAAACTCTATATTTTCAGAGAGGTATGGCACCCTCCTGCCTACGCCGTCACGTCAATCCTTGTAGATTCTACAGTGCTTTCTCTATAGCCTCAAAAAATTGTTACGCGTCATTCTTTACAAAAGCCGCTTGGCTCAGCTGGGAAAGCCTTTGCCCCCCTGCGTGAGGTTGTCATCAGTTCGAATCCTAGCCAAAGCATTTTCCCCTAGATTTTTGGGCTTTTTTTGCGTCAGCTTCGCTAATTTAATTTAGCTATTACATCATGTTGTAAATTTTTGAAAGGATTTTCGGGCTTTTTTGTGGCATCTTCGCTAATTTAGTTTAGCTAGATCATGTTGTAAATTTTTGAAATTTTTATAGGAGGATCTTTAGAGCGTGCCTAACTACCATGAAAAGTTTAGCTTGTAAACAAATACCTGCGATTTTTAGAAAATCTGACAATGCTACTGATATGGTTAAAGCACCTTCACTACTTTAACTAAGCTACTACATTTACAAATTCTTGAAAATTTTTCAGAAGGGCCCTGAGAGCATGCATGCACTACCTAAAAAATTTAGATCATGATCAAACTTATGCGATATTTAAAAAAACTGACAGTGCTGCTAATGTGTTTAGAGCAGCTTCGCTGATTCAATTGAGCTACTAAAATTTTAAATTCTTGGAAAATTTTGAGAAGGGTCCTGAGAGCATGCCTACACTGCTGTAAAAAATCTAGGTCATGATCAAATTTATGCAATTTTTAAAAATCGATGATTGCTACTAATACATTTAAAGTAACTTTTTTGATTTAGTTGAGTTACTAAATTTGTAATTTTTTGGTGGAAGGTCCTAGGAGCATGCCTTAGCTTCCGTGAGAAAAATTAGATGACTGTATTTTTAAAACCTTTTACATAAATATTTTCAAAAGAATTTCAATAATATATATTTTTTACAGTGATCAGTGCTTTTTGTTTCATTTTTCCCAAGGTGTTCCCATAAAAAATTGTATCTCTCTATTAAAATCTCTACCTGTCTCAACGATTCTTCTCGCCCGCAGCAATGCGCGGGCCCTCCTCGCATCTAGTAAATCTCTATTCTTGGAGAGGTACTGTAGTCAGCTGACATCCCCTCCACGCGCCCTGTTCACTGTAGTTTCAGTGATCGCTACAGTAATTTTTAACAAAATATTTTGCAAAAAATATATAATTTTTTTAGATTTTAAAAACTTTTTAGATGCTTTTTGTTCCTTTTTTTTAGGTATTCCAGAAAAATATATGTTTTTTTGAGGTATTCCAGAAAAATTTCCTCTCTCGGTTAAAATCTCTACATATCTCGAGGTATTCCAGAAAAATATATGTTTTTTGTTCCTTTTTTAGGAGGTATCCTCTCTTTGTTAAAATCTCTGCATATCTCGACAATTCTTTCCACCTGTAGCAACACGCGGGCCCGCTACGCATCTAGTATCTCTATAATCTCGGACATGTATGGCCGGACTTGCCTGTCTGCGCCACGCATGCCTTCAGTCCTGTAGAAACAACAGTCCACCAAGCTCTTCCATCGGTCCACATCGCCGCGTGCTCGTGCGCCAAGCGCGCATAGGCTTCACACTCTTTTGTCGGCCCACGTCGCCTCGTGCTCGCGCGCCTAGTATATCACTAATATTGGGGATGCACAGAGGGCCTGGCTGCCCGGCGCCACGTGTTCTGAATTATCAGTAGTTTCTCTGATTGCCAAAGTTACTGATATTTTAAAAAAATAGGAAAAATGTTTTTTGTTTTTAAAAATATGGAAAAAATTCCCTGTCTCACTGTTAACGTTGAGTTATAATATTTCTGTTTTTTCCTATCTTTTAATGAAATATCCTCTCTCTATTAAAATTCACAGGTCAACCGCGACAACACGCGAGATCTTTTTATATACTAATTAGAGGCCTTCCTAGAAACCCCCACGTTAATCAGAAAATGCTAGAAATTCTCACGTTAATCTAAAAAAAAGAAAAAATGCTAGAAAATCCCACATTATTCTAAAAAAAGAGAAAATCTTGGTCGTCCAATCTCCTTAATCATTTTCATCCACGACTTAGATTTATTTATCTATTCATAAGAGATATATGGTAAATCAGAAGAGTAACATATGGAATAGAAGCTTTGTTTTCCTTATATACTCATCATCTTCAAGCGCCTAATAAAGGAGCAATGATCTGAAAATAGAAAGGAAGACAAGAAGATATTATTCATGAGAGATATATGGTAAATCAGATGAGTACCATATGAAAAGGAAGTTTTTCTTTCATTATCTACTCGCTATCTTCGAATGCCTAATAAAGGAGCAATGATCTGGAAATAGAAAGGAAGACGAGAAGATATCACTACTACACAAATATACATCACAATCGGTTCTTTTTCGTCATCACAGTCGGTTCTGGTGGTGACACAAAGCCATGAGACAGAGATGAGGCGGGCATTATTACAGTCGGTTCTTACCCGATAGAGATGATGGTATTATCTCTATCGGTTCTTTATAAGAAGCGATAGAGATGATGGTATTATCTCTATCGGTTCTTTGTAAGAAGCGATAGAGATGATAGCTCATCTCTATCGCTTCTTACAAAGAACCGATAGAGATAATATTATCATCTCTATCGCTTCTTATAAAGAACCGATAGAGATGACCATATCATCTATATCGCTTTTTCAAAGAACCGATAGAGATAATACCATCATCTCTATCGCTTCTTATAAAGAACCGATAGAGATGATCAGATCATCTCTATCGCTTCTAAAAAGAACCGATAGAGATAATATACTCATCTCTATCACTTCTTTGAAAGAACCGATAGAGATGAATAACCTCATCTCTATCACTTCTTATAAAGAACCGATAGAGATGAGTTCATTATCCCTATCGCTTCTTTCAAAGAACCGATAGAGATGACCGCCACATCTCTATCATTTTCTTGTGAGAACCGACAGAGATGAAGGGGTGTGGTGTGCTATCACATTCTAATAAGCACATATTCCACACAATATGCACATATCACATTCACACGTAAATTACAGGATAACATATCACATTCAAAGAACATGAACACTTTGTTACAACAAACACATATCACATTCATTAACAAAATAGAACGTAAACATGCTTAACCATAAGTACACATGCAATCGCATTCGGATATGTAATATTTGTTCACATCTGGTCTAGTAGGAGCTTTTGGGATCTCTAAACCGTCCGTCCTCCGACAAGCATTCTATCCAGTACCACGGCATAAGTGATCTCAGATCTTGTTGAGTGCAAGGTCTGTCTACACTCTTACGGGGAATAACGGTAAGTCGCAAGATAGAAACGAGTGCTCTAATTTGAGTTTTCAAATTTGCATGTGAAAGACTAATTGTATATGCATGTACTACCTCGTGGAAACGGTGCGAGCCGACAATCAAGATCACCATGTGTTGCATGACATACAAACCACAGCTGTCGTCGCTGCCTGCTGATGACACTCGTGAAGAAAGAAAAATAAATTAAGAGACAAAGAAAATATATCGTAAAATCTAAATCTTATATATGATAGCAACTTGTACCTTGAAGCGGACATACTCCACCTTGGAGCCCTTTTGTCGTCGTGTGTCCCTCCCGCTCGACGTATTCCTTGAAACCCCTATATACATTGGAAAGATGTCGTTGAGTAAAAAAATAATGATTGTAGTTAAATACGTAAAATGTTAGATAAGAGTGGTGCACTTATCGCTCCAAAGGAGGCTTGATCGCGTGAGGCCATCGGTCTCTTATCAACCGAATTAAAAGTGTACACTTTGTTGTCTCGGAAGGAGCACGAGTAGAACCCAATGGTTGCTTATTAAATGGTATGCAAATGAAGAAAATAAGTTCACATACGGTTTCGGTGTGTAGAAGTAATTGAACAGTGAAGTAGTACTTACTCCTCGTGGTACGGAATAGAATGAAGTCCTTCTTCGACTCACTTGCAATGCCCTCTTGATGTAGCCGCAACCCATTCCGGTTGAAGCCTAGCCATCGTCGCGGACACAAGCTCGTGGTCGATTTAACCCAACTAGTTGTCGATTCGTCACGACCCGCCGCCTCATCGCCTCGCAACTCGCATTGAATGTTAAAAAGTGTAATGCAAAATTCTATGGAAGTCATAAAGTCGGCAACGTGGTGCGATACTCACGGCGCCCGTGATCGCATAAAGAGAAATATCGATGGCTATCGGTTGGTACAGCACGAACAGATCCTCAAAACTAATGGAATGTCCCATCCTCCTCGCGGTGGAAATGTCCCTTTCAGATCTAACATTGAAGTCGACACGCCGCTATCTTCGCTTTGTCAATGTACCATCCATGGAGTATCGAGTCCATATGCCTAGAGCGCTCAATTTCTTTGGGAGGCGAAGGGCTTTCCATGCACGTAGGCCTTAAATTCATAAGGCTTCACTGTGGTGTCGTTTGGCTCTCCTTTCTCGGGCCGAAGGAGTCTCCGAGGCCGGGCGATGGGCTTTTCATATACCGAGGGGCGTGGCCTTTGTGAGCCTAGCCTTTTAGCAGAGGCCTCTAGTGGTTCTGTGGTTGTCGTGCTAGTCCTTTTATGCACCAGCTCTGTACTTTGTGCAGGGCTCGTCACGGTCGTGGGAGCAGGCGCAGGTACGGTAGGAACCTACAAAGCACGCGCATAATTAAGTAACTTGTTGCAATACTACTGGAATGGTATGAAGACGTGAGGATGTTTACCTTGACCAGTACGACGCCTGTCGTGGGCCACTTGATGAACGACATCCGCGCTAGCCCGAGAGTGGTGATGTCTTCGTTAGGGGGGAACTCGAGCACATGTGATAAGAAGGCTTCGTGGACGTAGTCCACCTGGACCTCATGTAGCCCTTCCCAAAGGTGACCATGCACCGTGTCGGTCTCCTTGCATGGAAATGCAACCCGCTGCAGCCTCAACAGAAATCCGTCTTCCGTCAAGGTGAGCTGGCACTTGTAGGCGCCTGCAAAAAGTGCGCAACTTGAGAGAAAACATATGAAGAGTTACCCTTGCACCATTAAGTAAGGCAAAATTAATTATTACCTTCACTGGGACCGGACTTATCATTTTGGAACCGCAGACTACTTGGTGGGGCACAGTTTCTACAAGAGGCGGGGCATCGGCTCGACTGGGAGATCATCGCCATCATCTCGGCCCTTAGGCGCTCCTCACGTGCCATCATCTCCACCTCATCTCCTCCTCACGTGCCATCATCCGCACCTCATCTCCTCCCTCATCTCCTCCGAGATCTCCTCCTCACCGCTCCTAAGCGTGTCCTTCAGCGCCCGCACGTGCCTCCCATGTTCTTGATCCGTACTCAAGCAAGATCTTGGAAGTAGGACTTCTTCAGATGCCCCGCCTGCGGCAAGCACCCGCCCTTATGGTCGGGCTTTCCGATCGCAGAGAATAGGATGTCATTTGACCCTTGGCTAAGAAAAGTCCCTGCTCTTTCCTCCGCTTACCTCCTCCCGCAAGAAGCGAGTACGAATTAGATCCAAATACAACAGAATGGTCTCTCGCAATGTAGCAAGTTTGATATCTTACGATGGTGGAGACAACTTGCGGTAGTGGGGTTTGGTACTACCGGTGCCCGTCCCGGTTTTCTTTGTCCTCGCTAATACCCAACACGTGCCCGCCTCACATATATGCGAGTAAGGCATCGCTGTGTCCGAGTTGGCGCACTCCTCGGCTAGTCGTGCCCATTCTCGCTTTCTTCCTTCGAGCCGCTGAACCGAGGTGGTGCGTGCGTGTTCAGCCTCTGGTAGCAACGTTCCTGCTCTCGCCTCCTCCGCCTCGGGCGCATTTCTTCATCCTCGTGAACTCCTCCCAAACATCGGAAGCACGAACGGATACCTCTCGAATGGTGCACGGCCTTTCAAAGACGTACTCACTGTGCATGTAGACCCTAAAGTGCCTCGAGCCACACCCATCCTCTTCAAGGCGTGCATCACCGGCATTGTTTTCATCCTCCTCTTCTATAATCCATTTCCCTTAACCTCGCCCCACACCGGTTCTTCCGCTCGACGACGACCTCCTTTCTCCAATCCTTAACCGTTATGGGACTCTCTCCTCACCGCTTGCCCGAGGAATGAGCGGTATCGCCCCTTATACTTGGGAGGACCCTGCAAACGCCCGTCGCATTGAAGTGGAGAATTTGCGGCGTTCTCCTGTGGGCCCTTTGCTCGGTCCTCGGGCCTTCCTCACCTTACTCGGCCCTCGACATTTGGAACCTGGCTCCGCTCGACACTTGAAGTTGGCTTGGCCCTCAGAGCACCTTCTACTCTTTCTGGCGATGAGCCGATGCTCTCCAATTGCGACATTTTGAGTTTTCTTATCTAACATGGACATATATTTCACATGAGAGAAAGCAATTGTAGCTATTATGTGAACTTCACAATAAATCATCTAAAGTAACAAATCAATGGATAATTCATAGCATGTCATTGTTGTAGCATATTGCATTAGAGTAATAGGATGAACGAATGATCTTCAAGACAAGTCGTATGTAGACCAACTAAATACGTATGGACGATAACTCCTAATCTCTAAATAGGTTTGGTCCTAATCCCATTCGAGGATATGTGGTTTGGGCAAGTTCCTAAGCCGTTGTACAACTCAGAGAAAATTAAGAAGATCTCCCGCTGTTCTCCAGATACACGTCTCGACGACAGGTCAAGAGGGGTGTGTATCCAGAGAACACCAGGGAGACGCTACCGAAATCTACTCTGTGAGTTGTACAACAGCTCAGGAACTTGCCCAAACCACATATCCTCGAACTGTCCAAAATACGTGGACAATTCGAGACTGCTTGCTTATAAATATGTCATTCCGACATATTTATAAATAAGCACTCTCGAACGGGAGACGTAGGTTACGCAACCTAAACTCTAACATATGCTGAGATGAAAAAGGAAAATAATATGCAATTATAATTGAAATAGCTATCTCAATTAAGAGAGTCTAAAGTTGCATAATAGTATGACGAGTACAGAAGCACATATGACAAAATATTGAAAAGGCATGAAAACATACATGGAAAGAAGACACTTCTTTGCAAGAGATGTACTTGATACGGTTATGATGGATTACATACCCAGTTTGTGGATTGTTGGCAAGGACTTCCCATTTCTATATTGTGAAGTTTAAAATTGAAATGATATGTTAAGCACATCCAATTGTCCTAGTAGAGTAACACCTAGATTTGTCGCCAGGGAACAAAGCATAAATATGTTCAATCGCTATTACATTCGACATTGCTGCTTGCATGTAGTGATGGGTCATGATTTGGCTTATTCAGTTAAAAAACCATAAATTCATTATGGCCTTTCACAACAGGGTTCTGAAATTAGTAGTCTTGCTGTGGCTTGCACATAAGCGTAACCTTTGATGTTTGGCCTTTTTAAACAAGGTTGAAGTAGATAAGCAGTTTTTCCTATTCAATAAGATATTTTCTAATGTGCCAGACAATATCTTCGTTACTTTGGCTTCCTCCGTTGACTACACAATGTCCAATTCATCATCAAGATGTGAGTTAAAGCTAATTAGCGACTTGAGAAAGATGCTTATTAATGTTCAATTTTGAAGTGCTTGCTTCCTTTGTTTTCATCGATAACAATAGGCTAATGAGTTTCTTTTTCAGGTTCATCCTGCAGAAGCTCTTAATGCCCCTGCTATTCCATTGGGTACATTACTAGCAGCAGCATATCCCTGGGCACCTGCGCCACCATATCTTTTTTTCCTGGCTTAATCCTCAAACATCTGCTCAGGACATGATGCAACCGGATTTGTTGTCCAAGCTTGTTTTTAACAACTTTAGTAAGTACAGTTTCATAACACACTCGCATTGTCTACATGTGATGTAATCTACATATGGGATTTCTTTTCAATGTAATTCTTTCATAACACATTGCATTGTCTACATGTCATGTTATCCAAATACATGATTTCGCGCTTCCGAATAATTTCATAACACATCGCATTGTCAACATTTCTTCTAATCTAAATATGGGATGTACGCTCTCCAATTTTCAAACAAACTGCGTTCTATTTTCGAGTTGTTTCAGAAATTTCTACTATTTCTAATAGTTATTATGAGATGTATATCCGTGATTGTTTTCAATTGGGGTGGATATGTTCATAGAAGTTGTTATCATATAGATTGCATGTACGAGGCTGCGGTTGTCTTGCAACTTACGATGGAGCGCCAGGAGGTGGGGCACCGGACGATAGGGCCGTTAGGCGTCGGGCGACGCGAGGCGGGGGCGACGGAGGGGAGTGGAGCGCCGGCGTGGAGTCGGTGGGCGCTGGGCGATGGGGCGTTGGGGCTTGAGGCGCGCGGGCGGTGGGGCGACGGAGCGGCGTGGAGCGCTTAGGCGGTGGGGCGCTGGGCGATGGGGCCGTTAGGCGTCGGGCGCGCGGGCGGTGGGCGACGGAGCGGCGTGGAGCGCCGGTGGGGCGTTAGGCGTCGGGGCGGCGTGCACGTGGGACGACGGAGCGGCGTGGGCGTCGGGCGGTGGAGTCGGCAAGGGGGCGCCGGGTGGCGCGGAGGTGGAGGCAGGAGCTTGAGAAAGGGGCTAGGCAACGAAGGCAAGGCACGCGTGAAAGCTTCTCAAAAATCGCCTTAAGTAAGGGTATCACATTACTATCGGTTTTACACAAAAACCGACACAAATATATTTTATAATACTATCGGTTTTAAGACAAAACCGACACCAATATGTAGATCTCAATACTATCGGTTTTAAATAAAAACCGACACAAATATTAGTTCAATACTATCGGTTTTACACAAAAACCGGCGTAAATATGTTTCACAATACTATCGGTTTTTCAGAGAAAACCGACACAAATATGAATGTTTAAATACTATCGGTTTTTGAGAAAACCGACACTAATAGTACTATAACAGGTTTTGAAGAAAAATTGGCACAAAATAGTACTATCGGTTTACAAGAAAAAACCGAGACAAAAAGTAGTCTATTACTATCGGTTTTAACTAAAAAACCGATACAAATATGAATGTTTAAAATACTATCGGTTTTTATGAGAAAACCGACCCAAATGTGTAGACTTTAATACTATCGGTTTTCAATATTAAACCCGACACAAATATTTGTTCAATACTATCGGTTTTGAAGGAAAACCCGACACAAATAGTCCTATAACATGTTTTGAAGAAAAATTGGCACGAAAAAGTACTATCGGTTTACAAGAAAAACCGAGAAAAAGTAGATTATTACTATCGGTTTTCATTAAAAACCGATACAAATATGAATGTTTAAAATACTATCGGTTTTAGGAGAAACCGACACAAATGTGTAGATCTTTAATACTATCGGTTTTCAATAAAAACCCGACACAAATATTAGTTCAATACTATCGGATTTGAAGGAAAACCCGACACAAATAGTCCTATAACATGTTTTGAAGAAAAATTGGCACAAAATAGTACTATCGGTTTACAAGAAAAAACCGAGACAACAAGTAGTCTATTACTATCGGTTTTCATTGAAAACCGACACAAATGTGTAGATCTCTAATACTATCGGTTTTCAATAAAAAACCGACACTAATAGTACTATAACAGGTTTTGAAGAAAAATTGGCACAAACTAGTACTATCGGTTTTTAAGAGAAAACCGACACAAATAAGTTGATCTCTAATACTATCGGTTTTCAATAAAAAAACCGACACAAATATTTGTTCAATACTATCGGTTTTGAAGGAAAACCCGACACAAATAGTCCTATAACATGTTTTGAAGAAAAATTGGCACAAAATAGTACTATCGGTTTACAAGAAAAAACCGAGACAACAAGTAGTTTATTACTATCGGTTTTCATTAAAAAACCGATACAAATAAGAATGTTTAAAATACTATTGGTTTTTATGAGAAAATCGACACAAATGTGTAGATCTCTAATACTATCGGTTTTTAAGAGAAACCGAGACAACAAGTAGTCTATTACTATCGGTTTATGCTTAAAACCGACACAAATATGTAGATCTCTAATACTATCGGTTTTCAATAAAAACCGACACAAATATTGGTTCAATACTATCGGTTTTGAAGAAAAACCGACACTAATAGTACTATAACAGTTTTGAAGAAAAATTGGCACAAACTAGTACTATCGGTTTTAAGAGAAAACCGACACAAATAAGTTGATCTCTAATACTATCGGTTTTCAATAAAAACCGACACAAATATTTGTTCAATACTATCGGTTTTGAAGGAAAACCCGACACAAATATCAATCACTATTGATTTTCCGATAAAGCAAGATGAAGTCGATTTCGTAGAATTCATTGATGAAAGGGTAAAAGGCCACAACTTTTACAGATATAGTTGGAATTCTTTCAAATTTTGCGTAAACATACTTTGGGATATTACAGTCTATTCAAAAAGAATTTTGAAAAAGATTTAGCATCGACAAAGATGCAAGAATTCACTTTGTAAGCATGATTCTAGCTTATAGACTGCAAAAGTCAAAACTTATGCAATTAAAGTCCAGGTTTTTCCAAATTTTCCGTAAATAAACTTTGGACTAGTTAGAAGCTTTCCCAAAAAGAAAAATCCGTAAACAAATTTTCTGATATGTAAACGAATGACCAACTAGTAAGTAGATTTCAAATATGTCACAATGTTCCATGAGAGATTATAACCGTACAACTTTACCCAAACAAAAGGCACGATAAAACATATGTCTTAAACACTAAAGGCTTAAAGAAAATGAACAACATGATAAAATGAACAAACAATACAATATTTCCTTTAGTTACAGTACAACCCTTCTTGATGATCTACGCGCACGTAATTTCTTCGATGTGTGTCGTCATCCCCGCTAAGATAGGCCCCATCTGCAAATGGAGGTATTTCATCGAATTGATTGTATTCTTCTTCATCTACGACATTTTCGACACCAACGATCCGCCGCTTGCTGTGAAGGACAACGTGCAACCTCGGATTGGCCGGATCACGCACATAGAAGACTTGATTTGCTTGCTTCGCAAGTACGAACGGTCATCTTTGTAGGCGAAGTCCGCTTAGATCCACAAGAGTAAAACCTCTCTTATCGACCTTCACTCCATGTGTTAGTCCCACCCACTTACATCGGAATAATGGAATTTGGTATATTCCGTAATCGAGCTCCCAAATTTCTTCGATTATCCCATAATACAAGTACATTGCCGTTGAGGATCCTCCTTTCGAGTGATGTACATCGGAAAGAGCATCTATGCTTACACCACTGTTTTGAATAAACTCTTCGTGATCTTGACTTTCGAGGTAAAAGGTGTACCCATTAATATCGCACTCGCCATGTCCGTACATTAAATCTAGGTCCATCAGCCAACCATTTCACATTCTCACTAACAGAGAACTCTACCGTTTGTTTGAACCATGTAACAAATCTATCGTTGTGTTCTCGCATGATGGAAAGCTCATCCATATGTGGATTCTCTTCCGTAATATCAACTTATCGCTTGATGTACCTCGCAACTTCGTTTCTCACGCAAGATCACAAATGCGCTTTGCAATACATATCAAACCGTGGCCTCGTTAGTTTCGACCCCACGGTTCCTTTGCAACAAGTCCGCCCTCGTGGCGAGATACAGAACACCGATTGCTTGTCTTTTCCCAAGATAGTCCACACAAAACTCAATAACCTCTTCACCCCATAACCTTCCACAATACTACCCTCAGCTTCGATCGATTCCTCACATAGGACTTTAATATACCCATGTACCTCTCGAACGGATACATGTAACGTAAGAAAGCGGGTCCACATATCTTAATCTCTAACAAGGTGAACAACAAGGTGGACCATGACGTCAAGAACGACGGTGGGAAATGCATCTCAAGTCGACATAAAGTCCTGCACCACCTCCTCCGTAAGTTGTCTAGCATGTCGGGTCAATAATTTTGCAGAGATCGCATTGAAGAAGTAACACAGCCGTGATTGCAAACCTGACATCCTCTGGCAGAATATTTCGGATTGCAACTGGGAGCATTTGGGTCATCAAGACATGGCAGTCGTGGGACTTCATTGTAACGACCTGAAAATTTAGAACAGTGGAAAATAAACAGTTTAAATCTTAATATAAGTGGTTTTAAAATTCTAGGTATTATTTGCTCCAATTAGAATTTCTTAGATTTTGTGTTATGAGAAAAGATTTAATCAAAAGGAGAAAAACAAAGAAAAAGGTAAAAAAAAGATGAAAATAAAATTTAGAAAATTTTATTATGAGTCCTGTTTGAGCTGATCATAATGTTTGATCAGTAAGTAAATTTTTATAAACTTAGGGGCAAGTTAAATAGAGTATGTATTTACTTTTTGACTAAAAGCAGTGAATCAAAAAGTAGAAAGAAAAATAATCAATGTCAAGAAAAGCCAAGAAAATTTATATAAATCCCTGGTGAGAGGATGCATCACTAGTAAAATTTTTATAATTAAATGAATTGAAATAAGCCTCTTAAAAATTTAAATACAGTGGGTCCAGAATGTAAGGAAAACGATTGTCGGAATTTTTATAAAATAATGGCTCGTGATTTTGATCCGACAATTTTACAGTGATTCAATTTTAAGGTTTGTAACCTCTCCAAAAAGTTTCAAAAATAAATCCTATAAAATGAACCTGTAATTAAATCAAAAACCGAAATCGAAATTTAGAACCAGGATACAGTGTCAGAATTTTAACAAATCGCCCGAAAGGAATTTTTGTCTCAAAATTTTCCAGTAGGCGTATGACTCTCAGTGGGGCTTAGTCAAAAAGTTTTAGAAAATCTGGGATTAGTTTAGGGCTTAATCAAATGCGAAATCTAGAGAATTCTCGTTCTGTCAAATCGCATTAAAATCGATTATCTCACTGACAAGTGGGCCCGGCCCTGTTGAAGCGTTGACGCGCTGGTCAGCTGAGGCGAGGCTGTCTCGCTGCCAGTGGGCCCCGGACCCACATGTAAGTCTCACGCTCGTTTTTCCTTTCCCTTTTCTTCTCCCCTGGTCGAAGCCGAGTCGCCGTGGCTGCTGTCCTTCGCCGACCAGCTTCACCTGCCCCGTCCGGCCGTGCTCGATGTCCTCCACGTCGCGCGTAGAGCCCCTCCTCCTCGCCTGTGCTTACTTGGTTCCGGTCGAGTCGTTTTGGAGGTGAGATTGCGCTTCGTTGCGCTCGGCACAGAAGCAACGACCGAAGTTATTCACTTCAACTCGAGCCAAAACCGAAGCCTAGCCCTTTTGTTCGCGTCGCATTGCTCTACGGCTCATCACTTTGCCATTTCACCGAGCTGGGAGCCCGAGGCGCTCGTCTTCCTCGCTCGCCAAGAAACTCGAAAAAGGGGAAATCGTCGATTCGGGTTAGTCCACCTCTAATCCTTCAAGTGATTGCTCTCGAGCATCCTTAGAGTCCCCGGTTACCGATCATTCGCCAATTTGGCCTCTTTTTGCTCAGAGCCGCCGCACCGCCGCTCTTCTTCCTCACGGCCGGCGCCGACGGTGGCGGCGTGTTTGGGGCTTTCTCCACCCAACTATCCGGTGAGTCTGTGTCCCTAGTGTCATCAGAGCTCACCTAGCCCTAGGCCGTCGGAATCGTAGCCTCTAGCCGAGCTTTCGCTGTCGTCGCGCCATGGCGCCGCCAAGACCTTCACGGTGGCGGCCATCTCATGACCACTTCGGCGAATGGGTACCACCCATGGGTGCGCATAGGTGTCTTTGGTGCCCATGGTGCTATCCATTCCGCCATGTGGGCTAGTTACGGCGTGGCGAGCAAGAATCATGCGTGCTCGATCCGAAGTCACGATGGCGGGTCCCACATGTCGTGAGCCCTCGGGTTTGAACCCAATTTTGGCGCTTGAGGCAAAGCCGTTTTCACGAGCGAAAGCGATTTTGCAATTTCGTTGATTTTGAAAACCGGCCAAAATTCAAATGCTCATAACTTTTGAATCATCTGGCCAAATTGAGTGAAACTAATTTCTAAATTCGTATAAAATGCTGTAGTTTCATAATATACAAAAATTTCTGAAGATGAGTAAAATGTGATTTTAGGAAAATGAAAGAGAAGCTTAAGTGTAAATAGGGTGTTATGAATAAAATATTTTGGGATGATCCAATTAAGGAAAAGTAAATTTTTGTTGAGTCTCTGAGTTATGAGTATTCCAAATAAACAAAATGTTTCCATGATACCTTATTATATATCATGTTTACTTAAAAATGAATATTAAGCATGAAAAATGAAATTGAGTAAATGAAAGATAGGACCAAAGTTTGAATGTTTAAAAGTTCATTCTATTTAGGTATGTATCATGGGAGTTGCTCATGTGAAAATGCTTAGGAAAAGTATTTGTGATAGTTGTTCAATTAAGAAAAACAATACTAGTTATAACCAAAATAGATGTAATTCGCTATGAACAAGTTCAAAATAACTCAAATTCACTTTTAAAATGTTTTTAAGATCATGCCCTGGTTTCAGGAAGAAAATGGATAAAAGATGTTGAATAGTTTAGTAATGAATGAAAATGAAAAATTGAAAGGTTATAAGTTAGTTTTTATGTTCATATAGCCCTTTTCAACATATGATAAAATGGATTATATGAATAAGAAGAAATGTAAAATGGTATAGAAGCACTTCACAAAGTATATACTAGTGGCTTCTGGAAAAGAATGATATTTTGTTAAGGTTTGTATGCAAAACAAGTTAAGGGAATGAGTCTACTTTTATGTTCTGCTGAATGACTGAAACAATCAAGCTTTTTCAACCATGTGTAAAATAACTCATCCAAGGAAGAAATTTTGGAAGAATAGTGTAGAAATGATAACTAAAGTTTGTTCTACCAGATTCCAGAAGAATATTCTGTTTTAGAACTTTGGTTCACTTAGTTTTCATTAGTGCAATAACCTTAAGTGATGTGGTTTAGTCCTTTTTCCTTAGCCAGTTTTGTAGCTAAGTCCAGAGTTCAACCAAGCCTTTTCAACAATAGTTTTCAAGTTTCATCTAAACCCTAAAAGCTAAAAGAAGTTGTTAGATTTGATAATTAAAGTATGCTCTAGCTAATTCAAGACTTGGACTCTAATTTCTGTACTTAATGGACATTAATCCTATTAGGTTTATAGCCCTAGATGATATAGTCCTTCAAGGGCCCTCTTCTTGGAAATTTTCAGGAAAACAGAGAAGGCTCTGTTTCTTGTTTGTTGCATCCTCCAAAGAAGCAATTGTTCAATCATTTCTTTTCAAATAATTTTAGCATCTATAATTCGTTATTTAAATTCAAATATTTCATGAATAGCAGTCTCTGCTTGATTCGAATTGTGTTTACTGCTTATCCGTCTGCTTTCTTTTGCCATTTGGAGTTGCTTGATATTCTCTTTTTCTTTTGGTTCTCGCAACGAGTAGAGACCGATATCATCGAAGAAGAAGAGGACGGTTCTGCAGATCCAGATTTTATTCTCGATGTTGATTTGCAAGGCAAGCAACTCCTTGATCATGTTGAGCCTGATAATTCACCTACTATATGTTGTTTTTGCTTATGTACGGTGCATCCGGATAGTTCCCCCTAAAAGTGCTAATTTGGGTTAGAACTGTAGTTAATCCTGTAAATTATGGTTTGCCTCAATCTGTATGGACATGTGAACCTTGTAAACCTTAGTTGAACTAGACATATGTAATGCCGTGTTTGGGTATAATCGCTAGCATAATATTCTTGCTCAAGCTTTATGCTACCTCTTTTCACTCTTTCAACCTATATATGATCTTTTTGGAAAATGGTTGGTTATATTTTACTAAAAACCCTCAAACAAAACTATGGTTTGACGCGGGTGATTATTTGGCACTAGCCGGTTGTGCAAAAGGATATGCACGTAGCTAGGGTGGAGTATCGCCCGTGTCGGATTTAGGACCGAGCGATGGAACGGTGAATCCATGTTTTCGCAACCACGAGGGTGGTATGGGACAGTCTTAGCCTATTAAGTTATTTAGATGTGGCTTTGCATCTATGGAAGGCGGAGATTTGCACAGCATTCCGGCCAGTTTGTCTGTAGGGGTTTCTACATACCAATGCAACGGTGTATGCCTTGCCCCGACGAGACGTGGTGTGTGTGTGACGATGTGGATCCACGGCTTGGGTGAGTGTCTCTGTCTTCGTGGCGAGGGTTAACGCCCCGTGGTGTAAAGCCACGCCTAGATAATGTAACGGCTCAGATGATCTCCTTGCCGACACACCAAAGGAAGTGTGTTAATTGGCTCGCGAAAGAGGTTGATCATTCCTTGTGGGTAAAGCTGTACAACTCTGCAGAGTATAAATCTAATCGATTAGCCGCGCCCGCGGTTAAGGGCACTTGGTGACGTTATTCCATGCTAGAGTCTTTGGTGTTTTCAAAATGGGTTGGTGGTTTTGGAAACCATTTTGTAACCTTCTTTTGTGTCAAATGATCGACACCGGGTTATATGCGATCGGGTAGACGGGTTGGAAGTCCGAATATTTGCTTACAATTCGTCATTCAATTGCTTTTATTAAAATGCGATGTTGCAATCTATTATGCTTATTTATTTAATGTTTTTATGCAATCGCAAAATAACCATAGCTTGTCATTTACTCACCGCATAATTATTTATTTGCATCTGTGAACCAATATAAGTCTTGCTGAGTACCAAAGTACTCAATCTTGCATCTGCTGTCTCAGAGGAAGAAGACTGCGAACTGCCGGATGACGCGTTCTTTCAGGCAGGTCTCGGGAGTTTTGACGATAGTCTCTTCTAGGTTGCCTAGTTAGTGCACTCGAGGGTTTAGTGGGCAACCGCAAGGTCGTTTGGAGTTTCATTCCTTTTGGTTTTCCTCTTTTTGTTTCATTGTTAAAATGGTTTAAATTTGTACTGAACTCTGTATAATTATTCAGTTATGAATGTCTTTCCGTTTGCTTGCGTGTATGATTTTGGTACGAATGTTGTAAACATGTGAGTGCTAGCTATCGATCGAGGAATAGCACAAGAATCACATGGAGTTCTGCTCATCGAACGGGTCTCACAAAGAAGGGTATCGAGCCATCCGATTGTAGGAACCTTGGGGAGAAATGGTCGCTAGTTAGAAGTGTGAAAACTTATTTTGAAGTAAACAAAACTCTGTCCACTACTAATAATGAAATTTAGCCTAATGCTAATTTTCTTGTTTGTAGTTCCTTAGCTCTTCCTAACTATGTTTATAAACTTATCTTGTCTTGTGTTTTGTAGATGGCCCGGTTTGTTCCTTGCCACGAGTCGAGAGTCCCCGAGCACTCAGGTATGATGGGAGTGCTGCAGTCCCTACTTGAGAGCTGTCAGTTTGAGGGGTGCCCGAGATACGTGGTTTTCCAGGCGTACTTGAGCCCAACAACCAAGGAGTACGCCGCACGAGTGTTTATCCCTCCTAGGCCGGCCCATAGTGAGGGAGAGAGGAGCTATATGGGTAGTGGGTCGTCGATAGACGCTTCTATGAATGAAGCGGCATACCTAGCCATAGTACGACTCCGGCACGTGTTACCTGACTTGAGCCCTCACCATTACTACCTACCCGGGAGACCGTTGGTAGGGAGTAATGTGTATAGGGATCACATTGGAGTGGGAAATGGCAATCTAAAGGTCATGGTGGAGTTTACTAATAGGTTAGATAGCCACTACGTGAAGTTGGCGCAAGAGTTGCTTGAGACTCGGCGTCGTGTGGCATTCTTGGAGTCCCGAGTGACATTGTGTGTGGCGAGGCGTGCCTTACCACGCACGGTGTTAACTAGTGAGGCTCCGAGGATTCCGGCGGCGCAACGCCCTCCACCTATGTCCTATGTGCCTACGCCGGGAGTGGGTGCAAATGCCATGATGTCAACTATTGGGAGTTGCCCTAGGCTCATCAATGACAAGGGCATCAATCCATATAGTATTTGCACCTACCGCCCTAGCACTCCACGGGTATATCACCGAAGGAGATGTGTGGTTAGGAATGTGGGAATATGAAGTAGTGGTATGAAATGTAGAAAAATCTAGTAGTATGTGGTAATGTAGTTACTAAGATGAGATTTTGATGTAATATAAGTGTTGCAAGAACCTTGTAAATAATGAAGGTAGTGCTGAAATTACTAGCTAAAGTAGTCTCATTTTGTAACAAGGAGTAAGGTTTGTAAAAACGTAAGTGTGAAATTAAGCTTTATGTGTTCAAATTGGGGTGTATGCTTCTAAACAAGGTGCTAAATTGCTGAAAATGGAGGTTGCTGCCGAAATGCCAAAGGAAATGGTTTTATTGGTGCTGGTAGTAACATTTGAAAGTGTGATTTTGTATTGTCTAGTGTATTGAGTGCATGTATGTAAGAATATGTGTTGTTTTCCTTTTCTGTATTGCAAATTGTGATGGTTTTTGGTGGAAGAACCAAGGTCACAGGATATAGCAATGACTTCTATGTGAAAGTAATCCATATCTATGTATGCAAATAATATGTGTGATGATGTGCAGTGTTAAGGTTGCTGTTGAGTATAAAAAAAAAATTGGATTAATGCTTTGTATGTGTGCTTGTGAGAAAAATATTTGATAGTCTTTCTATATTGTGTTTGTGATGGAATGGCTGTGGTTCTGGGAAGTTGCTGCCGAAAATGTAGGGAGTGGTGATCCCAGGTTGTGCTGGCAGTGATGTTGGAAGAAGTAGTAAGGGCTAGATAAAATTGGAAGTTCCTATATTTGTGTAGAGTTTTGAATGTGCTTTACTCTCCTTCCTGTGTTATAATTGTGATGGTTGAAGGAAGGATAAAAATCACAGTGAAGAATGCATGTGTTCTGGAACTAGAATCAAAATTACAGCAAGGATGTAGTGATACCTGTCATGTAGAAATGGTCTATGCTCTTTTGTGTGAATAATGTTTGCTGTGATGGGTTGGGATGGTTAATATCTAAGTATAAAAATGGAAATTCTAGAGAAGGGCTAGTAAGAATGAATGGAAGTTTATGCTTCCTGAGTTTGCTTAGTACCTTTGGATAGGTTGTGAAACTAGATAAATGCATGTGTTCTGGTAGTAGGAGCAAAGTCAGGAAGTGGAGGTAGTGTGGGCTGTTGTGTGAAAATAATTTGCATGCACATGTTTTAGTGATAACTAAGATATGAACTAATATATGTGTATGTATGTGAATAGTATATATATATTATGTTTTGCAGTATAAAGTTTCGAGTTGCTTCTTTTTGTGTGAATGAATAGTGGTGATTTTCTCTCAAATTTTAGCTATGAAGTGGAAGTTTTCGATGAGATAATCATTGACGACTATTAAGAGAGCATGAATTAGCTATGTGGAATATTATGCCAGCCGTAAATTTTAAAGTAGTGTTCTTTTCTGTAGTATGCTAAAAGATTGTAATTGCAGGATGAGGTCGACAAGATCCCTTAGTCAAATTTTGGGGTCTGGCGCGGCTCAGGACGCTCATGATCCTAGAGCAAATGTTTCTCGCTGCCCACCGAATCCTCAACACCCCACAACGCGGGCCTCTTCTTCACGAGTTGCTCGCCATGATGTTCCGGATTCGCCGCCTGCTCAGGGGGATATTCCGGAGGATCAATTGCCGCAGCCACCTACAATGGCGCAAGTCCTGGCTATGATCGAGCAAGGAAGGCAGGCGAATGCCCTGTTGCTTCAGCAGATAGCCGAATACTGGCGCCTCGTAATGTGGTTCGTGGAGGAAATGGTGGAGCACCTCGGTGTCTAAGTTGGGTGAATTCGAGGACACAACCACCGACTTTCTCCCCTACCGCCGAGCCTCTAGATCTTGATGATTGGTTGAGAGCCGTGGAGAGCAAGTTGGACATTGCGCATGTGATGATAGGGAGAAGGTTTTGTATGCCTCCTATCACCGCAAGGGACCGCAGCAGATTTGGTGGGAGAACTACCAGCAAAGATGCTTCACGAAGGTCGAGTGGTCTTATGGCACGAATTGAGTGCGCCGCCGCACTCACATTCCGATTAGTGTGATTGAGGTGAAAAGCGGAATTCTGGACCTAAAGCAGGGTCAATGACGATAATGGAATACCGCACCGCTTCAACCGACTATCGGATATGCCACATATGAAGTAGCGATGAGGCAAGAAGAATTGAGAGATTTCGGAAAATCAATGAAGAGATTAAGTGGGCCTTGATTGCTCAAGACATCGATGATTTCCAAACCCTCGCTGATAAAGCAAAGTGAGGGTGGAACACGGTAGCCGCAATGTGCCGAAGTCAAAGCGCAAGTGGCTTGCACGTAGTTCTTCCGAGCTGGATCATCTCGATCGCGGTGGCGATCGACTAATGTTCGTCGACCACCATCGATTCAAGCCCAAAGGGTCCAGCGCCAAGCTCAGCGGGTGCAGAGTCAGACTCCCCGCTTTGTTCAGCGGCAGTCATCGCAGCCCGATCCGTCGAGGGACAAAGAACCGAGATCGGCCATCGTTGTTCGAAGGTGCCGCTAATGTTACTTGCTTTCATTGCAACGAGCGTGGGCACTACGCCAACGCTTGTCCTAAAAGAAGGTCGGACAGCGACCTCAAGCCCAAGGCCGCTCACAAGATGGGGCGAAGCGGCAATCTCAGGGATCAGCTCCACCATCTACTCAAGGTGGCAATGTTGGTCGTCTTCATCATGTGACGACTGAGGAGGCGCAAGACGCGCCAGATGTCGTGCTTGGTATGTTTCCCGTTCAATCCATTCCTACCTTGGTTTTATTTGATTCGGGAGCTTCTCATTCTTTCATCTCAAAGAAGTTTTCTGAGCAACATAATTTGGAAGTCTCTCTTATGCCTGTTCATATGATTGTGCAATCACCTGGAGCTACTATTAGAACTGCTAGTTTCTGTTCTGGGATTGGCATAGAGATCAATGGGGTTATGTTTTATGCCGATCTCATCATAATAGAAACATCCGTTTGGATGTGATTCTAGGCATGGATTGGTTAGCTAAAAGTAAGGGTTGCATAGATTGTGCTAAGCGATCCATAACCCTTGAAAATCAAGAGGGTGCATGTAGAATTTACCTCAAGTATTGAAAGTTCAACACCTCGCATATGCCGTATTCGCATCATTTCTAGTTTAAAAGAAGTGGCGATCGTTAGTGAATTCCTGATGTCTTTCTCCTTTGAATTGTCGGAGTGCCTCGGATCGCGATATGGAGTTTGTGATTGATTTGGTCGGAAGCGCACCGATATCAAAACGACCATATCGGATGCCTCCAAATGAATTGGTAGAATTAAAAAGCAACTTAAAGAACAGCTTGATAAGGGTTCATTCGTCCCGATTCTTCGCCTGGGAGTCCGGTTCTTTTGTGAAGAAAAGGACAATAGCTGCGTCATGTGCGTGAACTATCGTGCCTTAAATGAGGTGACCATTAAAAATAAGTATCCGCTTCCCGGATAGATGATCTGCTTGATCGCTTGAATGGGGCGCAAGTCTTCTCCAAGATAGATTTGAAATTGGGATATTTTCAATTGAAAATCGACCCTCGTGACATTCAAAGACCGCCTCACGACGCTGCTATGGTTTATTTGAATACACCGTAATGTCGTTCGGCCGACAAATGCTCCGACAAGCTTTATGAATCGATGAACAAAGTCTTTATGGAGTATTTAGATAAATTTGTGGTGGTCTTTATTGATGACATCCTCGCTTATTCCAAAAGCGAGGAAGAGCATAGGCAACATTTGCACTTGGTCCTTATAAGCTTCGGAGAACAAATTGTATGCCAAATTTGAGAAGTGTGAGTTCGTTGAAAGAAGTCGCTGGGGCATGTTCTCGTCCAAGGCGGAGTTGCCGTCGACCCAAGTAAAGTAGAAGCAGATTGGCTTGGGAAAGGCCGCAATCGGTGCCAAAGATTGAAGTTTTCTAGGCTTCACGGTTATTATCGCGGTTTATTGAAAACTTCTAAAGTTGCTAGGCCACTAACTCACTTTCCAAAAGGAAAGGAAGTTTGAATGGACTCTGGTTGTGAGGAAAGTTTTAAAACCGAAAGAAAAGTTAACATCCGCTCGGTGCTCATCTTGCCGATGTTCATAAGAGCTTTGAAGTGTCTTGTGATGCATCGCTTCACGGCTGGGTTGTGTGTTGATGCAAGAGGGTAGGGTTGTCGCTATGCTTCTCGACAACTCCGTCCTCATGAGCGAATTATCCACACATGACCTAGAGCTAGCTGCAGCAGCACGCTCTAAAATCTGGCGGCACTATCTCATTGGAAAGTAAGTAGATTTACACCACCACAAGAGCCTCAAATATTTCTTTACTCACCAGATCTGAATCGAGACAAAGAAGATGGCTAGAGCTAATCAAAGACTATGATCTCGGCATTCACTACCATCCTGGCAAAGCCAATGTTGTGGCCGATGCTCTTAGCCGCAAGCTTTATTGCATGTTGGGTTCAAATCAGTCTGAGTTAGTTCGTGAATTTCTAAGCTCAATCAATTTGGTTGAAAATGGTTGTGTGGCGCTCTGCGATTGCGTACCGACTACGAAAAGTCAAATTAAAACCGCAGTTTAAAGATGAAGCGCTTGTTGAGATTCGAATCGTTGAAAGAAGGCACGGATTCGAGTTCTTAGAAAGCCCCGATGGGATAATCATGAGAGGAACTCAATATATGTGCCGAATGATCCGAGATCAAGAAGTCGATTTTTGAGAAATTCATGAGTCACCATTATCTATTCATCCCGGTAGTACAAAGATGTACCAGATCTTAAGAAGGAATATTGGTGGCGGTATGAAGAAAGATGTCATTGAATATGTCGCAAAGTGTGATGTATGTCAACGAAGTTAAAGTGAACATCAACGCCCACCGACTCCTTGACCATTGCAAATTCCGTAATGGAAGTGGGATGATATCGATATGGATTTCATTACGGGTCTTCCTCGAACTCGAAAGGAAATGATTCCATTTGGGTTATCGTCGACCGATCGACAAAGGTAGCCCACTTCATTCCTGTCAAAACCACTCATACTCGAGATAGATTGGCGTAGTGTACATTAGTAACATTGTGCGCCTGCATGGTGTCCCAAAGACGATTGTCTCTGACCGTGGGTCACAGTTCACATCTCATTTCTGGGAACAGCTGCACAAATTGTTGGGAACCAAGTTGAATTTTAGTTCTGCCTACCATCCACAGGCTGATGGGCAGACTGAAAGAACGAATCAGACTCTTGAAGACATGTTGCGAGCTTGTGTGCTGTCTTATAGCACGATTGGGAGAAGTGCCTCACATTTGCGTAGTTTTCTTACAACAATAGCTTTCAAGCTAGTCTCGCAGATGTCGCCATTTGAGGCCCTTTATGGAAGAAAATGTCGAACACCACTTTTCCGCGAAGTGGGTGAAAGATGTTCTTCGCCCCGATTTGATTAATGAAGCCCAAGAGCAAGTGGATTTAATCAGAAGCCGGTTGAGGGAAGCTCAATCTCGCCAGAAAAGTTATGCCGACACTCGTCGACGTGACTTAAGCTTCGAGGTTGGCGATTATGTTTACCTTAAAGTTTCGCCTCTTCGTGGAGTTCGCTCGGTCCTGTGTTCGAGGCAAGCTCGCTCCTCTGTATGTCGGACCTTATTGCATCCTCGGAGAAGATGGAGAGAAGGCATATAAATTGCGATTGCCTACTCCGCTATCCAGGTGCATAACGCCTTCCACGTGTCGCAACTGAAGAAGTGCCTCCGTGTTCCGACTGAACTTACCCAATTGGAAGATCTTGATCTTCAGCCTGACTTAACCTATCGAGAACGCCCAGTGAAGATTCTTGAAGAAGCGGAGCGCCATACTCGAAACAAAGCCCATAAGATGCTAAAAGTGCAGTGGAGTAATCATTCGGAAGAGGAAGCGACATGGGAGCGAGAGGATCGCTTAGGAAGAATTTCCTGATTTCTTTTAAACCCTTTTTCTTTTTGACTGTCAAATCTCTAAGTAGATTTGTAAAGGGGTGGATCTCAGAACGACTGAAAATTTAGAACAGTGGAAAATAAACAGTTTAAATCTTAATATAAGTGGTTTTGAAATTCTAGGTATTATTTGCTCCAATTAGAATTTCTTAGATTTTGTGTTATGAGAAAAGATTTAATCAAAAGGAGAAAACAAAGAAAAGGTAAAAGATGAAAATAAAATTTAGAAAATTTTATTATGAGTCCTGTTTGAGCTGATCATAATGTTTGATCAGTAAGTAAATTTTATAAACTTAGGGCAAGTTAAATAGAGTATGTATTTACTTTTTGACTAAAAGCAGTGAATCAAAAAGTAGAAAGAAAAATAATCAATGTCAAGAAAAGCCAAGAAAATTTATATAAATCCCTGGTGAGAGGATGCATCACTAGTAAAATTTTTATAATTAAATGAATTGAAATAAGCCTCTTAAAAATTTAAATACAGTGGGTCCAGAATGTAAGGAAAACGATTGTCGGAATTTTTATAAAATAATGGCTCGTGATTTTGATCCGACAATTTTACAGTGATTCAATTTTAAGGTTTGTAACCTCTCCAAAAAGTTTCAAAAATAAATCCTATAAAATGAACCTGTAATTAAATCAAAAACCGAAATCGAAATTTAGAACCAGGATACAGTGTCAGAATTTTAACAAATCGCCCAAAAGGAATTTTTGTCTCAAAATTTTCCAGTAGGCGTATGACTCTCAGTGGGGCTTAGTCAAAAAGTTTTAGAAAATCTGGGATTAGTTTAGGGCTTAATCAAATGCGAAATCTAGAGAATTCTCGTTCTGTCAAATCGCATTAAAATCGATTATCTCACTGACAAGTGGGCCCGCCCTGTTGAAGCGTTGACGCGCTGGTCAGCTGAGGCGAGGCTGTTCGCTGCCAGTGGGCCCCGGACCCACATGTAAGTCTCACGCCGCTTTTCCTTTCCTTTTCTTCTCCCGGTCGGGCCGAGTCGCCGTGGTCGCCGCCCTTCGCCGACCAGCTTCACCGCCTGTCCGGCCGTGCTCGATGTCCTCCACGTCGCGCGAGAGCCCCCTCCTCCTCGCCTGTGCTTACTTGGTTCCGCCGAGTCGCTTTGGAGGTGAGATTGCGCCGCTGCGCTCGCATGTAGCAACGACCGGGTTATTCACTTCAACTCGAGCCAAAACCGAAGCCTAGCCCTTTGTTCGCGTCCGCATTGCTCTACGGCTCATCACTTTGCCATTTCACCGAGCTGGGAGCACGGGAGGCGCGTCTTCCTCGCTCGCTCAAGAAACTCGAAAAGGGGAAATCGTCGATTCGGGTTAGTCCACCTCTAATCCTTCAAGTGATTGCCCTCGAGCATCCTTAGAGTCCCCGGGTTACCGATCATTCGCCAATTTGGCCTCTTTTTGCTCGAGAGCCGCCACCGCCGCTTCTTCTTCCTCACGGCGGCGCCGACGGTGGCGGCGTGTTTGGGGCTTTCTCCGACCCAACTATCCGGTGAGTCTGTGTCCCCTAGTGTCATCAGT
Organism: Otatea glauca; assembly: GCA_036346275.1. Taxonomy (NCBI): domain Eukaryota; kingdom Viridiplantae; phylum Streptophyta; class Magnoliopsida; order Poales; family Poaceae; genus Otatea; species Otatea glauca. The sequence goes on along the minus strand of CM070716.1, from coordinate 68,872,743 downwards.
AGCTCACCTAGCCCTAGGCCGTCGGAATCGTAGCTCTAGCCGAGCCTGCCATCGCGGCCATGGCGCCGCCAAGACCTTCACGGTGGCGGCCATCTTGTGACCACTTCCCGGCGAATGGGTACCACCCATGGTGCGCATAGGTGTGTTGGTGCCCATGGTGCTATCCATTCCGCCATGGTGGGGCTAGTTACGGCGCGGCGAGCAAGAATCATGCGGTGCTCGATCCGAAGTCACTGATGGCGGGTCCCACATGTCAGTGAGCCCTCGGGTTTGAACCCAATTTTGGCGCGCGGGGCGAAAGCCGTTTTCTGTGAGCGAAAGCGTATTTTGCAATTTCAGTTGATTTTCAGAAAACCGGCCAAAATTCAAATGCTCATAACTTTTGAATCATCTGGCCAAATTGAGTGAAACTAATTTCTAAATTCGTATAAAATGCTGTAGTTTCATAATATACAAAAATTTCTGAAGATGAGTAAAATGTGATTTTAGGAAAAATGAAAGAGAAGCTTAAGTGTAAATAGGGTGTTATGAATAAAATATTTTTGGGATGATCCAATTAAGGAAAAGTAAATTTTTGTTGAGTCTCTGAGTTATGAGTATTCCAAATAAACAAAATGTTTCCATGATACCTTATTATATATCATGTTTACTTAAAATGAATATTAAGCATGAAAAATGAAATTGAGTAAATGAAAGATAGGACCAAAGTTTGAATGTTTAAAAGTTCATTCTATTTAGGTATGTATCATGGGAGTTGCTCATGTGAAAATGCTTAGGGAAAAGTATTTGTGATAGTTGTTCAATTAAGAAAAACAATACTAGTTATAACCAAAATAGATGTAATTCGCTATGAACAAGTTCAAAATAACTCAAATTCACTTTTAAAATGTTTTTAAGATCATGCCCTGGTTTCAGGAAGAAAATGGATAAAAGATGTTGAATAGTTTAGTAATGAATGAAAATGAAAAATTGAAAGGTTATAAGTTAGTTTTTATGTTCATATAGCCCTTTTCAACATATGATAAAATGGATTATATGAATAAGAAGAAATGTAAAATGGTATAGAAGCACTTCACAAAGTATATACTAGTGGCTTCTGGAAAAGAATGATATTTTGTTAAGGTTTGTATGCAAAACAAGTTAAGGGAATGAGTCTACTTTTATGTTCTGCTGAATGACTGAAACAATCAAGCTTTTTCAACCATGTGTAAAATAACTCATCCAAGGAAGAAATTTTGGAAGAATAGTGTAGAAATGATAACCAAAGTTTGTTCTACCAGATTCCAGAAGAATATTCTGTTTTAGAACTTTGGTTCACTTAGTTTTCATTAGTGCAATAACCTTAAGTGATGTGGTTTAGTCCTTTTTCCTTAGCCAGTTTTGTAGCTAAGTCCAGAGTTCAACCAAGCCTTTTCAACAATAGTTTTCAAGTTTCATCTAAACCCTAAAAGCTAAAAGAAGTTGTTAGATTTGATAATTAAAGTATGCTCTAGCTAATTCAAGACTTGGACTCTAATTTCTGTACTTAATGGACATTAATCCTGTTAGGTTTATAGCCCTAGATGATATAGTCCTTCAAGGGCCCTCTTCTTGGAAATTTTCAGGAAAACAGAGAAGGCTCTGTTTCTTGTTTGTTGCATCCTCCAAAGAAGCAATTGTTCAATCATTTCTTTTCAAATAATTTTAGCATCTATAATTCGTTATTTAAATTCAAATATTTCATGAATAGCAGTCTCTGCTTGATTCGAATTGTGTTTACTGCTTATCATCTGTTTTCTTTTGCCATTTGGAGTTCTTGATATTCTCTTTTTCTTTTTGGTTCTCGCAACGAGTAGAGACCGATATCATCGAAGAAGAAGAGGACGGTTCTGCAGATCCAGATTTTATTCCTGACAGTGATTTGCAAGGCAAGCAACTCCTTGATCATGTTGAGCCTGATAATTCACCTACTATATGTTGTTTTTGCTTATGTACGGTGCATCCGGATAGTTCCCCTAAAAGTGCTAATTTGGGTTAGAACTGTAGTTAATCCTGTAAATTATGGTTTGCCTCAATCTGTATGGACATGTGAACCTTGTAAACCTTAGTTGAACTAGACATATGTAATGCCGTGTTTGGGTATAATCGCTAGCATAATATTCTTGCTCAAGCTTATGCTACCTCTTTTCACTCTTTCAACCTATATATGATCTTTTGGAAAATGGTTGGTTATATTTTACTAAAACCTCAAACAAAACTATGGTTTGACGCTGGTGATTATTTGGCACTAGCCGTTGTGCAAAAGGATATGCACGTAGCTAGGTGGAGTATCGCCGTGTCGGATTTAGGACCGAGCGATGGAACGGTGAATCCATGTTTCGTGCAACCACGAGGGTGGTATGGGACATCTTAGCCTATTAAGTTATTTAGATGTGGCTTTGCATCTATGGAAGGCGGAGATTTGCAGGCATTCCGGCCAGTTTGTCTGTAGGGTTTCTACATACCAATGCAACGGTGTACGCCTTGCCCCGGACGAGACGTGGTGTGTGTGTGACGATGTGGATCCACGGCTTGGGTGAGTGTCTCTGTCTTGTGGCGAGGTTAACGCCCGGGCGGTGTAAAGCCACGCCTAGATAATGTAACGGCTTTGTATGATCTCCTTGCCGACACACCAAAGGAAGTGTGTTAATTGGCTCGCGAAAGAGGTTGATCATTCCTTGTGGGTAAAGTCGCATAACTCTGCAGAGTATAAATCTAATCGATTAGCCGCGCCGCATGTTAAGGGCACTTGGTGACGTTATTCCATGCTAGAGTCTTTGGTGTTTTCAAAATGGGTTGGTGGTTTTGGAAACCATTTTGTAACCTTCTTTTGTGTCAAATGATCGACACCGGGTTATATGCAATCGGGTAGACTGGGTTGGAAGTCCGAATATTTGCTTACAATTTCATCATTCAATTGCTTTTATTAAAATGCAATGTTGCAATCTATTATGCTTATTTATTTAATGTTTTCACGCAACTGCAAAATAACCATAGCCTGTCATTTACTCAGCCCGCATAATTATTTATTTGCATCTGTGAACCAATATAAGTCTTGCTGAGTACCAAAGTACTCAATCTTGCATCTGCTGTCTCAGAGGAAGAAGACTGCGAACTGCCGGATGACGCGTTCTTTCAGGCAGGTCTCGGGAGTTTTGACGATAGTCTCTTCTAGGTTGCCTAGTTAGTGCCTGAGGGTTTAGTGGGCAACCGCAAGGCTGTTTGGAGTTTCAGTTCCTTTTGGTTTTCCTCTTTTTGTTTCCGCTGTTAAAATGGTTTAAATTTGTACTGAACTCTGTATAATTATTCAGTTATGAATGTCTTTCCGTTTGCTTGCGTGTATGATTTTGGTACGAATGTTGTAAACATGTGAGTGCTAGCTACTGATCCAGGGAATAGCACAGTAATCACATGGAGTTCCTGTTCATCAGAACGGGGTCTCACATTCATGCCCAACAACTTCAAATCATCCAAGGACACAAGCTTCTTAATGTTCATGAGTAGCCGATGGAACTTTAATACCATGGAGACATTTGCAAAGTCCTCTTTCTCCTTCTTGGACGGGGTGTAGCATGGGGATATACGGACCTTTTCCATCCTCCTCTATCACCGCAAGCCCGGGCTCGATTCCCATGTAGGCCATGTCGCGACGAGCATTCACACCATCCTTTGTCTTTCCGGTATGTTCAGCAGATACCAACCAAATTATCGCAGACATTCTTCTCAACGTGCATGACATCAATACAATGCCGAACATCTAACTCCTTCAAAGACGGTAAGTCCCAAAATATTGACCTCTTCTTCCAAATGGTCCTAGAACGAACAGATTTAGAGCTCTTTCCCATCTTGAACATCGATATCCTCTACACGTGAATATACTTGCCTTCCACTCATAGGTTGCGGTGCCGAACGGACTTCCTCTTCCCATCAAATTTGTCATCCATCTTACGGATCGATGACTTCGAGGTAGAAACCTACGGTGACCCATATACAGCTTTCTTGGAATTCGCTGACCATAAGCTCTCGGTCTCCTCTTCACAAATAGGACACGCTTTGCTCCTTTCGATCAGAGCTCGCCAAATTACCAAGAGCCGGAAATCATTTATGGTGCGTAATACCATAGCCCGTAGGGTGAAATGCTCTCTTCAGACGCATCCCACACAATGACCCCGTCATTCCACAATTTTACCAAATCCTCGATCAATGGAGCGAGGTACACATCAATATCATTTCCTACTGTTTAGGTCCCGAGATTAGCAACGACATCATGATATACTTCCGCTTCATGCACAACCAAGGAGGAGGTTGTAGATACACAAATGAACCGCCACGCGGCCGTGACGATCGCTCATGTTACCAAATGGATTCATTCCATCGCAGACTCAATCCAAATCTTATGTTCCTCATTTCGCACCAAACTCCTCATGTTTCCAATCGATGTTTCTCCATTGAGCCGAATCGGCAGGGTGTCTCACTGCCATCTTCCTTTCGAGACTCATAATGCCAACGCAACAATTTTGCTTCTCTAGGATTTGCTAACAACCTCTCCGGGACGGGAATGATGGGAAAGTACCACAATACCTTGGCGGTGCACCTTTAGTGACCTCTTCACCCTCGTTGTTCCTGGCACTTACGCTTCTTGTCATTACGCTTCTCCTTTTGTTTGTACCGAGGCACACCGCAAACCGGACACACGTGCACTCGATGTGCGCACGGTACAAGATGCAATCATTCGGACATGCATGTATCCTTTCTATTTCCATTCCCATGGGACATAGTAGCTTCTTCGCTTCATAAATGCTTGTTGGCAACTCGTTTCCCTCCGAAGTAGATCCGATAGAAGAACTAGAAGTGCATTAAAACTTGTATCTGTCCAACGGTGTTTTGCCTTCAATTCGAACAATGCAAGGACCGAACCCAACTTGGTGTATTCTACTTTGCAACCTGTGAACAGCGGTTTGGCATCGTCTTCCATCAAGCTTTTAAACTTTTCAAACTCTCTTTCCGTGTAATTACCCTCCACATCCCGCAACATTTGCTCCAAATTCTCCTCCTCAAACATATCAGGCTGCAACTCATCATCTGGTTCCACCGTGTCTTCGTTGCATACCGGAAGGGTACTACCTGTCTCCCCGTGATGGATCCAAGACGTGTAATTCCTCACGAAGCCACGTCGAATCAGGTGGTCCTCGATTTGAGCTGAGTTGTTAAATCTTCTCAGATTGGTGCAATCAATGCAAGGACAATATATGAAGTTTACACCCCTCCTCACCATGTCCTGTTCGGCAATTTTTTTGAACTCCTTAACATCCTCTCAAATTCAAAGACTCACACGACTTTTGTCATACATCCATTCCTTACGGTCCATCTGCAATTAAAATTCACACAATAAATTAAGGAAGAACTGGAGCGACAGCAAGCTAGCTAGCTATTTGAAATATTGAGACATCATTTCATTTAATATTACCTTTGCAAAATAGAGGACTGCAAGTTCCTGCAAGATATATAAAATGTGTTCTCCTAATCGATACCTAGATTCTTCCCTGGTTTAGAGCTTCCAATTCCCTAGATAGGAGACATACATTTTTAACATCAACAATGATATCAAACAATCTAATTATATAGTGCAAGAGCCTCTGAGATCTTTTGACTACAACGAAACAAAACAAGGGTACCAACGATGACTCCCAATCTCTAAATAGGTTTGGTCTAATCCCATTCGAGGATATGTGGTTCGACAAGTTCCTAAGCCGTTGTACAACTCGAGAGAAAATTTGAAGATCTCTCGCTATTCTCCATATACACGCCTCGACAACAGGTCAAGAGGGGTGTATCCGAGAATACCAGGAGACGCTACCAAATCTCTACTCTGATTGTACAACAACGCTTGATCAGAACTTGCCCAAGCACATATCCTCGAATCTATCAAAGAACGTGGACAATTCGAGACTCGCCGCTTATAAATATGCCATTTCGTTCGGTATATTTATAAACAAGCATCCTCGAACGGGAGACGTAAGTTCCGCACCCTAAACTCTAGCATGCATTAGGTGACAGCAATAATAATTCCATATTAACACCAAAGCACTACAAATTAAGATAATTAACTACATGTGTACATGCTTGTGAAATAAAAGGTGTGAAATCGATAGGACATACACAATACGAAGGCAATCTAAACTTTCTTGCGACATATCAAAAATACATAGTGCAAAATTAAAGGGGTTTGAAGGAATGCTCACATTTTGAAGAAAACCACAAATTATGCAAAATGAGGGGAAATCTCCTCAAGTTAGGGCTTCAAATTTACCCTCTTAACACCCACCCTTGAGAATTTCAAATTTTCTCACCCAAGTATTGCTTCCAACCACGAATATAAGCTATTTTTTTACGGTGGCGTGGAGAAACCTCCTCGGAACAATAACAGAGAAGAGTTACGCTCGAGTGGTATAATTAACCTAACGAGGTACATCACTATCGGTTCTCATATAAAAGCGATAGTGATGTGATCATTCACATCACGATCGGTTCTTATAAGACAAGCGATAGTGATTATCACGATCATCACAATCGGTTTCACATAAGAAGCGATAGTGATGAGAAATACACATCACTATCGGTTCTTATTTAAGAAGCGATAGTGATGATATCGCATATCACTATCGCTTCTCACAAAAGAACCGATAGTGATGAGCACGCGCTCATCACTATCGGTTCTTTTGTGAGAAGCGATAGTGATGTGCGATTATCATCACTATCGCTTAAATAAGAACCGATAGTGATGCAGACGCGCTTATCACTATCGGTCTTTTGTGAGAAGCGATAGTGATGCAGATTATCATCACTATCGCTTCTTAAATAAGAACCGATAGTGATGTGTATTTTCTCATCACTATCGCTTTATGGAAACCGATAGTGATGATAACGCACATCACTATCACTTCTCGCATAAGAACCGATTGTAATGTTCTCAGTGCTACATCACTATCACTTCTAACCTGAGAACCGATAGTGATTGTGATTAATGCCTCTCCTAAGTCATCTATCACAATCGTTTCTTCCTAAAAACTTAAGAACCGACACAGATGAAGCGATAGTGATGTACCATTCTGTAGTAGTGTATTATTCATAAGAGATATATGATAAATCAAAGGAGTACCATATGAAAAGGAAGCTTTGCTTTCTTTATCTACTTGCCATCTTCAAGTGTCTAATAAAAGAGTAATGACCTGAGAATAGAAAGGAAAACGAGAAGATATTATTCATAAGAGATATATGGTAAATCAGAGAAGTACCATATGGAAGGGAAGCTTTCCTTTCCTTATCTATTCTTCATCTTCAAACGCCTAATAAAGGAGCAATGAACTGAAAATAGAAAGAAAGGCGAGAAAATATTATTGCATGCGTTACGGATTAAATCTATTTATAGAAATTACTAGTCGTGTAGGCATACGAGTCGATGACTAGTTCTAACTAACTAGTTTTATAGATGGTAGGACAGGTTGATCGATCATCCGGCCAGCTGTGCCTTTTTTTTTTCTAGTACCAATATTACCCTGTTCCTTCTTCTTTTTTTGCCACAAGGAATTAATTGCATGGTGGTGGACCAAGTTGTTACATTCCTCACACGAATTGAAGCAAGAAGATGAAGAATGTACGGATTCATCTATGAATAACCCATTCTACAAACCAAACATTCCATTAGTCTGTTTAATTAGCTCAAGGTGTTTTTTTAGCTCCATTTGGTCTTGCGGTTGTTTTTTTTTAAAAAAAATCTATTATTGGCTATAATAAATTAATAATTTGTTGAATGCGTCTTTATTAGAACTGTAACAATAATATCTTATTACTAGAATCAGAAAGGCTTACTGTATTTACAAATACATCAAATACGCATTTGCATGGAATTTATTTATTTTTACTTTTAACGAGGTTAGTTGATTGATTCGACGGTTAATTCATATAGAGTTTTTATCATCTTACAAAGATATCACCAAATTACCCTTAAACTCCTATACCACTTGGTATATCTACCCTTTAAACTTCTGAGAACTCGATATATACTAACTCAATAAAATAGCTTCGTACGTACCTCCCAATGCTAAAAGGTCTCTCATTCGTCTTGTTGGTCGTTATATAAGCAAATCAACCAATGCTAAAAAGTCTCTCATTCGTCTTGTTGGTCGTTATATAAGCAAATCAATTAACGAGCTAGTTAATTAAGCTGTATGTTCGAGCAAGGGAGTAATTGGGGTTTGAGATGGAGATGATGGCCATGCATGCGGGGCAGCGAAGTCACTGAGCTGATGTGATCGATCAAGCGACAAAGAAACTTGGGGCGGTAGGAGAGCGTACGTTTTAGCCTATCACCAGTTCACCACTACTCTGGTCTCTGGTCCATCTTTTTCTCTCCCTCCTTCCTGTGGGGCTGCGGATGCGGCAGGCAAGCAGCTTTTGACGGATTTCCCACGAAAACAAACAAGATCCCAAAGCATCCAACTGTTACCCTTCTCAGGAAGTGGCAGCATCAATTCGCATTTTCGATTTGTGGCATGGTACGTTGTTAATTCTGCTTAATAGTTTATTGGTAACTTCACAAATTACTATTAAAAACTGTTAAGCATAAATATTCTTCTCAAACGTGGATATTAACATGGAAGTAATGAAAAGTCATGGGCTGTGTTTGGTGAAGCAAATCAATACGACTTTCGAGTCCTTTTGGTGTGCTGTCACCGCTGCTTAGTTGGGGGAATTGTCGGTAGTTTCTACCTAGCACTTCTCTTTTATGGCTAGTTTATCGGCTTTACGTCCCCGTCCTACCTCCGTGAGTTTCCAGCTCGGTCATTGACACTTTCCTGAACCTTAATGCTTTCGACTCTTACGATGGCTTCCTTGGGTCCTATTTAGGTGGGTGGTAATTTTTTAAAAGTTTTTAAGATTATTTAGTTTAAATTTGAATGAGATCCTAAAACATTCTAACGAAATACCCTTAATTCAAACACCTCTTAGGATGGAACAACCATTTCTGAGCTTATACCGCAAAATTGGTCTAAAGCTAAAACATTCCTAGAAGCAGGGTTCCAAATCTCTTGAATTTCGGTGAAATTTGGATTTCGGACCACCCCGAAATCTTAAGTACCGGCCAAATTTTTTAAAAAAAATATGAAATTGCTACACTAACCCAAAAATTCGGTTTTTCTCGTCGAAATTTCACGTTTTTGGCCGGTTTTGGCACTTTTAGGGCCGGATTTGGTCCAATAACCCTTAGGAAAGTCATCTCCTACGAAAATTTGTTGAAAAACCGAATTTTTTAGATATTTTAAAATTTTGGCAAAAACACTCTCTGATTTTTATAGAATTCTAAAAGCTTGATAATGATCCAAAAAATTTATGATACTATATTTAGTAGTTTAGGATCACACATAAAAAATTTCAAAATAATTTAACTTGATTTGATATCTTTAAAAAATCAAAAACATAATGAACATAATTGGGACAGTTAGATTGTCAGAATTTTATAAATTTTCTTGAGTGTAATTATGATCTAAAATTTTTGTGAGAGATTAATAATTTCAAAATTAACAATATATAAATTTTTATAAAAAATTAAACTTTTTTTGTTTGGTCAATCAAATCTATGTAAGCATTGAACTTCGTTTGTTATATTATATTTCAAAAATCAAAAAGAAAAGAACATAAATGGTACTGTGCCTTGTAAGAATTTTATAAATTCACTGGAGTGTTATCATGATTCAAAATTTTTATGATATATTAAGAACTTCCTTATCACCATTCTGTAAATTTTTTAAAAATTTTAAACTTTATTTATTGCTAAAGTAGATCTATGTATTGATCATCAGATTTTTATCAGGATGTAGCACTGTCTGAATTTTTAAAAATTATTTGAGAATGATCATCATCTAAAAATTTTAAATAAACATTTATGTTACATCAGGACCATCCAAAAAAAATTTCAAAAGTTTTTAACATGGTTTAGATAATTTTTCATTTTGTTCAAGTTTGCCAGTAAGCCTTTTAACAGGGCAGTAGTACTGTTCGAATTTTTAAAAATTCATACAGTTTGATCATCATCTGAAAATTTTATGAGAGAATTAGATATACATAATAACTATTTAAAAAAATTCAAATGTTTATAACGTGGTTTGAACCATTTTGCATTCGGTTCAAAATTACCGGTCAGCGTTTTATCAGGAAAGTAGCAATGTTTGAATTTTTAAAAATTCCACAGACTTCATAATAATCTGAAATTTTTATGAAAATATCATAAATGTGTTAGGACTCTCCAAAACAAATTTCAAAATTTTTTGACATCATTTGGCCTAATTTTTTTCCGTTGCAAAAAACCTGAAATTTCGGGTATTTCGCCGAATTTCTGGATTTTTCGTTAATATATGGACCGGATTTGAATTTTCAAATTCAAATTTCGTCCAAAATTTTAAAATTTTGCTGAAATCTCGCGATGCGGCCAAGGACGAAATTTATTCCGAAACCGAATTTTGAAACGTTTCCTAGAAGTACATGTCCTGAAGCATCGCGCCAGACTACCTAGGCAAGTCATTAGTCACGAAAGCGAAGACTTACTGCCTGGATTTGCTTCCATGATACTGATAGTCTAGAGGGCATGCAGCAGGAGAGCACCGCATACCCCAAACACATCATGTATAGCTAGTTCGGTACTTTCCCTCGTTATTTGTTTTTTTATACTTCTTGGAGATCCAGGCTTATTTGTGAAGTGCAAAGCCGAGGCATTTCAGGCAAATTGTGTTGCATTTGCATATTTGCATCTACAGGATGGCTTTGCTGTAGATTGGTGGAGCACCTCTTCCAGGTACCAACGTTCAATGCCCACCAAGACAAATGGGCCAGGTACCAATAGACGCACTAATGGATGTGGACCTAGCTATAATTGGGAAGCATATTCAACGAGGGGACTTAGATCCTTGTAGTGACCGTCAAGTTTGCAGTTGCCGCCAATTCAACCGTTGAATCGAGCGAATCGACGGTTCGGATTTAAAAAAAAATGTTTGCTACAGTAAATTACTATAGTTTTTTGCTGCAGTAAATTGCTACAGTACCCCCGAAAAATCTCGCGTCGAATTGCAACTGCAAACTTTGCAGTAGTTACAGTAACAGGACCCTTGCCCTCAACGAGGACCTGTCTATATACATTGTCAGCGACCGGTTTCGCGCTCAAGAGTTTGAGTAGATAAGATAAGCTCTCCTGCCATAATTTTGCCATCAATTACTAAAGTTTGTTGCTGAGAGGATATAGAATTTCGATTGAAAGAAAACCATTCTCTAGTTCTGTGAGACCCTGTTCTGATGAACAGGAACCTCCATGTGAATACTGTGCTATTCTCTAGATCAGTAGCTAGCACTCACATGTTTACAATATTTATATCATAATCATACACGCAGACAACCAGAAAGACATACATAACATTATTAATTATACGGAATTTAGTACAAATTTAAAACATTTGACAGCGGAAACAAAAGAGAGTCGAACAACTCCAAACAGCCTTGTGGTTGCCCACTAAACCCTCTCAGCAACCGACTAGGCACCCTAGAAGAAACCGTCGTCGAAACCCCAAGACACGTCGAAAAAGCGCGTCGTCGCGGATCGCAGACTTTAGTCCTCTCGAGACAAGAGATGCAAGATTGAGTACATTGGTACTCAGCAAGACTTATAGTGGTTCACAAATGCAAGTAAGTAATTATGCAGGCTGAACAATAAACAGGATATGGTTATTTTGCAATTGCATAAAAGCATTAAAAATGTATAAGAATATTAGATTGCAACATCGCATTTTAATAAAAGCAATTGAAAGGCAATATGATAAGCAATTATCTCAGATTTTCAACCCAGTCTACCCGACTGCATATGTCCCCGGTGTCAATCCTTTGACACAAAAGCTGGTTACAAAATAGTTTCCAAAATCAAACCCATTTTTCCAGAAAAGACCAAAAGAAACTCTAGCATGGAATAACGTCACCAAGTGCCCTTGATCATGCAAGCGCGCTAATCGATTAGATTTACACTTTGCGACGCATGCAGCTTTACCCACAAGGAATGGTCAACCTCTTTTGCGTGCCGTTAACACACTTCCTTTGGTGTGTCGGCAAGGAGATCATACTGAGCCATTACATTATCTAGACATGGCTTTACACCAGCCGGGACATTAACCTCGCCCAAAACAGAGACACTCACCCAAGTCGTGGATCCATATTTATCACACACAACACCACGTCTCTGTCCGCAGCAAGGCGACACCGTTGCATTGGTATGTAGAAACCCCACTGACAAACTCGACCGGAATGTCATGCAATCTCCCGCTTCCGTAGATGCAAAGCCACATCTAAACAACTTAATAGGCTAAGACCCGCCCATACAAGCCCTCGTGGTTGTACGAAAAACATGGATTCACCGTCCCATCGCTCGGTCCTTAATCCGACACGGGTGACACTCCACCCTACACTACGTGCATCTCCATTTGCACAACCGGCTATTGCCAATAATCACCCGCGTCAAACCATAGTTTTATTTGACGGATTTTATAGCAAACTATCAGTAACCATTTCCCAAAAAGGACCATATATTGGTTGAAAAGACTGAAACACATAACGAATAGCTTAAGCAGGAATATTATGCTAGCGATTATACCCAAAATGATATTAAGTATGTCTAGTTCAAACTAGGGTTTACAAGGTTCACATGTCTATACAGATTGATACAAACCATAATGTACATGATTAACTACAATTCCAACCCAAATTAGCACTTCTATGGAGAATTATCCGGATGCATCATACATAGGCAAAAACAACATAAGGTAGGTAAATTATCAGATTCAATATGCTTAAAGGGTTGCTTGCCTTGCAACTCACTGTCAGGTATAAAGTCTGGATCTGCGACAGAGTCGTCTTCTTCTTCGAGGACGTCGGTGTCTAAACGTCAAGGAAACGAGGAACAAAAGAACATCAGTAAACTCCAAATGGGCAAAAAGAAAACAGACAGACAAGCAAATAAAAACAAGCTCGAACCAAATAGGGGTTGCTTCTTACGACTTATTTGCATTCATAATTCGAATTATAGATGCTAAAATTATTTAGATTAAAAAGGTTTTGATCATTAGCTTATTTAGAAGAAGGCAAGAAGGAGCAACATTTAGAAGGACAGAGCTCTCTGCCTTCTCAATACTTCAAGAAAAGAGCACACAAAAACCATAACATTTAGGGTTATTCATCTAACAAGATTTATGTGCAACATCTAATGAAATTAGGATTTTAATCTTAAACAAGCTAGATCATACCTTGGTTAACAATTCTAGCGACTTCTCTTAAACGTTTGGGTTAAGACAAGGCTTGGAAACTTCTGTTAAAAAGGCTTAGCTGGAATCTTAACTAAGGCTATAAAACTGGCTAAGGAAACAGACTAGATAATATCACTTAAGTTTATTACACTTATGAAAACTAAGTGAAGCACAGTTCACAAATAGAATATTTTTCTGGAATCTAGTAGTACAGACTTTGGTGATCATTTCTACACTATCCTCTCTAAAATTCTCACTTGGATAAGCTACTCTACAAGCTGTTGAAAATGCTAAGTATTTCAATTACTCTGAAAATTATATCAGTTAGGCTTAATTTACTAACTTGTTTTGCATACAAACCTTAGCAAAATGTCATTACTTTTCCAGAACCTATTAGTATATACCATGTGGAGTGTTTCTATACTATTTTTACATTATCTTTCATTTATATATTCTATTTTACCAAGTGTCGAAAAGGGCTATATGATCACAAAAACTGACTTATAGCATTCCAACTTTCACTTTCATCTACTACTAAACCATTCATCAACTTTTATTCATTTTCTTCCTGACATCAGGGCATGATCTTAGAAACATTTTAAAATTGAATTTGCACTATTTTGAACCCGTTCATAGTAGGTTACATCTATTTTTGCCATTACCAGTGTTGTTTTTCTTTATTGAACAACCATCACCTATACTTTTTCCCTAAGCATTTCCACATGTATCAGCTCCCATTGGTATCTGCCCCTCCAAAATGAATTTTAAACACAGAACCTAAGTTCTTATTGGTTATTTACATAGTCTCTTCTTTATGCTTAGCATTCACTTTATTTAAACATGATGTACAACAAGGTGACATGCCAACTTTTTTATTTATTTGAAACCCTTATAAACCAGAGGCTCCATAAAAACTCATCTTACATTAACTGAACCTTCCTAAAAATATTTTATTCGCATAGCCTTATATCTACCCATGAGCATCTTTAAATTTCTAAAAATTACACAGAGCTCATCTATCATTTATTTTTTGGATATTCTGAATCTACAAAATTTTACACGAATTTAGAAACTTGTTTCACTAATTTTGGCCAGATGATTCAAAAGTTATTGGCATTTGAATTTTAGTCGGATTATGAAATTCAATTAAAATCTAAAATACGTTTTCGCTACTGAGAGACGCCTTTCCTCGCGCGCGCAAAAATGCATTCAAACGCGCTGACTCACTGACACATGGGACCCACCGGTCAGCGACTCAAAACAGAGGGCTTTGCTCTCCGACTTGCCGCCGGCGAAGCAGCTCTGCCGCGTCGGAATGGGCAGCACCATGGGCCCCAGCACACTCGTGCGCACCCAAAGGTGGTACCCATTCGCCGGGTGGTGGCCGGGAAGGTGGCCGCCACCGTGAGGGTGCGGCGGCGCCATGGCCGAGCCGGCGAGAGCTCAACTAGAGGCCGAGGTTCCGACAAGCTAGGGCTCCGTAGGCTACAGTGAGGTGAGGGGATCCGGACTCACCAGTCGGTTGGGTCGGAGATGGCCTGGAACGAGCTGCCACCGTGCGCCGGCCGGGAAGAAGAAGGGCGGCAGTGCGGCACTGCTGCAGGCAAAAATGGAACAAACCGGCAGTTGATCAGTGATCCTGGGATGCTAAGGGAGCTCGGGGTGGAGTTGATTCGGAAGATCGGGGACGAGACGACATGAATCACTTGTCCCCCCCCTTAGGTTCTTGCGGCTCAACGAGGAAGAAGACGCCCCGCGAGGCTCTCGGCTCAGCGAAATGGCAAGATGAAGTATGCGAGGGCACTGCGACGCGAGCAAAAGGCCTAAAGCCGAACGGGAATGATCGTGCTTCGCAGTTTGGGTGCACGGTCTCAGTCGCTGCCGCTATGCTTGCGCGGCGAACCGATGCAGCCTCTCCTTCACCGCGGCTCGGAGAAAGATGGCTGAGCACAGGCGTGAGAGAGAGCTGGCTGAGACGTGGACGGCGGCGATCGCTCCAGACGGGAGTAGTTGGTGACCGGACGGCGAAGGACGAGGCAGTGTCAGCGACTCACTTCGGCCAGGGGAGAAGAAAGGGAAGGGGAACGTGAACCAGAGGCTGACAGGCGGGACCGGGACCCACTGGCAGTGACCGGTGGTTTCGTCTCAGCCTCGCCAGTGCGTCAACGTTCAATAGGCACGGGCCCACTTGTCAGCGAGTGGACACGTTTATTGTGATGGGACTGCACTGGAATTCTCCAGATTTGGCATTAGTTTAAGCTTCAAACTCAGTCAAGATTTTACCAAAAATTTTGACCAAGACTTACTTGGAGTCTTACATGTCTTTTAAAAATTTGAGATAAAAACACTCTCTAGATGATTTACTAAAATTCTGACACTGTACCATGCCCTAAAACTTAGATTTCAGATTTGATTTAATTAAAAGTTCATCTCTAAATATTTATTTTTAAAACTTTTTTGAAGGATTCATATCCTTCTAAGGAGATTTTACCTTAAAATTTTCAAGTCAAAATCGTAATCACTTATTTTATAAGAATTCTGACAATCATTTGTCTTATATTTTGGACTCTCTGTATTCGAATTTTTTAGAGGCTTAATCCAGCTTATTAAACTATAAAAATTTTACCAGTAGTGTGTTATATAGTCAGGGCTTTATATAAATTTTCTTGTCTTTACCTTGACGTTGGTTATTTTTCATTTTCCTTTTTGATTTACTATTTCTAGTCAAAAAGCAACTACATGATTTGTTTACCTTGATCCAAAGCATGTAAAATTTTATTTACTGGTTAAACTGTATTACCAGCTTGAATAGGACCCATGGTAAATTGTTCTGAATTTTTACTTTCATCTTTTTACCTTTTTCCATTTCTTATCCTTTGTCTTTCTTTTATTTAAACTTTTCATACAACACTAAACCCAAGTAAATTCCAAATAGAGTAAATAACACCAAGAAAATCCAGAATATTTATTTTCAAACTTAAATTGTACATATTTTACTGTTCTAGGTTTTTAGGATGTTACAAGTTCTCAAGCTATTAATGTTGTGGCAACGAAGCCAAACACTGGGCACATAGTATCCTTTCTCCTTTGAAGACATACAAATGGAGTTAAAGAACAAATACCACTTGAGTGAGAGAGCTAGTGGCAAAACATGAGTGAGATCCACCTCTCATATGCCCACAGGGGCCTTTATAAAGAAGTGAGGGGATTGCTTTCCTATTCTACCCCTAATAATTATTAAAAGGTGATGGTATATTGGTACATCCCTTTAATAGTCACTTATGAATTTGTCCTAAAACTCACAACACATTTCTAACAGCCTATGCACACACTAACTTGCCCTTGGGCTTGCTCCAAGGCGCATTAGGCACTTCTGTCAGCCCAACAAGGGTTGGCCACTCCTATAACACTACTCCCTCGACGGCCAGCTCTAAGGTTCCTAGGAGTGAGCAGACGGAGCAAGAAGATGCCCAGCCCCTCGAGTGCTAGGATGCCCTAACGGAGTGCTTGCAGCGAGGTGACCATTTTGAAGACACAACCACCCTGTGCTGACAACGTGATCTGCATTCTACGGTGAAGCCATCGTCACCACCTTGAAGCAAGCGGCGTGTAGAGGCAGAATCATCATGGTAGAGCCGCTCTGCTGAAGCTAGGGCCTCGAAGCAGGCAGCATGTCACACAGTGAAGCCGTCGTGATCACCCTTTCGAAGCAGTAACCTATAGACAGTGGACATGTAGAGGTGGAGCCCTCACAGTAGAGCCGCACTTTCGAGGCTAGGACCTCGAAGCGGGCTGCATGTCATTCAGCGAAGCCATCATGGCCACCCTGTCGAGGCGGCGACCTTGAGGCAGGATTAGAGGCAGAGCTATCGTGGACGCCCTACTGAGGTGGTGACCGTGTGTAAAATCCTGGAAAATTCAAAAAATAGGAATTTTTTTAAAAAAAAATTAAAATGAAATTGATTAAAAATTTCAATTGGAATCAAGATTTTAATCTAAAATATATCTTTTATCTCATTTTCTTGAATTAGCCAAAGACCATTGAAGATGTGTTTTTTTCTTATTAAGGGTTGGTTTTAGGTTAATGCCACTTAGGTTAGGGTAAATTACTTACATGTATCATATATAAAAGCTGATTGCTTTTAAGCTATTTAAGCCTAAAAAGTAGCTTTAATCTATAAGCTAAAATAAATAAATCTAAATAAACAAGACCTTTGTGGAGGATATCGATGGTGATTTTACTTGTATTTCACGAGTACGCCGAGCTTCGTTGGCCTATCACGATTTTGTTATACTCTGTGAAGTATATCGGTGAGTTTATTTATACTCCGTTCAGTGCGTCGGGGGCTCAACGGACCCTTATGATTTCTTTTTGTCCCACGGTGATGTGCAATGTATTATTATTTTTCAGTTGAACAAGAAGTAAGTTTGAACAGTAACATAATGCATACTGTTACTTAAAGCAATACGAGGTTAAATAAAGGCCTACACGACTCAGTACTGATGATTTCTCTATTATAAGAAGGTTAAAGTAATCTCAAAACACGATAAGTGCTCGGTCTGATGCCCAAATTTATACCGGTTCATAGCATATTACCTTCTGCTTCTAAATAGATGTCATTCTAGCTTTTAAAGTTTATTCTATAATTTAAAGATGATTTTTTATTTTTTTTTCTCTTTCTATACTCTTCCCCTTTAACTATTTTCAATATTATTTACTACAATGCACTAAAGTAGACATATCATCTAGAGATACAGTAAAGATGGAAATACAGTGTTTCGTAGACGTACGTTGGTGAAAGTAGGAGGACGTAGAATGACATCATCTGTGAACAGAGAGAGTATTGACTTAGCAACGAGTAAGTAATATGCGTGAAATGGCTAATTGTTAGTTAAAAAAAATGAAAGCATGAGCGAGCTAGCTCTGCCATGCGAGTGAGCACGTGTACTACTAGTCAATCATCTAGCGTACAAAAACTAATGCGAATCGGGCCAGGCGTTGCTGCGAAAAGAATGGTTGAGACAGGTAAAAATTTTAACAGGGAAAGATTTTTTTTTCAGGAATACATCGGGAAAAAGAAAATAGAAGACGTCGATCTCTATTTTTTTAAAAAAAAATATTCATGTAAAAAGTTTTAAAAATACAGTAATCTAATTTTTTTATGGTAGCTCAGTCATGCTCCTAGGACCTTTCACAAAAAAAATTTAAAGATTTAAAAATTTAGTAACTCAACTAAATCAGTGAAGTTACTTTAAATACATTAGTAACACTGTCAGTTTTTTTTTAAATCGTATAAGTTTGATCGTGACCTACTTTTTTTACAGTAGCATAGGCATACTCTCAAGGCCCTTCTCAAAATTTTTCAAGAATTTACAAATTCAGTGGCTCACTTAAATCAGTGAAGTTGCTCTAAACGCATTAGCAGCACTGTCAGTTTTTTTTAAATCGTATAAGTTTGATCATGACCTGGATTTTTTTACCGTAGCGTAAGCATGCTCTCAGGGCCTTTCTGAAACTTTTTTAAGAATTTTTAAATTCAGTAGCTTAGTTAAAGTAGCGAAGTTGCTTTAAATGTATTAGTAGCTTTGTCATATTTTCTAAAAATCGTAGAAGTTTGATCATGATCTAAATTTTTTATGGTAGGTTAGACACGTACTGAAGACCCTCCTCAAAAATTTCAAAAAAATTATTTAATACTTCAACTAAATTAGTGAACCAATGTAAAAATACCCGAAAATCGAGGAAAAAAACACTTTGGACCTGCTGACCTCAGGCAGAGGCAGCAGAGGTGTTGCCAACTGAGCCAAGCAGAGTTTGTGAAACACGACGCGCAATAAATTTTTAAGACTATTCAGAATTCACTGTAGAATTTATAGAAAAAGGGGCGACACGACGGTGTGAGCGAGCTGCGGCCATACCCCTCCTAGAATATAGATTATAGTAGATTTGTTCCATGCAAGCGAACAACCAAACTAAACGGTGCACACGGCTAGCTGGAAGGGCCAAGGATTTGGGCATGCGTTGAGGTCTAGCGAAAGGGCGAATATTTTATTTTTGCTGTAAATGAAAGGAGGGAGCCATGGTCAGCAAAGCATGCATACCTGGCTGGCAGGCTGGGCCGCAATGTGGAGCCGAACTCTGACGCGCCGGCCTCAAAGCCAAATGCCCCTTAAGGGCAAGTGCAATAGTAAAATTAACTACTAACTAATAGTAAGTTAAAAGCCAGTTTGTACAATAACTGTCTTTAAAGGTTGTCTTTTCTCTCTTGTACATAAATGATCTACATATACTCCCGTGCAAAATTGGCTACTAAATAAGAGCTAGCTCTCTTCTTTCTCCTCTTTTCTCACTCCTACACATAGACCAAAGCTGATGTGTACAAGCTAAGAGCCAGCTGACGTGACCTTATTGTACATGCCAAGTAAACATTCAGATTTAATATATCTCTAGCATTGTACTATCTTTGCTTTGATGATCAATGAAGATGTTCAAATGGGGATCCCCCTCCCCCAATATAGTTGACCTAAAAAATCACAACAATATCCTAGCCGTTCCAAGTCTTAATTGCCTTAGCTAGAAGTAAGCTTGTCCTGGGTGGGTCAACAGAACCTAAACAAATAGACCAACCAACACAAGTCTCAAATGCTAATGATAATAGACACCACATAAAGGGCTAACGCACTGAGCTTCTTTAGTAGTAAAGTCAACTATTTTTTAATGTTCCCAATGCTGATGATCACCACTTCCTCGAAAGTAACTAGAGTACGTTGCCAGTTTCTTCTTTCATACGTTGTTCTGCCATTCCAACAAAATACAACTATTGTGCCCCGTCATGCTACACTTATTATTTTCGCATTGTAATGGCTTGCATTTATCATATTAATTTGGCAACTGCGCATCAACTAGATCTTATATGTATGCCATCAAATAAAAAAAATAGCAGAGAATAAGAACTACATGGGCTGAGTAGATGACCTCCAGTACCAGCCTACCAGGTCACCCTAGAACCGAATAAACGGATTGAACTCTATGTTAGGATTCTATGTCCACTGCTTCCAAACTATTCTATAACTAATCCTCACCACTCAACTAGATCATGGCCATACTGACCGTCGGGACTGGATTTTCAAATCCGAACCCTCTGTGTATAACCGCACTAGTTTAGGATTAAGCTAGTGCACCCAGTAAAAACAGTGATGATAACACATCCATATCACAAATCAAATTATTAGTAGTTAAGCAAAAGGTACCGGCATCATGACCAACAATTACAAATAAACAGCCACATGGCTAAAGTTCAATAAAGTAACAGCAGAAACGAGATAAACAGTAGAAGGTTAAGTCCATCCATTTGCCCAACAGGCAATTGACTGGGGTACGCGTCCTAGTAATCCAGATCTCCTTCATCGTAACCACAAGCAAATAACTCGTAGCCATCTTCTGCTTCCGCGCACTCTCTGTGGAAAGTTGGAATATTGCAAGGGTGAGTACAAAATGTACTCCACAAGTCTTAGAAACATAATGCATAATAACTATATGCAAAGCTAAACACTTGAAGGCTTAATATGGCTCATTTAGCATAAAGCAATGTTTCAATTTTAAATACAACTAGTAATTTCACAAAGTATCATTTGACCAAATGTAGTTGCAATAATTGAATTTAATAACACAACTAAAATAGGTTCCATCCACCTGACTGGCTCCAACTGCCATACCATAACCTGAGAGTTCCATTCACTCACGGATTTCCAAACCATCATTTTTTTATTTAAAAAAACCAGAAAAATTCTACAATGTGAAAGCGCACCTTGCCCGCCTTTGACCGTGGGCATGGTTACTTAAGTAGTTTTAACTTTGCAGAGTATGTACAGCTTTACCCATAAGATGCGATCAGCCTTTACTGTCCGCAGACGCTCTAGCAAGTTATAGTGAGACTAGGATGATCGCAGCAAGGCCTTACAATGTACAACCCCGCTATTAATCTTGCAAGTTAAGGTTTCACCACCGAAGGGTTCCATCCACCTAGTCGGAAGCCCCTCTTGCACCATGTGGGAAAACCTGTCTCCATCCGACACCCACATTCAACCAACTGGCGAAGCCAATAATATAGACTTGTGATTGTACGGTAGTACTCAGTTCAAAATAACACACTCTTCGGTCCTTAATTAACTAGGGCAGAACAATTACTTTACAAGGTCTCGTGCTTCCTGCACCCTCCAGATATTCCATCCGCTCCGGTCTAAACCATTTCCTATTTTATTTTATTTAATAAACAATAGTAATACATATTGCCGCAACTTCACAAATGAGTTTAAACAAGGTTTTGAATGATTCCCATAATGGCATAATACCGAAACGTTTAAGCTGTACTAAGCAATTCTACTGCATGATGCTACTATACTAATCATCACCAAATAAAATAGCTTATACCAGCTAGGGTGACAAAGGTACATAATGTTCAATGTCGAGTAGTCATAAAAAATTTGGAATTTTAACTAAACCTTATATTGAATTTAAAGTACACCGCATAAAAGTAAGCATGCATAATTTAAAACAACATAAGTATTTTAGAAATTTGAGATCAACATGGTCAAGGAAGACTTGCCTCCACTGATCACTGCTGGTTCTACCTCTTGTTGGTTCGGTGAAGCTTCGGCGATGACGTCTACACGTGAAAAAGAACACAAATAAATAAAAGAAATACAATTAAAATTCAAAAATTAAAAATAATGGTACTGAAAGGTGTATCTTGAATTTAGATGAATTTAGAAATTTGAATCACTGAATTTGGAGCTCGAACAAAGGAGAACGCGCTGTCGAAAGTGGCTCGGATCAGAAAATCAGGAAAAAGAAAAATGGAGAGAGAATGAACGTGCATGACATGTGGCACACTGTGATTGGTCAGAATTTCTGGAAAAAGAAGAATAAAAAACGTATGACACATGGGGCCCACACGTCAGCTGCTTAGTGCACGGCCGTCGCGTCGGCTCACGGCCCGAGTGGCGTCCAGATGGCGCTGAGGTGGTGGAGTATGTGGCCGTAGCGCGGAGGACACGTCAGCTACACTGGCTTGGGACTCTAGTGAATCGGCGGTAACATCCCATAAAATTCAAAAATATGAAAAATGAATAATTTGAAATTTAAAAATGGAATTGAATAAAAATTTCAATTGAAATTAAGAATTTGATTTTAAAACAAATATCTTTTCCTCTCTTGCATTCTAATCTTAAGAAAAGAAAATTTTCATTATTAAAATTATTTATTTCAAAATAAACAAACTATGAAAATAAAATTGAGATATGATCTTTAATTTGAATTTTAAAATTTCTGAGTTTCCTGAATTATTGATTTTCCCTGAGTTTTGCTTAAAAGAAAAGTTTCAAAAATTGAAATGGTAAAATGGTAAAAGTAAAAAGATAAAAATCCAAAACCAATAAAAAATTGTAAAAATCTCAGATAAATCCCAGATCCATCCAGGATCCAGATTATGCAACTTGCACTGATCCGGATCAATGAATTAAATTAAAAATACAAAAATAACCCTGTCTAGATACTCTGAACCGACCTTGTAAGAATTCTTCAGAAGTCACTCGACATTAACCTGAGTTAATATTTTAACCATGCTGACATATTAGTCTTAACCATTCCTGGTAAAAATATCAATAATTAAATCCTATATTTAGTATTTTTCGATATTCAAAAACAGACAATGAGAAAAACTGAAAATTTCAATGTCAGAATTATTAAAAATAAAATATAAAAATATGAAAATTTTATAAAGTGTAAATAATGTTATTTCAGACCTTTTAAAAAAATTCATAAAATAATAAACTCATTTTGATCTTCAATTAAATAAAAATCCGAATAAGCAGAAAACAAAAATTATGAATTGTCAGATTTTTACCAAGATTTTTACCAAGATTTTTTATCTAAAAATTTTACCAGACCCTTATCTCTTCCTTTCCGACCTACATAAAAATTTTCATAAAATCCTGAGTCGGTTTCCAAGCCTAATCGGTGGATCTATCCCTATGCTGTCCAGAAACTTCAATAAAACTCCTCTTCTCTCTCTGACGTGTGGGCCCACCCCTTAACTTGGACCCACGAGCCAGACCGAACCACCTTTTCCCTCAGTCGCTGCCAACCATGCCCCACTCGTCAGCTCCCTCTTCCCGTTCCTTCTTCTCTTCTCTCTGTCTCGTCTCTCTTTTTCACACGCGCCCGTCGAGCTGTCTCGAGTCTTCGCTGCCTCTGTGCTGCCGAACCGCCTCCACCCCATATTTAAGCGTCACCGTCGCAGCCAACAGCCATTTTTTTCTTTCGCCCTGCTTCTTTCCGTCATGAAATCGCCTCATCTCTCCTAGCGCCGGCGAGACCCGAGAAAAGGGGGAAACCCAAATTCAAGCAAATCGCCGGGTCACACCTCAAACCATTCGGTCCAGGGCTTCTTCACATCGCCAGGAACTCTTCCCCACCTTCAGTTTGAGCACTTCTTCCCTGTCGAGCCGCCGCGTCGTCCCTCTTCCGCCGCAGCTGCCCACGCTCGGTGAGAACCCCCTTTCCAATACTCATGTCTTTGTATAATTGGCAAAATAGAATCCTTGTAGCGCTTAGATGCAGTTCTGAGCTTTAAATTTCATTGAATCGCCGTAAAACTCAAGCTTCGCTTGTCGATCATGGTCGCCTATCCCCCTTGCGGTGGCGAGGTGTCTCCGATCGCCGTCAGTGGCTGCAAGTACCACCCCCTTATGCGCAATAGCATGCTGAGTCTCTAGGTGTAACCCATTCCTCCTCTCTGATGGTAATTCGTAGCCGGCAAGCCTCGGCCATGGTCGCCGTCGCCAGCTCACGGTGGCGATACCCTCTCCGGCCACCTCCGGTGGAAGCATCACCACCCTCGTGTGCGCGTGGACGCCTTGGTACTCACCATGCTACCCATCCGCCGTCTCCGGCCTTCCTTCGTCGGCGGCGAGCTTCGGCCGCATTTGCTCTGTTTCGGGTCACCGACATGTAGGGACCACTTGGCAGTCGCACGAGCTCCCTGTTTTCCTGCCGCGCGGACCCCGCCGGTCAGTCTCACGCGACACTAGTTTCGCGGGCCCTTGCGTCGGCCAGCGTTGCATCAACCCTCATTGCCGGATGGACCATTTGTCGCCTCGGCCCGGCTCGATCCGAAAATGGAAAGCGTATTTCAAACCCGAAGGCGCACTTTCCTATCTTGGTATATTTCCAATTTTCAGCATTTTCCTAAACCGAATACATTCATTTGCTTATATCTTTTGCATTTCAACTCCAAATGAAGTGAAGTAAACTTATAAATTCATGATAAAGCATGTAGATTCAGAATATACAAAAATATTGGGAAAATAAACTCTGTTTAAATTTTAAATTTAATTCTAAAGAAAGGAATCAAAATATGTCCTATATAGGATTTCTACAAATGAACCCCAATTTGAATTAAATCAATTTTGTTAGAAACCTTAATTTCTCAGGAACCTAAATATGCAAAATTATTTATATTTTGACATGATTTATATCATTTTTTAAAGTAAGTTGTTTCCAATGTATTGAATATTCAAATATGAATATCTTTTGCAAAAAGGATTCAATTCATGCCAAACCAGTTCTTATGTGTTTAAGAATTAGTAATCTACCTAAATATGCAAAAACATTTAGAATTTAATCTAGTTTGAATTAATTTGAGAATAGATTACTTTCCAATGCATATGAATCAAAATAAGTATAACTTAAAACATACAAATTCAAATAATGGTAAAATGATTCCTAGATCTTTGGTAAAACCATAATACCCCTGTTATGCAAGAATACCTCATGTTTGTGCATATTTGAATTAAGTACATATTAGATCTTAATGTTTACTTATATGGAAAACATCTCGGATGAAAGCAAAATATTGTGAAACCAACTTTAAAACACTCTTAATGATATTTCATGCTAATGCCAGAAAAATAAATAAATAATCATGTAAGGGTCAGTCGCAAACTAAGAACTAAAACTGAACCTTTATCGTGTAAACTATAAAACTAATTAAGCATTTTCAACAGTCCATAGGATATCTCGTCTTAATACAAATTTTATGAAGATCGGTTTAAAAATAATATTTAGGGTATGTATTACCATAATCTAGAAAAGTATTCTTATTACAACTTGCTTTGCATCTGAATCTGGCTAGTCCAATACCCTTAAATAATATGGTCGTTGTAACTTTTAATATCATATAAGCTTTTTCAACAATGAATATAATGTCTCGTCTAAGCACTAAAATGTACGAAATCAACATAAAAATGTTCTTCAAAGTATAGACTATTCTATTCTAAAGAAATAATCTTATTCTATCATATTTTGCATATAAATCCTATTAGCGAGATAACCTTAAGTAAAATGTTTTATGGACTCGATTATATGAGTAAGCAAACTTTGTAACAATGAACAAATATGTAATTAAGATATTTGTATCACCAGAATCTTCTTAAAAATCATAAATAAATCCAGTAACCTAGCTCAATAGATCTAACATATTCAAAGTCACTTCTTATGCAAAATCACTTAAGGAATTAAGTGCTATCCGCATGACCCATTAATTGGTGTTTTAATTCTATTAATCCAAATAATTTTAGCATCTATAATTTGAAGTTATAAATACAAAAATTCATAATTTTAGCCTCTTGAATTCGTAATTCAAGAATAGATAATTTATAAAAGAAACTATGTTTGTTCATCATAAAAGTCATTAACAATACGAATGTATAATTAACTAAATCATGAGGTCTTGAAATCATAATTCTAACCCTAAAGAATTCCTGTTTTCTTTAGTGATCTTCATTTGGTTTTCTGTCTGTTTTCTTTTTGCCTTATTAAAGTTGGATATTTGCTATATTTCCGATTGAACGACGTGTATAATCCGACGTCGCTACTTCCGTCGTTACCTCCGTCAGCCGTGGCTTCATCTTCGTCGTAAGCAATGAATAAGCAAGGCAAGCATCCCCTTTGATCATATTGATCCCAATTTTATAAATGTTTTCATTAAATGTTTTACTGCATACTTTATTTTTACTAAAGTCTGCTAAATTACTGGTATTGGTAGTTGTACCTGTAGCTACTTAGAACTTCCTTAATAAGTATGAAATTGTGAACATTTATAACCCTAGAATAGTATAGACATTATTTGATGTCAATTTGGTTTACTCACACATAGAATCTTGCTTAGCCATGCTCAAATGAACATAAAACTTTGACATGATTAAAAATGTTGGATATGACATTCAATGGGTATGACCTTTCTTATGGTTGGTATTTTGGTTGGAAAATGAAAATAAAACTATGATTTAGATGCGGGCAATTATTGGCAATAGCCGGGAGTGCATGTCTTTACACGTAGTGTAGGGGGAGTCTATTGCCTGTGTCGGATTAAGGACCGAGCTATGGATTGTTTTCAGGCCAAGAATTACCGTACAACCACAAGTGCTGGTATGGAACAGCCTTAAACCAATTAAGTTATCTAGTTTAACTTTGCACATTGGAAGGTGGAGCGATGCAGTATTTCTTAATGAATTGCTCGAAGGGCGTCCACACCGAGGTGATCATGGATCAAACGTTTCCGATACACGATTGTACGCCATCTTTGTGGGAAGTTCCATCATTTCTATGCTTTGAGTTCTTACGCTATAGTATGGGTTTAACGTCCCGGAGCTGGTGCAAAGTTAACCTAGGTAATGTAAAGGTTTTCGTCATGAACATTCTGGCCACTAGGCCAAAGGTGCGTGAACTATGCGACAAAAGGAAAAGGTCATACTTGTGGGTAAAGTTGTACACCTCTGCAGAGTGTATAACTAATCGATTAGCCGTACCCGCAATTATGGGAACTTGGTAAAGTCATCACATAGTTAGCAGTTCTTATTTTCATAAAATCTGGTTTCTACCGTGTGTCGGTAATTCCTACTGTGTGTCAGTGGGAATGGTTCGTGGATATGGTCATGATACCCAAGTACATGAGATCTATTTATGCTTACATTCTGTTACTTTTCGTATTAAATTGCTTTTACTTAAATTTCGTTTTGCAATCTACTATTATGTAATTACATTTCAAATTGGCTTTATGCAAACTAACCGTACTAGCCTTTCCTTTGAAATGGCTTGCATATATAATAGGCTTTGCAAAAGTCTTGCGGAGTACGAAAGTACTCACCCTTGCTTAATTGTTGTTTTTAGGTGAAGAATTCGATTAGCTCGATGAAACATAATTGTCGCAAAATTCGGGATATTGACGATGAGTTTCTAGGGATTATGCCGTATCAGTTGCCTGAGGGTTGGATGGGCACACTACAAGAATCTTAATCCTTTCTGCTGAATTTCACTCTGTATTGTAAGATCTTATTATGTAAATTACCATCATCATTTGTAATAAAGATTGTGGATGTGATATCAATTGTTGTAAATGTGCGTGCTAGCCACTGATCATGAGACTAGTACTGTATGCACATGAGATTTCCATTTTTGCATTTATGTAAAAATAGGGGTCATTACAGGAGCTAAGGAAGACAATACCGACCGAGAGAAAAACACGATGAAACGGGCTTGGGCTTGAGGCAAGCAGATCACAGGCGACACAGAGGAACTTGATGGCGTGGCGTTGGCAAGGATCACTCACTAGTGGCGGAGATTGGCGGTAAGTAATCTTGATGGCATGACGGCGGAAGAACTTGGCTAGGGTTTGCGCTCCAGGCGATCTCGAACAGTAAAACACACAGAGAAGCGAGAGGGACGTGCGACGCTTTAAATAGGCATAGACGCCCAAGAAACCGGCTCAGATACGGCTCGTACGGGGGCGAATAAGGCAACGGTGGTTGCGGGAGTCCGGCGCGGAGCGATGGGCAAGACACTGACCAGTGGGGCCCAACGGTCAACAGCTCGAGCGCACAAGCAAACTGGGCCTCGTGGCTGGCCTTGGAGGGGAAGGAGGCGAGAGGGTCGAAGGAAGGGGCGGGCCAAGGCAAGGCGGGCCACGTGAAGGAAGCGGACCGGTCTGAAAAAAGTGGCCCACGCGGAATTTAGGATTTTAAATCATTTTTCCTTTTTGAGAATTGCTAGAAAATTAGAAAAAAAATCCAAATAAATTGTAAATAAAATACGAAAAAAAATTCTAGAAAATTCTCAAAAATACTTTTAAGCTTTTGGAACCCAAATAAATTGTTTTGAACTCATTTGAACTTATAAAATTGATTTCAATTGATTTGATTACACTTTGAGAGAAGCGGTCGGTAAATGGTTACATTTCGCATTTTTACGATAGCGGAAGCGAAATCGAAACCCGAAAATGGATAGTGACGAAATGGATGTGAAAGCGGGCAGGCGGATCACGGAAACAAAAGTGGAAAATTTCATAAGAACATAGTACATGATCACAATATACATGATCGCAAAAACAATGATGACAAAAGAACAATGTTATGTTCACCGATATCAAAAGTAAGTTTTTCTCAAATTTGTCAATTTGAAGGCTCGCTATTTGTTCTCGGATCGGACCATCATGCTATCATCCATATCATTATCATCGACATCCTCTTGCTCCTCCAATTGTAAAGGTGTAATGCCCTAAAATTTGCATATTATCGTTCAATGTTCATTTCTAATTTTCTAAGATTTATCTGGATTTTCTCGAGTTTATAATACTATTTTGCTATTTTTAGATTTATAAAATTAATTTATTCATAAAAATAAAACCAAAATTATGCTAGAAATAATTTTCCTAGGTTCAAAATGTTCCAAAGTATTTTCGTGAATTTTTTTTGAAAATTTTGAACTCTATTTGATATTTTCTATAAAGTTATTTGTATTTTTTAAATTATTTTAATTCGAAAATAAATTTAAATTCTCCATTCCCCTTTTTGGTCCAAGTGGGCCAAGTTTTCGACGGAATTTCTGGTTTCATTTATACAAAATTTTCGTTTCTGTTTCCATTTCCGAAAAAAAAATTTCGTTTTCGTATCCGTACTGACATTTTCCATTTCCGTTTCTGAAAAAGGATTCCGTTTCCGTTTTTCTCTGAAACGGTTGGAAATTCCGTTTCTATTTTCATCCCTAGTCGTAGAGGCTCACACATGTCACCTCTTTTCAGCATGAATGCACATTATGCAAATACAATGATTTAGTTCACATTTAACATAGCTCATAATCACCATTTAAGTTATCAACATACAAGCATAATAGTAAGTAAGAGTAATCACATAAATCAGCATGGTAAAAAATTTACAAACATAAACAACAAGATCGAACCATCCGTTTACCGTTCTACTATATATATACTTGCCTTTGTAACCACATAGAGTAGATTGATGTGAAGTCAACAACAACCCCGAAGTTATTCCTCCTCCTACAGTAGATACCCAACCGCAATAAAGTGTCACAACAGTATATAAATATAAAACAATAACATATCGTACCTATGCACATTCCCGTCCTAAGTAACCCATCTTCACCGGACAACCCCTAGCTATCCTAGTGATCAAAATACCATAACTCTCCATCCCGAAACTCAAACCGCATAAATTATATATTTTATGGAAACTACACAAGATTTTTCACACTTTCCTAGTTGGCTAGAAATCCTAGTTAATCCATATAAACCCTCATTTTTAACCTCGAAGACTGTTCTATTAAGATAATAGACTGCAGATTTTTCAATGTCATATATATTTTTATACAACTCAAAAAGTAACAAACCATACCGCTTATGAAGACTACAGAAAATATCTAGTTTTTCCTAGTTATAGACAGTTTAATTCGGCCATATATTAGGTAAACTAAGCAGATTAATATAACTACGACCAACCGTGACCAAATTCTGGCAGTCACCTTCCCAAAACCATAAATTTTAAACCGCTCAACCAAATTCAGTGTCCTTACACTATATAAACCTTAAATAATTATCTACATTATTTATAAGAATCAAAAACCTTAATTCGGCCATCTACTATATTTAATCCATAAATTACCACGACATTAACCAATTGTGACGGTTCACTAGACAACGAGCTTACAAACTCGCATTGTTTAATTTATCCAATAAATTTAAGTGTTTAAACACTCTCTAAAAAGATAATTGAATTACCTACAAATACCTATTATTTTACATACCTAATTTGATCATCTTCAAGGCCTAAAATATCCAAAACCGCGATAACACCTGACTGGAGACGATATGCGGAACACCAGACTTGCAAAGACCATAATTTGCAATCTATCCAATAAATTTTAGTGATATTTATCTTCTAAGAAATAAAATAAAGTTATATACAATTCTTTAGTACAACATTTTTTCCTAATTCTTCTCTAAAAGCCCTAAAAATCGATTAGATCTAAACTGAGTGAAACTAGGAAAAAAAACCAACAACCTTAAACGAGAATTGATATTATCCAAGAGCCTAATTACACCATAATTACTAAATTAATCCGCATAAAAGTTCATCTACATAAAAAGCTGAGGATAGTGGAGGGTTACCCACGCATCGATGAAAATCCAACGAGGAAAACATTGCAACTCTTCTTTTACACTCTTTCCCTTGCCTCCTCCTCTACCTTCTCGAATAGCCATGATGTTTCTATAGGGAAAATAGCACGAATCCCTAAGAGAGGTGCACGCATGGGGAAAGGTGGTGGCGCCTTGGGGAGAAAGATACAATCCTAAGAAAACTTAGTCCCTCCCTATTTTTGATACCCAAGGCTCTAGTGGGTTTGGACCAACAGGGTGTCTCACTTCCTAATTATTATTATTATCATCATTATTTTTTTGAAAAAAATCTCAGCCATCAATTTCTAATACTCACAACATCTCGATCAAGCAAATAAATAGTCGATTTCGACCATCTCAACGAGCCCCACACATAAATAATCTTGGATTCTCAAACTAATATGTGCATTTCAAACTTAAGTTTTAAACTTCAAATTTGAATTCGAATTAAATTTTAAACTGTACTGTGTGTGTTTTGGAGCGGAAGAGAGAGTTGGGTTGAATGGAAATGGGAAATGGGACGGGTTGGCCCAGGTCTCTTCTTTCACAGGCTTTGGTTGCTCGGCCTAACCTCTCATCTTTTTTGTGGGCCTAGCCCATCATTCAAATATGGCTGCTTCAACTCATATTCTTTATTAGCCATGTCATCAATTGCTTTAATTAGGAGCCATATAGTCTATAAATTGTTTTTTTTTTCTCAGAAAAATTAAAGAAAAATCCTTTCAAAATGGGCATCCTAGTTTAGCTAATCAGCTACATCTTTTACAACTCTAACAAGAGCAAGAGGTAAATAGGGGTGTGTATTCGGTTTATTCGGTAAAATCGGTTTTTAAATAATTCGGTTTTTTGAAAATGCCAACCGAATTTCTATTTTCAAAACGAAAAACCGAACCGAATTAACTGAAATATTTTAGCTCGGTTAATTTGACTTTTTGGAGAACCGAAATAACAACAGACTCCCTAACAAGAAAAACAATCTTCCAGAATCCTAGATGTTCAAATGATATTCACAACAACAAATCTCAATCAATGTTGCAGTAACAAGAAAAACAATCTTCTAGTAACAAGACATGTGCAAATTGATGAATAAAGAGTTCAAAGCATGGAAAGTTTGACATTACCCACTCATCCGCCCTGTTAGATGGATGGTAAGTAATTCAATCATCGCTTGCCGAGTGTCATGTAGCGTCCATCGTCGGCTGAACTACTCAGAGCATCACCTTGAAGAGGCGGTGGCTGGTCGGATGGTATCGACACTTGCCAAGCATCATCAGCAACCTGGCGTACATCTGTGACCTCGACTAGTACCAACGCTGCTTTCGTAGCAGCTCAAAGATCTAACCCAAGCAAGAGAGCATTACGTACGCAATAAGCATCATTAAACAGGTACTGGTGTGACAATTCCTCAGGGAGAAGGAAGGATTAAGGGAGGGAACCTCTAGGGCGGACTCCTAGTGGCAGGACGCAAGAGGCGACGGCGGAGTCGAGGGCCTCGAGGACGATGCGGGGCTAGGGGCATGCCGCAAGTAGACTACTGCCGCAAGGCCACGGCTTTGCGAGAGACACCTGAGACGGCGGGTGGAGGATACGGGTGAGTGCCTCGGCTCCAGCTGCTCAGTCTCCCAATCGATGAGGAATGGGGATTGTGATTTGCGGATTGGGGAATGGCCGCCGAGTGGGAATTCGTCTATAGGGTTGGGCGAGTAACGCACTAATGTGAGGAGCTGGCGTCTTGGGCTGGGCTAGTGCGGTAGTACTAGTGGGCTGAACTAAGCAAGCTATTCGGTCTTTCGTTACTTTCGGTTCCTAGAAGTCAAAAACCAAACCGAACACCGAAAAGCTTCGAAATAAAAATCGAACCGAAAATCGAAAACTAAAAACCGAAATATTGATTAAATCGGTTCGGTTTAAAAATACCCACCCCTAGAGTAGCGATAAGTTACCTCCGCTCTAAGAAAAACTACCATGTTTGAATAAAAACCTTGCGAACTGTTGTATTCCTTCTCTTCCTTGCCTTGTAACCTCACTCAATCACCGAAGTTCTCCGCCGCTACTTCCTTTCCTTCTTCGGCACTTTTGTATCCCTTGGGTCTTTGTTTAGAAGGTTTATTATTAGCGGGATCTATATAGGTAGGTGAAATTTAAGCTAAAATCATAGCTCATTTATATGGGTGGATCGGGATTGAAGATATGTGCAATTTCCTCGAGATATCGATTGACATTCGAGAGTCGACATTCTCATTTGAAATAAAATGCGAGATTTTCGCCATATTCCCATATGCAATGGGGGAACAGGTTCGCCTCGTAGAGGAGTGTGGGGTGGAGAATTCAATTTGACATATCTTAGTGGAGTCGCTCGCATAGCTATCGAAGACGGTAGAGGGGAGGATATCGCGTGTCATGAGGGAGTGAGGCTTACTGTTATCACAACTTTGTGGAGGAGAAGAGGGTGGAGATGGTATGCCAAATGACATGCATGATCTTAGCAATGTTTCAATAATTTTGAACTTGTTTAAGTTAGGAGAGATGGTATTTATGTGCATTGGCCAGTGTAGGTGAAACATATGGCGTTTTAGATCGTAATGGTCTGGCTAAAGTCTTGTTTGTGAGCTACAGATCCCAGCTCCACCTCGGATATGGAGCACTGTAGATTAAAATAAAGTGAATTAAGTTTATATTTTTAATCTAAAATGTAAACAAGATGATCCACCTAAACACTCTTAATATACATGCAGCTCAAATTTCTATAGATTTTAGAGTTAAAAATATCTTGCTTCACTAACTCTATAAATTTTAATGAAGGTGGAGCTATGCTAAACTAGCCGAGAGCGCGTGGAAATGGAAAAGATTAGAGAAGCATGCGCGTCTTGTCAGCGTCATGGAAGAAAGGTGGATGGGCCATGGATAGAGAAGTTAACGAAGGGGAGCTCAAATGAAACCCGTTAAGGTCAGGACAAGAGATGCGCCACGTCACCCCTCCCGGAACCGGAACCGGAACCGGAAGCGGTGCGCTAAGACCCACCGAACCTAAAATTCCTCGTGCACCCCACGCGTCCACCGCTCCCCTGCCAACCGTCCGATTCCGCCCACAGAAAGTAAGCCAACGGCCCGATCGGCACCTCCCCCTGTCGGTCCCTCGCTACATGTACTCCGCCTCGTACCCCGCGCCGCCCCTCCCCCTCGCCCACCGGAAACGAGAGAGAGAGAGAGAGAGAGCTTGCGCCCAAGGAAGGAAGGGAAAGCCGCCCCTCACATCCGCCGCCGACCCACCCACAGGAACAACGCCATGCCGCACCCGTCGCGTGCGGCGGCTTAAAAAGACTTCTTATTACCCCTATATCTCCTGTGCTCCTGCCTGATCTAATCGGAGGATATCCACAGTCTCTATCAAGCTATCGCCATGAGCTGCCACCGCCGGTACTACTATACCGATAATATTTCTTCTCTGTTCCTTGTTTCTTTCTAGTTTACTTTGCTGCTTGTGCTGTGATTCAGCCTGATCTGTTGTTCTTGTTCCTGTGCTGTATATATAGTTCGGGGCTGTATTTTAAGGTTACGTTACCTTCATTTTAGACTTCAGGGAGTAGTTATTGGCGGCATTTCTATTATACATATTGTAGTATAGCTACTTACGCTTATATTTCCTTGTCATGCGTCTGTCATGTGATGGTAGGATCAGGTGTGATCCAAAGGAAGGAGAAAAGGGTTTTATTTCTCCCAAATGATGATCTCAAGGACAAGTTGTGATTTTGCTTGTTATTCATTCTTAGTCTTGTTGTGTTGGCGTCACAAATTTGGTTGCTGCGGAACTGCTCAGTATTGGTTACTGGTTACTATGCTCAAAGTTCACCCTTTTGCGCTCAAGCTGGTCTTGGCCACTTTTACTTGATGCCTTCAGGCATGGTACATTGAGTTATTATATGTGATCTAACTGTTAGATGTTTATATAGTTTCGGAACAACCTTTTGTGATGCCATAATGTTCCTGTGCAGAACTGATTAGGAATTCAGTAAAAATTATTTTTTTTCCTTTGGTGGAAGTATTAGTGCGGTAGTAATTAACTATGGGTTCCTGTTTAGCGCGTCTGTTAGCTACATAACAAAGTAATGCATACTTGCTAAACAAGCGTTCGAAGGTTGATTTATTGAATGTTACAGTGCTGATCTACTAGGCATGGCATAACGAGCTTTGTGCTTCAGGGGTCATCATCCATCCATATTCGGGATGGGCTCATGTGGGGACACAATAAGGTGCTTTTAATGCCATGGGATTATACCACGGCCTTGATCTTGGTGTCTTCGGCAATGCCCATGGGGAGGAGCCGAGGACAAGAATGGCCTTTTACTACCTGGACACGATGTTAATGTTTGTTGCAGCAACAGTATTAGCTTCTCTCCATCATTGTCTGCTGCTGCTTTCTTATGTGGCCGCACCTGCCACCAGCAACACCAGCAGCGGTAGTCGTTGGAGTGATGCTGTGAAGCACAATTCTGCCATGGGTGGGGTAAAAATCACAACGGCATAGTTGTTTTTACTAATTGAACCGGTATTATTAGGAGTGAAGAAAATATCATACTCCAGAAAGCCAGATATACCTGTACCTACTTTTACATACGAGGCCATATGAGCACGGCAAAGAAACTTTATTTGCCTTGTTTAGACATAGAGTACTACTGGCAAAAGAGTGCATCTTCCCCTAGATGCTATCCTATAGCATTTGTAAGCATGTACAATAATGCTTCTTCCCCTAGATGGCATCCTACAGAATATGTAATTCGACTTGATGCTTTCCATGAAAATACTCAATCAGGATTCATGTTTTCCAGCGAACAGAACATAATTGATATTCATTTCGATTGTATTTACAATTCCATGCATTATTAGCATATAATTGGTGAATTTGCTCCTGAAGACGCTCACGCCTCTTTGCCATTTGGCAACTTACTATTAATGGTGATCCGAACTGCTTTATAAACAAAAAGTAGCACTGGGAACATTTTCGTGTAATTGTAAGTTGGAAGGCTGACTGACCCATCAGCATAATAATGGTTTCAGAAGATTAAGATGAAATCCAAGTTGCTATATGAAGAAAGTGGCAATCACTTTTTCATAATTGATGTTAATCTGGATTTGTCTGTTGGGTTCTTTTCATTTTAATTGATCAAACTTTACTAGCATGCGAATAATTCGCACATTTTTTTCAGACTGGATAATTTACTTTTTAGTCTAGTTTGTTCCAACTGAGTGTGCATAACCATGTGAGAACTTTAGTTCCATTGAACACGATACATTAAGTTGTTTGTGAAAATGTCTCAGAACCAAACATGATGTGGTCTTAGGAATGTTTTGGAGTTTGGACTGTTGACTAGTTCTATCATGCTCTTGAAAGTACAAAGGGAACACGAAGATAGAAGCAAAAAATTAAATGTACAAAGTTCAGCTCTTCCATTAGCTGTCAAATGTGGTTTTATGACACATGCTTCCAAAGTAGTTCATATAGAGGGATGTAAGTATCCTACCACTTTTACTAGGTCCCAAAGAAGGAAACAGTTTCAGTTCACCACACTGTTGAACCCAAGTTAGATCTTGAGCGTGATGGGTGCCTGAGGCTTTAGTACATGCCTTGGTCTACAACTCTACATGAGCTTATACCATGAAGTTTTGTATCCTTCTCTTACCAATCTCACCTAGCTAATCTTTTACAAGTCACTTTAGAAGTTGTTCAATGTTTATTTTTCCTAATGTAAATAGTGGTGTGGATTGCTCTTTTATTTGCTGGGGATATCTCAGGAGGTGTGGGACCTGTGTCACATTTAGTCCCTTTATTTTTCTTCTCCTCCTTTTTTGTCGGGTGGGGTCCAAATTGTGGCTTGGTTGTGCAGTGTCATGGAAGAATATATAAATGATCTGTCACACAGTACTTCAGTTTTTATGCTACTTATGCTCTCTCTCCCTATATATATTTTTATGGCATTTTTATTCCCTTTTTTCCTTTTTGGTCCCAGGTCCATTTCACTTACCCTTTCGGATAACATGGCTCGATTTGGAATTACTTTTGTGCTAACACAATCTAGATTTCATTAGCTAGATTAAGTTAACTGTTTTGACTTAGTGGACAGTGGTGTTGATCTGTAAAGAAAATCAATAGCTGGTTTTAAATTGAGGTTTGTATTTAAAAAAAATGGAAATGAAGAATGTGATGGCATTGGATGAGCATGTGCTGAAAGTTACTGTTCACAAGAGGAAGCGTGAGACTGCTGTGAAGGGTACTGAGGCAAATGACTCTGTTAAGTTCTCTCAGCATGTACCAAGACAAAACCTTGTTACATTTGATGATGGGACTGTATGTAAAAAGTCTAAAGTGACCTGTGCCAATGGTCATGTTCTGGAGTGGTATAAGAATTTTAAGACAAGTGGGTCGCCCGTGCGTGTGCTTTGTTACCAACATGGTCAATGGAGAGATTTTCCAGAGGATGTTGTCAATCTGGTACAACGGGACTTCCAATTGAAGAGGCCAATTACTAATGTTGTATTCCAGAACCAGCAAGTCCTGTTGGACTTTATGCACATGGTTTGCCTAGATTCTGCAATGACCATAGACAAGCCAATAGCATGGATTGATGATCATGGTAAACGTTTCTTTCCAGATTTGTGTGCTGGATTGATTACATCTAAACCTTGGCGGCATGGAGAAAGTGACCTAGTGGTACATCTGAAGCCGATGAACCTGCTGGAATATCAACAGGTGCAGCTGAAAGCGCGAGTTCAGCGCCTGTTGATGAAGCAATTTCTCATGTTAAGAAGGTTATTAACATAGTGGAGGAAAAACATATGGTACATAATGAAGTCAGTGAAGCTGCTGGTGAAAATAAATCACGTCCTTTAATAATTTTGAATGAAACTTCTAGTGGAACCATACAAGCTGCTGCCAGTAAGCAAAACAGTGGCCCACGCGCTGATTCAGCTGTGCGGAACTTATTATTTCAAGGATTAGGCCAACCTTTTAATGAAAAAGATATTGTTGGAATCTATAAAACCCCACTGCTAGATCAGCATGGGCGGGCTCGTTTTAATCTTTTCCAGAAGGAAGTAGAAGCCACAAAAAGTCATCGTGGGAACGCAAATGTGCGGTATGCGTGGCTTGCTTGCTCACGGGATACTACGGAGGAGATGATGATGCGTGGTGCTCTAGAAATTACAAAGCCTCTGCTGGGGCCAATGTATGGCATTGGGACTCATCTTGCTCCAGCCAACTGCTCCAATATCTGGTACGTATTTTTCTGTTTCTGACTTATTTTACGTGCTATGCTCGACTTTGCCTTTTATTGTCTTGAGGCCTTCTGTTTCTCTCTCAAATATTTTTTTTTCATTGCAACAACTAGAATAGCTATTTGGATATATAGCTTAAGCTTTGCTACGGGTGTTATTGCTGTTGCTTTGGGTTACAATAGCTTCTTGTAGTCTTACTTGAAGTTTATTCACAGTGCGAGCTACTCGGATGTTGATGAAAATGGCATCATCAGGATGATGCTGTGCCGAGTTATCATGGGTAATGTTGAGGCTGTCTTTCCTGGATCAGAGCAATTCCAGCCAACCAATGAAATTTTTGATAGTGGCGTGGATGATCTCCAAAAGCCAAAGCATTACATCATATGGGATGCTAATGTGCATAGACACATCTATGCTGAATATGCCGTTATTATCAAAGTACCTTCAATGACCAATGGTACTACTACTGCTACTCTTATGGCTCTTGGTTTTCTTGCTCTTCTATTTTTCCTTCTGTGTTGTTTGCCCAAGAGAATTCATTTGATATTACTGCAGAATATTTGATTACCGAAGATACTTTGTCCAACATCTCTGAGATCAGAAATTCTGCTTCACCAGACAGTCTAACCAAGGTATGCTTATTATGGTTTAGCTGGTGTTCATTCTGTGTTGTTCTTAACCATGTTCTTTCGTTGTAAATGAGAACTATTAAAATGGATTGATGTTCTGTTATTCCAAATTCCCTGTGTTATCGTTGTGGAAAAATAATGTGATAGATTACGTTGTCCAGAAAGCTGGTTCATAATTGAATAATTGATAATATAATGGCGATTAACCTTGATTTCAATGTGACAATTTCGTTGGGAACTTTCAGCTCGTCATTTTCTTTTTTGTTTGTTGTGATCAGGATGATAGTTTCCAAACCTTGGCATCTTCAGCTGACCAACAACAGGCACCTATGTTTGGGCGTGCTCCAAGACCAAGGTCTCTAGCTCACCTTGGATGCCCTTTTCAATGCTTTTTGCCGCCATTTCCACTAAAGTGCCTCGTTCTGACATGGACTTGGTCCACATATATTATGAAGAATTCAAGGTTGTTAATATTCTTTTCGTTTCGAGATTTACAGTTCCGTTCAATATGCCTACTGGCATGCTAACTGTGGTGTGCCCCGTAATGTTGAAATAGATGAGAAAGATAAGTAGGAGT
The DNA here is from genome assembly GCA_036346275.1 of Otatea glauca. Lineage (NCBI taxonomy): Eukaryota > Viridiplantae > Streptophyta > Magnoliopsida > Poales > Poaceae > Otatea > Otatea glauca. The sequence continues at coordinate 68,833,388 of CM070716.1, read as the reverse complement.
GACTTAGTGAAACGGCTGAGACAGATAGTTGGTGACAAGCTATTAGTTTCTACAGTAATGAGGCTTCAGCACAAGGTACTTCTCTCTCGTTGCGCTAATGCTTTGTATATATGGCACTTACTGTGTGAAGCCTGTTCTGCGAAATTGAGGGACCATAATATATGATCTGAAACCATTAGTTGCATAATCAGCTATACTGGTTTATTCCGAAGGACCACATATCATGCTTCAATTATGCAGCAAGGAATCAGCAGATTTGTTTCTTAATAATCTACTATTGGCTTTAAATGTTTGCTAATTTCGTTTTATTGACGGCTGTTGCAGCTACCACCGATGGCAGCTGCTGAACTAGTACCAAGAGCACTTGGCAGGGAGGAGTACTAGTCCTTAGTACCTCTGGAAAGAACAGTTTGTCGACATAGCAGCGCGTGGAGTCGAGCCGAGTCGAGTTGCAGGGGAGAGGGCTCAAAGGAAGCCTGTGAAACCAAATGGTATCGTTCGCTGTAGTATCCAAACTCAAATTAAGTTAATTGTTGACAAAACAAAACTAGTCTAAGCTCTTGTTGCTTGTTTGACCCTTGCTTGGTAGTTTCGTCTACCTGTACCCTTGTTGCTGTTTTTACCGACAAAAGTTAACTCTGTAACTGGTGCATGAACCCGTTTCCGGTGCAAAATTTCTTCAAGCTTGTATGTATGTGCTGTGCATTGCTGCTTTGCTTCTGATCGTAGTGTACTAGTGCCTACTGTACTCGGTAGATTTACTCACTTCGAATCGAACCCAATATAAATAAGACTTTGCAGCCATGTTCAGGTAGGGGGAGGATGATGTACCAAGAGATGGCAGCAGTTTCAGTTGGCCATCGTGCTCGTACCTACCGCAACAAAATTTTGACAAATTTGCTGGTCTGGTTGTGCCTTGCCTATTTTTTCCTCGAGTAGTCCAGTCCAGGTCGTACGCCGTACGGTTTGGAAAGAAGACTGTGATGGGTTGGTAAGTAGAGTTGGTCGTGGCACGTTAAAGAGCTAACTCAGCTGGCTGTTGGTCGCCATTGCCATTGAATTCTCGTAAAAGGGGATGGAACCGAGCAAGCTCAGTGGCTGCAACTTTGTTTCGTTCAACTTGGGTGTGCGTGTGTTTTTCTCGAAGTGACGATCTTTCTAGCCTCTGTGCTTTGATTTTCTCAGATTTAAATTGTAAATCTAGTCTTCTCCAACTTGCTCCTGTGTTCGCCAACCGCGGCAGGCCAGTTCCGCCGTGCTCGCCTGCCTCCCACACTCGTCGGCTGCCAAGCTCACCCAGTCCCGCTCGCTCCCGCGGTCGGGGAGTAAGGTAGAGAGGGGTAAAAATACAAATTCGATTAGAAGGAGGCCAGATTTAGAAAACAAAGAAAACGAGACAAGAGGTTACAAAAAATCATCGCTTCGGGTTTCTCTGCTGCCGCTGTGCCGCGTCAACGTCGTCTCGCATTTTCAGCACGGCGGATGGAGTGTCGCGTCGCGCATTCGGAAATTAAGCTGATCCACTAAAATTGCACCATCCACAGGGCATCTAAATGCAAGAGAATCTCGAGTTCACGTGTTCAGACCTTTAGAGTTGATCAGAACTCGACACTTAGAATAACCCTTGACCAAGAAATTGCTACTTGCACAATCAGGCTCGGTTTGCAGGCTATATATATATATCCCCTTGTTCCTCTGTGTCATTTTATTCAGCTGATTAGGGTTGGATCGGATCTGCCTGGAATTATCAGCTAGCCAAGCCAGCCCTCAATTAATGCCTAGCTAGCATCCATGCATACATGGCCCAATGACAACCCATTGCTTACAAGGCTTCAGGTAGACCTAACCTAAGCTAACTCATCAAGTAGTTGTTGCACCATCACATCCGTAATTATACAATACTATACAGCCACCGTATACTCTACACGTACTGTCTATATCTGCACGCTAGCTCTTTGGCAGTTGATCACTGAGGTGAGGTCTCTATTATTAGCCTCCTTGTACAATTATCTTGATATCGTACATGGACAATACCCGGCTTAGCTAGACATGCAATTATTTATCCATTCATGGATGCTTAGCTTACCGGCTAATCTACCAAACCATTTTGATTATTATTTTTGTTTCATGTGCCACTAATGAAACAAAAGAACAACTAACTAGATATTTATAGTACATCCGTATTATTAGATCGTAGAGCACCGTCTTCAATTTGCAAAAAGAAAGGAGGAGGAGGGATGGAAAAAAGAATACATAGAGCATAGTCAGTATAATGAAACACACTTGGATTAGATCGAGGAAGCATAGCATTGCTTAAGCTTTCAACCGAGACAAATGCGTGGCGTGATACGATTATAGGTCTAGCTAGAGAACTCCTCTGAACTACCAAAAAAGGTCTATTAAGTCCGTTTGTATATATATGTCCATTTGAGTGTAGAATTTGTCCCTGTTGCGCCGTCTTCATTTCTCTTGTTGCACTACATGATACTTCGTCAAGCTATGTTTGCCAACAAGGAAAAGATTGATTAATGAATCACAACAATCCAGCATGTACGAAAGTAATTAAATTAAATGTAACAGGTAAAATAGTGACTATTATACCATCAGAATGAAGCTATTAATTGCACATGCAGATTAATGACAGGCTGCATATGCATGATTTGTTCCCGGCCTACATATAAAGAGGCTGTGCATACTAGTGATTTAATCACCAGTAGTATGCATGGAAAAGGAAGGAAGCAACTCAAAACACAATGATAATGAAACTATCTATGTAGTGTAGTGGCTGCTTCTCAACCGAAAGATCGATGCGCAGCGCTGGCCGCTGGGTATGAAGAGAAAGGGACACCATGTGTATATCGAGACCCTACGTTCTGCCTGAAATATCAGGAAGATCTCATGTACATATTGTACTAGTTCTATGATCGGTGGCTAGCATGCACATTTGCAACATTGTTATCACATCCATATATAAAGGTCACGAATATATTACAGGAATATAGTTTATACAAATTAACGACCATAAAGACCAAATTAAGATGCAGCAGAATATACAAATGTTTAGCAGTATGACTTTTTCTAAAATACCACAAGCAACTCATAAGTAGTAGACCATAGAAAAGCTCGTCGTCATATTCCCGTAACCTACGATAAAGTACCCATCTTGGAGAGGTTGCTTTCTTCGTCCATGAACCAACGATTTAAAGTAAGATTGAGTACTTTTGTACTCAAGCAAGACTTATAGTGTATTGCAAAGGTATAGTACATGCAGGCTATGTCAAGGAGAAGCTACTAAGTTAATTTGCAAAAGCGAAATTGAAACATGAATACCAAGTAATAGATTGTAAATAGAATTTATAAGAGCAAATTGACACATATGTAAATAATGAGTATGAAAGCATAAATATAGCAACTCACAATCCTCCATGATTGCGATACGATTACTATCCTAGCCATTTCTTGGCATAATATAAAATAACTTTTCACAATATTTCCAACTCAACCCTTTTATGAAAACACCAAAATTTCTAATGTGTCGATTGCACCAAGTCTCTCATAACATGATGCGGGTTTTCAAAAAGTTTTACACTCTACAAAGGTGTACATCTTTACCCACAAGACATGATCAACTCTTTTACCGCTATTTTAATGCTTCCTTTGTACGTGGCCAAGAGGGTATGACATGAACCGTTAGCTCTAACTTTGCACCGTTCGGTGATGACAAACCCTTGCTATGGCGGTGAAAGATATATGTACGCTCTATACCAACGAATGGTTATACTCCCCTTCATGCCACTTTCCCCTATAGCAAGGCATGCACCGTTGTATCGGCAGACGCTATTCTCAACACCTCGGTGAGAGCACCCCCTTCGGGCAATCCGTCTCAGAAAACCTGTACTACTTCGGTCTTCCAACATACAAAGCTGGACCTTGATAGCATCTAGGCACCCCTCAATTTTATTTCTGTATTATTATGGTTTTGGTATTGATGACTAAGTTAGTAATACTCAAAGCTTTGAATAAAGTAAGCTGGAATCTATGATGGAACAAGTTGGGATAACAAGATTAAGGCTTTAGGTTTTAGTTTATGACTTAGGAGATGTTTCAAGTCAAATAGCCTAGGTTTGTTTTTCTTTTTGGTTGTCTAAAGAGGACTTTGCACAAAGAAATAGTTTGTTTAGGCAAAGGCAAAACTAGATCACTTTCGAACAAAAGACACTTAGTCTTTACCTTTATGAAAACATACCTCTTAGTACAACGGACCAATCTTTACCTATCAATTTTCTTGATCAGTTGCATACCTTGAAACTATTCTCGTCAAAACTTCCTTTGAATATCGATCATCGATTAAAATATTCGCTTTCATATTCACATATCCTTGATCAAAACCTTCTTTGAAAATCTTCTTGATAGCCAAAGGTTTACCTATGAATGACGGACCAAAAATACTTAGTCAAGCATACATGCAAAATTCTCTCCTCGTGTCGGACCAAAATATCTTAGGTTTCTCATCTTGACGGACCAAAAATTTGGTGGCACCCTTCGATGTATAAGTTTTTGGCGGACTAAATCTTTGATGTACTTTCAATCGAAACCTAAAATGAATATTTTCTATCTTCAAAAGAACCTTTTCTCGAAAGCGGACCAAGCATTTGTGTTTAATTATTTTTAGTCCGTGGCTAAAATAAAAAGCTTAGATAAAATTTATCTTTGTTGAAAAGGTCCTTGGCACCAATCTTACGAAAATACCATGTATGCGGACCAAAAATTTGGTCCAAGTACATGTGTCTCTATTCTGGCAAAACTCTTGCATTATCCATGTATAACGGACCAAAAATTTGGTCAGCGTACATAGGTCTCCATACCTAAGCTAAATCTTTTGAAATCCATGTGTAACGAACCAAAGAATTTGGGTGATACTCATGTATGTCTCTCGATGGTATGCGGACCATCTTCTATAATCAACCCATGTACTACGGACTAAAATATTTGGTCCGTCGTAATCTCTCAAATTTGGTCCGACATACACATATCCGATATCGCTAAGCATTGATACTTAGTCCGTTTATGCGTGTATATTTACATTGTTTCGACATCGACACGTCCAGCGGCTCTTATGTGAGTGTAACGGCTACTTTCACTTCAAATGGCTATATAAGCATTACCTAAGTCGTCTACCAAATATATAGATGAACTCCTTACACTTTGGTATTGAAATATAGCTCTCATTCTCAAAAGGAGTCATACTTCATCTTCATACAAAACTTCTCATACATCTCTAAGTGTGTTAGCTCCAAGTCGGTGTCTAGTTGTGTGAATTGCAAAGTGAACCAAGAGACGAGAACTTGTGCAAAGTTTATTACTCTTGGATCTTGGCGATCGTGAGCGGCTTGGAGGAAGTGAGCAGTGTGACTGTCCAAAGGAGCTTGTGGAAGGCAAGCTGTATTTGTGAGAGGTTTGGAACTCACCTCACTGGAGTATGTAGTGAAAGAGTTACAGTGATCGCGAGCTACTGCGACTAGCTTTGGAGAAGCGAGAACTTCGAAAGAAGTGCTTCAACGTGGATTAGGAGTGCGGCTCTGAACCACGGGATAAATCTCTGTCTCTCCTGTGCCATTTTGTTTATTGCTTTCGCTGTGTTTATTAGTTGTTTATTTTCTGTATTATTCTTACAGTAAGTTGCTCTCTGTTAATTTTAGTTAGTTGTTTAAAATAGTTAGAAATTGTTAAAATTGCCTATTCACCCCCCCCCCTCTAGGCCATCTCGATCCTTCAGACCTAAGTAACTTAATAGGTTAAGGCCATCCCATACTAGTATTTGTGTTTGCATTAAATATCTTGGATTATACAATACTATGTTCGGTCCTTAATCCAACAGAGCAAGAACACTCCCCTACACTACGTGCAAGTCCCATGCACTTTCGGCTATTGCCATATCTCGTTAAGTGTTAAACCATAGTTTTTATTTTGATTTTTATACCAAAATACTAGAATCACAATTCCCATCATGTCCAAAATTTTAAATTTTAAATGAATAGTATACCCGATCATTCGTTATCCTATTTACAAGCATGGCTTAGCAATTGCACATATAATCAAATTTACCCATTTGACATTTCTATAATATCTAAATCTACCTTAATGTTATCAAGTTTGTCATGACAATATTTATTAAGGAAGTTCCATAAATTACAAGGATATATCTACCGGTACACACAATATAGCAAATTTATGAAAAATACACGCATGTATGAATAGATTTGATAAATACAATATAAATTAAGTAAAATACCGAGATCAACATGATCAAAGGGAGCTTGCCTTGCTTGTTGGTTTTGGGGATGGGATAGAAGTCGACGATGGAGGTATCCAGAGCATCGGTGTCTACTGGCAATTCAACGTAAAGCAATAATAAGAAGCAAAAGAAGTCAACAATATCAAATCTCATATATCATTACAGGAACAAAAATCTCTTGATTTTATGGCGATTTAGAAACTGATTTCACAAGTTTTGGGGTTTATTTGCAAAAGTTATGATCATTTGAATGTTTAATCGCATGAGAATTACTCTTAATAGGGATTAAGTGCAACCAGAATTAAAATTTTAAATATTTGTACATAAAAATAGGGCACATAATTTTATAAGAATTTAGGAACTGATTCCACTAAATTAGTAGTTTATTTGATATAGCTACAATTATTTGAATTTTGAATAGTTTGAAAGTTAACCTAAGAAGGATTTAATTCAAACTGAGCCCAAATTTAAATATCCTTGCAGGAATGGAAAGTATATGATTTAATCGGAATTTATAAGTTGTTTTCACCAATTTTGGATTTTATTTGTAAGAGTTATAAACATTTTAAATTTGAATGTGATAGGAATTATTTTAATTAGAATTCAAAATCTAAACAAAGGCCAAATTTTAAATATTTTTCAGAATCATAAATTTCATGATTTTAGAAAAAAAAGAACTATTTTGACTAAATTTGGATCTCATTTGCAAAAGTTATAAGCATTTGAATTTTGTATGTTATGAAAATCGAGAAAATAGCATAATATGTATTCCAATAGAAAGCGTATTTCTTATTTTCTCATATTTTAAATTTTATCCATCACGACAATGGAGACCCACATGTCAATGACCCATCTTTTATACCGATTTGATTTCTGATTTAAAATCCTTTTAATTGCTTTGGGATCCACATGTCATACATACGAAGTAATTTGGTTTTAAAAGGATATGCTAACATATGGGGCCTAGCTATTAGAGGTTGTGGCTGAGTGAGAAGGGAGGCGATAGTGGGATACCACCGATCAGCGTCACCAAGCAGGGAGACATCTGGGGCTCACTGCTGTGAGGAGGCCGTCGAGCTTAGCCAAGGCGGGGCTAGGTGGAGGGTGACCTAGGACTGCTAGGGAAAGTCTTGGTAGCGGCGGAGGATGACTGGTGTGGGCTCGCGGTAGAGAGGGGCAGTGATGGGGTCGACAGATAGCCACGGCGAAGAAAGAAGGGTGCTTATGCTCTAGAATGGAGGGGAGAAGCACCAGGGGGCATGGAGGATTCTATTTTGCTACCTTGCGGAGTCGGAGGAGGGACGAAGAGTCCTAGCAACAATTGCCGGAGCAGGAGAAGAAAGAGGGTGGCGCGGCAACTCTTCGGGTACTCTGAGCTACAAACAGGGTCGGCGGAAGGCTTAGGCCATGCTCAAGATGCTCTAGGCCAAAGATATTTGAAAATAACTCACTAGATGGCTTGATCAAGCTCAGCTCACTCAAGTGCTCAACGGCAATGGAGGCAATGGCGGTGCAATGGGCATAGGGCTCAGGCAAGGGAGAAGCTAAGAGGTGTGGGGAGGCAATGGCGAAGCTTGCTTGGTCTTTATAGGCACAGGACGGGAAAGGCTCTCCGTGTCCGTGAGCGAGGATTCTCGGCGAGGGTAAAGGACACCACGGCGGGGTTCTCAGCAGAGGCGGCGTGCGCAAGGACAACTTTGGTGGGGCAGGCTCGGTGAGCGTAGAGGATCTGCGGCTCACGATGCAACTTTTGAAGTTCGGCTCTTTGTGCCGTGGCGAGCTAAGCGAGCCAAGAGGCTGCCGTGGCGATCAACGCTACCATGGCAAGGCTTGGGCGCGGTGGCATGGCAACCCTGCGAAGGCAGTGGCGCAACGCATGGGCGTGGACAAGCGGGTCGGAGCACACTTTGGCGTGTCTCGGGGCGCGCTAGGCGGCGAGCCATCGCAATGCGGGCCCCGGGCCAGTGGCGATGAGAGGTGAGAAAGAGTGTCTTTGGGAAGGAAAACATAATTACAGGCTTTACGCCTTTACACAAAGAAAGCGGGTTTTGGTTGGGGCACTTTCCATTTTTGGATTGTGCGATTTTTCATTTTCATTTTCATTTTCTTGCCTAGGCTTCTTGTATTTAATTGAGCTATCAAGCGGAGTTTAAATTTTTATATAATTTTGTTATATGGCTCTGAGTTAATACTATGTCTCCCATAAAAATTTGAGCATGATCAAACACGAGGATCTTTATAAAAATCAAAGAGTGCCTCTATTCTTTTTAGGAGTTGTTGATTTTGATTTTTCTGAAGCAATAAATGTATTCAAAAATTCTAAAACTTTTGGAGATGATCTGGAGGTTATTTAGATTTATAGAAATTTTCCAGACTTTGTGATGTTTGAAACTGAAGTTTAAAATTCAAAAGCCTTACTAGATTATTTAAAAGCGTTTTCTTATTTGAAAAATTCCAAATAAATTCTGAAAATCCAAATTACGATCAAATTCAATTCATATTCTTGCATTTCACTTTTTATAAACTTTAGGGATGTTACAGTGTATGTGTATGTGTGGCGTAGGGCCAGCTGGATGCATGGATGGATAAGAGAGGGGCCGTAAAAACGAAGGGAAATGCTTGGTGCAAATATATGATCGGAGAGAGATGCACTGATAGAGAGGAGATCGAGGAGCATCAGATATTCAGATGTGCTAGCTAAGCTTAGGTAAGAATAAGATCAACAGCATTATGCAGCTGCTTCTTTAATTTGTTCGTCAAAGCTTAGCCATAGTTAGCATGGCCGAATTATATCTACCGCACCAATATATATCTAAGGCGGTGATGATAATTCAGATTCTTACTGCTAGTTACTGTAATTACTAGCACTAGATATATGCATGATAGGAACGGTCCCACAATATGAATGACGACTCTGAAATTTGTCAACGTACTTGGGTTCCGTTGTGGTCGCCGTCAAGACCGATTTTTCTGCGAAATACTTTCAGCATGAATGAATTTACTTCGTTTTCTTATTGCTGCGCACTAGATCCGTACTAGTAGTCGTATATATGTAGCGTGACGAGTAAATACTTGAGAGAACATACAAGTTTTCTTTATTATTGTAATTTTCTTTTGCACTGCTACGTTACGATTGAAGCAGCATAGCATAGTCTTCAATTAATTAATCTGCTGTGGGAATTTCTAGCTACTTTCAAAGTAGGGGTGTGTCAATATCGAAAGCATATGTATTTATGATCGAGAGAGTAGTAGATGTATCGTCGATGCTACTTTCATATCATTATAGTTTCACTAATTTTTAGTGATATATAATTAGAAAGTAGTGGTCAAAGGTGTCGATGTTCAAATGAAAGTATCTACTAAGCATGTAGTTAGTTGAACTCGAATGATGGCCATTAGCCACATTTGTTAGAACTATCCACCGTTGGCATGGGCTCTCAAACTTCAACTTGTACAAATTCCAGTCAGTACATAATTAACCATCTAGCCAATTTTACATCCGTGAGGGGAAAGATTCAAAGAAAATACGCATGTCTAGGCTCTGAAAAAGTGTTCCAAGGATACTAACCACGCAATGGTTTTATCTGTGAACGCAAAGGATAGCCTTCAATTACGACAGAATTCATCTAACCTACTATCTTGACACGGATTAGAATCGAGAGGGTGAAAGTTTTGATTGAGGCCCTGTTTATTTTTAGTTTGGATTCTCTAAAAACTGATTCTGAATTGTGGTCGTAGAAAAGTTGATTCTTCAAAAAGGTGAAATCTAAAAGCACATATGAAGTGGATTGTGGATTCTAGTGTATATGAATGGACTGGATTGTGAGAACCGATTCCTAAAATCGGACTGTTTGATTTTTATTCTATTTTTAAGACTAAAATTCAGAATCAAAAAGCAAAATCAAACAGGTCGTGAGTAGATAAAGTTTGGAGAGTAGCTATAGCCTATAGGTGCCCGTGCAATTAATGTAGGGGTAGCTAGCATAAAAGGAGAGAATATTGCGATAGATTAGATGGTTCCAGCCAGCTGCTATCCGATTCCTCTGCTTTAACCAACACAAATAAACGTATATATGCTACGAAAATCCCTCTCCACTAATTAAGCTTTGTTCGGTCTTAATTTCCCCTCTTGTCCTTTACTTTGCTATAGCTCGATCAGGTTCAGTTCAGGTCCCTCGCTCCTCTCTAATTAGCTCATCTTGCTTAAAGTAGACGCGCAGTAGCAGACTAGCGAACGAGTCTTCTAGCCGTCGTCCATGGCGGCGTCCTTGCGGGTCCTCGCGCTCGCGGTGGTTCTGCTCTCGGCGTCCATGTGCGCGGTGGCCTTCGACGTGCCGACCATCGCCTTCGACGAGGGCTTCTCCCCGCTCTTCGGCGAGGCCAACATGGGCCGATCGCCCGACGGCCGCACCGTCCGCGTCACCCTCAACCGCTACTCCGGCTCGGGCTTCATCTCCTCCGACTACTACCACCACGGCTTCTTCAGCGCCGCCATCAAGCTGCCCAAGGACCACACCGCCGGCGTCGTCGTCGCCTTCTACGTGAGTAGAGTACCACATATCCATCAATCCGTCGTGTATATATAATAATATATAGATAGCTGCTGCCTCTATGATCAGTGTCAGTCATTCGCTCGCTCCCTCCCTCCCTCAAATGGTTTAATCGATCGATCCGACCATGCATCATCCGCCGAGGCAACATATATATTTTAACTGCATCATAGGATACGATATATATATCGAACTGCTCGATCTTATGTTCCTCGCGGGCCGTGTCGATCAGGTCTCGATTTGTCGATCAGCTAGCTGGCGCGCAGAAGCTAGTTGCAGGTAGCCGCTGCATGCGCCTGCGCGCGCGTCACCGCTCACACATGGCCATGGGGCTTTGCCTTTGCCAATTTGCCGTAATGCGCCTAATTAAATGACTAATTATTAATCAAGAACCTGTTGATGATAGATAATCAGTTAGTATTATGTATGATTCAGCCGCTCAAATTTGTTGCACGAACCGATCGACATGAATGATGGAATGCGCGCAGCTTTCGAACGGCGACGTGTTCGAGAAGAAGCACGACGAGCTGGACTTCGAGTTTTTGGGGAACCGGCTGCGGCACGAGTGGAAGATGCAGACCAACGTGTACGGCAACGGCAGCACCGACCGCGGCCGCGAGGAGCGCTACCTCATGCCCTTCGACCCCACCGCCGAGGCGCACCGCTTCTCCATCCTCTGGTCCTCGCGGGTCATCATCTTCTACGTCGACGGCACGCCCATCCGCGAGGTTCCCGGAGCGCGGCCATGGGGCTGGACTACCCGTCAAGCCCATGGCGCTGTACGTGACCATCTGGGACGGCTCCACCTGGGCCACCGAGAACGGCAAGTACAAGGTGAAGTACAAGCGCGGGCCCTTCACCGCCGAGCTGTCCGACCTCGTCCTCCGCGGCTGCCGCGCCGACGCGGACATCCGCCTGCAGCTGCACGACCAGCAGGCGCCCTCCATGCACCGCTGCGCCGGCGCCGAGTTCGAGCTCATGACCGCCGACTACGCCATCATGACGCGGCGCAAGCGCATGGCCATGCGCCAGTTCCGGCAGAGGCAGATGCTCTACACCGTGTGCTACGACACGAACCGCTACCCGGAGCCGTTCCCGGAGTGCGACGTCAACATGGCGGAGCGCCAAAGTTCTGGGAGTGGGGAGAGTCCAGGTCGTCCGCCCGCGCGTCCGCGGCCGCTCAAGGCGCCGCGCGCGACCCTCGCCCGCCATTGGTCTCCATGCAGCAAGCCGACTGACTCTGAGCCTGAGCAGCTAATTAATTTGTCACTGCTCTGTTATTGTGCACTGACAGATTAAAATGCATGGCCATTGATTTTTCCACCGGATGGATGCCTAGCTAATAGACTAGCTAGTGTGCAAATTAAATGATCCGTGGGTCAGATTCGATCTGTTAATTCTTTCTTTCTAGTATTATTATGCTAATAATAATACCAGTGTTTGTGTTTGTGTTTGTGTTTGTGTTTGTGTTTGTGTTTGTGTTTGTGTTTGTGTTTGTGAAGATGGATTGCGTGCTTAGCTGGATTTGTCAGACTGGTGCATGGACTCACTGGACTGGACGCTCGGCTTTGTGCATACATTACCAGGTCCAGGCATCCATATCCGTATTCCATACTAGCAGCAGCAGCAGCGGCGGCAGCAGCAGTAGTTAAAGAGTTGGTGCGAGGAGAGGACAACACTAATAATTCCTTCGTTTAATATTTTATCGCCAGCCTTGCTATCTTCTTCACGGCTTTCCTGGCGCTTTGCTGCTGTCTTAGTTTCATTGGTACGGTACTGTACGCGGCCGGTGCTTCTTCTTGATTTTGCGCACCGAAAGCTAATTGCGTGGCCATGGATTAAAGAGGGGATAGCATTAGCAATCGGGTTCCTTCTTCCGATTGTGCTACCTAGGTTATCATGACAAGCGCATAATCTAACGGAACCCGTGGTGTGGTGCATGCCAAGGCCCAAGAGAGATCAGGGTCCGTTTGCTAGAGGCACAAGGAGGGTTCGGCCATGTGACCCTAGGTTATCACGTGTGCTGTCTCTGCTACCTTAGATCCGCATCCGTGACAAAAACAGAGCCCAGCATTTTCACAACCGATCTAGTGCTATTGTTTGAAAACAGTCAAAGAAAGCTGACAACTTGCTGGGATTGGGATTGGGATTGGGATTGGGATTGGGATTGCAGAGTAGAGCAGTGCTGAAAACCGGCCAGTTACTGGCTGATTTATGCGTACTGCTCGAGTGCTCTCTACTCTATCCAGTAACCACTAGACCAGTTACCCTTCACACTGGGCCGCAGTACTTTCAGAAGAAAAGATAAAGATACCTTGAGCTGCCTGTCAGAATATAAGCAGCACTAAATAATAGTAAATTATTATTTTTTGTTAAAACAAAGAGTCACAATGCAAAGGCTTTTCACTGATCGAATCTGTCTTTGTCAACTAGTCAAGCAATTCACTGAGTGTAGTCAAGTTATGCAAATTGCCCTCGCTTCCCCGTTTGGCTATAGCGGCAGGAATCGAACCATGCCAATCTGTCCACACTCAAAAACACTTGGCTTTCAATTGAAGTACACTGTGCCAGTACTACCAGACATTAGTTGCAACCAGATAGTAGAGAAGCAATAAAAACTATCAGCAGCTACAACAGAAGGTAGTAGTCATCATACAGCTTTGACAAGTTACCATCGATCCGTTCTTACGCCTGCCAAACCTAGATACAAGCAGGTAAAATCCCTGCAGTAATACCAAGTTTCATAGGAGGAAGATTGGAATCCTCCCGCATATCGGTTGACATTTCAGTATGCTTTGAGCAAAAGGGTATCTTAACATAAACGAAAGAGTAGGCGATGCTATGGGAGCTTATTACCAGAAGCCCAGGGTACCTCGAGTAAAGGTCACTATCATATCTCACCCTCTATGGTTTGATGACAGGAGGCCCATTTGTTCCGTAAGATTAGCCATGTTCTCAGCTTTGGCCCATCCGTTCTCCAGTTGTGTTGCCCTTGTGTCCAGCACACCTGAATCGACTTCATCATTATCAACAGATAGAGGGCTAGCAACCAAGAACTGCTCCCAGAAGGAATCAATGATGGCTGGAAGTTTCTGGGTGTCATCATTGAACAAAATTTCATCAGTCTCAATGGGGACAGTGCCATCACCCTCGTCAGGTAGGGGGAATACACCCTCAGGACCAGGCATTTCAAAGCCTCCTCCAGGAATATTGACATCATCTTCAGTTACTATATCTTGCAAATCTGGGAATTCTGGAATATTGATATCACTTGGACCCGGTGCCACAGCCTTTGGGGCAGAAGGCACAGCACTCATGTTGGGAAGTTCTTTCGATGAGTTGTTGTCCAAAACAACCGGGCACTGAATCTCAGGAGGAGTTGAAGATGAACAAATAGCTGAAAGTCCAGAGCTCGTAGCCATATATGGCATACCTGAGTTAGCTAGTACCTCTGCAAGGGTGACCCCAGAATTCCGAGTTGATGAAGGGCTGTCAAAACCTTGGGCAGTAGGCATATAATTCTCCAGTAGTAAATTATCTGAATTGCCCATAGATTCAAATCTATGTGAAGAATCTAGCTTTAGGATCTTCCTTACCATTGCTTTGGCTGCTTCATTGATCATAGGCTGGTACTTGATTATTTGGCCGTCCAATGAAACACTGTCAGTGTCTATGCCACCTTCTTGCTTAGGTAGCCTCCTTTTTTTGTTAGCGACTATTCTTCTTCTGCTGTTTTCGTTTTGCTGTACAAACTGTGCTAGGAAGCCAGGACTCTGCATTGCCTTAGCCAGGAAAGACATCATTTGTTGTTGCGCTGCTCCATTCCTTGAAGTCGCTTGCCCAAAGTCTGCAGCTGATGGTCAGTTGTTTGCTGTTGTTGTCTCAGCCTGACAAGTTCCTGCATTAGAACATTTTTATCCCTTTTTAGCATCCCGATCTCTTCCTCCATCCCAAACATCCCTACCTCTACACAAGCAGGTAACGGGCATTCTGCAACTGGGGCTGCGGCTGTTGCATAGTTGCTTCCATGCAATGGTTTCCTTCTGTTGATGGTCTTCAGTAGATGTTTTTGTCCTCTCAAAAAACCCTCATTTGCAAATTCCCACCTATCCGGATCAACTTTTCTAAATCCCTGCTCAAAAATGCACCAATAAGATCATTAGGGAGGGCTAATGCATATCGCACATTGTATCTGCTTAACTACTTTAATGTTACGAAATTTGCAGGATCAGGAAAAAGGGAAGTAGGGGGGAAAAACCGACTAGCCAAGCAGCCCAAACAATGCTAACCGTCTATGATTCACCTAAAAAAGTCTGTGATTCACAAGGAATTGGCTAATTGACCACATTATGAAAGGAAAGGAAACTACCAAAGGTTGCATTAGTAGTGATGTGAATAAGAAACTAAGAATTATATAGCTAAAAACATAAAGGCTCAGGTCAACTGAAGACAAGCAAAGCTTCAAGTATAAACTATAAAGTGACAGCTATTAAGTTCCATTGTTCAAGAACCCCAAGAAGTGTTGCTACATTTCATTTTTGTAAATGTTAATTCAACTTAGAAATGACCCAGAGCCAATGACTGAGGAATTTGTCTCCCTCAAGTCTCAACAGTTACTACAGTTCAAAAACCAAATCTGAATGGCAATCTCATATGGGTTCATCAATTAAGGAGTTCCATCCGGTTCAACAATGATCGGAAAGGTATGAAACTATAGACAATCTGGTATAAGATAGTCTACCTGGAACAAATAATTCTTCACTGCATATATCGTAAATGGTAATTGCTTTAACCTGAAGCAGGGTGCACTTCGACAATCACTAATTCAGAAAGCAAGCTCAAAAATAACAAGCAAACTTTTTGGATAGTTTCTACAACTCCATAGAGTTATGAAGCGCAGGCAGCTTGTTACTGCAAAAGGACTGATTGTAACATGCCACGTCAGTAACCATAACATTCGTATTAAATACCTCAGAAATTAACAATACAAATATCAATTCATAAAGCATGCAGCTTCATACTTCATTCCAAGATCAAAAGGCTGGGGAGATTACACAATAATACATAATGAGACGATGATGACTATATGAATGTGAAGCCATAAGCATTTGGTTAGAATTTATTATCTAATTTACAAGAGGGCATTGATAGTTCTCCATCTACTAAAAAACCAAAGTTGTTCTTGTTAAATCAAATACTAGGAAACACTTCAAAGGCAAGCATATTATTATTGTATGAGAGAAACAGTCAGCTATTTCCAGGCCTCAGCTTTGGCACCTCAGAACTACATTTCTATCGATGCCATTAAGGGCTCACGAAGTAAAATGTATCTATTCGCACCAGCTTGAAAAATATAAGATTATTTGTTTACGGTTTCTGGTTGTGGTTTGGGATGAAAACTTGGAAGTTAATTAAAACACAATCTGTAAGACACAGGCACCCAAAAAAACTATGATGCATCTAGTATTCTAGTACTAGAAACGTATTAAAACTATGCTGAATCAGAGTTATGTGACTTCCAGAAATAGCTCATGATGTCTGTGAAATGGAAAGAGAACATACAGATCTAGCCAATTTCATAGGTTTATGCCAAGAGGTGACTCTAGCAGGCTAAGTAGTACACAAAACAAAACACTCAATGGTCCAAAAATTTTGAAGTGGTCAAGCACACTTGCAACATAGACTTGCATGCCTAAATTCTGGACTCTAGCAACTAAACTCAAGAAAGCTTTGTATTTTAAACCAATAAGGGTTTACTGGTAGGAAATGGAGTTCTATGTTCTTAAAGTTTGGAAAGCAGTATTCCAGTGATAGAATTTCATCATGGTAACCCTAATCTCCATGGTCTCCCTGGCTGGTTGCCTCCCCGGAGGATTGGGCGAACCAAAAACTAAAGTCTCAATTCGGTTCAGGTTCCAAATCGGCTGCAAACCCAAAACTACCGGTTCGTAGGCGGCGGCGTTCAGGTCAGCTCAAACATACTGGTATACTAGAACCACACGATCGTTCCAACAATTAACTGCGACAAGGAATCGAATAAGCGGCGGCGGGGGCGGGGGCGGGCACGTACATAGGTGTTGAGCTGTCGGACGAAGGAGGAGAAGTTGTTGTGCTTGAAGTACTTGGGGAGGAGGTCGCGCGCGAACTCGGGCGTGTTCCACACGACGAAGCTGTTGTTCCCGGGGCCCCATGAGACGACCGCGTCGGTCGCCGGATCGTCCACCATCTCGTACGTCTTCATCAGGAACGGCGGGGCGCGGCCGCGGCCCCGCCGCCGCCGCTGCTCACCCCCGCGTGCGCCGCTGCCGCCAAAGCCACCGGAGCACCCGGCGGGGCCACTGTCGCAGCGGCAGCGGCAGCACCGCCCTCCATCATCCCTCGAGATCCGTACGGCCACTCAGAGCAGCGCCACAATGCGGGTTGCTAGGGTTCGGAGGCGTGGGCGGATGGGGATCGCGCCCGATTTGAGGATGGGGTTTGGTGCTTCTGGGAATTGGGATTTTGTTCGCGTTTGCGCTTCTTTCAGGTTTCGAGCGGCTGCAGGAGGGAATGGAATGGGCGTGGGCCGCCGCACCGCACTTTAACCAAGTACTACTATATACTACTTGCTATATATATATATATAACTCGGGGTGTTCCTGTAAAATGCCTCGACGCTCCGTTCGAAGTAAAGTACTACTTGTCAATATATAACTCGGGGATGTTCCTGTAAAATGCCTCCACGCTCGACCGGAAGGAGCAGTGCCAGTGCCCGCTGCCGCCCGTCGTCTCGCTTCGATTCCGCTGCTGGCTGCTGCACACCAAAGCAGCGAGGCTTCTTCTCAACTAGATAATTGACGCGACGTGTCGTGTCGCGATCGTCGCTCTTCACGTAAGAAAATTGATAAAACGTGCGACCGAAGAAACACGCGAAATGGCTAAAAGGATAAAAACGTAATCGCGTTTTTTCACATCTATTTAGCTAAAAAGGACCTTAACGGTTTTCCCGAGAATGACCTAAGCGAAAACTTTAAAAACAGGGAAAGACCCTAAACGTAATATATACTTTTTTTCTCATAAAAAAAGATCTAATCGTGTTTTTTTTCCAAAAAGGACTTAAATGTAATTTTGAGTTTCCGAAAAAGGACCTCAGTGCGACTTAAAAATACATAAAGGGCATAAGCGCGATATTGTTTTCCTTTTCAAAAAGACCTATCCGTATTTTTTCCCGAAAAGACCTATCTGTATTTTTTCACGAAAAGGATCCGAGCGTAAATTTTTTTCGGCTCGGCTCGGCGAGCCGGCTCCCTCCGACTCAAGCGCGCGGGAGGGCAGGAAACCTACTGTCTTTAGTATTGGTATGATTCTAGCCAAAAAAATGGCACCGGAAAACATCTCTTTGCATGCGTTCTGCATAGGATGTCCTTTCCTGCGATCGTGCCATTAAATATGCGTTGTAATTAAGATTTTTTAGTTTGTTTAAAACAAGTATCACTCAGGCAGACTTACACATCCGTTCAATATAACTTGTTCTGGGTCATGTATATACTACGCATGGCTTCACAAAATCATAACTCGGGTTCAACTATCTAGATCAATCCTTGCAACCGGATGATTCGAGTGGGTCGGACCATCAAGCGGATCATTTTGACAAAGTTTTGTATCTGGTCGAATGATCCAAGTGGATAGGACCATCGATCAAAACAACTTGACAGAGAATGTGCTCTTGAGATTTTGCACTGCAAGATGATCCGGATGGGTCGGATGATTCGACTTGACCGGATAATCATTATGCATAACAACTATATTTTTTACCGTTAGAAGCATTTAAGCGGATAAACCAAATGGATTGGATGATCCGACTCATGGAGATATTTTCAAATATTTTGTCTACCAGCTCTGAGTAGTGAAGCTATATATATATATATATATATATATATATATATATGACCCTATGGGGGTTCATTTAAGCAAGGGGGACTCCATTTTAGTATCCATCCTAGTAAGGACATTGAGGGCACTTGGAAGCAAGGATTAAAGATTCTTTGAGTGGTTCAGAGAGTATATAGGCCTACTTTGTGCATCATTTCTAGTTGCTTGACCTTGCAGGGTTCAAATGTGCGTTTTTTTGGCGTATTACTCTCGGAGGTCAGTGACTCGTAGATGGCTTGATGATGTTTGGCTCAGTGACCTTCCTTATAGGCATTTGTGGAAGGCATCAGAAGAGTTACGAAGGTTTGAAATTCACCCATCCGGGGTGGATTGACAAAGTTTTGTACAGTCGAATGATCCAAGTGGGCAGGACCATCGATCAAAACAACTTGACAGAGAATGTGCTCTTGAGATTTTGCGGCAAGATGATCGGATGGGTCGGATGATTCGACTTGACCGGATAATCATTGTGCATAACGACTATATTTTTTACCGTTAGAAGCATTTAGCGGATACACCAAATGGATTGGATGATCAGACTCATAGAGATATTTTCAAATATTTTCAAATATTTTATGTCTATATATATATATATATATATATATATATATATATATATATATATATATATATATATATATATATATATATATATATATATATAGACCCTATGTGGGTTCATTTAAGCAAGGGGACGGCTCCATTTTAATATCCATCCTAGTAAGGACATTGAGGGCACTTGGAAGCAAGGATTAAAGATTCTTTGAGTGGTTCAGAGAGTATATAGGCCTACTTTGTGCATCATTTCTAGTTGCTTGACCTTGTAGGGTTCAAATGTGCGTTTTTTGGCGTATTACTCTCGGAGGTCGGTGATGGCTTGATGACGTTTCGCCGTACATCGATTTGTGGAACCTCAACTTGTGTGCTTAATATTATTTGCAATTTCAGATTGCATCTTCTACGTTCTTGCTTGTGTTCTCGATTCGCATGATCAAAGGAGAAGTGGTGTAGCGATTGCAGAGTTCGAATCCATTCTGATTGGAAGCCGGATCGTCAACGTCGAGTTCTCCACCAATCGATTTAGTATTACCTGTCGGAAGATCGGGCCACCATTCACATCACATTTCATCTACATCTTATTTGTCCTGACTCTTACCTTACAGTCAAAACGCCAGCGCAACTGCTTTCAACAATAGATATGCACCGATACATCCTGTGCACGACAGCGCGGCGTTGCGCGCTACACTGTCTAGTAAATCTGATAAACACGGTGAGCGTCATGATGTGGCAGTGGCCATCATGCATGCGTCGGGAAGCACAGAGAGAGAGAGAGAAGAGAAGCAGCGACAGCGATCATGATTCATGGGCGAGTAGCCAGCCAAAAGGCTCCGTCCTGGCTCTCATGTAGAGTTGCCGGCCGAGTAGCGACATTGACTTGACTCGAGTCGAGTCATCCTCCATTCCAGCTCCAGCTCCAGGGTTCCGTTCAGATCAGAGACCCACTCCGGCTCTCACTTTACCAATTCAATTCACCTGCACAGACTACCTATGGCCATGGCGACTCCACCACCTCTCATCATCCTCCTCCTCCTCCTCGCCTTCCCCTCTCATCCAAACGCCTTGGGCTTGGAGTCGCCGCCTGTGCCTGTGCCTGTGCCTGTGCCTGCGTCTTCCTCCTCCTCCCCGTTCGACGCCGCGCTCGCCATGCTCCAGAAGCAGATCGCCTACAACTTCAGCGCCCCAGACCTCCTGCGCCGCGCCCTCACGCACGCCTCCTACTCCCGCGAGAACGGACGCGCCCTCGCCGTCCTCGGCCTCGCCGCCGCCCAGTCCGCCGCCGCGCTCCGCGCCCTCCACGCCGACCACGACGCCGCCGCCTCTGCTGTCGCCCGCCGCGCCCGCGATGCCGCCGGAGAGGCCGCTTGCGCCGCCGCGGGGCCCGCGTCGGCATCCCCGCCATCGTGCGCGTCGCCGCCGGGACCAACGCGTCCGCGGCCCCCGTCGTCTGCGGCGCCATCCGCGCCCTCATCGGCGCCGTCGCCGTCGACGCCGGCAGCACCGACGACGCCGGGGAGGTATTCTGGAGGCTGCACGTCCTAACCGCCGCATCGGCCACCGCCATTATGTGAGATCGACCAGGGCATCAAGAGGGTTCGCTCTTCAGTGTTCAGCAAATCAGTAGTATGTGTTTAGGTTAGTGACACTACTGCTGCTGTATCAAGTAGTATGAATATGAACTAGTTCCTACTACCACTGTTGTACTACCCATCCAGGAATGGAATTTTTTTTTAAATAATACTATTTTTATTCTATTTTACAAAAATAATATGCGAAAAAATTTTACAAAACTATCCATCTGTCGCCATTTGAAATGGCGTGAAATCTGTCGCCATTTGAAATGGTGACAGACGACTGTCTTATTTGGATAGGGACGGACTCTCTGTCGCCATTTCATCGCCGATTGAAAAACAAACAAACTTTGTGTCGCCATTTGAAATAGCGAAGAACTCTCTGTCGCCGTTTGAAGCGCGAGAGAGAAATTAACCATTTTTATTGAATTGCAATGTATGTAAATTATGAGTGTAGTGTAGTTAATAAAAGTCGGTATTAGTTGTTGTGATGTTTCACGAGAGGAGATTAAAAGAGTGCGAATCGAGATCTGGGAGAATGATTTTTAGACTTTTGATGACCGTAAAATTTAATGTTTAAATGTAATTTTTAGGAAGAGTAGACCAGTTGCTCTTTGATATGTGCACTACCATATGCAGGAAAATATTTAATTTACACCTTGCTTTGCATCTAATTTCCACTAGTGCAACAACCCTAAGTATTATAGTCGACAACAACGCATGTTATAAATAGTTCCACGAAGCACTTAAATTATTTGTTGAACATATATATAAGGGCACATACATGAAAGTTCGGATGATAAAATAAGCAATAGATAGATTATATTGCAAGGGCATTACAACGATGTGAAATTGCTTGCAGAACTAACTACTAGAAAGCATTGGTTGTCATAGTGGAACAAATGATCGTTCAGCCTATCTGGTGCGACCCGAATGATGTCCTACATTTTACGCATATTACGACCGTGTAAATTTGGAGATTTGTCCTCGGACACCGCTCAATCCCACTATGAAAGAACTCCATGGGGATCGCGGTGCTCCAGTGTCGCCGAATGGGTGGCCTATGCCGTCACGTCTCGGATGTGTAAGGCAAATTTTTGGTCTTTTGATGTGGATTTACGCCTCCCACATGGGCATGTCATCCCAATTCGGCGTCCTTATGTTATTACCACGGGTTCCGGATGGTCTGCATGTAGCGTCAAGGATTTGTTGCGTGGTGCGGACCTCGGCATTACTTCCCTTGTCCCTTCCTCTTGAGAGAGGTACCCTCTTGCACCTCGGTGTGTTGGCGTTAGCGGACACTTGCGGAGGCCTTTGCTCTGTTTCGGCTCGCACTCCAGCTGTATGGTGCGGGAGGTGTGTGTTGGGCTTATCGTTGCCTGGCAGGGCGTGCCTGCGATCAATCACGGTATGCCGCGTTGGCGTTGAATAACACCGTAGGCGTGCTAAAGTGCGGCTTTTACAGGCGGTAGTAGCACCACGGGAGGTTGCTCCCCGATTATCCCATCGTGAAGTTTGAGATGTGGGTGGTGCGTCTCGGGTCCACCCGATTGAAGTAAGCCGCACCATTCATCCTCGGCCAAGGGCGCCGGTAGAATCTCCGATCCGCTAGTTCATCGTGGCGGTATCAACCCTTTGCTGAAGGCCGTGTTCGCAAAAGTCGGGGCTTCGGGTGGCCCCAGGAGGTTTCTCCTTTGACTCGAGCAATTTCGCAATTTTCTTTTGAACTCTGTATGGGATGGCGGTTTAAATTACTACTTTGTAAGTGAAGCATGGGTTAAATCGCATGAAACTCACCGATTGGTTGGCCTCTTGCCCGCGGCCACGAACTCTGTCGCTCTAGAACGAGGGGCGTATCTGGCGGCCTCTCCCGCGGTTGAAGTTCTCGAGCGAAGCGGGTTGGCGTCGTGGCGATTGTAGACAAATTCGTGATCACGTCGTTAAGACGTCGATCCATTGGAAGAAGCAACACCGGTCCTTGTGTTGAGAAAGGAAAAACGATCGTGAAATGGTACCGTTAGCTTTGTATTTTATGGATACAAGTAGGTTTACGATTGGGGCGGCAACAATGATAGTGGCGCGGCGGCCGTCTCTCCGTGGGTAGATTGCATCATCTTCGCGGAAGGTTGCGATCGCATTTGGTGCAGGCAACTCCGGTGAGGCGGGGTGTGCGCTCTGCGGTATCCGGGTATTGGGCGGGATGACTTATGCTTCTTTGAAGAAGCGACGGTAGAAACGACATCGTGCCCTAATTTGTGTAGATCGGATGGCGTGTATTGCTTGTTTGGTGGTGTTGGATGTGTAACCTAGGCGGTTTATAGTGGTGGTGAGTGGTTACTCCATACGACTACTGACACTTGTCGGTTTGGCGTCTGGCATCCTCGTGAAAAGGCGCGACATGTCACCCATCATCAAAGTGCGCACTTTGTCACCTTCTGCGAAAGGTGCGATTTGTCACCATCGAGAAAAGCCACCGACTGTCATCACGAACAAAAGTAGGCGGTGAGTGGTCACATTGAGCTATGCTGCATGTGTGACAAAGCACGTGTGCGAAAGCTTGATGAAGTCTGTCGTGTGGTCAAATCGGCTGAAAAGGTTGAAAGCATTGCGCCCGTGAGTTGTCTAATCGCGCGTGGAAAAGCTGCTACAAGGTCGTACATATGTCGAATGGTGTTTGGGGCTATTACTCTATAATTTATCATGTAAACCTGTTATTTTACGGAATGCAAAGCTATAGTGATCATACCGTAATATAACATAACTTATGTAAACAAAATTCTATATTTGAATTTGGCGTAATATGAGAAATAAAGCATCATTTTGTGTTGATACAAAATATATGAAAGAAGCTTGATTATTTGGGATAGTATTTGCCAATGACGTCTTTGTCGCATCATGCGACAAAGTAGCTACGTGTGTCTTTATCTGTCGGCGTGACAAAGTCTTGGTAGCATATTTACAAATAGCGCCACGAGTAAAAGATTATATATAGCACAAAACTTCATAAATAAAACTAACATATGTGATATTACATGAGCTAAGGAAGTAAAAGCGAGATTGTTTACGGTACATCATGTGTAAAAGAAACAAACTAGCTAGGGCCCTGGCGGTGCAACACCTCGTGTGGTCCCGGGCCTCTCTGACCTTGCACATGTCAGACGGATATGTGGTGGTCGAGGGCACATCACGAGTACTCCTAGGAGGCGGGCCCGGTGGCCGAATGTGGCGTCTGTGTCGGTGAGATGGGCGGGGCGATCACGAGTGCGGACGTGGGAAGTACCACACCCGTGGATTCTGCGATGGGATCGGCGAGAAAGTCGAAGTCCTCGTCTGGAAAATCCGTAGTCCCGAGGTGCTCGCACTCTCAGTCGAGGCGAGATCGGCCGCTGATGACAAACTTTTCAAGTTAGACGACAAGTTATGTGAACAACAAAATATATGAAAAAAGACCACGATGTACTGCGGTCATCGGGATGAGCCGAGTCGGTGCGGTGGAGCCCAGGCGGAGTACGGGCGGCGATCGAAGTCTGCACTGTGTCGACCTCGTCTGTGAGCGAGCGAGGGGATCTGTACCACGTCGTCATACTGGGCGCCTACGGCGTCGGTGTACGGCGCGGTAAGTCAAGTCTGAATATGGCGCGGCGCCCCTCGAAGGCCGTCCGTGTGACCCTATCGTATGGGTGGCACCGACCGCGTATGCAACGCCGGCGTCGCCTCGTGTGCCTCCTGGCAAGGTCGCTCTGCAGCGAAAGAGGCTAGTTAGTTGGCATAATTTTCAAGGCGTTACGTTGAATGACAAATGGAGAATACGAACCGCGCGGTGGAAGCGAGTCTGGTGGGTGGGAAGTGCGTGTCGGAAGTGGTCGGATCGTGCACAGGAGGTGACTCCACGACACGCTGCTTCGAGCAGCGGTGCGCGTCTTTGTACCACTCAATATATCGTCGTCGTGCGTGGTCGTAGAGGCGATCTCGTCGATCACATCCGCAAGAGCGGTGCCTTCTTTGCGCATGAGGTACCATGCGTCTTTGCCTAGCTCTGCGTCTTGAAGCGAAGCCTTTGCGTGTGTACTGCAAAAGCGAAAGCGCAACATTAATTCGCAAGCCACCAGAGATCGTAAGTACTAGCGAAGGGAAAAAATGTAGAAATCTGAGCGAGTGCCACATTGCTTTGGAGCAACGGCGCGCTGTGAGTGCTGGGAGCGCTGCCGTAGACCAAAGCGCCTCAAGGCGGTGGCGGCGTGCGGCTCGACGAACACGTCGAACACCAAGTGACGTCGGGTCAACGATCGCCGCGTCGGCGATGATGCTGCGGCGGCGAGGCCAAGCGGCGCGCGATGCTGCACAAGCTCGGGGGCGTAGAGGCGCCATATGGCCGCGATCGTCCGTGGTGGTCCAACATCGCTACGTCTTGAGAGTGCGAAGCGTGCGTCATCTTCAGGGTGAACGCGGTACGCAAAAAAACACCGGCGATGAGCGTTAGTACAATCGTGGAGAATTAAAAAACAACATACGGCTCGATAAGTATCTTGACGGTCGGCGACACCACAATGTCCCCATCGTCGGACGATCAACCTCGTCCCGGGAACCTGTAGAAATCTGCGCGGTGGTAGCGAGTCTATCGATGGTCGTCCGTCTGGAACCTCTCGAGCGACCACGGTGCGGTAGCAAAGGCGGCGGCGAGTGGGCGAGTCGGACAGCGATGACACCGTCGCAAAGGGCCGATGCGTCGCGGCAAGTCTGCGAGTCCCAAACCCGGTGCGGGATCTCCTCCAAGTCGGCGTCGGCGATCGTCCTCGCAAAGCTGGATCATGTGCTGTCGACGGTGTCCCGTCGACGAAAGCGAACAAGACCCACCGAAGAGCCACGGAAGTGCGCCTCCAAGTCTTGGCGACGGCCTGCTCCCGACTCGGGTACCATCCTCTCGGTGCGAAAGTAATGGTTAGGTTGTAAAATGCAATGAAAATCACACGGTGAGTTAAATCGGATAAGACAAGGAAAAATCGTGCTTACGTAGAAGCGCACAAGCCACCATTTGCGTCGGACCGTCTTGTATTTGTGAAAATCGTGTCTTGTGGTGTGGGTAGCACCCACAGGCCGGTGGAGGATATCGCACTGCCACTCTGAGTGGGCGTCTGCGGGAACCACCGCATCTCTGACGAGGCAGGCCAGGAGGTGGCCGCGTCCTCTAGTGTCGGCGCCATCTCACCACTGGCGGTGAAAGGTGTGGGTCTCGGCATGCCGGTCCACTAAGCGATCGGCAAGCTCTGTCGTGAGGAGCCGCCTAGAGGCACTCCGTCGGTCCTGCGCATCCATGGCGATCGCCTCGACCATCTGAACAGCAGGTAGTAGGCAGTGTAACATCCCAAAAATTTGACTTATAATTTCGCTCCGTGCATTTTGTAATTTTCTTAAATTATTGGATTTTCGAAATTATTTGAATTTATTTTAATTAAGTATATTGAACCTTTGGTGAAAACTAATTATATATAGATAAGAATAATATGAAGTTTTGTTAAAAATATTTTATTTGAGTCGAGAATATTTCAAAGTATTTATGAGAATTTTCTTGGATTTTCACGATATTTTAATTGCCTTAAATGAATTAATCTAATTTAGGAATTATTTTAAATCAGCGTTGGAAATCGAGTGAGCGATCTTGGGCCAAGCCCGACCTTTGTACATCTTGTGACCATCGCGGTGCGGCCGTTAGCCCGTTCCGCCGCCTCGCGTATGGACCATTGGATCGGATCGAGACGGTACATCTCCTTTCGCGAAACCTAGCGACGGCCGTTTAATCAAGATCGCGCGGTGAGGATTCCTTGCGTCGTTTGGAAAGATCGATCGCATCCGTTGATTTTGGAAAAGCGGATCGGATCGTATCGCGTTGGGAATCGCGGCCGTTCATCGCGGTCGGACGGACGCGATCATCGTCTCGGTCGGTTTCGAATCCGCCGCCGCTGCCGTCGCCGCCGCGTGATTTTAGGGTTGCCTTTTACGGCGTTCGCGAGGCTATTTAAAGCGGACCGTACTCGAGGATCGCCATCGAGCGCATCCGCGATGCTAGCCTTCGCCGTTGAGTCGCGGCTGTAGCCTCGCGAGAGCTCTCGGAGTTGCTCTTCGCGCTGCGGTTTTCTTGAGTTCGCCGTCGTCAAGCCGCCGTTCGCGAATCGGTTCGGATCAGAGTTCCTCGCGTCGTCTGCGTCGAGTCGCCCTTCTTCTCGCGGAATCGCGTCGAAGCGCCGTTCGGGTGGTCGTCTTCCTCGCTCGGTGCAAGCCCGCCGCCGTGTCTCGAAGCTTAGCGGCCGTTGGATCTTCGCCGAACCGTTCGGATCGCGCGCGTCATCCTCATCGGCGGTGAACCTCTCGGTAAGATGGACCGTTAGATCTAAGATAAGCGGTCGAGTTAGTGACACGTAGGGGTAGATCGGTGGCCGTCGGATCATCAGCGTGGATGCGCGCGCGTGTCGAGCATCGGCGCGAGGCGGCGTGGCGACCGATCGATCTTGCGCCGCGTGTCGGCGCGTGGCGCTGGCGGCCGTGGGCGCGTCCACGGTGGACGGCGGTTCTATGGACCGAGCCCATGGACGAGCGGCGTGTCAACGCTGATTGGTCGACTCGGGCTGCCGTCGGCGTAAGCGCAATAAAATCTTTTCAATAGAAAAATAATTGGAAAAATCGAAATCCTATTTTCTGTATTTTGATGTTATTCAAACTTCAAAGGCTATATCTTTTGCATTTTAACTCAGATTTGAGTGATTCAAATTTCTAAAAATTTGTAAAATCAAGATCTATTTATTGGTGAATTTTATTTTATTTTGGAGTTTGGTTGCTCTCTGGTTTGGTGTTTATTTGCTATTTTGGCATCGTTTAGCGTAGGCGTTGAGCGCTTTCGGTGATCAGGAGGAAGATTCGTCGCTCAAGACCCAAGCTCAGATCAAGACCAGCACCTACTCCAAGGCAAGTTGTGGTTTGATCATGTTCCACCTAATTTTCACCAAATTTCTATTTTATCTCTTAAACTTTATGCATGATATTTTATATGTATAAATGATTTCAATTAATCTGGGAATTAGATAATATGCCTATTTGAATTAAATCATACCTTGTCAATTTTATGCCATGATCTATTTGTCACCCTAGGATGTGGAATTATAGTTGGTTAATATTAATAATCAACATGGGACTAGTTAGACCGTCGTAGATTGCTTAGCCATGCCACGTCATCACATGTGTCAGAATGTTGATACTTAATTTTGACTAATGGAATATGGAACAATGTTTATGAATTGGTGTGTCATGTGTCGTCACAGTGATATCAAGTTGTCGTGGCGAGGAGGTCACACATCTAGATTGAAATGTTGATGGCATGTGGTGCTTGGTAATCAAGCTGGGGTGGTAATGATTTAGATTGGGGCAAGTGGCAGAGGCGGTGTGCCAAGGTGGGCGGGGTTGGCGGGGTATGTGGAAGTCTTGCCTTAATCACTTTAAGGACTTAACCTTGCAAGCCTTTGACTGAGTCTCTCTTGCAACCACATATGCGGAATGGGACAGCCTATTTGAATAATTTGTGAAACCTAGATTTTGATCTTGTCGTGGTGAATAGTGAGTCCGGGTTCAGGTTTAACTCACATGGCGCAAGAGGGGCCTGTTGTGGTGGTTTAACCCTTGATGTTGAAACCTTAGCGGCGATCTTGGGTCTAGGTGTAGCATTGTAAAGGCTTTATTACGATCACTCGCCTTGGTGGTGTTTGGTTGTATCGTGTGGGTAAAGTGCATAACCTCTGCGAGTGTACAATCTATTGAATAGCCGTGCTCACGGTATTGAGCAAAGCTCGGAATTCTGATTAAGGGTTAGACTTTTGTTAAACAAAAACTTGTTCGGATGGCGGTGCCATGGGAAGTGGAAAATTGATTTAGGGTTGGAAACTTGGTTTACTTCATAAATCTTGAATCTATTAATTCTTGTTATTGTTTCTTGCTTTTCAATCTATTTCTTGTATTCTTGTTAAATCTTTCTTTCTTGCAAAATAGCCATACTAGCCATTCCTTTGGATTAAGCCAAAGCATATAGAATATTAGACTTGTATTCTTGTGCACAACTTGTTGGGTGCTTTATGTACTCACCCCAACAACACAACCGGAAGAGGAAGAATCTCGCCATTCATGGAAGAGGATTATTTGGATCACGAATGCTTAGGTCAGAGCCTCGTCGGTTGCTGTAGTAAACTAGGAAGGCTACTACGCTTATTTATTTTCATTGCTACTTATTTCTTTGTTTCTTATTTAAGCCACTGTGAGGCATTATTCATGTAAGACAACGATTATCATTAATTATTGAAGTTTATGCTATATTCATTTGTGTGTGGTGTGATAACATCTATGTTGAGCTGTGTGCACTAAGCGTGATCTGAACTAGTCGTTATACACGGAGGTCGGATTTGCAAATTCAGTCCGCGGAGGTGGTATCGAGCCATCTTGACTATAGGTCTTTGCCTAGGTAGTTGGTATCTCTTAGGAGTGTCAAAATTATTTTCTAAAGAAAAAGTAAAATTTACTAATAAGAAACTCTTGGCTTATCTCATCCCTCTACTCTCATCCTTGCTAAATTACCTTCTTTTTAGTTTTAGTTTAGTGGAGATCTTATTCAAAATTTTGTTTTGAATAGATCGATCTTCGATCCTTGAGTCAAAGCGGGGTGGCTCGCCATGGAGGCGTGGAGAGTTCTTCAAGTGATTGGAGGCTTTGATCGTCCGCTTTTCTGAGGAAGCAAGCTGGAACATCAGCGGTGTGCATCGGGGTTCTTACGCAGGTGATCATCTTCGCTCGAGAGTGCGGCGAGACCACGGACCGATCCACATCATCGCCGGAGGTTCACTTACGAGGCGGGAGTTCGGGAGGTGCCGGACTTGCTCTCGGCGGATGCGCCGCGACTACGCTACGAGCTTAGCGACACCGTGTTCGACTTCACCCAGCGATGCTGGCGTGCGGCGTCGGCGGATCGTGGAGGAGTGTGTTCTTGCGAGTACACCTTCTTGAGTTGCCACCGCCCGGGAGGATCACACGAGGACAACTGCGCGGGGCTGGGGGACGGCGTGTGTGGCGCGAGTGGCGGGCGAGGCTTCAAAAGACCGTGAAGCGCGGCGAGTCATCGATGAGTTGGAGGAGGCCTTGCGGTAGGCGAGGAGATAGCGGACCGGGTCGTCCGGGGCGGATGAGGTCGCGAAGAAGAAGAAGAGAATAAGAAGACCGGAAGGCGTGAGTGGGAGCACGAGGAGCAATGAGGTCACGGGATAGGTTCGCACCCATGCCGGCCCACCGGTGTATGCACGGTCGATCTCGGCCGAGTGGTGGTGGATGAGTGAAGTCGATCTTAGAGTTGTGTTGAGACTCGAGTGTTGAGTCGCGTCTTTAAGTTAGCCTTTACCTTTTAGTAGGCGTTAAGGTTGCATGTTTAGTTTGGTTCTTAATTGTTTGCAGAGTGTGCGTTATGTGTTGCAAAGCCCTTAGGCATTGTAAGCAACCATACCAAGTATCAATAAAGATTATTTAAGTTGGGTTTAACTTTGTTTCCCTGCCTTAGAAATTCTTGCATCTTATCTATGCTACATCTATCTTTCCTAACCCAGAAGCAATCAAGCGGATGGTGAACACCCGTAGCAACAACGGAGCTTGAGAAGTAGTGCGCCCGGGCAACAATCCCAACGAAGGAGCACCACCGCATCAAGCACCGCCCGGTGGATATCACGAGAACTTGGGAGCTTTTCTGCTGCGCGAGACTCGGTTGATCACGGACAATGATCGGCGAGATGACCAATATGGCTGCGATCAACAACCCATTGCTCAGTTAATAACGGCGGACCTCGTCCTTATTCCAAATTGTCGGACTTTATGAGGACCCGACCGCCAACATTCTCGAACGCGTCAACCCCTTGGAAGCGGATGATTGGTGAGAACCATTGAGAGGAAGTTGTACATCACGCAATGTGAAGGGCATGAGAAGGTTCTTTATGCATCCCATCGACGAGGAATAGCTGCGAGAATGGTGGGAGAACTCTTGTGCTACTCATGAGGCACCCATGGAAATCACGTGGGAAGAATTATAGCGGCCTTCGCGATACCACGTACGGAAGGAATGATGGACTGAAAAGGAAGAATTCAAGGCGCTTAAGCAAGGAGGCCAACGGTGGTGATTACTTGAACAAATTCACGCGATTAGCTCGCTATGCTCACGAAGATGTAGCGACGGACAAGGCTAAGCGATCCGATTCATGAAGGATTAAACTCGGGGCTGCAAGTGGGTGATTACCACACTTTTCGATTTTCAAGAATTGGTAAACAAGGCTTTGATTACGGAGGATAAGCGCAGGAGCTTGGGAAAATCATAGCGCTTGATGACTAACCGGTGGGCGCCTAACCACTGCGAATGAGGATGACCCCACAGCGGTTTGCTAAGTTCCAACGCAAGTGTTAACAAACCAACAACACACACGCGACCACGGAGACGAGTTATCAAACACCGCCCAAGGTAACAATGCTCAGGAGGAATGCAACGATCGGTCGCGGAAGGTGCTACTGATTGCAATGGTGAGGTATTATGCTAATAGATGTCCCGAAAGGAGGTATCACGCCGGTGCGTTTCAACCTAGGAGCGACACTGCTAAGGCACCGATGGCGGGAGGCGAATCGAGGGCGGGCGAGCGGGGGCGGCGCCTCAAGCTACTATTCGGCGAGTCAACCACATCACGCCAATGGAGTCCGAGGAAGCATCGGGCGTCGTCTTTGGGTAAGTTTTAGTAAACTCGATTACACCTGCGATATTATTTGATTCGGGAGCTTCGCATTCCTTTGTCTCTCGAGCTTTTGCATCGAAAATGGTTTGAGCATGAAAAATCTTAAGTGTGTGATGCTAGTCAAGCCCGGGATCGAGTTAAGATCTAACCTCGGGTGTTTGGGGTGAAGCTAATAATTAATGGGATAGAGTTCCTAGCGAACTTGATTATTCTAGATGCCCAAGCTTTAGATGTCATTTTGGGAATGGGTAGTTAACCAAGCATAAAACAGTTTTGGATTGTGGTCGAAGGTTGTATCCATTGAGAGCCCTAGAGGAGAGAAAGTGAAATTTCAAGCAACGGCGATTCGTGGTGGTCAATTAATGGTTAATAGCATGAGAACCGTCGTCATAGAGGGCGTGCGATGGTCGAGGAATATCGGGCGTATTTCGGAAGATCTGCGGGAATGCCGCGAGGCCGTGACATCGAGTTCGTCATTGAGTTAGCACGGGAACGCACCAATAGCAAAAGACCTTATCGGATGCCTACCGATGAGTTGGTGGAGATGAAGAAGCGGATCGGCGAGTTATTAGAAAGGTTTTATAAGACCAAGTTAAATGCGCCATGGGGGCGCCGATTTTGTTTGTCGGGAAAAGGATGGAAGCCTTAGAATGTGTATTGATTCTGTGCACTTAATGAAGTGACAATTAAGAATAAGTATCCGTTGCCAAGGATTGATGATCATTCGACCAGTTGAGAGGAGCTGGAGTTTTCTCCAAAATAGACCTTCGTTAGGATATCATCAACTAAAGATTGGGCGGAGATGTTCCAAAGACCGCATTCTCTTCAAGATACGGACATTATGAGTTCACGGTCATGTCTTTTGGATTGACCAATGCGTGACATATTTCATGAACTTGATGAATAAGATTTTCATGGAATACTTGGACAAGTTTGTTGTTGTGTTCATAGATGATATTTTGGTATATTCAAAGATCGAAGCGAGCACGCAAATCATCGAGGCTAGTGTTGGAAAAGGCTGCGTGAGCAACGGTGTATGCTAAATTCGATAAATCGACTTTTGGAAGGAAAAGGTGGAATTTCTCGGTCATGTCATATTGCGAAGGAGTTCTTTGTCGACCCAAGCAAAGTGGAAGCGATGTTGCATTAGGAGCAACCAAAGTCATCACTCAGTCCGTAGTTTTACGGGAATGGCGAGGATATTATCGCGGTTCATAGAAGGATTTTCGACGATTGCGAGACCTCTTACTCGAGTTGTTGAAAAGGAAAAGAAATTTTCATGGACACGAGGTTGTGATAAGAGTTTTGAGAATTAAAGCGTTTGACAATGACCCGTGTTGGTTTTGCCTAATGTTGAAACGACTTTGATATATCTTGTGATGCGTCAAGGCGAGGGTCTTGGATGCGTATTGATGCAAGAGGGTAAAGTGGTCGCATATCGTCAAGCGATTAAGACCACATGAAGGAAATTATCCTCGCATGACTTGGAATTGGTGTAGTGGTGCATGCCTTGAAATTGTGGCGTCATTATCTCATTGGAAATAGATGTGAGATATATACGGACCATAAGAGTTTGAAATATATTTTCACTCAATCGGATCTCAATATGAGGCAAAGGAGATGGTTGGAATTAATCAAGGATTATAACATGAATTCATTACCAACGGGAAAAGCAAATGTAGTAGGCGATGCCTTAAGTCGCAAGAGCTACGTGGCGAATATGATGGTGCGGGAAGGACGATCGAGCTATGCGAGAATTGCAAAATTTAAAGCTGGAAGTAGTTTGGAAGGATTCCTAGCTGCTTTGGAAGTGAAGCCAATGCTCGAAGATCAAATTCGGGAAGGACAAAAGATGATGAGAAAGTCAACGGATCAAGGCTAAAAGGATGAAGGATTAGCAAAGGACTTTCAGTGGATGACCAAGGTACCATGTGGTTCGAAGTCGCATTTGTGTGCCAAGCAGACCAGAACTTAGCGATTGATTTTGGAAGAGGCTCATGATTCCAAGTATTCAATTCATCCGAGCGCTAAGATGTACGGGACTTAAAGGAGAGGTTTTGGTGGCGAATATGAGCGTGAAGTCGCAGAAACACGTTGCCTTGTGCGATGTATGCGGAGAGTTAAGGCAATACATCGAGACCAGCGAGGTTTGCTACAACCGCTAAAAATCCCGAATGGAAGTGGGAAGAAATCGGTATGGATTTCATCACGGATTGCCAAGAACTCAAAATGGGTATGATTCTATATGGGTCATTGTGGATCGATTGACCAAAGTTGCTCACTTCATCCGGTTAAGACAACTTACTCGGAGGCCGGTTAGCGAATTATACATAGCCGAATCGTGTGTTTGCATGGTGTGCCTAAGAAAATAGTGTCGAGACAGAGGTACTCGAGTTCACCTCGAGATTTTGGGACAAATTGCATGAAGCCATGGGAGCAGCGTTTGAACTTTAGCACGACATACCATCCATGAGCCGATGGTGACGAGAGAAAAATAAATCAGATTTTAGAAGATATGTTAAGAGCTTGCGCTTTAGCCTACACCACTTCATGGGACAAATGCTTACCATATCACGAGTTCGGCTATAACAACGATTACGAGCTAGTTTGCGGATGTCGCCATTTGAGGCTTTATATGGTCGTGCTGTCGTACCCCTTGAATTGGAATGAGGCAGAGGGCGTATGATATTTGGCCCTAATATTCTTAAGGAAGGTGAAGAGCAAGTTGCCATGATAAGAGCGGAGTTGAAAATCGCGCGATCAAGACAAAAAGTTATGCGAGATAATCGGCCGTGATTTGAGTTTGAACCGAAGATTTCGTGTATCTTAGGGTTACCCCTCTAAAAGGAGTTAAAGGTTCCACGCTAAAGGAAAGCTTGCCCCAAGATATGTTGGACCGTTCAAAATTTTGGCCGTCGAGGAGGTTGCTTATCGATTGGAATTACTGCGATTCTTTGGCGGCGTGCATGATGTGTTCCATGTGTCACAACTCAAGAAGTGTCTTGGTGCAGTGAGCGAGCGCCTATGGAAGAGATTGAGTTGCGAAGGATTTGACCTACAAAGAACATCAATGAAAATTTTGGATGTCATGGACATGAGAACCGAGGAACAAGTCGATTCGTTTTGCGAGTTCGATGGAGCAACCATTAGAGAATGAGGCAACTTTGGGGCGTGAAGAGGATCTGAAGTCGAATTTCCAAACCTATTCCTAGTCGACCTTGAATCTCGGGTCGAGATTACATTAAGGGGAGGTTTGTAACATCCCAAAAATTTGACTTATAATTTCGCTCACGTGCATTTTTGTGATTTTCTTAAATTATTGGATTTTCGAAATTATTTGAATTTATTTTAATTAAGTATATTGAACCTTTGGTGAAAACTAATTATATATAGATAAGAATAATATGAACTTTTGTCAAAAATATTTTATTTGAGTCGAATGTTTCAAAGTATTTATGAGATTTTCTTGGATTTTCACGATATTTTAATTGCCTTAAATGAATTAATCTAATTTCGGAATTATTTTAAATCAGCGTTGGAAATCGAGTGAGCGATCTTGGGCCAAGCCCGACCCTTGTGCATCTTGTGACCATCGCGGTGCGGCCGTTAGCCCGTTCCGCCGCCTCGCGTATGGACCATTGGATCGGATCGGACGGTTTGTCTCCTTCGCGAAACCCTAGCGACTTGGCCGTTGGATCAAGATCGCGCGGTGAGGATTCCTTGCGTCGTTTTGGAAAGATCGATCGCATCCGTTGATTTTGGAAAAGCGGATCGGATCGTATCGCGTTGGGAATCGCGGCCGTTCATCGCGGTCGGACGGACGCGATCATCGTCTCGATTCGGTTTCGAATCCGCCGCTGCTGCGTCGCCGCCGCGTGATTTTAGGGTTGCCTTTTACGGCGTTCGCGAGGCTATTTCGCGCGGACCGCGCTCAGGATCGCCATCGAGCGCATCCGTCGGTGCTAGCCGCCGCCGTTAGTCGCGGCAGTAGCCTCGCGAGAGCTCTCCGGAGTTGCTCTTCGCCGCTGCGGTTTTCTTGAGTTCGGCGTCGTCAAGCGCCGTTCGCGAATCGGTTCGGATCCGAGTTCCTCGCGTCGTCTGCGTCGAGTTGCCCTTCTTCTCGTCGGAATCGCGTCGAAGCGCCGTTCGGTGGCCGTCTTCCTCCGCTCGGTGCAAGCCCGCGCCGTGTCTCGAAGCCAGCGGCGCGGCCGTTGGATCTTCGCCGAACCGTTCGGATCGCGCGCGTCATCCTCATCGGCGGTGAACCTCTCGGTAAGATGGACCGTTAGATCTAAGATAAGCGGTCGAGTTAGTGACGCGTAGGGGTAGATCGGTGGCCGTCGGATCATCGGCGTGGATGCGCGCCGGCGTGTCGAACATCGGCGCGAGGCGGCGTGGCGACCGATCGATCTTGTGCCGCGTGTCGGACGCGTGGCGCGGCGTGCGTGGGCGCGTCCACGGTGGACGAGGCGGTTCTATGGACCGAGTCCATGGACGAGCGGCGATGTCAACGCTGATTGGTCGAGTCGGGCTGGCGTCGCGTAAGCGCAATAAAATCTTTTCAATAGAAAAATAATTGGAAAAATCGAAATCCTATTTTACTGTATTTTGATGTTATTCAAACTTCAAAGGCTATATCTTTTGCATTTTAACTCGGATTTGAGTGATTCAAATTTCTAAAAATTTGTAAAATCAAGATCTATTTATTGGTGAATTTTATTTTATTTTTGGAGTTTGGTTGCTCTCTGGTTTGGTGTTTATTTGCTATTTTAGCATCGTTTAGCGTAGGCGTTGAGCTGCTCGGTGATCCGGAGGAAGATTCGTCGCTCAAGACCCAAGCTCAGATCAAGACCAGCACCTACTCCAAGGCAAGTTGTGCTTTGATCATGTTCCACCTAATTTTCACCAAATTTCTATTTTATCTCTTAAACTTTATGCATGATATTTTATATGTATAAATGATTTCAATTAATCTGGGAATTAGATAATATGCCTATTTGAATTAAATCATACCTTGTCAATTTTATGCCATGATCTATTTGTCACCCTAGGATGTGGAATTATAGTTGGTTAATATTAATAATCAACATGGGACTAGTTAGGCCGTCGTAGATTGCTTAGCCATGCCACGTCATCACATGTGTAGAATGTTGATACTTAATTTTGACTAATGGAATATGGAACAATGTTTATGAATTGGTGTGTCATGTGTCGTCACAGTGATATCAAGTTGTCGTGGCGAGGAGGTCACACATCTAGATTGAAATGTTGATGGCATGTGGTGCTTGGTAATCAAGCTGGGTGGTAATGATTTAGATTGGGGCAAGTGGCAGAGGCGGTGTGCCAAGGTGGGCGGGGTTGGCGAGGGTATGTGGAAGTCTTGCCTTAATCACTTTAAGGACTTAACCTTGCAAGCCTTTGACTGAGTCTCTCTTGCAACCACATATGCGGAATGGGATGACCTATTTGAATAATTTGTGAAACCTAGATTTGATCTTGTCGTGGTGAATAGTGAGTCCGGGTTACGGTTTAACTCACATGGCGCAAGAGGGGGCTGTTGTGGTGGTTTAACCCTTGATGTTGAAACCTTAGCGGCGATCTTGGGTCTAGGTGTAGCATTGTAAAGGCTTTATTACGATCACTCGCCTTGGTGGTGTTTGGTTGTATCGTGTGGGTAAAGTGCATAACCTCTGCGAGTGTACAATCTATTCGAATAGCCGTGCTCACGGTATTGAGCAAAGCTCGGGAATTCTGATTAAGGGTTAGACTTTTGTTAAACAAAAACTTGTTCGGATGGCGGTGCCATGGGAAGTGGAAAATTGATTTAGGGTTGGAAACTTGGTTTACTTCATAAATCTTTGAATCTATTAATTCTTGTTATTGTTTCTTTGCTTTTCAATCTATTTCTTGTATTCTTGTTAAATGATGCTTTCTTGCAAAATAGCCATATTAGCCATTCCTTTGGATTAAGCCAAAGCATATAGAATATTAGACTTGCATTCTTGTGCACAACTTGTTGGGTGCTTTATGTACTCACCCCAACAACACAACTTGAGAAGAGGAAGAATCTCGCCATTCATGGAAGAGGATTATTTGGATCACGAATGCTTAGGGTTCGAGCCTCGTCGGTTGCTTTGTAGTAAGCGGGAAGGCTGCTACGCTTATTTATTTTTCATTGCTACTTATTTCTTTGTTTCTTATTTAAATACTGTGAGGCATTATTCATGTAAGACAACGATTATCATTAATTATTGAAGTTTATGCTATATTCATTGTGTGTATTTGTGATAACATCTATGTTGAGCTGTGTGCACTAAGCGTGATCTGAACTAGTCGTTATACACGGAGAGTCGGATTTGCAAATTCGGGTCCCGCGACCCGACCAGCTCTCAACACTGCAAAAGAATGTGAGAAGTATTATTGTGGTGTCGAAGGGGATATGAGTACAACAACTGCGACAAAATTGAACTAACCTCGGGATCCATCGCGGATCGAGGCGCCACGCCCTCATGGAGTGCGCAAGCTTGAACCCCAAGCTCCAAGGCCGCCTCCCCATCCTGCGGGACAGCGTCGCTAAGCGGCTCCGGTGAGTCGCGTCGGCCAAGCGGGTCAAGCAACTCGTACAATTGTCGCGCCATGCACGCAAATAAAAATGTTTATGTTACATAAGGTGTAAAAAGGTGCAAAATAAATACAACAAATACAAATAGAATATGAATGGAGCAATCTTGTCATAATTTAGAGCACACGTAATACATGGAAGTAAAAATGTTCATCTATGTGCAAAGCGTTAAAAGATACAAAATGAATACAACATACTACACTCTCATTTAATCAAGTACAATAACATTCGTATTACATATTTTGACCACACGTCTGAATTCGATACAAGCAAAATGAAATTCTAGTGCATCGAAGTAAACCATAGTTCGATCTGAAAAGAACATATAACACTTCACGGCCACGAATCTTGGGCAACTCTTGAAAGAGTGCCTGTCTCCTACAAGTAGAACATTTCTTTCTGTGGCGGCCACTTTGGTGGCGTCCATATCATTCCATATACGCTGGATTGCCTTCTTCCCACTCCTTTAGCTTTGCTCATATGCGGGACCCAACGTGTATCCTCCCGACTTTTGTGCTCGTGAATAAACCCACCACTCGGAAGCCGTACATTTCCACGCTCGAGGTTGCGACCACGGCTTCCTTACTAAAGAATTGAGACATGAATATACGGATCCATGTGAATCATCGAGCGGCAGCCATAACATGGGAGCATGGCACATGTAATAGGCGAGGCTTATTGCGAGTGCAGACACAAGTTTGCCTATGTATGATGCATTCGTGAGCAACTTTTCGTCGGTTCGTCCCACGGCCGGCTTTCTCCTTGCACATCACCTCGAAGCGGGCTCCCTCGTACCCATCTTCGTTGCTCGTGCATCTCCCCTTTCTTGCCTTTGTCCTCCATGTATGCGAAATCATCTCGAGTACTTCATAGCGAGGATCGTTCATGCGCGTGATCGCCCTTGCATGGCGATCAGCGAAGTACTGTGATGCCACGAAGAACACCCTCAACA
Source organism: Otatea glauca (assembly GCA_036346275.1). Classification (NCBI taxonomy): domain Eukaryota; kingdom Viridiplantae; phylum Streptophyta; class Magnoliopsida; order Poales; family Poaceae; genus Otatea; species Otatea glauca. Next base: position 68,794,139 of record CM070716.1, on the reverse strand, counting down.
ATACCAACCAAGGAAGGGTCTCAACCTCCCATCACCCGATTGTAAACCTCCGCAAGGTTTGTTGTCATGACACCATACCTCGCACCATCGGTGTCGTAAAGCGAGCCCATTTCTCCTAAGCTCATGCTCTATCCATTCGGAGAAGCGTTTGAGCCCTTCCATTCCTTGAACCGGTGGGGAGGGTGGTGGGTAACTCCTCCAGGTGCTGGGGCCTCCCTAAAGTGGGCTGCCCTCTTCATTGCCTCTGCTTTGTGTGCCTCGATGTCGACTCATCCAATTTCTTCAGTACATCAAACTTTCTCTGCTTGGTTACAGTGTGAGCCTCTTGAAAAGCTTTGTTAGCTCCTTGTTCTGAGCCTTGTAGAAGTTGGCACCCATATGGCGCTTGCACCACCTACTCATAAATCGGGCCATGGATGAGTCTCATCCACACCTTCTTTGCTGTGAATAATTGCCCTCAAAAGCCGGAATGCCGATCGTGTATGATACACACTCCGGGCGTGATGAGCGACACCGGCTTTGACATTCCGTAGGAACCAATGCCCACTATCGTGTTTTCACCCTCCACAAATCACGGCGCTCTGAGGAGAACTTGATTATTGCCATCCACTCCTATGGCGGTCAATATCGCCCTTTGTATTTACCGATCAAAATGTCCCATCGACACATAACAAAGGGCGACAATGCTGAGCGCATTGATGCATGGACCTAAAGCGAAGAATGCTCGCTTCAAAACCATCTTCGGAGAAGCTGCGAAGGATGCTCACAAATGTCCATATAAGTTCCAAGATTTGGTCCTTTATCACAGAAGCAAACTGGCAAGTTACGGTAGGAGTCTTCGTGCGTCTTAGAACCGTGTTTCCAATGCCTTACCTTTGCTCTCCATGCCTTGGCGTAGCTTATTGTATCTGGAACCTCTGTTGTATTGCGAGTCACGATGGCCCGTGGCTCTAAAACTAGGTTGCCTACAATCTCTCCGTACATTGCATTGGCAATAAAGCACGATGATATGTTTCGATGTGATTGCTTGAGACTCGTTAGTACACATGTATGTGGAGCGACTATAGAACACTTCAAATGGTGTCCCATTTAGGTGATGCGCATGGGCCGGCGCCACGGGCAACCCTCCGTCGGCATCTTACATCATACACCCGTGATCGGACTTTACAACCTTGAAGGCTCTGCGCATAGCGACATGACCATGCTATTCTGCTTCTTGAACCTCACTCTTATTCTTGTAAATTGCATCTTTTCTCACCTCATTCGATCATCTGCGAAGGCTGTTCATCATCGTTCACCACCGACTGTCGAGCGGATACTCATCCCACTCTGCGGGAATAGATCTTGGCGGCTTCATCATTACTTAAAGCCTCATAGTCCTCATTCTCTGTGTCCATCGCCGACCATTGACTCAATGTTTCGCCCTAAATCGCCATGCTCATTGCTTCTTGAACCTCTCCGTTGCAACATCGGCTCTCCCACCTTGCGCCGTCTTGACCGAACCTACATCTGCTCTACTAAGCCTTCTCTACTTGTCTTGCTCTCCCCAACTTCCTCGGTTCTTCATCAACAACCTCTTGCTGCGTCGCATGCCGGTATTGACTTTCTCAAATGCTTGTGCCAATAACACTAATGGCCATCCTTTCTCGATTGCAATTCTTACGTCTGAACTCCAAGATTTGACCCTCTCATTTCCATTAACTCCCGATCGTGCAATCTATTCTTGACAAACTACTCCATGTAACCCGGATCATGCAATTCACGGTCCAAAGAGAACATGTGGCACAACCATCTCATAACCGTAGCCCATGAGCGCTCCCTGCGCGTGGCAGGCTAGCCTCTACACTTGCGAAATGACTTAGATCTACCCTTCAACACCCATATGCGGAACTCCTTCTCCATAATATATTTTAAATTGCACTCTATCATCCATACATCATGCAAATTCATGAATTCTTAACATTTGCACAATTTAACTCTACATTGTACGACTAATAATGATCACAAATTTTTAATCGATGCAGTTGCAATATTTCAATTCTTACAAATTCTTGATTCGTGATCATTTTCAAATTTCTATGAGAACATAACTAAACTAATGTGTCGAGGAACCTCTCAGATTGAGTTATATTTCGGTCTGATAATTTTAGCCACCCAACTCTACATGACATCTCGAATTCTCGGTACACAAATAACCGAATTTGGATTCTACATTTCCCGATTAAGTGAAAATTTATCCATGATCTCTAATAAAAAACTATTATTACAATCAAAATTTTAATCCCTACCTCTAGGTCATCCCTACATCGAAAATTAATTACTAACTAAGTCGCATAACTAAACATCTGTCCATCACAGACATAACTATAAATTCTTGACTAATTCATCTAACTAAACATCTATTCTTACGAAATAAATATAAATTTCTAACTAAGTCAACTAGCTAAACAACTTGCATCGAGTTCTCATTCCTAACTAAGTCATCTACCTAAATAACTATTATTACTCTATTTAATCGATTACTATATTACATATTCAACATTTAAATACTTAAAAAATTAGTACTGACGAAATGCGGATCTTGAAGTCCCTCTCCTTTCTCCTCCTCCTCCTTCTCCTGCTCCTTCTCCTTCTCCCTCTCCCTCTCCCTCTCCCTCCCTCCTCCCTCCTCCTCCTCCTCCTCCTCCTTCTCCTTCTCCTTCTCCTTCTCTTTTTTCTGTTTTTTTTTAAATGCTGTATTTGTTGGGTTGCACAGTGAGGCGGGGCAGTGCTTTATATAAGCGTATGCATCGCCATTTCAATGGCGACAGACTCTGTCGCCGTTTGAAATGGCGATAGGCAGTGTCACTATTTAAATAGGCGGCAGAGGTGGCGTTTGATCTCTGTCACCATTTGAAATGGCGGCAGAGAGTGCATCCCTATCTGAAGCAGCGACAGTACATGCATCGCCATTTCAAATGGCGACAGACTTTCATCGCCATTTCAAATGGCGACAGATATCGCCATTTCAAATGGCGACAGATGGGTAGTTTTGTAAAAAAAAATTTCGGCATATTATTTTTGTAAAATAGAATAAAAATAGTATTATTTAAAAAAAATTCTCCAGGAATGTGCGTTTGGATTTCTAGCTGGAATAAACTGAGATGGATCATGGAACAAGAGTTGCTTCTTCTTTTTTATCAAATCCAGTAAACCCATTGCAGAGGTTTAGAACTAAATAACAGAAAAATGACTGCTCAAAACTTGCATAGTGCACCTGAACCAAAGGCAAGGATTAAAATCTCGCCGAAATTTCGCAAGATCTCGGTTTTCGGAGGTGGATGAATTTTAAAATATCGGTCGGAGTAAAAAAAATTAAATTGCTACAGTAATCTCGGCGAGATCTCGAGATTTTTGGCCGATTTTTTACTTTTATTTTGACTGGATTTGAACCAATAACCCCTAAGAAAGTCATCTCCTATATGAAAATTTGTTGAAAAACTGAATTTTGAGATATTTTTAAAAGCTGAAACATTGTCAAATTTTTATAAAATTGTACTTATTTTATAATGATGTGCAAAATTTATGGTACCATTCTAAGAAGTGTAGGATCATACAGAAAATTTTTCAAAATAATTGAATTTCATTTGTTATCTTTAAAAAATTAAAAACATAATGAACATAATTGAGACAGTAACCTTATCAGAATTTTATGCATTTTATCGAGTGTGATCATGATCCAAAAAATTTATGAGAGCTTAAGAATTTCCTTATTACCATTCTCTAAATTTTTCAAAAAATCTAAACTTTTTTTTATTTGATCAATCAAATCTATGTATGTATTGAACTTCATTTGTTATATTTTAAAAATAAAAAACAGAAAGAACATAAATAGTACCATGTACTTGTAAGAATTTTATAAATTCACTGGAGTATGATCATGATTCAAAAAAAAAATTAGACCTTAAGCATTTCCTTATAACCCTTTTACAAAATTTTCCAAAAAAATTAAACATTTTTTTATTGCTAAAGCAAATCTATGTATTGATCATTAGGCTTTTATCAGGACATAGCACTATCAGAATTTTTGGTACTTCTTGAAGATTGATCATCATATGAAAATTTTATAGAAACATTAATGATATATCACAACCATCCACAAAAATTTTCAAAATTTTATAACGTGGCTTGTACTATTTTCCATTTGGTTGAAGTTTGTCGGTAAGGCTTTTATCAGGACAGTAGTATTGTCCGAATTTTTAAAAATTCATGAAACTTGATAATCATCTGAAAAATTTATAGGAACATTAGTTATGCATCATAACTATGCACAAAAAAAGTTCAAAATTTTATAACGTGCTTTTTCCATTTTTCATTCGGTTTAAACTTGTCGGTCAGCGTTTTATCAGGACAGTAGCAATGTTTGAATTTTTAAAAATTCCTCAGATTTGATAATCATCTGAAATTTTTATGGGAACATCACTAATGTGTCAGAAATCTACACAAAAAATTTTGACGTCGTTTGATCTATTTTTCGTTTGGTGCAATTTTACCAAGATCTCGGTAAAATCGGTGAGATTTTAGTTTTCTCGGTGAAAAAAATCCGTATTTGAATTTTTGTTTTTGTATTTCGTTCAGGATTTGTTTGAAATTTCTAAATTTCACCGAAATTTTGTTCTCTGGCCACAGACGAGATTTCAGTACTTCACCAAAAGGACTTGAACCCCAAAAAACAGTTACCACAAATGGTGCCGACTAAAATCAAATATTTTACGCAACACGACTGGAATGCTGTGCTGGATCTTGTTGAAGCCAATGAAGCAGTTATTGACATTACCATTGACAGGGGGCAAGTTGGGTTTATATAGTGAACAAGCTAGATTGCAAATGTTGCAAGCAAAGGCAAAAATAGTAATATCAGTGCATGATGTTACAAGGAAAAGCAACATTAATACTAGTGCAGGAGCACCAGCTTCGAGTAAAGTACCAAATTGATAGATTAAACTCGTATCAGCCTTACATTTGCAATATCAATCTTGTATTTGCCCTTTAATCAAAGACAGACATTGCATTTGATGGTAACAAGATCAGGAGCTCAATTTGTCCAAAATCTGACTCTGTCAAACTCCCATTACAAGGTGAGGAGAATAATCTCATTAGGGATGGTTACTTCCTTGGCTTTTTGTTCCGGTGTGTATTTTCGGGAGTTGAGGCATCAACTTGCGTTTCTTGGCTAGTTGCTTCGTCTTTCTTGCTGCCACAGCAGGCCGCTTAGCTTTGCGAGAAGAACTACCACTATATCCCGTTTCACTAGTCTTGACTTGCTGCTTCCCTTGGTTGCTCGGACGCTGAATCACTTTCGCCTTCTTCACGACACCAGATTTGCTTGACCTCAGGCCTTGGTAAGACGAAGTTGATGCCTTCCGTTTGGTGCTGTCACTGCCTTCATGAGACTTGCTGCCCGGTGTCAAAACTTTCTTCTGTTTTAGCCCACCATTCGTTTTGCCAGCATCCATCTTCTTCTTTTGGGTCACATCAGCTGATTTTGCATGGGTGAGCCTCAAAAGCGGTCTCTAATCTTGAGATCCCGTTTTCTGACAATAGAGTTTGCAGCCTCCTACATAATAGATATCGAAACGGTCAATAACACTGCTTGCAGAGAATATGTGGAAAAATTGTCCAAAACATTTCATAAGATGATATCAAAAGTTCATTCTAAAATGGTATGTTCCTCCTCCGAAATATAATTTCCTTAATGCGCACCCATGCATATTTATCAGTAGATAAAAGAAAGAAAGAATCTGTATGAGTGTACGTGATTCTAGTGAAGTCCATGAGATTGGCCAGCCTGGATCACACTAGTTCTTGTAAATAGATGTAGTTTATACAGAATTAACTGAACTACTCTGGCACAGCTAGCTAACTGATAATTAAATTTATCAGCACAAGCCTTTTCTGGATAACAATTTGCAGACTTGTTGTGATAACAAAGTCCTTTCATTTTCCAGTAGCTAAAGAAACAGAAGAAATGTTGATAAGTGAATTGCCCTGAACATTGCAAGCTGCAGCATGGATGATACAAGAAAACACAGTTGGTATAAAAGAAAGGATTGAGTCATCAACTGGCTTTTAAGATCCTTGCTTATAATTGATATTTTGGTTGTAAATATACAGTTTAGCAACAAGGCCTTCCTGTTATCCTTTTCTTCTCTAATAATAGCATTTGATTGTATGACATGACTAATGTTGCCAACTTACTATCTTCAAGAAATGATGTGCAAATTCACAGACATAGTGTATAACAAATCCAGTTATCCACAAAGTTCTTACACATTCGATGGACTTTTGACTGGCGGCATTAGTCACAATATCAAATTAAACCAAATGGAAGATGAAGGATAAGATTTATACCCTTGATTTGAACAAAACATAGGCGATACCCTTTCCTAGGCTTGAATCTGGATCTCTAATAACGTATAGCTTCAACATCACCTTGTGATCCACTGGAACCACAGAACAACTGGTAGAGCTCTTCATCCTGATGAGCCAGCAAGAAACAAACTTGACCTTGGTTACTTAAAGCGCATGGATAATATGGTGCTTCCGTTTTCTTTAAAGAACTACAGAGCACTACACAAGATTGAACACATCATACGCACCTTTATATCAAATGGAAGATTACCGACAAACACTGTCCGCTTTCTGTCATAAAGAGTTCCTTCTCCTTTAAGTTTCTTACGAGGTGGACATGCCATATCAACACGGATGTGATTGCCACAGAACTAGAAAGTTTCAAAATTTAGAACTATAATCGATCTTACTAGGCATGAGATAGAAGTTTTTTTAAATGTACTTCAGCTATATAAACTAATCATGCGTTCAGTTGTAAGTCGGTCAACGCACCAGTGCCATATTATGAGATAAAGCAGCGCGTGCACACTGCTCATCTTTGAAGACAATGTAGGCATGTACACTGCAAAGGATATAAACAAGTATTGAGTTTGAAAAACAACAGGCATACAATGCGTTTGGGATATACAGCAGATAACCAAAAGCTATTCAATTTCATATCTGTTTAATCAACGTTTTACCACACAGAATGGGCTATTAACTTGGACTTATATTGACTAGCAGAAATAATGATACCAAGAACACGAAAAATATGAAAGATATATATTATATGCTTGGAGAAAGGGATTGTATTGAGAATCGCCTTTCTGGCTTCACTATGCTACTAGATAGTTGGGCACTCAGCTCAGTTATCGCCAGTTTTGGCTCCAAAACAGCAGAGCAGGTACAAGCCAGAATGACAAAGAAAAGGTGCAGTGGTTTTCTTTATTATGGAAAGTATTTTGTGCACAAAGAAGGAATTACACGTGTGTGTAAATAAGAGCTCAGAAATAATTTCATGAAAGCGCATGCTTTTGACTATGCAGCAACTATTCTGCATAACTTTTGACTCCTAAGCTAGGTCCTCGTTGGTTTGTTTTTACTGATACTTGTGCCACACTGAACACTACTCAGATATACTAGTACTTTCCAAGTATAAACAGCAAATTAAGTAGGACAGAACAACTTGCATATCGACAGCGCTGTTAAAAGAATCAATTCAAATAATAAAGATAGAAGTATGAACTAAACACTAGCCCCGTTTTGATTGGTATACGTTGCAATTCTTATTGCAGTCAGGTGTTTTTTTTTCTCATTCAGACGTTTCATTTGAAATTGTACAGCAGCAAGCACAAAGAAGAGGAACAAATGCATCTAATTATGGGCAAAGAAGCATAACCCAACAATCGCACAGTAATTCATAGGTAAGAAAGCACTCACTTGTCGACTGACTCATTAATCTTCCCTTTTATGACGGCTCCTTTCCTCGGAATCTTGGTCTGCAGCAAGCACACAAAGGTGAAACCTTTCCACCTCGAAGGCTTGAGAAACTAACACAAAGAAGAAGGAAGACAATAAATGACACCCACGTCGGAGAGGGGCACGGAGCGGATCCTGACGGACTCGACCTCGCCGAAGGCCGCGAACTCCTTGGTGAGCACCTTCCGCTTGGTCCGCAGCGGCAGGTTCCCCACGAACACAGTCCTGAGCAGCTTGCTCTCGTCGTCGAACGCCTCCTCCTCATCCTCCCCTGCCACCGCTGCCGCAGCAGCCTCGTCGGGCGTCTTCCTCTTCTCTCCAACGGCCGGCGGCGGCGCGGGCTCCTCCGTGGGGGCGCCGAGCCTCCGGCGCTCGTAGCTGGCCTCGACCTCGTCCCGCTTCCGCTTGCGCGGGGGCCCCTCCTTGCGCTTGTTCGCGGACGGATCGGCGCCTTCGGCGTGGGCGTCGGGGTTGGGGTGCTTGCGGAGGGGCGTCGCGGTGGCGGTAGGGGCAGGAGGAGGGGGCTCCTCGGAAGAGGGCTTGCGGCGGAAGGGGTTGTCGGCGGAGAAGAGAGAGCGGATGGCCGCGGCGGCGTCGGTTGCCGCGGGGTCCTTGCGCGTCTTCGCCATTTGCGGCGGCGCGATGCGTTGCGGCGCAGGCGGAGACGGGGAGGGCACCCAAATTTATTTATTGCCTTTGCCTATTTGCTACGAGTCTGTCTCAGAATAGAGTCGACGTGGGGTTGGGGAATGCTCATGCTCAAGCCGAGCGGTCAAGCCTCAAGCGATCACAGCCGTCCGATGGAGCATTAACGGCCCAGGCTAGCCTGTATCCGGGGCCTCGGTCGCGGCGGCGGGTTTATTAGGGTTCTTGTGCTTTTCTGGAGCTAGCTCCGTCTCGACGACCGCCGCGCCGCCGTCACCTACAAATCAGCCAGCCTCGTCTCGGCGAGCAGGATGGAGGGCAGCCGCGCGGACGGGCGGAACCCCAACCAGCTCCGGCCATTCTCCTGCACCCGCAACCCCCTCGACCGCGCCCACGGCTCCGCGCGCTGGGCTCAAGGTGGCTGCGCTGCGTTCGGCCAACCACACGGCTGCTCTCTGCTCAGTTGCTCATCCCTGTTTGTCCATGCAGGCTACACCATCGTGTTTGCCGCCGTGTACAGGCCCAAGCCAGGAACCAGGAAGGGGAGAACCCGAGAAGGCCTCCATCGAGGTCGTCTGGAAGCCCATGACCGGCCAGATCGGTCCGTGCCCAGTCGACCCTCTAATTCACTTGCAATTGCTGCCTGCTCGCGTGGGCAATCAAAAATATGTCTCACTGAAACCGCAATCTGTTTGCTTACAGGGAAGCAAGAAAAGGAGTATGAGATGACACTAAAGAGGACTTTGCAGAGCATCTGCTTGCTCACTGTCCATCCAAACACCACCACCTCTGTCATTCTTCAGGTGAAGCTAGCTTGCATTTGTTTAGCTCCATACGATTGTACCATGCTCGTGGGTTGTTATGACTGATGTGTAATTTGGTGCTGTTATGCATTCTATTTTCTCCCATTTTAGGCTTGATTATGAACATTTAACTACTCTTTTTTAAAGGGATGTTTTCTGTATACTCAGTAGTGCAGTCAATTGGGCCGGAAATCCTATGGCTACTATGCTATTCAACCAATCCTGTACGGAATGAACACTTTATTATTGGAGTGTTGCCGTATTGAGCCCTTAAGCGTCCATCTGAGTGCATATCAACTCCCACTCTATTTGTGTGCGTGGATACATGTGAGAGTGCCAGCTCTTGTGCATGATGAAGACTAATGATAAACTGATAGTGCTGGCAAACCACACAAAATCTAACTAGCACGCCCACTAGCATGGAGTTTCCAACAGAAATACTTTGAAATGCATTCCCTGTATACATTAAAGAAATACATATGTTTTGTTGAAGTATAAGTGAATTGCCCACCTTTCCTCGTCGACAAGCTTTTGGATGAACTGGTTGGTGCATGCAACTTAATATGGTATCGAGCCAAGAGGTCTCGAGTTCAAGACCAGTTAGCGCAATTAAAAAGATTGCAGTCTACTTCTATACCACGTTATAGGCTGAGGAGCCTACGAGAGGAGGAGTGTTGAAGTATAAGTGAATTGCCCACCTTTCTTCATCGGTTTAAGCTTTTAGGTGAAGCTGGTTGGTGCATGCAACCATGTTTGGGACAAGTTTGCTTACTGCTTTTGAACTTGCTTTTTTCTTGTCAACTTATTTAATACATCGCGCCACTGTGTACACAGTTTTATCTTATTGCTGGTTATCCCTACTTTTGCAGGTTGTGGGCGATGATGGTTCTGTATCTTTCCACCTTAATTTATTAGTATTGTATTGTGGTTGTTTTATGAGTATTGCATTTGTTAGCTTTCACTCACAAGAAAGGGTTCAGGTGTTGGTTGAGCGGCTTAATATATTAGTGTTTTAATTGAATTTTCCATTTATTTGTGAATAGCTTATGAGCTAATTGGTAATCTCAGCTAGTTGTCCAACTAATTGATAATCTCAGCTTCTCTGTCTTAGGTCTAAATCCCTGCCTTGCAAACCATTTGTTTTGCCATGTTGAATTGATGGGTGATGAAAATATGTGCAAGAATTGATGGAAGCTCAAGCTTCATACAAATTCCTGTTTTGTTGCGCTTTATGCTATTATGCATTACCTATTTCAGTAAATATTGAAATTCTGAATATTTGCGTCTTCCTGCTTTCAATAAAGATTAGTCCTTGACAATGCCTAGCTTCTTCCATGTGCAATTAATGCTTCCTGCGCTGCCCTTGTATTTGCTGGCATCCCTTTGAAACATCTTGCTGGTAAGACCAGTAATTTTTGTATGTTCTCTGTTTGAACTCTGTAGCTCACAAGCTTGTTTGCTGCAGTTGCAATTGGCTGCGGGGTGTTGGACGATGGTGCAGTGATTTTGGACACGCGCAAGGCAGAAGAGCAGGTAGAAATTATTCTTTTGCTGAACTCCACTCTAGGAAAGGAAAGCATGAATCGTGATCTGATTTCCCCTCCAGAAAGCATTTTACACTGCTGATTGCTCGTGTGGTCTTCAAATTCCTGAACACCAAGTATATGCTGTTTTCTTTTTGAGTGCTCGGTTGGCATAAAAGTTTCTAGGCTTTGTGGAAAAGTACAGTTTGAGTTCCCCCAACTTTGCTGTTTTCTCCAATTTAAGCCCACTGAGCTTTTTTTTTTGGTCCCTCAATATCGAGGGCAGGTACCATATTGATCCCTTTCATAGAAAAAAACCATTATTCTATTAAGTCCCATATTCACTGCAGGTTGGGCCCAACTGTCAGTAGTATCTGTTCATTTAAGATCGTGTTATTTTTACTCTTTGAAGTTCTTTCAAGTACCTAAGTCAACCAAGATTTAAATTCCAGCAGAGTGTAGTTGACTAATATCAGCATCTGAAATGCTATGTCGATTGTTTACTCTCTAACAATTCTTCAAGATCAAAGTAAACTTTTCTAGAGAATATTTTCAGTACAACAGGAAGTAATAATAACTGTTTGTCACAACCTGCAGCAATTGAAATCGTTTGCTCATTTGGTGTTTCCCAATTCACGCAACTCTGTTGATTCAAAAGAATCAAACCATAAAGATGAGAATTCTGAGCGAGGATTGATAACTTCTATCACCCAGGGAGTGATGTCCGGTATGGTTGTATCTCATGCCTCAGATTGGTGCCCTTCTTTTCCGACATTATCGGAGATGCTGGATTTGCCATCCTAATTGTTATCCCTTTTGTTTTGGATTCAGAGGACGATTATTTCAACTGTATAGAGAGGGTCTCGCAGCATCTTCACGAATCTCAGATTTTATGAGGACAACCTTTCAGAAGCAGGCACCTGAAGATCATTGAGAAGCATCAAAAGTATGCCCCTATGTAATAGTCAATTGCAATTTAGTGGCGGGTCATGTTGCAAAGATATAGTCACGTGACAAAGAAATGCGTGAGGGCGCTGGGGCAACGTCTATCCTTGCGTTGGCATGCAAGTGTGCAAAATTGCGTAGCGCCTGCTTCATTTGTGAACCAATGTTGAACTGTTGAATGAATATCATGGAACTGTTGTAGGCCTTAGCTTGATCCAGGGCAGGCAGGCAGTTTTGTGAGACCGACCGGATGGTTGGAATTGGGGCTGGTGTTGCAGTCTTGAGGTGCTCCTCCATGTTATCCTTGCTTGCGAACAAATTACTAGTTGATTGCCCGTGTGTTGCCACTGATACTAAATAAACCATATCACATACAAAATCAAACTTCCCACCAAAGCAATCTTTCCAAAATTCTGTCGTGTCATCTCAATTAGTTTAGCATCAAGTAAGCTTCGGCTTAAATAGAAAATTACTCTTTCTTTACCATCAACTTCTTATGCCAAAACAGCTCCAATAGTTCCCTCTTTAGCCGATAGATATAGCTTGAACGGTACTCACTTTTGTGTTGCAGTCAGGACCGAAGGGTTAGTCAAATATTCTTTGATATCATCAAAAGCCTTACATTGTCGGCTCTCCACACAAACTCTTGATTATTTTTAATTTTAACAATGAGGTAGGCCTTACGAATACGGCCAGAAAGATTTGAAATAAATCGTCGCAAATAATTTATTTTGCCTATCAACTTTTGCAGTTCATTATTGCATGTTGGTGCTTTGTTTTGGCTATGGCCCTCACTCTTTCTCGATTTACTTGATCCTCTTTGATGAACCATGAAGCCTAAAACTAACGGTGACACACAAAAGCACATTTGTAAGGATTTATCTTCAAACCATGCGCTCTTGTGTTTTTGAAAGCAGTCTCAAATCGGCTAAATGTTGCAAATCCTCTTTGGACTTTACAACAACATCATCAATGTAAATCTCTAAAATATAGCGAATTAGATCATGGAAGATTAAATTCATCGCTTGCATTGATATGTTGCACTAGCGTTCTTTAAGCGAATGTCATCACTTTGTCACTCAAACAACCCTAAGGCACGGGACATCGAAGGCGGTCTTTGGAATATCGACTTACGCCATGAATATCGATTATATCGGCATTGCCATCAAGAAAATTGATGATTTTGTTCCACGATGCAACATCGATAAGCATATCGGCTATGGCATCGGATATTTATCTTCGGTGTAGCTTTATTTAAATCCTAAAGTCAACACATACCACGAGTTTACCATTCTTCTTCATAACATGAGCGATATTAGAGACCCATTGGTGTATCGGCAAGGTAGGATAAACAGCCTCTAGCAACCGTTCTATTTCTTCTTTTATAATATTGTACAAAGGTGGATTAAACCTCCTAGGATCTTTGTTTAAATGGCCAATAAAGCGACTTAATAGGTAGTCGATGTTTAACAAGTCATCGGCTTAAGCCGGGCATCTCGTGATATTCGAGCAAAACAATCTTTGTAATTCCTAAGGATTTTGACCAACTTTCTCTTGTACTCTAAATCTAATTTTGCACTAATAAAAATAGGTCTTTTCTATCACCATCTCTATGTCGACTTCTTCAAGTAAGTTAGTCGACGTGAATCCTAGTCCAATTTTTGACTTCTTGAAATCTTCTATGGCCTCGTAGATATACATTATTTGTCGATAGCTCTGCATTTTGTCATGTAGGATCTCTACTATTTGTTTGGACCTCATCGGCGTAAAACTTCATTCGTCGATCAAAAGCGCTAGGTCGAAAATTGATCGGCATAAGCCTGTCTTACTAATCTGAGATGAAATCACGATCGTCAATGCTTTGCACGATATGCATTGACTTCCTCATCTTGCTAATTCGCATCTGAGGCGGCCATAGCGATATGAGCGATGTATCGCCAGGAATGACCGACTTCATCGCCATTCCATTGGACAAGCGGTGGTGCATAGTCGATGGGATACAACAAAACGCGATCGGCAATGTTTCTTGCCGACTTGGTTGCCTCGCCATCGCGGTGCGAGCACTCGCCATGTTGCCTACTCGCCTCCACACCGACACCGGTATTTTCCACGCCCAACACTTCCTCCGTTGGTCGGTGTCCTTCAGAAGTTGGATCTGTTGCATAATGTGGTGCCTTTCTTTGTTGATTGTTGGAGATGAAGACGCATCTATTGGAGAGAAGGGATGAGGATGCACAACAAAAGGGCAATGGGAGCCATGGCACGAAGAAGTGAAGCGTGAGCGGGAGGGAAGCCCCTTGGCGGCGCATTTTTACGTAGAGGAGTAGCACAAGGAAGCGCGAATGAAGGATGCACCAACCACCACTATGTTGTTTTTAAGTAGTAAAGATAATGACAATGTACAGAAAGTAAAATATTGTTGGAAGTCATGACATTTGCTTACCGTAATAGCCGTGGAAGTGAGGTGATGCAACTGATTTCGACCCCCTTTTTAGAGACCGAAGAAGGTGTACGTGTATTGTAAAGTAAATAAGTTTGATAGAAGAGGGTGCTCGTACTGAGAAGAGAAGGAGACTAGACCGGTTGTAGCTAAAGTGTAGCTCTATGAGTTGAGTCAAGACGATACTAGTATTTGATTTCAGAAGCACACAATAAGGGGTGGGTTTATGTTAGACATGCCAACCTGAGTAGTAAATAATTACAGATCTCATCTCATATTACCTAGTGCGGTGCGTATAATAATAATAATAATAATAATAATAATAATAATAATAGTAGTAATAGTAATCTGCTAAATATATATCGTGTAAACACACGAGATACAAAACGTTGGTATTAAAAGAGTGTCAATTTAGCACCGAGCCGAGCAATACGGTGAGTAAAAAAGGAAAAGAAGAAAGCCGTAAACACGTGAGAGAAAACTCAGAAAAGGAAAGAAACGTTTGGTTTGGAGCGTGTGCGGAGCAAAGCAAGGCAAGTGCGCTGCGCCTGCGCCTGAGCCTGAGCCGGAGAGTTTCTCCTCCGCCTGCTGCCTGCAACGACCAACGACCCACCCTCCTCCTTCCTCCTCCTCTGCTATATCCTCTCCACCTCGTCTCCTCCCACCTTCCCCCTTCCTTCTCCCAAGTCCTATCGTAACCTCGACCTCCTTCTCAGATCTGCGACACACCGTGCGCGTCCGTTCCGTCCATCCCGCTGGCAGGGCAGCCATGGCGTTTGATTCCTTCACCGACAAGAACTCCGTCTTCCGCCGCCTCAAGGCCAAGCCAGAGAACAAAGTATTAGTTATTCCTTTTCTTCTTCTTCCTCGTCCGCCTGCCTGCCTCATCGCCACCCAGATCTCTGCGAGCCGACCAACTGTTCTCCTCAGATCTGATCTCTTGACTGATGTGCTCTTCTTGTGCTTGCTCCCATCCTTCCTACGGCAGGTGTGCTTCGACTGCAGCGCGAAGAACCCCACCTGGGCATCCGTCACCTATGGCATCTTCCTCTGCCTCGACTGCTCCGCCGTCCACCGCAGCCTCGGCGTCCACATCACCTTCGTCAGGTAACCGCAGTTACACCCTTCCAGCTTGGTTTGCTTCAGATCTTGTGAATTTAGTAGATCTGCCGCCCCGCGGGATGGGATAGCATGCCGCGCTGCAATCCCGATGCTTCTTTGCTTGCTTCAGGACCTAAAACTACCCATGCTTCCCGGCCGGAAACAATTCTAGATCACTGGATCCAGCTAAAACTAACCTTTTTATTTATGCGTTCGTTTGTGTTTTAGCCTTACAACCAACACAAGGCAATCAATTCAAATAAAACAAGCTGTGCTGGGTGGGAGGATCTGAGGCTTTGAGCCCTCTGTTACAGCCAACCGGAACACACATGGAGATCTCAGTTCTTTGGCCATCAAGGCTAATACGAGATTTGGAGCGTGCTTGGCCTTCTTAGACAATGAGAGACTTGAAACTTAACTTCTCTCATCCACAAGTTGCACATTGGTCGTCTTACAGATCCATAAGTGCATTTGCAGTAAATGCACTATTTTCATAAGCTTTTGCATAATGATCCGTTAGTGAAGTTTGCTGATTTTACTATTCTACCTACCTACCTACAACCTACTGAAGAGATTGGGTTACAGCAGTGTTGTGTTATTTTCAGTCGCTCTTATGCAAACTGTCTATATCTTTTATAGGTCAACGAACCTAGATTCATGGACTCCAGATCAACTAAAGATGATGGCTTTTGGAGGCAACAATCGTGCACACGCTTTCTTTAGACAGCACGGGTGGACGGATGGTGGCAAAGTCGAGGCAAAGTATACATCAAGAGCTGCGGAATTGTACAGGCAGATACTGCAAAAGGAAGTTGCTAAGAGTTCGACTGCCGATAACGGCTTGCCGTCATCACCTGTTGCAGCGTCTCTCCCATCGAATCCATCCAATGACTTCCCTGAATTCAAGCTCTCGGATGCATCAGAAGAGAATACCAATGGGAAGCAGGAACCTGATGTCACTAACTCGCCAAAAGCACCTACCCGTTTACCAAAAGCCCCTACTCATCCCACTTTTGTTAGTTCTGTAAAGAAGCCCATTGGCGCAAAGAAGGTTGGAGGCAAGACTGGAGGGCTTGGTGTGCGAAAGCTCACTACAAAGGTAATGCTGCAGATCCGAAGGAGCTATTCTTGTTTCTCAATTTAGGCAGCTTTAATCCTCTTCAGATTAATGCATGGCCCAGGTTCTAAGAATTATTTACTTTTACTCTGCTTGCTATATGTTGTGGGAATTAAGGACTGACCTTTGCCATTTTTCATTTTCTATGCAGCCAAATGAGAGCCTGTATGACCAGAAACCTGAAGAGCCAAAACCTGCTTTGCCATCATTGACTACTTCAGCAGCAAAGGTGGCCCATCCTTACATTCACGTTTCGAATATGTGGAGACTGAACCATCAGCTGATTCAAGAACTGGAGGAGCTCAGGTGACTGGCCATGTAGCACCACCAAAATCATCAAACTTCTTTCAAGATTATGAGATGCATAATGGATTCCAAAGAAAAACAAGCACAGCTGCCTCAAAGACTCAGGTAAAAGTTGATGTTAATGCTACATCAGTAAGAGAAATGACACATTGATTCAATTTTTCCGATTAACGTAAAAGTTTGCAGAATTTAATTCTATAAGAGTTACTATACAAACTGCTACACTAGATCTTGTTGCTTCGTATAGCTTCTCTTGTTTTGAGTTTCACGATGTCGTTTTCTTATATGCTTCATCCTTGCTTAGGACCCTTTTTTCCTCTTATGAACTATTGTTCTCTGGTCTATAATTTTTACATAAAAATCTGACATCTCTTGTTAACTTTGAGAAACTTGGCTATCTGCAAACATTTGCTAGCATGTTCTTTTTGTTACAAATGATCTTTGTATTCTTTTATTAAATGGCCTTTGTATTCTTTTCACGCAGGCTTGACTGTATTCAATGGCTTGGTTTTAAATAGCTTGTCCTAACATCTAGACGAGCTCCTTTTTATGCTACTTGCTTCTTTAATATGTGCAATAAGCAGTGTGCTATGTTTCTTTGCAAAGTTGCTGCACTGTTATTTAGACTTTTTCTCAGTATTCACCTGAGTATCTGATGAGGTTAGATTTTGATACTGGCTTTATCACCTAAAGCCTTGAACATTGGAAACTGTCGTGGAAAGTAGCTTGTACATAATGTGGCTGTTCGTGCTGAAATATGTTTTCCTCTGGTAGATTCTACTTATACTATTATCCATTCTGACCCTGGATGCAATTCCTTTCAGATACAAGAAAGTGACGAAGCAAGGAAAAAATTCTCTAATGCAAAGGCAATTTCATCATCTCAATTTTTCGGTAATCAAAGCAGAGAAGAAAAAGGGTCTCAGCTGTCCCTTCAAAAGTTTGCGGTGCGTATTAGTTTATCACCACATTGTTTTATATATGTTCTGGAGAATTTTTTTTCCTTATAGATCATCTGTTGCTTTAATACAGGGTTCTTCATCCATTTCAAGCGCTGATCTTTTTGGACGCGATGTGGGCGATTCTAACCTGGACATAAGTGCTGCAGATCTCATCAACAGAATATCTTTTCAGGTGGTCTTTTGTAAATGATCACCTCAATTTGTTATCCCTCGCATATTTAGCTTCCGGCGATCGGAATTGCATACTCTTTAATATACTGAAGACAATTCAAAGATTTCGTGCAGAGATGATACATGTAACTTGGACAACTAACTTCTCTATTCCCTGGAATTGTTCTGCAGGCTTCTGAGGATCTGTCTTCCCTCAAGAACATGGCTGGAGAAACCGGAAAGAAGCTGACAACTCTAGCCTCCAATTTCATCAGTGACCTCGACAGAATCCTTTGAGCGGTTGCTGGGCCGAGACTGTCAGCATTTTTACCCCTACCTGCACAGAATACTGCTTCAAAATTTCAACTGTGGTGCATCTCCGACCATTCCAAGCATTTCTTGCACAGCTATGTAGATGATAATAGAGGATTCTTATTATGCATTTTTTTTACCATTGTTCCAACCCTGTCCACATGAAGATATTTTCATTCGTTCCATGACAACAGTGAAACATACTGTCGTACCCATGCCAGTTGCTTGTATCTTGGGAGAAATTCTTATTTGATGTGCCTGTGCTAAATGAAGCCGATCTCGATTTTTTTCACCCACTGAGCTACGGTCAAGTTGATTTCTCTATAAATGATTTCCTTCTAATACAAATTATACAAATTATATAAATCTTGAAGCAAGCGAAGGGTAAGTAGTTATTATCTATTCTTTATTTATACTTTAATATTTGTGTAGCTTTTAAAAAAGAAATACATAGAAACATTATAACCTCCGACTGACATCTGGGTCCTGTCGACGGAAGTGTTTTGTCGACAGAAAGTAATCCGGCCAGGCCTACTTGTCAGCGATGGTCCACACCATTTGGTAAAATGAAAGCTTTTTGTGAAGGAGAATGTTTTTCCACGTGTATATTAACGTCTGTAAAACTTTTAAAATTCAAACCATCGTCTCATCTTTCAATCACTATAATGTTTTTTATAAATCTTGAAGCATTTTGGATGGTTGAGATAGTACGTAAACGTCCGTATACGTGTGGGAGTTGCTTTCCGCTTTGTGAAGGCAAAGATTCAGCCGACACAACACTACGAGAAGGCGCATGCAATTTTCTTGACAGACACCAGAAATGGACAAGAGGGGTAAAAGATTTCGGCGCTTTTGCCCGGCAACACTACAGAACAGTGCCGACTGACGTAGACTACACGCAAGACTCTTATTAGTTTGGAAATCATCATTTTTCTACGTCGTGACAATTTTCTTTTTAAATATGGTCTCGTTCCAAATATAATTGCAAAAATAGTCTATCCTCAACCGCAGAAGCGTTGGCGGCAACAGCGTGTCGCTCCACAGCTCGAAGGAGCTATCAAGTTAGCTCTCGGTGGCCGTTAGCTCCTTCCGAGCTACAGGAGGGCGTCTTAAGTGATATGTGTTTTCACCCTCGGAATAGGATTATTTTTGTAATTGCATTGAAAAGAAGACTAAATTTGCAAAAGAAATTATCAGACGCCCGAAAAGTGGTGAACTCATTATTTTGATCTACAAACATTGGATGCGTTTCGTATTCTGTCACTCCCCTTTTCATTTTGTTGTATATCTCGATGTTGGAGGCAGCACTTGTGATCAGGTTCGTCGCCTATGGGGCAATGGAAGGGTCAGTGGTCGACATCAACAGATTCTACTAGTAACCTTTGAAGAATCTTGCACAAAGCAAATTCTCTTCTTTCTTGTTTGTGGCTTGTTATTTTAAGCCGCAGTGACGGAGGCATCAGGCCCAGGCCAATCGCCATCCGACGCAAGACTAGTCTTACTTGAATTCCCGAGCCATGGATGTTCATTAACGTTCGTAATATTTTATCCATGTGCACTGGAAGATTCAAGGCAATTCATATCTTGGACACATCAATTAGTGCAACAGATTGGCTATGGCAATGGTCCTGTTTTGGAAGGTTTAAAAGTCAGCTCCTTCTCTAACAGCTTACCTAAAAGTATATATAACTAATAAAAATTTAAAAATTTAATTGAATCGATTTTATAATTTATTTATTAAACGGTCTCTTATAAAAAGCTACGGTTGTTTTTTTAATTTAAAAATCCAAAAACAGCTTTTTTAGAAAAACTACAGATCCTCCGAACAGACTCTAAAACTGATGCTTTAAATCAGCTTCAACGTCTCAAAAACCAATATATCTCTCAAACAACTTAGCTTTGGCTTTTGGCACATGCTAAAAGTCATGTATAACCAGCAAAATTCGATTATTAAAGAGAAATTAACTATTTATCAAACATCTCTTATAAAAAATTTACGACTAACCTAAAAATAATAATAACTTTTCGTAAAAGGCTAGAGGTCGCTAAACAGGCCATAAATCATTTCACAAGATGGAGAGGTAAGGTTGGACAATTCTGCGTCCAGAAAGAGAAGCACCACGTTGGGTAATCACTTATCACTTGTCAGAAGAAGACACCAATTTGACAGCACAAGATGAGATGATGGAGAAGCAAAGTGGCATCGCGACGGATCCCAAGCCCACACCGTACGGTCCTTGTTGATATGATATGATTCATCCAACCAAAATTAGGGATAGCAACATCTTCTACGACTGGGAGGACACGAAGATGCGGATCTGCTCCAGGAAGGTCGTCCTGCGGCCGATCCTTGCGGCGGATGTAGCCGGCGGCCACAGCCGGCGAGTACTCCAGGTACCCCTTCTCGCCGCTCCGCGCCCACAGGTCCGCGGCGTACCCGCGGTGCGCGTAGTAGGCGACGGCGTCCACCTGCGCGCCCTCGCCGAGGAGCACGGAGATGGCGAGGCGCTCGTAGTGCGCGCGGGAGACGCCCTCCAGCTCGTCCAGGCGGGCGAGGCCCCGCGTCGTGACGGCGTAGAGCTCGCCAGCGACGCGGTGGCCGGCGCCGGGGAGGTTGAGGAGGAAGGGGACGCGGTAGGGCCCGCAGACGAGCGGGAGGCACGCGGCGGTGGTGGCGGCGCCCACAAAGGAGGCGTCGCCGTCGCGGGCCAGGTCCTGGAGGAGGCCGTGGTTGGAGAAGCCGCGCTTCAGCGTGCCGTATGTGAACACGAGCGTCCTCGTCGCCCGCTTCGGCGGTGCGGCGTCGCCCATGTGCGACCGATCGACGCGGAAGCCAAGCCGATTAACACGAGTCAGGCGAGAGCTTTTCCGTGTTCGTTTGGTTTGGTGTCGATGTGTGTAGCGGCGGGCGGCGGCAGCCTTATGGGCATTTATTGGCCCAGGCGGGTCGACGCGGCGTGGGCCCGCATCGCGCTCGCGTTTTACCGAGTCATTCCAGCCTTACAGGTGGGCGTCGGGCCACAGCACGGGTTTAACGTGCCTCTGTCTAAACTTTCTTCACCCGCCACGGTCTATCATATATGTCGTGTTGTATCGTGCCTATCTGGTTCGTCTTTGACCAATTTAGGTACGGTCTATTTGCGTTTCGTATCTGTTTCATGTCGTGCCGGTCTAGGTCCGGCCATTTGCATTATTGTGACGAGAGGAAAAGAGTCGAAGATGCATGGAGCTGAGGCAGTGGACACAAATATTAAGGGGGAAAACTAAATTTTATTTATTCTTGATCGTTGCTTTGTCTCTTTCAGTCTCTCTCGCGCACTTTCTCTTACTCGATCAGTCTCTCTCTTAACCTCTCAGCCTCTCTCGTCCGATCAGTCTATCTATTTCAACCTCACTCTCTCTCTCTTGTCCGATCATTCTCTCTCTCAATCTCTCTTGCTCTCTCTCGTCCGATCAATCTCTCAGCCCCTCTCACTCGATCAATCTCTCTCTCTATCTCTCAGTTTCTCGCTCTCTCTCTCGTGCGTGCACGACCAGTATATTTCTCAATCTCCCTCTCGTGCTCTCTCTCTCAAACAGTCAAGGGCTTCTCTCTGGTCCATTGCTTGGACATCCTTCCATCCTCGTGGTTTTCTTGCCCTCGTGATAAGCGTCTTCTTCCATGTCAGCTCAAAAGCTTAGGATATATTCTTTCATCCGGAATTTTATCATGAGAGCAAATGAACAAGAATCAGAAGTTTAGAACCATGCATTTTCCTATCATGATAACCATGTACATCTTTCTAATCCGATCTAAGGTTATACAATATAGTTACAATCAGGAAACGAGATATCTAACAACCAAATGTACAACAAGTCGTTATTTGTAGAAAGAAGAATGCTTCATTCATCTGATTTAGAACCGTGAAAGAAAAAAATTATGTAGGCAAACTAATAAATCTGAAACCACGATTAGGACAAGAGATCAACACTTCCACATATTTCCCCTCTCTTTTCCCCTCCTCTCTCCTTTCCCCCCAAATCGCGTCCCTCCGGCCCTCGCCTCCCCACCGCACCGCCTCACCTCCCTCCCCACAGCGTCTGAGAGGGCATGGCGGGAGTGGCCGAGGCGTGTTGGAAGCGGAGAGGGCCACGATGAGCGCGGTCGCCCTCTCTCGCAGCGCCGCCTTCGCCTTGCCTCCCATTTGTCGCCACTTCGCCTCCCTTCCTCCTCCCCCACCACGAGGCGCGCGGGTGAAGAGAGCAGCGGTATGCTACGCTAGCACAAAAAATCTACCGCGTAACGAGAAAGCTACTATCAAGAAGTGGATCATAGATAAGATTACCACTAGATGCGCAGTTGCGGAATCCTTCGCGCGTCGATGTAGTGGACGCCGCAGTCGTTGCGTCGATGTAGTGGATCGTCATCGCCTTGCCGTGGATCGTCCTCCCACGCCGCGATCGCGCGGCGTCACGCGATGATCCACCGTCCGAGATGGAACGCCATGCGTCAGTGTGCAAGCACCTGGTCGCTCGGCAGGGGCAGCGAGAGGAGTAGGCTAGGGTTTCGAGTGAATCACTCCTAAACATACTATGATCAAATCGGACAGAACCTATCAAAGTATGCCAACTCCCAAACATACTATGATCAAATCGGACAGAACCTATCAAAAGTACTCATGCAATAATCCCTTTGCCAAGTATATGAAGATTGATCTCAAGGCGAGAAGCATGTCATCCTTTGATGATTCAATCCATCTCCCGTATCTGTGATATATTAATAAGTTGTGATTGACTCCTCAATCACGGCATGGCCATGCACTTCCTTAATCATATCACACGAGTGGCCTTGTCATATATCTCCGTTTCATTGGAGTGGCAAATTCCATCTTATTGCTCACTTCCCTGCACGTTTCATAGTAAACATGAAAGCTACCTTTATAACTATCCGGTTAGGAAGTAGTGTTTGATAGCCCCAAGGAAAACTATTACACATGTAGGGAATATGACAATCTCAAGTCTAAGGATCATACATCTACTAGGTATGAGATACACTGATGACACATAAGAATGAAACATTCTCGCAGTGTCCCATCGCGGGTCTATCTAACCCATGTTCTTCAACATGCGTCCACAATGTATAGATGATATCTCCATATCCCATGATCTATGAAGCATGATCATCGATCACTACATGTCTTTGGTCTATTCATCGTTGTCCTATCGATGAAATCCGATCGAGATATTTATCGAATTACATCATTAAGTAAAGAGCTTCATAAGCAAGTCACATACTTGTTGATCAATACAATGATATACATTCATTGGACCAATAATCATAATATTATTCATAAACATAGTCATGTTATAATCATCTAAATGATTGCCTCAAGGGCATAACACTAACAATCTCCCACTTGCACTTGAGTCAATCAATTAAGTATCTAATACCAATAGACCTTGTGTGCGCCTCATGCTTGGTACATGGCGATGGCTTTGTCAACGGATCGGCCACATTGGCTTCCGTATGTATTTTGCATATTCTCCGTCACCTCTATCCACAATCTCGCGAATAAGGTGAAAGCGGCGGAGTATGTGTTTAGACTTCGATGTGATCTAGGCTCTTTTGCTTATGCAATGGCACCACTATTATCACAATAGATGTCCATTGGACTAGAGGCACTAGCGACCACACCAAGCTCGTGATAAACTTCTTAATCCACACGGCTTCCTTTGCGGCCTCCGAAGCGCAATGTACTCCGCTACATCGTAGAGTCGGCCACCGTGTTTTGCTTAGAACTCTTCCGACTTCGCTCCTCCATTAAGTGTAAACACAAACCGGATTGCGATCGAAAATCATCTTTGTCGGTTTGAAAGCTTGCATCGGTGTAACCCTTTGCAACGAGATCTTCCTCACCTCCAAAACAAGGAACATACCCTTAGTTCTTCTCAAGTACTTTAGGATATTTTTACGGCTATCCAATGACCATCACGAGGATCCGCTTGGTATCGCTCGTGACACTTAGAGCATATGAGACATCAGGCGTGTCTGGATCATGGCATACATAATAGACCCAATAGTTTGAAGCATATGGAATCTTGCTCATCTGTCTCGCTCATCGGATGTCGAAGGACACCGATTCTTAGAGACCGATGCCATGTGACATTGGCATGAAACCTCTCTTGGATTCATGCATATTGAACCTTTTCAATATCTTGTCAATGTCGTTTCTGACTTAATCCAATTAACCTTTTGATCTATCTCTATAGATTTTTATGCCCAAGATATAGCATGCTTCTCCCAAGTCCTTCATTGAGAAACTCCTTTCAATGAAGTCTTAACATCTTCAAGCATAGGAATGTCATTCCCGATCAATAATATGTCATCCACATACAAAATCGAGAAATACAAGTGCGCTCCGCTAGCCTTCTTGTAAACACAAGGCTCTTCTTCATTTTTGATAAAGTCAAAACCTTTGACTACTTCATCAAAGCGAATGTTCCAACTCGAGATGCTTGCTTTAACCCATAAATGGATCTTTGAAGCTTGCATACCCTTTTAGCATATTTAGGATCAACAAAACCTTGGGTTGTATCATGTATACATCCTCGAAAGATCCCCATTAAGGAAGGTTGTTTTGACATCCATCGCCATATTTCATAATCAAAATATGCGACAATAGCTAAAATGATCCGGACGGACTTGAGCATGGCTACGGTGAGAAAGTTTCATCATAGTCAACTCCTTGAACTTGTTTGAAACCCTTTGCCACCAACCGTGCCTTATAGATCTGAATATTTCCATCTCGTCTATCTTTTCTTGAAAATCCATTTGCACTCAATGGTTTTACACCATCGGGAGAGTCGACCAAGTTCCAAACTTGATTGTCATGCATGGATTGAATTTGGATCTCATGGCTTTAAGCCATTTTTGAGTTGGGTCCATCATTGCTTCTTCATAAGTCGTGGGCTCATCATTGTCCAACAATAATATGTCACTCCCATATCTTATAGGTACATGGCGTGGCCTCCCGACCTACGTGGTGGAGTCTCTTCCACAGGTTGTACAACACTTTGTACATCTTGTGAAGGTTGATGGTAGCTTGAACATATTCATGTGATTCCCTAACTTCATCAAGATACACATCACTCCTACTGATTTCTTTTGAAAGAAACTCTTTCTCCAAAAGACACCATTTGAGCAACAAAAACTTTGTTCTCGTTTCTTTTGTAAAAGTAATATCCTTTTGTCTCTTTAGGATACCCCACAAAAAGCATTTTTTGATTTAGGTGCGAGTTTATCGATTGTAAGCGTTTTACATAAGCCTCACATCCCCATATCTTGAGAAATGACAACATGGGTCTTCTCGATCCATATCTCATATGGCGTCTTCTCAACAGATTTTGATGGGACCCTATTCAAAGTGAGCGCACGGTGTCTCTAAGCGAAACCCGGAAGGATAATGGCGGATCTGTTTGGTGATCATTGACCAAACCATATCTAATAAAGTTCGGTTACATCGTTCGGACACGCCATTCCATTGAGGCGTTCTGGCGGAGTAAGTTGCGAGCGATTCCACATTGCTTTAGATGATCACCAAACTCTTGGCTCAAGTATTCGCCACCACGATCGGATCGTAAGTGTTTTATTGTTTTGCCAAGTTGATTTTGTACTTCGTTCGAAACTCTTTGAACCTTTCAAAAGTTTGATTTATGCCTCATTAAATAAATATATCCATATCTCTGAAGTCATCGATAAAAGTTACAAAATCTTGAAACCCACCCCTAGCGATCGAGCTCATTGGTCCACATACATGCAGTATGTACTAGGGCCAATAATTCACTTGCTCTCTCACTAAAACACTGTGAAAGGGCTTTTGTCATCTTGCCAAGTAAACAAGATTCACATGTTTCAAATGATTCAAAATCAAATGAGGTTAGAAGTCCATCACCATGGAGCTTCTTCATGCGCTTCTCATTTATATGACCTAGCGACAATGCCACAAAAGGTAGGGTTCAAATCATTAGGCGATGCCTTTTACATTAATATTATAGACAGTTTTTCTTGAGTTCAGGGCGTACAACCCATCCACCATGGGGCAACGACCATAATACATATCATTCAAAATATCGAACAAACAAAGTTCTTTATTCGAAATCATAACCTTCATGTTCCAAACAAGAAGATGAAATAATGTTTCTACTCAAAGATGGAACAAAATAACAATTATTAAGTTCTAAAACTAATCACGAAGGCAAATGCAATGGGTATGTGCCAGCAGCAAGACCAACAACTCTTGCTTTATTCCCCACGAAGATCCACTTCTCCTTTTGCCAAGTCTCTACTCTTTATCACCCCTGCGAATTGCAAATGTGAGCAACAGAGCAGGTATCATATACCCATGGTGAGTGAAGAAGTAGCAAGATTAATTTCTATAACATTAATACGAAGTGGAAACCACATTTCCATTTTTCTTATCGCAGTACTTTTCGCGATTCCGTTTCCAATGCCACGATTTCTTGCAATAGAAGCATTGGGTATCGGGTTGAGGACCAACTTTAAGCTTACGAAGCTTAGTTTTGAGGCTTGCGATCTCATCTTGAGCCTTGCCCTTGCCCTTGCCCTTGCTCTTTCCGTTCCCCGACCTTAGCCTTCCTCTTTTTGAAAGCGGTTGTTTTCGAACCATCATCACATGATTGGGTTTTTCTTAATGCTTTCCTCGGCGGTCTTGAGCATCCCATGTAGCTCGGTTAGGCTCTTCTCCATGCTATTCATATGAAAATTCATAATGAATGGCTCAAAGCTCGAGGCGAGGCGGAGAATAACATCTGTGGCCAAACCGAGGCTAAGGGAAACTCAAGTTTTCAATCTCCCAATGTAACCAATCATCTTGATCACATGAGGTATTGGGTGCTTTGACCGACTTACAAGCAAATAAAAGCTTTGAGATACCATACCTCTCAGCTCTTGCTTGATTCCCAAACATGCCCTTCAAGCCCACAATCATATTATAAGCATCCTGGTCCTCATATTGCTTTTGGAGCTCGAGTCCATGGTGACTAGCATGAGACGGTGACTCTCTGAAGCATTAACATGCTTTCGTATTCAACCTTCAAATTGCGGCGGCATTTTAATTTAGTTCATCGAATTGGATTCTCTAGAACATAGTCCTTCTTTTCATGCTTGAGAACAATTCTCGGGTTGCGATACCAATCAACAAAATTAGTTCCATTCAGTTTTCCCTTTCCAAAACCGATCTCAAAGCAAAACCGGTGTAGCAGGAGTAGGAGAAGGTGCCATTGAACTACAACAAAAACATGCAAAGATTCTAAGCACTATGTTTATGTAAAACTTTTATTAAACCTTTTAATTAAAGACACTCCTATTTTATATCCCTTTTATAGACACATAGTGATGAATACTAATAAAAGGATACCCCAACACCAAGCAACGAGCTTTGACCTCAAGCATATCTCCATTTAGCAGGCGCATTGCCGCCGACCGATTCTTGTCGCTGCGAGGCCGCGAAAGGCATCCGCTTCCGACCGGCAGGAAGCGAATCCGACTCAGACGGCGATCCCGACCCCTCTTGGCGGGCGGGATCTCGACTCCGACCAAGCCAAGGTGGTGAACGCAGGAGTGCCACGTGTCAAGTCCTCACCGGCCTACCGCCACGTGCCCTCGGATAAAGTCAATCGGAGCGACTATACGAGGCGGTGGCTCCTTCCCAAGAAGATCGGTGATGTAGAAGACAAAGCTTCCGGCCCCATCAGCCGATCACGTACGGACGGCGCCACGCTCCCTCGGCGACACGGCGTCACGCACCTCGGCGTCCAAGATTCGCAAGGATCACAGAGGGCAATCGCTCGCTTCTTCGGAAATACCTAACCTCCACGACCACCAAGGCTACCACCCGGCATGGGCAAGGCGGGTGGCGACCGATCCACAAGGCGAAGGACCGGAGCTCCTAGCGTAGGTCGCCCCGCTTTCCTCCTAACTCGATGTAACTGCGCTTCCTTTTGTATAAAGGAGGCAGGCTAAACATTCAAAGAAAAACGAGCAAGAACAAGAAAGGGAGAGGCGCTATCAAACTCCTCTCGCTAAGCCATTGGCATCCTCGCTTGTAAAACTTTGTGCACTCATACGTACCAAGAGTAATACAACACCACCACACCTGGCCGGAGTAGGGACCTTGGCCCGAACGGTATACATCTTGGACTCACGAGTCTAACCATTGAGGAGTGGAGCGCGCGACCCCTAGACTTACAAATTTTACTTACGGCGGCTCCAGCGCCCGGCGGTTGGCCGCGCCCGGTAGGGGCTTGGCGGCGTCTTCATCACCATCTCCGGATTAGTTTATCTCCACGATGGCATCCACCCATCTGCGGCGGCATGATCGCGGCGGGAGCCGGATCGCGCCGGCTCCCTCGACCGCCCGTCACCCGGCGGGAGGGCTCACGCTCGTCCCGCCGTCTCGGAAGGCAGGCGCCCACGAGGCTTAGGCGTCCTCTCCGCGGCCGCTAAGCTCGGCTTAGGCGCCCTGCGGCCCCGGCCGGAACAGGGAGTGCTCCGCCGCGGTCGGCGAAAACTCCGTAGGCCGGGCGGTGACCATGTCACCCCCGTAGGCTCGCGATCGTGGCGATGGCTGGCTACATGCCAACCTCCGTCCACGAGTTCTTGGAAGACTCTTCGACCACGGCTCCGGCTCGACGCGGAGTATCCCCGCCGCGGCGCACTCTCGCGAGTGCAGCGTGGCGGCACCGCCGATTTGGTCGTAGCCACCGCGGCTCTGACGGTCCCGTCCCGGCGACCGAGGCACGGAGGAGGGAATACCGGCCGAAGCCTTCGGGCTCGCCGAGCTCCAACGGCTCCAAGCAGCCTGAGGAGAGGAAGCGAAGGCGAGCGGCCTCGGCCGGCTCGAGCCAACACGGAGGCGGGCGAGCCCAGAGCCGTGCTGAAGTCTTGGCGGCTTGCGCGCAGCGCGCATAAAAGCACCACAAGGTGGGGCGAGAATCAGCGCCCCGGTTTTCCCTCACGCGAGCAAAAGCGTGGCTGCGCCGCAATCTTTGCTCAGAGGCCTTCCGAGACGCAAACCCGGAGGCGAGCTACCTACGGAACCTTTCGGTCATTTGGTGGGCGCGTGACACGTGCAAGACATCTGAGCCTCGGCTCCTACCACACCGCTACTTCCGGCCACAGGCCCGTCTTTGCTTGTAGCGAGCCGGTGGTGCGGCCAAGACCGCGCACCCCAGGCCTCACGCACTCCGGTGCGCCGGTACCTCGGTAATGCCTCGACATCGCGCCACCCTCGGCGCAAGAAAGATGGCGGAGGCGCCGCCCAGCTCACGTGTTGCGGATGGTGGCGCCACTATCGCGGCCCGAGCCACGATGGTCTGGACCACGGGCTTTTTGCCAAGGATCCATGGTGGATTTCCCGCCGGTCGGGCGCTACCTACTGTGTGCCAAGTACAGGGCCACCAACCCAGTGTGCGGCTCAAGTCTACGGCTCGCATGCCCGGTGGGGAGCGACAGATGATCTTCATCATCCGGTACCTCCCCATCTACCTCGCGGACTCGGCTCGAGCACTGGCTCAGTACTGCCGCTAAAGCGATCGAGAATCGGGTGACGAAGAATCTCTTCGTCGGTAACTTCGGGGGCACTTACAAGCGCACTGGAAACTCTGAGACTGAAGGGCTGCAAGCGGCAGCCTGGGAAACCCTCGGGACTACATCAAGCGGTTTTCCGCCCGGTAACGAGCTCCCGACATCTCCGCGCCGATGTCGTGGAGCCTTCATCTGACACCTCTGCAAGGCCTTGGTGCACAATTTGGTGCCTCAAGCCCAGGGACCACAAGGAACTCCTCGACATCGCCGCCAACCACGCCTCGGCGAGGCGTAGGGGCTATTTTCGAAGGAGGAAAGGCCAGCGAGGCGGCGTCAAACGGGTCTCCTCCGAGCCGCCGACAAGCCAGGCGGCACGGAAGCGGATCCGTGAGACCCAAGTGAGTCGCCACGGTCGCCATACCGCTGCTTAGCGGCGGTAGCGACGCCGGCCGTCGCCCGACCGCCGAAATTGATGGACGGCCCATGCCCAAACCATGGGTTCTCCGTCAAGCACAATCACGGGGCTGCGAAGTCTGGCGCTATCTCTAGCGTCCCCACCACGCTGCGAGCAAAGGAAAGAAGCCCGCCGCGGCCCGCGACAGCGGAGAAGAAAGCGACAGCGAGTTCCCGAGCGGCGGTGCACGCCTCATGATCTTCGGAGGACCCGGCACTCGCCGACAAGCGTCGACTCAAGCTCGCTTCCGCGAGTCCACACCGTCATCCGCGGCGTCCCCAATATCTTGGTGGTCGGGTTCCGATCACCTTTGATCGGACCGATCATCCCGTCGCGTCCACAAGGGAAGGTACCGGTGGTGGTCGACCCGTCGTCGAACGGCGCCTCACGAAGGTCTTGATGGGCCGAAGCGGCGGCCTCAACATCCTCTACGTTGAGGCGTTCGGCGCTATGGGGTCCCGCGCTCAAGCCTCGGCCAAGCAAGGCACCTTTCCATGGCGTCATCCGGGCGGCAAGCCCATCCGCTCGGGCGGTCGACCGCCGTCACCTTCGGGGCGGAAACTTCCGCACGAGACCCTCACCTTGGTCGTGGATTTCCCGCGCGCCTACCGCCATCTGGGGAGGCCATGCTCGCCAAGTTCATGGCGATCCCCGCCTCGCCTACCTCAAGTGAAGATGCCGGACCGCATGGAGTCATCACGCGGCATCGTCCTTCGGCTGCCTTCAAGCTGCGGCGCGGCGGCTGCGAGCTCGCCTCAGCGATCGTTGCCTCTGCGGAACTCAACAAGCTCGGGAAGGAAGCGGCGAGTCCGTCACGAATCCAGCAAATCGGCGGGATCCTTCAAATCCGTCGAGGACACGAAGGAGGTCACGGTCGATCCTATGATCCGACCAAGACCGCGTGGTCGAACCACGCTCCCGCCAAATAGGAAGCGCTCGTCGACTTCCTCCGCACTAACAAAGATGTCTTCGCATGGAGGTCCTCCGACATGCGGGCATTCAAGGAGGTCGCCGAGGCACTCCTTGAGCGTCCAGACCGGGCTCAAAGCCGGTCGCCCAGCGCTGCGCCGCCGAGGAAAGGCGCGGGGTTATAGGGAGAGATCGCCAAACTCTTGGCGGGGTTAAATAAAGAGGTGCGCCACCACAGTGGCTAGCCAACCACATGCTTGTAAAAAGAAGAGCGGGCAATGGAGAATGTGTGTTGACTATACGAGTCTCAACAAAGCATGCCCCAAGGACCCATTCCCTTACCTCGCATCGACCAAGTCATCGACTCCACCGCTGAGTGCGAGTCTCTTTCCTTTCGGATGCCTACTCGGGCTACCACCGATTGCGCTAAAGGAGTCCGACCACTCGCGACTTCCTTCATCACTCCGTTCGGCTCGTTCGCTATGTCACAATGCCCTTCGGCTGAAGAACGCGGCGCTACATACCAGCGATGTATGCAAGCGTGCTTCAATGACGGATCGGCCGCAGCGTTGAGGCATATGTCGGCGATATTGTCGTAAAGACCGAGAAAGGTCGAGCGACCTTATCGCCGACCTAGAAGAGACTTTCGCGAACCTTCGGCGGTTTCGCATAAAGCTCAACCTGCAGAAGTGCGTCTTGGGGTCCCCAAAGGAAAGCTCTTAGGCTTCATCGTCTCGGCGAGGCATCGAGGCCAATCGGGAGAAGATCTCGCGATCGCGAGGATGGGCCGGTCGGCAACCTCAAAGGGGTCAGTGGCCGGATGCACAGCGGCTTTGAGCCGTTCGTGTCTCGCCTCGTGACGCTGAATGCCGCTCTACAGTGTTGCTCAAGAACCGACCGCCGAGTTGGACACACGAGGCTCGAGGAGGCCCTCGCGCTTGAAGGCCTTCTGTCCTCGCCGCCGATCCTGGTCGCCCGGCACGAGTGAACGTTGCTCCTCTACATCATTGCCACTACCCAGTCGTCGTGCGGCCCTGCGTGGTGGAGCGGCGAGAAGAAGGCCGTGAGCTCAAGGTACAACGGCGGTCTACTTCATCGGTGAGGTACTTTCCGAGTCCAAGACTGCGGTACCACAGTGCGAAGTTACTCTGCGCGGTGCTCATCGCCAAGAGAAACTTCGTTCACTACTTCGATCAACACGCCATCAACGTGGTGACCACGTCCCCACTAGGCGAGATCATCCACAATCGCGATGCCTCGGGAAGGATAGCCAAATGGGCGCTCGAGCTTAGCGGCCATGGCATAATATCGTCCCTCGGACGGCGATCAAGTCGCGAGCTCGCCGGCTTACCGCCGAGTGGACCAGCCGAGCACCACCGGTGGTGAAGACCCGAGTCTTTGGACAATGTACTTCGGCGGTCTTACACCAAGAATGGCGTGGCGCGGAGTCGTCATCATCTCCCCTCGAGGAACGAGCTGTCGCCATTAGGTTGCTCTTCGACGCGACCAACAACATTGCCGAGCACGAGGCTCGTCAGCGGTCTCGGATCGCTGCCGACCTCGGTGCTCGCCGGCCTCGTCCACGGGACTCCAAGCTTGTCGTCGACCAAGTCATGAAGGCTGCGGGCCCAGAGGCGCCCGCGTGGCCGCGTCTTTGTCGAGAAGTCGCGGCTCGAGAGCGCTTCAAGGGTTTCGAGCTTCACCATAGCTACCGACGTTACAATGGCGAGGCCGATCACTGGCCAATCTTGCCTCCAGCGAGAGGCTGTCCCGCGGGATCTTCGTCTCGACCTCCCTGCGCCATTGTCCGGTGGACTCGCGGCGGTGGCGCCACCCGATCAAACCAATCGGCCACGGTCGCCCGACCGACGCGGATCGGGCGAAGACTTGGCGGATGCGCCGCGGTGTGCTAGCACTCGAGTCCGATCGAGGAGGCCCTACATCGACCGTTTGTGAGACGGGTCACTTCCCCCGACCGAGGCCGGCGGCCTCGCCGCGAGCAAAATCCTTCGTCTGATCGGCCCGGACCTCTACAAAAGGAGTCCCTCAGGGTCCTCCAAAAATGTATCTTGACCGACCAAGGAAAAGCTACCGGATTCCGACATACAGTAGTCTGCGGTCACCACGCAGCACCCGATCTCTTGTGGGAAGGCCTTTCGACAAGGTTTCTCTTCGCCAACGTATCGGGCGCGCGAGCATATCGTGACGCACTTTTGAAGGATGCCGTTCTTTGCTCGTGACGCATCCACCGGCCCAAGCTTCTGAGCGATCCCCATCACGTGGCCTTTTGCCGTTTGGGGACTCGATTTGGTCGAACCTTCGAGCGCCCGGGGCTTCACCCACCTACTCGTCGCGGTGAACAAGTTCACCAAGTGGATAGAGGCCAAGCCGGTCGTGGCGCCACGTCGGTACAAGCGCCATCTTCTTAGCGACATCGTTTTAGGTTTGGAGTCCCAAACTCCATCATCACCGCAACGCGAACCACGAGTTCACGGGAAGGAATTTCGAGATTCTGCGGGCGACTTCAACATCCGTGTCGATTGGGCGCAGTAGCCCATCCGCGGACTAACGGCCGGTCGAGCGCACTAACGGCATGATCCTTCAAGGACTCAAGCGCGGATCTTCGATCGGCTCGAGCATTTCGCGGCGGCTGGTAGCCGAGCGCCTCCGTGCTCTGAGTCTGCGGACCACGCCGAGCCGAGGCGACCGGTTCACACCCTTCTTTATGGTGTTCGCGTATTGGCCGTTTTGCCCATTGACACGGAATACGGCTCCCCGAGATTGCAAGCCTTCGATGAGGCTCGGGGGCTCGCCTCGCAACAAGACGCCATCGACCAGCTCGACGAGGCGCGCGACGTGGCCGTCCTGCGGTCGGCCAGATATCAACAAGCCCTGCGCCGCTACCACAACCGCCAAGTTCGAGGGCGATCCTTCGGGCTGGCGGCGACTTGGTTCTCGTCGGGTCGGAC
The DNA here is from genome assembly GCA_036346275.1 of Otatea glauca. NCBI lineage: Eukaryota > Viridiplantae > Streptophyta > Magnoliopsida > Poales > Poaceae > Otatea > Otatea glauca. The sequence goes on along the minus strand of CM070716.1, from coordinate 68,760,071 downwards.
AACCAAAGATAAGCACAGTGGCGCCGCCTGGGAGGGTCCTTTCACCATCGTGGAAGTTCTCCGACCTGGCACCTTCCGACTCAAGGACGCCGATGGTCGCATCCTCCCTAATGCCTGGAACATTGAAAAGTTAAGGCGATTCTATCCCTAAACTCTTTTCCTCTTCCTAGCATGCTCTTTACCTTCTTCCTTCCGGCACACGTCGCATGCGATGGCACAGGGGCCGCCTTCGCACCCGTTCAGGCGCCCCGATCGGCACTTGCAGCGGGTTGATGACCCAACCGACCACAAGGTCCTTCGAAGCGGTAACTCCTTTGACCCAAGTGCTACGACCCCTCGCCCGGGCTATGGTTGCTAACACTTCGCGGAAGAAGGAAGTACCAGTGGAGTGACCTTTGGGTCGGCAGAACCTCTCTCCCCGCACGAACTCGGCTATCCCACGCTTATGAGGTGCGTGATCCGACCGGTCATGAGGTCCATCCCGGCGGTAACCCTCTCAACCCAAGTGTTACGGCCTCGCCCAGTGCTACGGGTTGCTAAGTAGCACTTTGCGGAAGAAGGAAGTGCCCGAGTGGAAAGATCCTCTGGCGGTCTAGAACACTCCTATCCCTCACAAGTGCGCCTAACAGTTGCATAGCCAAGTCTCCAATCCACCTCGCTCCTCCCAAAACAACCCGACCTCGCACAAGTGGCCCTGCGGTCCTTAGGGCTATG